>BSBM01000114.1:10772500-11492500 GCA_027924585.1 Larix kaempferi
CTCGGCCTAGTCATTAGGAATGGGCTGACATCCTTAATTTAAAAGAAAAATCAAAATTAACATAAATAAATATGGAAAAATAACGCCACACTAGAACGGCCTGTTATCTACGACTGTATATAATTTTTTTAACAAAAATCCACCATTTGAATACCGAACCAGAGGGCTAACACAAACATATTCATTATATTTTCTTAAAAAATTAACATACCAGCCTTAGGAGAACTCCATTTTTGGGGAGTTATACTTAATTTCCATAAATAATATTTATATCTTCCGGAAGGTAATCCGATTTTCTACGTTTGATCTTATTGCACCATATACCAAAAAGTTGTGTAGGTAGCTCTAATATTGCTTTTTGACGTTTAGATTTCTGTTTTTTCCCGAAATCCATTGTGACTAACGCGTCATGAGTGGCCAGCATTAGCTTGCACCAGCCCTAAAGTGCCAAAGCAAATAAAAGTAAAGTAAACATAAAAAACATTGTAAAGAACTAGTGAGTGAATCATCGCAAAAGCATTTATTCTCATTTATTCTCATTTATTCTCGGTTAACGGTTGACAGTGTTGCTGTTGCTGGGCCTTGCGATGACCCGAACACGCAATCGCATCTACCTGGAGGATCGCAGAAATTCTTCGAGGGCTGGCTTGTATAAAGGTGCCCTGGTCAAAAGGATTGCTGTTACTATTGTCAAGAATTTCCCGCGATCTCAAAATAATTACGTGAGACGGTAGGGTTTTTGTTACTCTGGTCAAAAGGGTTACGAGTTTACATTTGCTGTGTTAATGCTCTCTCGCCAAAATGGACCCGCGTTTACGGAGTTGTCTAAAAGTTCAACCATTTGGCTTTGACCGTGGCTTTTCACATTTTACTGTTTTTTATTTTGCAAAAACTGAATTTTACTATGTTTTAATGACGATTTTGATGGTAGAAACGGATTCAACACTTTCTAAAAGGAATCAAAATTTCAAAGTTTAAGCGTGTAACGAGGATTAAAGTTCTATGAATTAGTCAATGAATTAGTTAGAAAAATAACATTCCCTACTACTAACATTATTATGTTTTAATCAAAAGAAAAGTTGACATGTATTATACTAGCACAACCACTTAACTTGTTGTCCGTGAACACCAATAAGTTATAAGTTAAGTGCCATGAACAATTTATATGTTACTTGTTCCCCATGCTTAATTGGAATCACTTGAGCTACCTATTACCTTCTTTAGTTAAATGGGTTGTATGTCACTACATGTTATCCATGCATAAGGTACTAGTTATCCATACATGTAAATATGCTTTAACTCCCAAATGAATTATCAATATAATATTAATTCTCCATTCTACATTCATCTAAAATATAAATTCCCAATATTCCATTAATTTGAAATTTCATAATGGCAATTTTGGGTATTAAACATATTTTCAATCTTAATGTGGATATTTATAGGGCTTTGTGTTTTGAGCCTTTGAATATTTTGACCTTAATATCCATAAAAAATATGTACTCTATTTGGATTTTTTTTTAATTATGTTTTATATTTATAAAAAAATTGGATGAAAAAGGATGGAAAGGTATATACAAATGGATGATATTATCTTCCTCATAATAATAACCATAGTTCAAGAAAGTCAAAATACTTAATTGGGTTCAAAGAGAAAGAATCTTTTGTCAATATGTCCCTTTGATCCCAAGTTGGTGGTGAACTTTATCCCTCCACATAAAACAAAACATTGAGTTAACCATATGAGAAAAATCTATCTCACACCTAATCTTCCATATAATAAATAAGGTTTTGATCCTTAAACAATGGCAAAGCCCTACAAGTGTATGACTTACCTAAGTGCATCAATCACCAAACAAAACAAACCATTATTGAACATTTCCTTGAAGCACCCCTACACCCACAAACCATTCAAAGAAAGATGTTCGTCCTACTCAATTAATGAGAGAAAATATGGGTCACCTCCAACACATGAATCATGAATTCTCCTACTCCAAATAGGACGACAATCTAACTCCCAAGTAGTGTTTCTACACTCTCACTACTAATGAAATTAACCAACAATAGTATTCAAAGTAAAATAAATGCTTTGAAAGATGAGGGATCCAAACACTTAAAAGCTATGAGGTGATGAGATCATATTGCATAGTATAAAATCTAGTTTTAGTCATCCATGAATGATGAGTTCAAAGTACCTAATGTCAAAATAAAATCTACCAAGGAGATGAATCCTCAATACATCACACAACCGACTTAGCCGCTAGACTACATCAATTAGTGACAACATTAAGCAAACCTGCAAGCCCACCCTCATCCTTGGGCATGGTACAAACATCCCATGGAAACAAAGGGAATCCTCAATTTCCACCATACTTGGACTACATGTAAGTTCTCAAAATATGATTGAAGCCCTCGAAAGCTATGTAGAAACCAATAGAACACATAATAAACATGAGACTCATATAGGATATGGCCAAAAATAGTCAATTTCCCCACAAATGGAAGGTCCAGGTATGATGCCAGATTGAATCTTACTATGTAACCTTTACAAACACTAATCCCACATGCCAACGGGAAAAAACCCAACTCCAAAGGGAATCCCCAAATATCATGTAATAAACCCATGTTGAATATATGACCAAGCTACAGGGATTTACTAATCGAGGGGGTATCCAAAACTACTAACTATAAGTTAGTTTTATGAGCATTTACTATGGCACTCGAGGAAAAGAAAAATGCATCTAGAGAAGCAAATCCCCCCTCAATAGACATCTTATTTTCTCTAACCAAGAGAAGGAGTCAACTAAAAATTGGTTGTTAACCATCTAAGAGAAAAATACCATGAATTTGACCACAAATATGAGAAACCTGCAACAAATAACCCATAGAATTTGCAATCAAGACATATAATTAAGGGGCCAAAGGGCATCCTTTGCGAATAAAATAATGTAAGACAAGGCCTTGTTGATCAAAACAAAAGATGAAGCATTAGTGAATAGAGCGTCCACCACATGGAAAGACATGGAGGGCCAAACCCCAAACAAATCAACATCTCAAAAATAAAATACCAATAAACTCAATCATATGCTTTGCCAAAATCAGTTTTGAATATTAGAATCTCTTTCCTAATTATCTCCCTTTCCCATTCCATATCCTCCTTGTAGAAACTATATTGCCAAAAATATAGATCCCTTGAAAAATCATGTCTTCTCCTAACACACCACCTGCTTTGCTACATAGAGGATTTGGAATACCAAGGCCTTGGCCATAATTTTATAAACAAACATGAGAAAAGCGATAGGCCACCAATTGAATCTCTGGTTCCGTTCTTTGGAGTAAGATTGATCATCCCATGGTTGAGAAACTCGAACAATTAATTGATAGAAAAATATTTAGAATCCAAAGAACAAAAGTAATGACCAATAGTATCTCATATGGCCTTATAAATCTCACAAGGAAACCCATCCATACCTTGAGATTTACCATTCTTCATAGAAGACAATGCAATGGAAAACTTCTCCTTGGAAAATTCTATGTCTAACTTATCCTTATTAGCAAAAGAAAGCTTATGGGGGACCACATAGAAGCAAGAGTATCTAGCAGCCACCACCCCATCCATCAAAGGATAATAAGAAAATATATTGTGAAAGTGGAAGCTAAACACACCTCTAACCTCAACAAGAGAATCATAAGCACAAGTAAATCAATGCACCCTCTTCATCATGCCCATCTTCTTGAGAAAGTCAATATAAAAATTGGAATATTCATCCCCTTTTTTAATCCAATGAGTATGGATCATAGTCGAGCATCACTAGCTAAGTAATTCTTATCCTACAAAAAAATCATCTTGAAGAAAATGCAACCTTCATCCAAAGAGTCACATTGTGGAGATCCTTTTCAAGAAATGTGTAAACCTCCTCAAGGCGTTTTCAAGCAAACCACAAATCTTTATTCCAATTCCTAGATAGCATCTTTCCCTAATCACTGATGAAATTATTAGTATGACACACTACAACCTCCCACTAACTACTCCACCCTTGGCCTCCAATTTGCCAAGGGGAAAGGTTCCATACCCCTTGAACATGGGATCGAAATTACTTTGTCTCTAAATGAGAGACATTCAAATTGAACAATGAAGAAGCAGAGAAATTAAGAGATTTTCCCAAATAAATTATAGGCTGAATCGACAAATGATCTAAACCCACCGCATATAAAAGTACATCAACGTGATGAATCTGGCAACTAGATAAATTCAAAACCTTTTATGGCCCATAAAATGAATCTAGTTAAGCTTGCAACCTTATCCTATCCATGGTGATAATTAGACCAATTATACCAACCACCATAATCCAATCCCTTTTGCTTCCAAATGGGTTAAAATTTGAAGAGGATCTTAGCAACTTCAACACCAAGCACGCTTCTTTGAACCACTAATCATCAACCCTATGCCCCCACGTCTATCCCCCTTCCACTCGACCATATTTAAATCCCCTCCAATAATCCACTCCACAACATGAAGAGAAGAATTCATCTGATCCCAAAACTTGCATCTCTCCATGCTAGGATTAGAACCATAAATTGCACAGAAACCAACCTCCTGATCCTAAATAAAAAAAGGTGACCCACACACATCAATCATTCATGTCCAAACAAACCACAACTATACAACTATTCAAAGAGGAAGAGAGGGCAATAACAACACTTCTATTCCATTAGCAATGCTCTAAAGTAAAAAAAGAGCAATTGTGACAGTACTTCATTCTATTATGAAGTTGAAAACCAATACACTTAACTTTTCGGAGGAAGACTGCATCCAGTCAAACATGTTGCAACACAATACATACAAAATCTTGTGAATGGAAAATGTCATCCCATGAACATTCTATGATATTAAAGAGAGTTTCATTCTAAGGGGATATGAAAGCCTAAACTATTGAGCCAGTTGTTTGTCTCAAATCCATCCAAACCAGATGAATGATCCAATGCATCCTTTTAATACTTTGTTTGTGAATCTTGTGAATTGAAATCCCTAGTAGGTTGATTCACTTAAAAACAAGATAGGATACCACCTTTTCTTTATTTTTTTTTCCCTGAACAAGTAGACTTAATATCCATTCTAGTTGGTTTAGAAGAAGCATAACCATTCATTATCACCAACCCATGGTTTTAATGTATCCTAGATAGATCAACCACCAAGAATGATGTACTTCCTTGAAGTTTCCCTATATGGCCACTTGGGACCTAACCTGATCCCATCACAACTAACAAAAATTTAGAAAAAATCCATAGAACTAGATCTTTTAGAACCTAAGACATCTAAAGCTTAACCACCAGCATCTGAGAGACCTGATCCTATACCAATAAAATTTGAATCATTCCTTACACTCAAACCAAAACATTAGATCGAAATACACTAGCACTATCACCACCAACTAAAGTACCTCTTTATTTCGAAATATTGGAAACCCTAAGACCTTAATCAAAGGAAACAAAGGTTCCATTAATCTTCGAACCAATGGAAGAAGGAGAATATGAAGCACTGCCCTCTACTACACCCTCACCCAAGCATAAATTTTAAAGAACACAATCTTTAATTAGGTGATCCTAATCCTAACATGCAGAATATACATTCCAAAGATTTAGGTAATGAACCTTCTACTAACACACACCATCAATTATGGATATATATATTAAAAAGGGGGGCTTACGCTTGAGATAAACCTGCACTTACATTTGAGGATTCACTTTGAGTGACTTCCAATGACCATCTAAGAGCCTTATTAAATCCATGGGAAATTAAGTCAAAAAATGGATGCAAATTAGTTGAAAGGGAAAGAAAATCTAACCATAGAGGGTAAGGGTGTATTCATAGTCATCAAGGTTGAAATCCACTAGGCATGCTTGAACATAAGAAAGACTACCAACAATACTCCAAGTACCAAACTATAACACATTGCGAGTTGCAACATCATAATTAATAAAAAGGAAAACATAGATCGATCCCAACCCCTCATAGAAACCCCCTTAGCTTCCTAGTTTAATGAAGACCAACGATTGAAAGTTGCTTCATTAAGCATCTTACAAAGGAAAAAGAGAATCAACCCCTCCTCTCCAAATAATATATTTCCTTCAAAATATTATTTATTTTCTACCAAAGACAAAAATTAAAAATTAAAATTAAAATCATGAGATCCCAACAATGGATTGGTAATAATTGAATTTGAATAATGAGGGGGAACCTCAACTCCCTCTCCTTGCAAAGCCACTCTAGGTTCCTTAAAATTGTATTGGGAGGAAAATTTCACTTCATTTTCATTCTCAATTGCCAAAATAGGGGCACCAATCTATGGGATAGGTTCCACTTCAAGGGAGGGCTCTCCCATCTCATTAATTAGTTGTGGATAGTCCAAATCTTACTAAGATTCACCACTAGCTCATCCATTCCAGTTTTTTTTTTTAATTGAGATGGAAAAGGAGGAAACTCCTTTGAATATTTTGAGGTGTTATCAAGATCCCATAGATTAAATAACATTCAAAGAGTGCAACACTACTTTTCCCGTGGGGGGTTCACTAGCGAGGAAATATCATATCATGTCCATTCATATTGGGGGTTTGGATACTCTTAAAAACCTCAAAAATATATTTCCCCATATTAAGGGGTGAAGGGGGGGTTTTAATTTGACATAGTAATAAAATATTGGGGGTTATTTTATTTAGGTGGGATGAGGAATAACCTCCAAATTGTGGGATGGATTCATGCCTCTAAATCATGGGTTGAATTCATACCCACCTAAAACTTAAGGACCCTTCATTTTTATTTGATATTGCTTATGATCCTAAGTTTTGCATAAATCTGATAGTAGTGCACCAATGATAATATCGATGGAAGTCTCTTTGGATTACTGGCCTTGAGCAATGCTCATTTAATAGCTTATTTAGGCTTGGTTTGAATTGATGTTATATTGGTTTTCATCTTTAAGTTAAGAGATGTAGCTAATTGGGAGTTTCGAAGTTGAACAATTGTATTGTATTTTTTGTAGGCATTTGAGTAAAAGATCTAACTCTTCATTTTATAGGTTGGGGTTTTGGTGGGTATTGAGATTCAATCAAACCTTTCTCCATGAAAAACAAGAAAAGTGAGGTCAATCTTTCTTGGCTCATTAGAACCAAGAAAAGTTAGATCAATCTTTCTTGACTAATTATTTCTTTCAACTTTTTGTATTCTTAATAGTTGTTAGATTGAGTTATATTTGGCATATTCATAATTGTAATTTCAATTCTAATATGCAAGGCATCCATGTTAATATTGTATTGGAACTTACATGAACGTTGGTGAAAATATAAATCCTTATTAATTCCCTAACCTAGATATAACCTAAGAAAAGGTAATGAAATTTTGTTAATTCCCTTAATTGCAAGAATGAATGTAGAGGAAGTGGGCGAAATTCATTAGTGCATCTTGTGAATGGCCCAAATCCAAGCTATGCATATGATCATATGGTGTTATCTTAAAGTTAGAGGAATTTTTCTATGTTCATTTGGGTTCAAACATCAATGATGTTTTTTTTTTAGAGGAAGGTAGAGGAGACCATCCACGAAAGGGTTTCAATTTTTCATTTTTATGGAATTTAATTTATTAAGCTTATAGAAAACATGAGCTCTCTGTGGCTATACTTATATTTACATGATATAAAATTGGTAGATTGGCAGGTAGTGGTGTGAAACATCTGCAATTCTCATATTTTCTAAGCATTGCACTAACAATTGGACTATCAACCTTTTACATTCTTTGTTATGTTGATCTCTTGACTAGGTTTCCTTTTATGCATTTTTCCTTCCTAGTACTATGTTGTTGGGTCTTCCACTATCCAACGCTACAAATTGATGAGTCACCCCCACAATCTTGGTGGGATCCTTATTAGCATTATACTAAATTATTTTATTTAGCATCATGTTTGCTTATACTAAGATGTGTTAGGGCTCCTGTTTGTTACAAATTGATAATATGATATAAAAGGGGTATTAAAAATGGGTTGTTAAAAATGGATACATACAATATATGATGAAAATGGGGGTTTTATTAATTGGAAAGGCATATTGGGAGGGGTGTTCAACAATAAAATTTAGGAGGAATTTTCCAATATTTAGTGAAATTAGGGATATTCTATAATATCATGTAAACGTTTGTGCTATGTTACTAGATTTATCATTCCTTTAGTCAACATTACCCCTACTGCCCATAAAACTCTAGATATCAATAATAACTACAAAATAAATACACCATTTCCTCCCAAATTCACATCTATACTTGCAAAAAAGAGAAAACTACTTTTGCACTAAAACAAATTCCTATACTTGCAATTTTAAAAGAAAATGTAGCATCCAATCCATATATTCCCTTACTACAAATCCAAATGACCATCACCTTCCTTTCCCTATAAGTACTCCACTTTTTATATTTTTTAAAACAAATAGAAAAATACTTACTTTAAAAATAAAAACTATTTAAATCGTTCTTAAAAAATAAAACATTCATTCTAAATTGAACACAAAAAATTATCTTCAAAATAAAATGAAAATACTATACATTCTAATATATATTATAGATAATATTATAATTAAAACAAAGATTGATAAATTGAATTTGAATTTTGGATATGTTTATAATATTTATTTTTTTATGAAATTTTGTAATAAACAATTTTGCTTTCCCAAGCTTTAGAAAAATGGATAAAAATTAAATTATAATCCAAATTTTAATATAATTTAATTTTATCTTTTTTATATATGTGAATTAATATTTGTAAGAATCTAAAATCCATAATAAAAGTGATTTAACTAAAACAGTAGATACATTAAACTTCTCCTTTATCATTGTTTTTGATAAAGGAGAAGTTAAAAAATTTAGTTACATTGCTAAATGTATATTTTTAACTTTTAATTTCTTAATAAAAATTTATAATTATAAATTTATTTTAAAAAAAAATAATGTTTTTCTAATTCATTAATTCATTCCATTAATTTATTAAAAATCTCAAAAAATAACTTACTTAATTGGATTTTCCGAAATCAAGATAACACAAAATCCAAATTGAGAAGTCAATTCTCTAAATCTTTTGAGAACCCTAAATCACATTGAAAAAAAATCCAAATCCATTTATTTATTACAATGCTAAACAATTCTCAAGTTATTCCTTTTCTTAATCTAATCAATATTCATAAAAACCTTTACCATTCCCCTATTGCTTTGATTTGAATTGAAGTCACACTTAAAGTAACAAAGCAAATGAAAACGAAGTAAACAAAAGAGACATTGTAAAGTACTAGTGAGTGAATCATCGCATATTATTCTCATTTAATATTATATATATATATATATGATCTACAATATTCCACGATTGCATTTATATTTATACAGGTTCACAATATTCCATGCTTTATATTTATATTTCTGAAATTCTGATCCACAGACGTATTTCAACGGTCAAATACACGTTTATGATTTTTGGAGGACTCATTTTCATGTGACTCATACGGTTTGAATTAGCATACAGTCTACTGAGTCCGCCATGCCCGCTGTTCTAGAAGATCACATAGAGGGTTGGATCCCTTGAAACCGTATTTGACAGGAATCTAAATTTACACGTCTAAAGCTACCAGAAAGCAAATCTTCAACCAGTGGGTCTGATTTTTAGATATGTATGTAACTCATTAAATTTTTTGATAAACCTGTAAGTTGACTATAATAACCTTGGGTGAAAATCCCGTTTATACTATATTTTAGGTATGCATGGAACCCATAAAAAAAAATTTACAAGCCTGTAAGTTGATCGGAATAACTGCAGTGGAAATCCGGTTTATAGAAGTTTGAAAAATTAGATTCTATAAATATTGATAAGACCTAAATGAGTTATATTTTTTTACATAAGAAAACATATCATTCTATAAATTGAAAAATTAGATAAGCCTGTCATTTTATAAATTGAAAAATTAGATAAGATAAGATGTAAATTCTATAAATTTAAAAATTAGATAAGGTAGGATGTAGATTGAATCTACAAAAAATATCATTCTATTCATTATCAAAATTTTGTTAAGATGAAAATTGCTGAAGATTACTAACAAAATTTAACCGTCATCAAACTCTAGTTTACTGGGCAAGGTGAACTTGGACTTCCAGGCCTGATCGAATATATACTTCTTATACAAATGCTACTATTGTCAAAATGGTTGATGACATTGATGTTACATTGAACCATAAAATTCACGACGATGAACTTTTGGACATATTTTCATGTCAATTGTACGCACTGAATTGTAGAAAATGTTGGGCTACGCCGGAGGGTTGTGGTCTTTAACGACGATCACAGAAATAGTTGACGTCTCATACATCAATTGTATGAGAAGCATTCTGGTCATAGACGGCAGGTTTGACTGTTCTCGTTGAATTGTATGAAATGCAATGCTCTGTCCAGTGGCGGTATATTTATTAACAACCAACAACCAGTTACCCAACTCGTCATGCTGTTCAGGTTTCATGATCCATGTAGCAGAGCATGACGATAATGAAAGGATATCATTTTCTCTGTTTAATAATGTTTCTTGTTTTCCATACTCTCCACTATTTTGGCCGATTACCTGCAATGATTTGCTGTGTTAACGCTCTGTCGGCAGATGGAGTCGCGCTTTTAGAAATCAAGTCATCTTTTGCGGTTCCTGATCCGAATGTTCTTTCAAGCTGGAGAAACGACAGCTCCTCCCATGTCGATCCATGTAGCTGGGAAGGTGTACACTGCAGCACCTATGTAAGGCGGGTCATTTCAATTTCCCTACCAAATAAAGGTCTATCTGGCCGTCTTTCCAGTGCAATAGGAAAGATGGCCGCCCTGGAGAAGCTTGATCTTTCGGGCAATAGCTTGTGGGGTGCTATTCCTCGCCAAATAGCCAACTGCACTGAGCTTCGTCAACTCAATCTCGCCAACAATTCCTTCACGGGGTTCATCCCTCTGGATATCGGGAACTGCAGCCTCCTAACCGTTCTGGATATCGGTAGCAACAATATTTCTGGCTTTATTCCGCCTGAGTTGGGTAATCTCGTAAGGCTGACTAACCTCTCGTTACATGGAAATAATCTCAGCGGTATCATTCCTTCGTCTGTGGGAAAACTTGCCAGTGTAGTTAGCATCATGGCAGAGTCCAACTTTTTCAGTGGCTCTCTACCGCCCGAAATCTGCAATTGCACTAGATTGCGCATCTTATTCTTGAAATCCTCCGGATTGCAAGGAGAGATTCCATCGGAAATTGGGAATTTGAAAAAGCTTGTAGAGATGTCCCTGTTCAGTAACCGTTTGACCGGTACTATCCCTTCTTCTATCGGCAACTGCACCAGCCTTGAAACAATTTCTGTTTATAACAACTACTTACATGGTACGGTACCAACGGAGATAGCCCGGCTGGAAAATCTGAGACATCTATGGATTTATCAGAACCATCTTACAGGTTCAATTCCTGCAGGTTTTTTCAGCACACTGCTAAAGCTGGAGGATTTTGATGCATCTAGCAATAATCTTAGTGGGAATATACCATATGAAATGGGCAGTCTGAAGAATTTGAAGTACGTGTCGTTTGCTTCCAATAACATGTCCGGGCTCATCCCCTCATCTTTTTCCAATCTTACAAGCCTGCAGTACCTACGTTTATCAGACAATAAATTTGAAGGCATTTTGCCGAAAGGAATCGGCCGCCTCCCCAACTTGACAGGGTTGTTTATCTTTAATAACAGCTTCGAAGGTCCGCTCCCTCCTGGACTTGGCAGCTTCAGCAACCTGGTTTATCTTCAATCATACTCCAACAGATTGAGCGGATCCATTCCTTCTGGGCTATGCAGTGGTAAGTCGTTGAGCCAGCTTGCCATCTTCGATAATCGGCTGGAGGGGAACATCACCGGCCTTCTACAAAACTGCGTCTCACTACAACGCGTCCGGCTACAGAACAACCTCTTCACGGGCTTCATACCAAGTAAGATCTCTAAGCTCTCCGGGCTTCAATACTTTGAGATTTCTCATAACAAGATCCATGGAAGTATACCCTCTTCCCTAGGACAGATGCAGAACCTTACTACTCTCCTCCTTGCCGACAACAATCTCTCCGGTGTCATTCCTCCTGAAATAGGTGAGCTGAGAAATCTGGGAAAGCTGAATTTGAGCCGCAATAATCTCGGTGGAATGATTCCTCCAGATATGGGCAATTTAGCCAATTTGGAGGTTTTAGATCTCAGTGGAAACTCGCTAGAAGGCAGCATACCGGCAGCTCTTGGCCGTCTTATGATGCTGTTGACATTAAATTTGAGTGTAAACGCATTGACAGGAAGGATCCCCAACTCAGTGGGGGATTGCAGACAGTTAAGCGAACTATACCTGGCTAGAAATAAACTGAGCATGACCATTCCTTTAGAGTTGGGAAAGCTTGCAGCCAATCTTAGATATGGGTTAGATCTAAGCCGGAACAATCTTACAGGATCTCTTCCTCCTCAGATAGGAAGCTTGACATTACTTGAATCCTTGGATGTCTCACATAACCAACTATCTGGTCAGATTCCTGAGTCTTTCGCGGGCATGCTAAGCCTGGATCATTTCAACTTCTCTTTCAACCTATTTACAGGGGGCATTCCTTCATTGAACGCATTTGTACAAGGACCACAGAATGCATTTGAGGGAAATCCAGGCCTTTGTGGACCTCCGACAACGAAGAATTGTTCCGATATTGCAGAAGTTGCACGTAAAAAGAAAAAAATAAGTTCAGTCGGAGTTGCAGGGATTACCGTGGCCTGTATTGGGACCATAACTATTTTCAGCCTTTCGCTGATCTACATGATAAAAACATCAAGGGCGAGGAATGAAGGACATAACAGCGAGGGTTCTACACCGGGCATTTATTCGGGAGATGGACGGGGTACAATCAAATACAGAGATGTAGTAGAAGCTACTGAGAACTTCAGCGATGATTACGTCATCGGTTCTGGCACATCCGGCATGGTGTACAAGGTAGTTATTCCAGGAAGAGACAGAATCCTTGCGGCCAAGTGCTTAAAATTAGCAAAACATCGTGAGGAAGATAATCGATTCCGCAGCCTGAGGCACGAGATCGAATCTTTGAAGCTCGCCCGTCACCGAAACATCCTGCGTCATCGGGACCTGATAACTGCGAATGACGTAACAGTTCTTCTGTGTGATTACATGGTTAATGGATCGCTGTGGGAATATCTGGGCGGGGCATCGAAGCGTCCCAATCAGAAGTTGAACTGGGGGAGCCGGTATAACATTGCGGTGGGCGTGGCAGAAGGACTCAAATATCTACACCACGACTGTGAACCAGCTCCAATAATCCACTGCGACATAAAGTCTGCCAATATATTGCTCGATGATGACTATGTAGCACACATCGCAGACTTTGGACTTTCCAGGCTAGTGAAAAATCCATCAATAGATTCTGAATCAAGTTCTCTTTTTGGAGGGACTTTTGGCTACATTGCACCCGGTACTAAATCTCCATACTTTTTTCCTTTTCCAATCCCCGCGCATTATTGTTGTTACGTTGCTAAATCATATTCCATGTCATGCGAATGAAGAGTAGTAATCTCTAATGAATAACGTTATGTGCAGAATGTGGATATGGAGTGAAGGCATCGACGAAGCAAGACGTGTACAGCTTCGGCGTGGTGTTATTAGAGCTGGTAAGCGGAAAGGCCCCCGTGGTAAAAGAGGGCGATCAAGAATTTGTACATCTGACTGCATGGGCTGAAAGGATGACGAGGGAAGAAAGAATGGATGAAATAATTGATGAGGATCTGAGAAGCAGCAGTGATAATTATAATGAGATGAAGGACGAAATAGTGAAGATGATCGAGATTGCCACATTTTGCACTCGATCTGCTCCCAATCTCAGGCCGCCGATGAACGTAGTGCTTGACATGCTTAATCGTCAATAATCTCAGAACTTGTTTGTTTCTCCTACCCAGTGACAACAGCATCAAAGTTTTACGTTAAACCTGCAATTATGATTTTAGGTTAAACCTGCAATTACAGTATGCCGTAAGCTTAGTAACATTAGAGTTGCACTTATAATGGTTTTAATTTAGACAAATATGTCCCCTTTGTGTGATTCATAGTCACAAGACTAAATGTGTATCTCAACTATCTACTCCGAAATGAAGAAAAATAATAATAAAAAAAAACAATTTTTCGTTTTCATTTCGTCTTTTATTAGGCTTTTTTCCATTTCATCCATTTGAATTTTTTAGTTTCATTTTATAGATTTGAATTTACATATTTTATAAAATAATGTTTATAATATCTGTTATTAATTTTAATATTGAAAAAATAAAAACCATTTTTTTTTAATATTTGATTTTTCATATGGGATGTTGCAAATTAATGTTTCCTTTCTCATAACATTAGTTGTAATGAAAATTTTGAAAAATAACTATACATTAATTATTAAAGTTATGTATGCACAATTTATTGTAATATAGCATAAAAATATTAAATATTAAATATTTATAAAAATTATATTATTCAGAAAAATACATTTACCGATATAATACATATGTTTATGTTAAGATTTCACACTTTTGTATTATATATAAAATGAGTTTGGTGAAGAATAAAATGTATACTTTGTGTTGAGACTTTACATTTTTATATCAAAATCATTTATATATATGAAGGTTTTAACTTAATCAGTAATACATTTTAATTTTTAAGAAATACATTATTTTATCAAGTATGAATATGTACTTTATAATTAAAAGTATGGTTAAAAATATCCACTAGGGTGAAAGAGAGACAAAAATATTTCACTATGATTTCTCAACATGATGTGGATACTAACCCATGATCTAGATACTAACCCATGACCATTGCTAAACAATAAAAGTTAATCATCAACAATAAGATTGGCTTAACAACCAATAACTTGGCATTACAAATAATAAACTCAAATTTTTATAGGTAATAATATTGGCTTCACAAACAAAAAGCTTGGCTTCACAAGCAATAATCTCAATTTGCAAATTACAAAGTTGGTTACTAATTAAATGGAGCTCGATCTTGATTCATATATATAAAGTTCTAGGCTCTCAAATAATTCAACAATTAAATGGAATTCTGCGTTCTTCAACATTAATATAGAGGCTGGATATTAACAACAAAGTTATAGAGCTCAACTATTGAGGTTTTCACAAATAAATTATAGTTCTCGCTTCTAAAGCATTGAATCTCATCTTTTTAAGGGTAAGAATCTCATCTTTTTAAGGGTAGAAAACAAAATTTCTGTAAACCAATAAGCCAACCATCATTTAATATTTATATGTTATTTAAATAATGATTTATGGTTAACTTTATTGTATTATTCATGGTCTATGTGTAGGACCCACACGTAATTACTTTACCTTACAAGCGTGATATGGGGTCCATTTTAATATTTGTAACATTGAGGATGGTTCTCATGGCGTGTGAACTGAATTTATGGTCTACTGCCATTTTAATTTTCTACCACATAATACCTAATTACATAATATTTATCCTACATGTGAGATATGCTCACCATTTCGAGGAGGGGTACATTAAGGATGGTTTGCAAGACCCATGCAATCCTAAAGGTAAAATCCAAGGTTTTAGCTCACATTTAAAGGTTTTGAACACCACGTATGGTTCTCACCATTACAATTCCCTAGAAGATCACATAGCATATAGTGTGGAGAATTCTTGAAACAAGGCACTTTGTGGTTCTAGGTAAGTTAATTAACATAACCTCTTATTGGTAAGAAAATAAAAGTCCACTTGTAAAACTAAAAAAGAAGCCACATCTATGTCAAATAAGATTAAAATCATTGGAACCAAATATACTCAATATCAAATATGTATAGAGTTCACAATTAAACAAACATATTGTAAGACATTAGCTTCGAAGAATGAAAATTGACAAATACCCACATTGGGTTGTTAGTCCTAGTAGTCTAGGGTATTACTTATTCTCCATTGTGGGAACACCAAAAATTCTTTACATAATTGATAACATGCATCCAACATCCAATTATATTTTTGGAAGTTCTCAAATACCATTTAACCTTTTAGAGCTCACTTTTGGCATTAGAATACGAGTTTATGTAGAATCCATAAAAGGATCATTGTATGGTGTTTCCCTACTTTAATGGTTTTTTATTTAATGAAGCTATAAAGGGGAATTTATATCATATTCTTGGTTGTATTGTTTGTTGTTTGCTTCATAATTAAACAACATAATAAGTGACATGAGGGGACTTCATCAAGAAAAAAGGGGGAAGAATTTCCCCTTTTTTTTTCTTTTTTTTTTTCTTTTATGTGGATTTTCATGATGAAAAATAGGGCTATGAAATTTATATCCCTTTTTTACTTTTTGTGCATTATATAAATAAACTAATATTGGAATTGGGTTCCTCTCAATATATACATTGATTTCAAAAAATCAAAGTTTAAAGAGTGAAGATGATGCTAATTGAAAAGCAGTCACTTTAGGGTTATTTTATTATGCCCACAACTTTATTCTAGGTATTGTAGAGCATATCATTTTTGAAAGGATACCTAGATTGAAGCTAGACCAAAGCCTAGATAAAAGAATTCCAGTGGCTAAAATTTGACACATTATGTGATATACACCTTAACCATATTGAATATTGAAGCAATTTGGAAACCTGTGAAAGAGATTTGAAATTTCAAATCTCTTACACAGGTTTCCAAATTGCTTCAATATTTCTACCTGTGAGAAACTCAATGACATATTGAATATGTTACAACAATTTTTAATCATTGCCTCAAATCCCTAATGGAACCAAATAATGAAATTGTTACAAAAAATTAAGGAGGAAACTGTAGATAGTTAAAATGTACTAGATTCCCGCGAAAATATATTTTTGATAATTGTATTTGTTCAGTGGATTCTATGTGAATACAAGTTGTTTTAATCATAACTCACATACATATTCTATGTGAATACAACTTGTTTTAATCCTAACTCTCATACATACTTTGTTCTTTTTTAACTCTCTTTTTTGACTAGTTTGATGATGGATTTTTGTGTTGTTTATATTTAAGATTCTACCATGTCCACTACAAATTACCTCCCCTCCAAATTTCCTCTGTTGTATGGTAGATTTGAAAAAGTGATCAAGATATAGATTTAGATTGTAGGTTATCATTTTTTCATGTATTGTCTATGCTATGAACTTATCTTTGACTTGAAATAGCTTATGTCATGCAAGTATGGAATTTGCAAATCCAATTTGGAGCTTGCATCAAAGATTTTCTCGTTACATCTGGGTGAGTGCTCTGAGTTAGAAATCATTTCCAAGTATGTAAAAATTGGTATTCGGATCTTACATGAGATCTTCTTTGGATAAGAATAGGACGTGAATTCAAGGTTCGAACCCCAACTACTTATATTAATAACTGGAAAATGTAGACAAGGTATTTCCAACTTATTAATAATACGAGAGCAAAGAACTCTAATTAATATAAGGTCTTCCCCTGATTACAACTATAATAAAAAAGGGGAAAGGCAATAAAATCCATAGTGAAAGGGTCCTCCATATTATCCCCTACACCCCAAATAAATCTAGATCGAATCGAACAATTAAAAAAACAGCTATCCGAGCACATGTTTCAAACTAGGGTGTATCAAAACCCCAAAGTAAAACGATCTCCAATTCATGATCCCGGGCATAATGCCTCTTCAATATGGTGTGGATCTCCAACAAGATGTTAGTCCACTACTCCCTATTCAATGGTGGTCCACTATCCAAGTGTGTCCTAGTGCAAGTCACTCCTCTAACTACGTGGCACATGTCCTCTTAATGCAAGACCAAATAGCCTTGGGCATATGAACAATAAAAATAATAATACACCAAATATATTATGTAAATCAAATCCAAACAAACATTGAGATAAATCCAATACTGGTTGGCAAGTTGGAGCTAGTGTAAAATTCCCAAACTGTCCCCAAGAGGGCTAAATAAGGATCCTTCTCATCCATGATTTTTGTCACCTCGGAGTAAGCTATGGTATTTACTACATTAATATATACTTATATATTTTCCAATGGACCAATAGGATCAATATTATACCAATTTCCCAGTGTCAACTAGATGGGTGACCATGAATTGGAAAGCATCGTGGCTATCTATCATACCCACCTTAAAAAATTTATTACGTGGGAATGAATCGAGAGGAGCCATTACTTAGCTATAACCAAAAAGGGGGAGGTTTAAATTTCCAATCAAAGAGACCGCCTAAAAGTTTTTAATACATGGGAATGAATTGGTGGGAGCCTTTACTTATTATGTTGATTGAACTAATAACTATTTATCTATAACAAATAAAAGTGAAGGTTTACATTTCCAATTAATGATCCCTAATTCGTAGCATTCTTTTAGTAAGCCAAGGTAAAGTTTGTTGAAATGAAAGACTACGAGGAAGCAACTTCTAGAAAGGAAGGTTCAATATCAAGATTTTTGAAGGCGTTGTGGGTAAGGGGTGCATGAAGCCGATGGTTACACGTCGATGGGTTCTCTAAGTTAGAAGCGCTGCAAAGTATGAAAACATTGGTAGCTTTGGAGGTGTTGTGCATTATAGGGATGCATGAAAATGAGGAGCATACTAGGATATAGGTTCAGAGTGCCTTTGTAAATTTCCACACAGTGGGATTTAGTTCAAGATCTGATGAAACCTGTGATAACAGAGAGTTAAAGTAAAACAACTGCACTATAGAATGCCAAATGATGACCGCCTAATCCATCTTATTTTAGTTGGAATAGTAGCATGGTTATGCAACGACAGATCTATGGATTTATGTAACTGGGATGGGAAAGCATCGAGAACACAAAGTATATGATTTCTAAATAGTATCATTAACACCAAGGAGAAAAAACTAGAGACCATGAACTAGCTAGAAAAGTCTGATAGCTGGGATATTCAGGATTTCTCTATGGCAGGTTTGAAAAATATAATCACAATTCATCCTCTGTTACAGGCTTAGATCAATTCCTCTTGTGGATCGAAGGGGGAAATGGGGTCTTAATCTCTTATGAATAATGCTTGTTGTTATACCTTAAATCATCACTTTGAGCGCCATTTCGAGTCTTCATGTCCCATCACCATGAAAAACGTAATGGTCGTACCTCCTAAGAAGTGTTGAGAGTTACCTTCACCATGTTGGTCCCCTCCCTAGTCTAACTTGGAGACAAATCCAACCCATGATAGCCTAATGCCACCTCATCAAGCCTACTTTACCCATGTTTGAGCGCCCTGCTAGTGGTACAAGGCACAAAAATACAACACTTTTTCTCTCTTCATACCTGTAGGGGCACAAAAATATCTACAGGCACAAAAATATCAACATTTTTGTGCTATGATCAGTCTCGAGGGCACGAAAATCCCTCAACAACCATGTTGCTTGGATTTTGGATCTTGATTTCAGAGAGATATTTTTGGGATTGGGATAGCCTTCGAATCTCACCTCACTCTCCCTCTTTAGCATGTTTCAACTACTTGATCCACCATTTACCCACCCAGATCCATCATCCTCTCTTAGTGGTTGCCCTCCCAAATCTTATAAGAAGGAGGCCATCCATGAGCTAAGGGGAGAACATTTTGGAGGCTTCAAACCTATGGTATTAGGAGTTTTGCAAGGGCAGCAAGAGGATAATCTTGGAAGGAAATGCTATGCTTTGGACATCAAGGTATAAATGCTTGTGATTATTTTCTTTGGTTTGTCTAATAAGATAACTTAGCCTATTCTTCCCATTTTCATATTTTTAATGGTGAATGCATGAGAGGGTTTATGTTTCATAGTTAAATATTTGTTTATACATATACTGCTTTGGAGAAGGTATTTTCTTCTATTCGTTAACATGTTCTTAAGCCCATAGTTGAAGACCTGAGTTGGAGCAATTCAGGAGAAGCAAGGACAACCATAAAAGTTAAGGTATGTCATCTATATGCTTCACTTTTCTACATCTTACTAGTTCATGTATGAACCATATTTAGGAAGAGTTTACTGTCTATTTGGTTTCCTTTTTCTATCATAGATTAAACACTTAGGAGTCTAGTTTGATTTATGAGAGAGTTTAAATATCCGTAGGAAGAAATATCTAACCCAGAATTTGGAGACTCCAGTGGGGAACTTTCCCATGTTAAATTTTCCATTGAACATTTAAGATTTGATCTCCTACCTCTGCAAATTACTTAGTTTTGATCTTTATTGTCATCCTGGTATCCAATGATGGGCTCTCTAAGTGTTAAAAACTTCAGATATTGATAATTTTGATCTTGGATATTTTCCCCTGCCTCTCTACAACATATTTTTTGCGCCCCTCATGTGCATTACAGAGCTAAAATTCTTATATTTCCGTGCTCCCACAATAGTCCAAAGTGCGAAAATATCATATTTTCGCTCTGTGTTGGTCTGTACCGGGGAGAAAATGCTTTGTTTTGGGTTTTTGGGTGCTTTTTGCTTGGATTTGCCTTGGTTTGTTGGTTCAATGTTATTTTCTTGACCTTTTGTTGTCTGTTAGGAGCTATAAGTGCCCTTTCAACCACAGTTTGAGTGCATGTTTGTTTGCATTTTAAGGAATTTATTGCACTAGATCGTGTATCCTATAGTCCCTTTGACCCATATTAAGGTTTTCTCAACCTTTTGGGATATTTTGTGTCATTTGGATTGCTTTGATTGGATTTGAAAAACTTGGGATATCCTTGTATCTCTAAGTCATCTTCTTTGGGTTTTTCACTTTGTTTCCTTTGCATCTTTAACTATTTATTGGTTATTGGAGTAGATTGATTCTTTGTTTCCATTTTTTTTCAAAGAGAAGATTCATTTTTGTCCCTCGTTTGCTAGATTTACAAGCTTGAAAAACAGAAATATTCTTCTTACCTTAGTTTGATCATTTGATATTCTTAGTCTTACATTCATAAGAATAATATTCTTATGCATTTGAGTTACAAAAAGATATTGGATGTTTTTCTTTGCATTGCATTTGATTGGAAACGTTCACGGAATCTTTCTTTCCCATAGCTTATATTTGTCTTTTTAACGTAAAAAGATAGGAAACGAATTAGATTTTTTGCATTTTTTATTAATAGAAAGAACTATTTTTGTCACTTTAGGATAGTTTGGGTATGGTTTTACATGATTGGTTATCATTCATTAAAAAGCTAAAATTACATTTGCATAGGGTTGCACATTTGGGATCGAAAAGAACTCTTCCTTACCTAGCTAGAAGTTCATTGAAGGAAAAAAGACTTGCATAATTCATCCAAATTTGCATGGTTTGAGTCAAGTCTACACACCACTTGTAATATACCGATTTTGACCCCATTGCATTAAAATGTAAATGATGTAATATCGTTATAAAATCGTGGTGAGGAGCTCAAGGAAAAGTCCCCACCATCGATTTAATGTTAAAATTGATGCATATAGTTTGCGTGCTAGCCAGACACAATAGAAATCGTAAATATCATGTAAATATGCATTTTAATAAAATACCCACAACTAGCTATGCATGCAATGTAACAAGAGATGGGGGCATGATTTTTACAAGGAATTGGGAGGGAAATATTCAAACCCTTGAACCAATCAAATCAAGCCAAGTGTCGATGAGGGAACCCATGAACCATCAACTACCCATGTTGACTTTTGCACCCAATCATTTAATTCTTCGAAGAGTTGGTTGAGATAGTTAATGCATTGGGAATGGAGAGGTATGGATGTCCAAAATTCGGGTATGGGAAAGCCACCATTTGTGGAAATTCATGTTTGGACTCTTGGAAAATAAAAGAGCCACGAATTTGATCCCCAAGCCATTATCCATCAACTAGTTTGGCTCTCTCATGAGTTGAGAGATGCCTGGGTGTTTTTCCTCCACATTTTTTTGGTTTTCCCTTCAATTTTGGCTGGGAGAAGGGCGATTTTGTGATAAAGAGTGGTGGGAAAGAAGAAGAACTCGATTTGGGGGTCCTAGGAGTTAGTTTTTGCCAATGAAACCCCTATATACATGTGGGAGAAATTGTTTCTTCCCTATGGTCGATTTTCCTTCCCCCCAACTCATTTTTGTTGTGCCACGATTTGGGGAAAACCCATGGACATCTTATTTTGTACAACCCACAGTTGAAAATCTTTTGCTATGCCAACAATTGTGCTTACTGTGTGTAGGAAGAGTATGCTAGGGCATTAGTTATGGGTATCCATTGTTTTTGCTTGAGCTTGAGTGCAAGCATCTAGAAAAGAAGATGGTTTAGTTTTGGCTTGATAAACCCCAACTATGGACTGGATTGACCCAAGTGTGGGCTTCATTTTGATGTGCATAGGTTTGTAGGTCCCCATTCCTTGTGGAAATCATTCCAAGGTCAGGAGTGGCAGTTGTGTTGAGAGATTGATGAACACAAATGGCCTATGCCTGGGTAGAACATTGCAGTTGCGTAGCTAGTTGCTTGGAGCAACTTGACCATCAAGATAAGTACCCTCTATGTGTTTTAATTATGCAAAGTTTTAATTATTTGATGACTGTTATTGATATGTTGAATGCATGTGAAATGTGTGTGTAGAATAATTTTACTTTCGTTGTGTTTAATAGATTTATACATCTGCACACACATGTGTTTTTATTTGTAAGAATCTGATGAATGGGGTTGAGTTTTATGTAAAGGCCTGAAAATGGTAGTCATGTTCCCTTCCTTGCATTGGATCGACAAGAGGGGATGTGACATTACCAAGTTTCACTTCCACTCCCCTTGAGTCAAAAAACAAGCCTTTAAAATTAACACCATAACTAAACACACATCAACCTTATTTGAGGACATAAAAGAAAAGTGTAGTTAGGTAGGGCATCGGGGATAAGAATCCAAATAATTCCCCCTTTCCTTTTTACATCTAAGACATAGTTGTTTTCTCTTAGGGTGCTAAAATCTTCTTGTATTTGTTGACATGGTTATTCACCAATTTGTTTGGGGGCCTCCCATTCCATGGGGGTAAGCAGCAAGGATTGGTTCCGGACGGAATTTGTGGAATACCGCACTCCACTTAGTGCCTAAGGACATCAATCCATTGTATTCCTTGTATTTTTGTGCCTCCATACTGGTTGTATAAGGGCCAAAATGTAGAAGCTTCAGTAAAAATTCCCAAACATGTCATGAATGAGGTATCCTAGTGACCATCCTTCTAGTGCTCTTTTACCCGAGATCCCTTTCGGTAGAGGGATATCCCTTCATCTATATTGGTCTCTCATTTCGTATTTTTCGACTTGGATTTCATCACCTTGTGGAGGATACGATCTGTTGAGGTAACCAGATCTTAGATAGGAGGATTGCTTGCTCTTATACCTTGTGTAGGGTCTATTTTTTAGTGTTGCTTGTTAGATTTCTCTCTTTGCTATTACTCACTTGCTGTGGCATCAGTCATGGTAATGTTTTTTGAGCTTGCTTTTTGGCTTGTGTGCCTCCTTTTTCTTCTTGTTTAGATATGGAAGCTCCTTTTGGGACTACCAGTCAAGAGATCCATTTTCAAGGGTTACCTTTTACTTTTCCTCCACTTGGAGATATTGTTCCTCCCTTTATTGCCACTTTGAACCTCCTTGGATTGTCTTAGGTAGTACCAGTATGCTTATTCTCCAATTCGGTGATCTCGAATGCACTTGATGTTTCAAATGTTAACTCTCCACCATGAGAGCATCAATCCCAAATTGATCATTTTCCTTCTTCGTCAGATGTCTCTTCTTCCATTTATTCTTCCTCACCCGATAAAAGCAGTGATGCTAGTAATCAGGAGGATAAGAAGGAGAAGAAAAGGAAGGTTAATAAGAAGAAGAATAAGAAATATAGCAAGCATCAATCGATTACTCCTAATAATTATCTTTCTAGTCAAACACCTCAAAAACCCAAGTTCCCTTGCAGGCCTTGCAGGGGGAATCACCTTCTTAAGGATTGTCCTAGTCTTTCCAAAGTATTATAAGAGTGGTCTAAAGCCTCCAAAAAACCTATATCATTAGCCTCCAAACATCATACTAATGATATCCCATCGACCAGTGAATCTATGGTTAAGGGTTGGAAAGGTAAAGTCAAGAATCATTATTTGTTATGCAAAGACATGCACCTTACTTAACCTTGTCCTCGCATGGATGAAGCTTCACAGTTTTTGAAAGACATTACTGTATCCCAGAATCACCTTCCAACCAAATATCATAAGTTGTCCCTTGACCCCTCATTGGTTGATAAAGTGGTCGATCCAGTTACATCCTCGATCGATCCTAGTCTTCTCTTGAAGATAAAATAAAAAGTAGTCGATCCTGCTCCATCCTCAGTCGATCCCACTCTTTCCTCACAGAGTGGAGAAAAAGTTGTTCATCCCTATTTTCCTTTGAAGAGTGAAGTTAAAGTAGTTGAGTCGATGTCATATCCACTCGATCCCGCTCTTTTATTGGAGAATGTTGAGACTGAAGTAGTCACCATGACACAATATTCATTTCATCCTGCTCTTCCAGTTGAGAGTGAACAAAAAACTGTTGATATTTTCTTTATCAGTTTAGATTGTTTTGGATAAGGGGGAATTTAGCCATTTTGATAGAGCCCCCCCCAAGTACCGAGGTCATCTCATTTGATTGTAATAATCTAATAGAATCTTGTCTTGCTTCGGGTGTTCCTTTCCATATATCTGTCGAAGTTACCGGTAGGAATGTACTTCGCACTATTGTTGATGAAGGAGCTTCTGTTAGTATTTTATCCTCAATTTCTTGGCAAGCTATAGGATCTCCTCAGCTTGTTCCATCCACTAATCAGATATTGGATTTTAATAGAAGACCTACTCGACCTTTAGGGATTGTTACTTAGTTACCTATTACCTTAGGAGGGAAAACTGTCTGCATTGATGTTATGGTAGTCCAAGGTCCCTTAGATTTCAATTTTCTTCTTGGGAGAGATTATGTCTATGCCATCAAAGTTTTAGTGTCCACACTCTTTCGAGTGATGTATTTTTCACATCATGGAAACATAGTGACCATTGAAAATATTTCCTTTGTTACACCTAATCATTGTAAGACTGCTAACCACCAGAATTCCTTGAATGTTCCGCATGTCTTAGTGGTTCCTCCCCCATCATCAGCCATGTCTCTTGGCTCTGGACATCACATCGGAGTTGATTTGTTAGCAAACCAATAAATTATTCCCATCATGGAAGAATCTTATAGGGGAATGTTTCTAGCCTCTGGACATCATGATGGAGTTAAGACCACTAGATTTTTATGATGGGGGAAAACTACCAACCTATGGACATCATGTTGGTAGGAACAAATATCAAGCATAGTTTACTTTTTGTTTTAAGCTGGTGTAAAAATGAAACCTATCTTAAGCACAGTTCCATTTCTATGTCAAGCTCATTAAAAAATGAAATAGATTCCTCTCCCATTGAGTCAATTCTTCCACCATATTTAAGACTTGAACCTTCATTTCACCTGCTTGTGTCACTTGATCCCCATTCTTCCTACCCCTCTAGAATTTAATTCGGTGAAGAAGAAGTGTAGGAAGATGAAATGATGCTTGGGGGACATGTCTCCAGCCTTTGGACATCATACTGGAGTTAAGCCGCTAGCTTTTGCTGATAATGCTGGGGGAAATTTTCCAACCTCTGGACATCATGTTGGGGAAAAACTTGCTAATGGTTATCACCCTCAGTACCAACCTATGGAAATCATGTTGGGAGGAAACCCATCAATGGGCCTTATTCCAAGCATAGTTTAGTTTCAACTTCAAGCTCACTAAAAAATGAAACCATCATCCCGAGCATAGTACATTTTCTGTTGCAAGCTCATTAAAAAATGAAGCAGATACCACAAGCATTCTTCTCACCTTTCTTCGAGCTCGTTAAAAATAGTAAGAGGTGTCATGCTTATTATGCTCTAGTTAAAAATATGAAAAGTGGGTTGAGCTTATTTATTCCTTTTCCATGCTCTGGATCCAAACATGAAAAAGATTTCGAGTGCTTTTGATACCATTTTCATTTTCATTAAAAATTGAGTAAAAAGGTGTGTCTAACGAGTATAGGTTTATCTATTTATCCAGCCTTGCTAGGCTATTTACGAGAAAGGAACTGTGTCGAGTTCACTTTTTACCTTTGTAGTACTCCGTTATCAATCATGACAAAGACGTATTTTGAGTGATATTTTATCCCTTTTTCGATCTCGTAAGACTAATTATATGAAAAAGGAACCCCTGGAGTTTCCTTTAAGTTCTTTTCAGACTCCCAAAACATGAAAATATTTCCAAGTGCACTTGTCTCTTTCACAATTGTAAAAGTATTTGAAAGTTCGTCTATTCAGTGGTAGTGTTGGGCGTGGCCCAAGTGGACCACTTTTGGTAAGACAGCTTTTGTGGAGCAAGGCTCCAGCGCAATAGTTATTTTTGGTAGCGAAGTACATGCGAAGCGAGGTCTACCAACGACCTATTTTGGGTAAGCGATTATGTAAAATCCAGGGAGCAAGGTGAAGAGCGACGTGGAATTGGAGGAAAGCGATCTGTCGCCTTAGTACATACAAAGTACTAAGATATCCAGAGCAATGGAAACCATTAGAAGCAAAGCGGCAGATTGGTGGCGACAGAAGAAGCATAACAATATAAAGGGACGTGCTAGTATGCATTCAGGGCCACACAATCAGAAATGCGGCTGTCAGAAGAAGCATCATAGTGAGAAGCAGCGCAGAAAGGTGACCGAAGACAAGTAAAGTAGCTGTCGTCTACAACATGCCTGGTTAGTGGGGTAATTGCGCCATTTTGGGTACTACAGGGATTTTTGACCCACAATCATTGTAAAGAACTGACACTTGAGCATGATCGATAAAAGGGGAAATTTTGTAAGGGAAGGGTTGGTCTTACTAGTATTATTGAATATCTTATGTTGGTCTTATTTTTTATCTCTCATGGTCATTTTGAAAGACTAAGTATTGTAAAGAAGAGAGAAAAAGGCTTTGCAGCTGTGTGTGCAGAGACCCATTGTAGAGAGAAGAATCTGCAACTGGGTGCACATGCTAGAACTATTGACCCTTCCCATTAATATAAACAATAGTTCCTGTGGACGTATCTCCCATCCTAGGGTGAACCACGTAAATACTTGTGTCGTGTGATTGAATCTGTGCGATTGCATATGTTTATATTCATGTTTGTGTATGTTCGTTCTTTTATATGTATTTTCACATGTATGGTTGATGAGAATAATATGTTAAGTATTGAACATGTATAACTGAATGTGCAAGTAATTTTGAGCATGTTGAATGTGTAGTTGCATGGAAAACACTAAGTCAGCGAAGTCTGTAATGTGTGTAATTGAATAGAAACATAGTCCTAGAGTTGTGTTGTCGTATCGTATTGTGGGAGTTCCAAAGTGCGCAGTCCCATATGTGTGTAGTAATAACAAAGTATATGCGAAGTCAGAAGAACTTCGCCCAAGCCAATCTCATAACCGTGCATCACTTGGTTACAGAAACCTACTTCTGTAATCCCCCATAACTTTTCCTCGGGTGAGACCTCAGCCTATTCGCAGGTTGTTTCCGAAAGGGACGGTGGAGAAGTGGTATTGTTGGTTCTCTAACCACGCCGAACTTGGGTCAGTACAAGAAAGTTAAAGAACAAAGTAGTAAGCAACAGGTAGGTTATCCATTTTTTGGGCCATTTAGAAATGTACAAGAAACATACACCTTAGTCAACCTTTAACTAGGAGAGTTCCTCCAGACATTATTTTACACTTTTTCGGGTCTAGGGACTAATTGTTATGAAAAAATAAAAATTTGGAGTCTTCTTTAGATTATTTCAGACTCTCTAAACATGGAAAATCACTGAGTTTTCCTTATTTGGACTCGTAAAATCAAACATCGAAAGACCCTTTTGAAAATAAACCCCTCCTTTCTCACGTTCATAAAACATTTGAGATTGGACTCGTCCGAAGGATGAGCTATACCAAGCATCTATTATCCTCCTCAAGATCGTTAAAAAACAAAGAGGTACTCATCAAACATGATGGAGAAAAATGGAGGAATACGTCGAGCCTCTCTTTTTGGCAGCCTATGTGTTGTTACCTTTGAACATGGCATGCATCCATACCTTGTCTTCTTTGGTTATTCAATATACATCTGGGTCATAACTACAATCGTGAGTCATCTTTTAGTCGGTATCTTAACTTGAGTCATATCACCTTTTAGTTATTACCTTTGTCAATCCCTTCTTCCAAGCCGTTTCTCATGTCGTTATATGTTCAAAGGATCAGTGTTAACCTAATTCAACCTTCTTCAATATTGTCAACCTTCTCTTTTTTTTGTTATTACATACTCATTTGATCCATTCCTTCACACCACTTTACTATATCAGTTTCATGTCAATGATGTGGGGTTCATTATGGCCCTCCTCCGACGAGTCTATTCCTATCGACTTCAACTCATTATCCAGGAATTAGACTTAGGAACCAACCGTAGTACCTTGGTACCTACACGCCTCAATGGAAGGTGTTGTCACTCAAGATTTACGCTTAGGTTGCGAAAGGATGGCCCTAAGTCAACTATTTCAGACCAAGCTTTAGGAGGAGAGCTGGATTATTTCCTACTAGAGAGGTTCTCTTAAAAGATGAATACAAAGGCCAAATTTTTTTTTCAAGAAATAGATATTTCCATTTTATAGTTTGGATGAAAACACATAAATCACATTAGGCATGGAGTCACGTTTGGGATTTCTAAAGACCAACAGAAATTAAACAACATTAATCTTGATGAAGGCAAGGAAGTTACCATCTCACAGTCAAGTTCTTTTAGCAAGTGATATTTGAAAGAAAGTTAAACATACCCATCAACATTAATCATCAACATAGATGAATCTAACATGGACTTTAGAAGAAAACATGGAACACTTAGGCGCAATTAAGACAGAGCATGATTTGCACGAATTCTGTATTAAAACTAACACGTTCACCATAAGCATAAGAAGAAAGACAACATGGAAGATATTCACTGGAAGAAACGATTCACAAAGAAAAGGAAATTACAGACTTCAACATAACAACACATGAATCTTCATCCTTGAAAATGAGCTTTATTTTTGCAAGGAAAAACTTTACAAAAAACCAAAAACTCTTAGTACCAGAATGTCTTTTACTATTACGGGTTTCCAACCCTTTACAATGAGGGCCGAATGGCCTCTTTATAGCATCTCTTTGATGTTAATTTTTCGATAATTTCATTCCATTATCATAAGGATCTCTAAGAGAATAACATGTATAGCATATCTCTACAACATATCAATCATAGACACAAAAACAATCACACAAGAGACACAGAGTTTCACCAGGGAAAACCAAGAAGGTGAAAAACCCCACAACTTCCTCAGAGATAAGATAAGCCACAATACAAGATCACAAGGATCAAACCCAATAAGATGTCTCTAGCAGATGCTCCTCCTCCTTCACTTGTGCGCCACTTTCTCTCTTAGCTATGCGAGCTTGAGAAGTGAGTGAATGATCTAAATGAGAGACACAACCTCTCTATTTACACACTAACTTGACCTACCAATAATCCACTGGGGATGAATTTCTAATCAAGCCTAATAACCCAACCACATGTGCTAACCAGAGCCGAACCCACATTGGTGGTCTAATAACCCATCAATACAAATGACGACACTTGTCGATGCACATGATGACACTTACAAATACAAATGACGACACTTCCAATCAGAGGAATAATACATTTCTATGGGATATACAATAAAGTACAAATTTAATACATAGAAGAATATCTTCCAAAGTTACAAATACATCAACACTCCCTCTTAACTAGGAAGGTATTCTTTCGTCACAGGTCATCAATACATATTGGTGCAAGTCTTCAATTCTGGAGCTGGATCATCATCACTGGATCATGGAGCATCATCATCATCACTGCTGCTGTACTTGACATCTCGATCACTGGGTTATCTCTGAAATATGCTCGTCATAGGAATTTCTATAGAGCCATCCTTTTTTCATGCTGGATGTAGGCCCACCACTTGTAGGTATTCATCATCACTGGCCATATTGTGGAATCCTTAGGACTTATTACGTGAGTCAACAAAACCTCGAAAGAGCACCCCGGGAATGATTACAAGCACACAGATCAACCTATCGGATCTTCCAGGACCTTTTACATGCTACTGCACAACCTGTCCATGGCCACAGAGTATCATCCTGATAATCATGATCATACTGATCATAACATCGTTCACGAAGCACAAACCAGATGCACATCACACATCACTTACACTCACTGGCATGGGAAGACACACTTCAACCATCCCTGAAAGGCTCAACACTTATATCTACGCCATGGGAAGACACACTTCAACCATGCGAGAATGGCACAACACTTATATCACATCCATGGGAGAACACATCTACAACCATGCTCGAATGGCCTAGCACTTATATCATAGCCATGGGAGAACACATCTACAACCATGCTCAAATGGCCCCAGCCCTTATATCTGCACCATGGGAGAACACATCTACCACCATGTGAGAATGGCTCCAGCCCTTACATCTACACCATGGGAGAACACATCTTCCATCATGTCGAAAAATCCTAGTAATTACATTGCAACCATGGGAGAACACATCTACAACCATGTCCAAAAATCTCATGTGCATCTGTGTCTTCGGAACTCATCACACTTAATCCAACTGATTATGTAATGTATCCACCTGATACATATTATCTCATATGATCATCCTGATCATCATCATAGCATCGTCTTGATGCATATCATCTAGAGTATCGTCCTGATACTCATCACACATGATCATCCTGATCATACAATGCATCCACCTGATGCATACCAAGTATCTACCTGATACATATACATATATATGATCCAACTGGCCATACCAAGCATCCAACCGATGCATATACATATACATGATCCAACTAATCATACCAAGCATCCAACTGATGCATATACATATACATGATCCAACTGATCATACCAAGCATCCAACCGACGCATATACATATACATGATCCAATTGATCATACCAAGCATCCAACCGATGCATATACATATACATGATCCAACTGATCATACCGAGAAACAACTGGAGCATCGTCCTGATGCTCATCACACAATGCTTACATCCACAGCCATGGGAAGGATCCTCCTCTCACCATGCTTGGAATGGCTTTTGCAAATGTGTCACATCACTTCTTCCTCAAAGTATCTTCAATCCGAAGAACACGAAGCCTCCCTCTGAAGTATTAAAACTTCACCCTAGCTAGTGGTTTCGTCAACACATCTGCAACCTGCTCATTTGTCGCAACATATAGGAGCTTCACTGCTCCTCTCTACACCATATCCTTGATATAGTGCTATTTGATCTCAATGTGCTTCGACCTGTCATGGAAAACTGGGTTCTCAAACAGCTTCTCACAACTCTAGTTGTCACAATAGATACCAGTAGCATCCAACGAGAGATCAAATAACTCAGACAGTAGATTTCTCAACCACACTTCCTCACAACTAACTGAACAAGATGCAACATACTCTGCTTCGGTTGTACTCAGTGCTACACATGACTGCTTCCTGCTAAACCAAGAGATCACACCTGATCCCATACTGAAGTAGCACCTCGAAGTCCTCTTCCTATTTGCAGCACTGCCTACCCAATCTGAATCAACATAACCCTCTAGGTTAAAATTTTGATTTGCATCATACTTGAGCCCATAATCAACCGTACCCTTCAAGTACCTCAGAATATGCTTTACAGCAACCAGGTGAACACCTCTAGGATCCGTCAAGAACTGGCTCGATGTGTTCACCGCAAAGGAAATATCTAGTCTCATGTTCATCAGGTACATGAAGGACCCAATCATCTGACGATACCCAGTGATATCAACCAGCTCATATGAAGCATCACACAGAAGCTTCAGGTTTGATGCCATGGGTGTGGCCATGGCCTTGCAGTCCATCATCCTAAACCTCTTCAGGATTTCTACTACATACTTCCCTTGTCAAAGGAACATCCCATCTGCACTCTGCCACACCTCCATGCCTAGAAAGTAGTGCATCATCCCCAAGTCCTTCATCTCTAACTCGGTAGCAAGTTTCCTCTTGGTGTCAGCAATCAACCCATCCTCTCCTGTAACAAACAGGCCATCCACATGTAGGAGTAGTATCATAGGATTTCCTTTCTCAACCTTGTAGTAAAGGTTGGAATCTGCTTCACTCTTGGTAAAGCCCAAGATGGATAGAAAACCATCCATCCTACCATACCAAGTTCTAGGAGCTTGCTTCAAGCCATACAATGCTTTCTTCAACCGACATACATATGACTCTCTATCATGTGTCTCAAAGCCAAGTGTCTGCTCCACATACACTTCCTCTTCAACTACACCATTCAAGAAAGCTATCTTGACATCCATCTGGTGTATCTTCGATTTCATCACTGCAGCCAGAGCAAGTACTGTTGTGATGGAAGTGTATCTGGCTACTAGAGAAAAAGTTTCTTCATAATCTATTCCCTCTTTCTGGGAGAAGCCAGGAGCTACAAATATCGCTTTGTATTTCTTTATGCTACCATCTGCAGCATGCTTGATCTTATAGATCCATTTGGAAGTCACCACTGAATTCCCTTCAGGTCTTGGGACCATATCCCAAACATCACTCTTCATGATTGATTGGTATTCTTCGATCATGGCATCCTTCCATTATTTCTTTTCCACCGCCTCTTCATAACTGGAAGGTTCTTTGTTCATAATGTCACAGAGTAAGGCAACATAACTAGTCTGTGATCTAGTCCTCTTCCTTTCTCTATGTTCTTCTTCTAGAATACCATACCTTTCAGCATCTTGAATGAGCTCTCTAGCCCATGCAGGTTTCCTCTTGTGAGAGTTCTTCTCACGAGGTGGATCTATAGGTTCTTTTGGATCTTCAATTTCACGATCTACTTCTGGAATTGCTTCATTCATAGTGGTGTCTTGAAATATGGTTTCCTTTGGTTCTTCATGTTCATATACAGGTGTCTTCCTTGATTTGATGTATGCTAAGTCTTCATCAAATGTTACATCCCTGCTGATGTCAATCTTCTTGAACCCTAGAAGTATATTCTGTAAGCCTCCGAGCTTTCACTGTAAGCGACAAAGATACCCTTCTTTCCTGAAGGATCTAGTTTTGTCCTCTTTTCTTTTGGAATGTGTGTGTACACAAGGCAGCCAAATATTCTGAGATGGCTAACTTCTGGTTTCTTACCAGAGAAGACTTCTTCTGGTGTCTTGTTGTCAAGTATCTTGTGAGGTGTTATGTTCTGAACATATATAGCTGTCCTAGCTACTTCTTCCCATAGATGCATAGGAAGATCTTGATCATGAAGCATTTCCCGTGATGCTTCCATGATAGTTCTATTCTTCCTTTCTGCAACTCCATTCTGTTGTTGATTGTAAGGAGAAGTCAACTCCCTCTTAATCCCTGAATCACTGCATAACTTCTTGAAATCACCTGAAGTGAATTCTCTGCCATTTTCAGATCTGAAGGTCTTGATCTTCTTATCAGTTTGATTTTCTATCAAGGCTTTGAATTCCTCAAACTTGTCAAATACTTCATCTTTGTTCTTTAAGAAATAAACCCCAAGTCTTCCTAGAGAAATCATCAATGAAGGAAACATAGTATACATACCCACTTAAAGAACTAAAAGACATTGGTCCGCATACATCGTAGTGGATAATCTCCAAGATTCCTTTTGCTTTGCTTTCACTACTTGGAAATGCCTTCTTTGTATTCTTACCTTTTGCACATCCTTTGCAAACACCATCATGCTTTGGCTGGATTTCAGGAAGACCTTCTACAACTTTGCTTGCAATTGGTAGTGTTCTATAGTCCATGTGTGCAAGCCTTCTACGCCAATGTTCACTTGGATCCATGGACTCATGTACCATGGCATGTTCAAGTTGTCCTTTCAATTTGTATAATCCTCCCTCTAGGTTTCCAATCACTACTACATCATCTATGGTCTTACCCTTTGGCCACATGAGTACTTGGCCATCCACAAATGCAATTCTCATTCCTTTTGCATCCAAGGATGATATGGAGAGAATATTCTTCTTGAGTCTAGGTACATATAGAACATCTTTCATTTTCAAGGACTTCCCAAAGTCTAGCATGTAGGAGGCTTAACCACTTCCTTTGATAGGATATTGATAGTCATCCCCAAGTTTCACCTTATGGGGTGACTCATGTTCAGATAAATTTGCAAAAGATTCATTAAACCCAGTCATTTGTTTAGAAGCCCCACTATCAATAAGCCAATCATTACATCCATGAGAGATAGTACCTGTGAGTGCAGAGATTAGAACATTTTCATCTTCACTAGATGAGTCATCACTTTCTGCTCTAGCCTTCTTCTTGGGAGGTTCATCATCCTCAGCAGCATGAGCATGATATTTTATTTTATTTCCCTTGTTCTTCTTGTTGAAGTTGTTGTTGTTGTCATTCTTGTTCTTGGGACAATCTGAGGAAAAGTGTCCCTTCTCATTACACGTAAAACATCTTAGATGTTTCCTATTTTTATAGTGGTGAGAAAGTTTGTTGGGATGAGAATGCTCCCTCTTGAACTTTCCATTCTTGGTGTGTACTGTGAGAACTTGATCTTCATTTCCCATCTTTTCTTCTCTAGCCACAAGCCTGGCCTCTTCTTGAGAACACTCCTTCCATAGTCTACTGAAGAAGACCAATTTTCTTCTTGCACATATTCCTTGGATGAAGGAGTCCCATGACCTAGGTACGCCATTTAATGTGGTCATTACAATTTCACCATTCTCCACTACTTCATCCACAACTTCAAGTTGTTCCTTGATTTGAGAGACCGTGGAAAAGTAGGATTGAATAGTCTCTCCATTCTGAAGCTTTACCCCTTTCAATTGGTTCCGCAGAGTCATCTTCCAATTTATGTTATTTCCTTCAAACAACTTGGTCAAGGAGTCAAAAATCTCCTTAGGTGTCTTTAGGGAAGACACATGGGGTATGACATGGTCCTTTATAGAATCAACAATGATTCTCTTAGCCTTGACCAGGTTCGTCTTGTGTAAGTCCTTAGCCTCTTCTTACTTTGGAACTGGAACCTCTTTCTTTATGTAGTTGTCCAACTCATTCTCTTCTAGGATTAACCCAATCCTATACTTCCAAGCTCGGAAGTTATCAGCCCCTTCGAGCTTATCCTCAAGATTGGTGTGGTGAGACATCTTAAATAGTACTTCAAATGGAAATAGAAAAATATTAGGTCTTGCCACTTGATTTGCTGAAAACTGGATCTGGAGCTGGATTAGAGTTTGTTAGAGAAACCCTAAAAATTCAAAATGTGAATTTCAAAATTCTAAAAGGATAGAAAGATGCACCTTGATGAGTTGATCATCCTAGTATACTCAGAATTGAAAACTGCAAAGTTTCACCCTTCAGAAATGCTTTTCAATCTCCTGGATTTACTGGGAAGGACCCTGAATTAGGGTTTCAGTTTCTCGGAGCTTAACCAAACCAAAAAGTTAAATCCAAATCTCTAAAATTTGATTTTTCCAAGGATCTTCCAGCTATGTCCTCATATTTCAGAAATTCCTATTTTTGTGGAAACCCTAATTTTTAGGTTAAAAACTGAAACAACTCAGAATTGAATTATGTCTCGACAGAAAGATGTGCCCTTCCAAGGAGAGTCAATCTAGCCTTCTGCCTTTTATGATATGTGAAGAGAAACCCAAATATTAAGAATCCCTAGCTTCTACAACTGCACAATGCCTTCTTCTTAGGTCAGCTCTGATACCAAGTTAAGTTTTCGATAATTTAAATCCATTATCACAAGGATCTCTAAGAGAATAACATGCACATCATATCTCTACAACATATCAATCATAGACACAAAAACAATCACATAAGAGACACAGAGTTTCACTGGGGAAAACCAAGAAGGTGAAAAACCCCGCAACTTCCTCAAAGATAAGATAAGCCGCAATACAAGATCACAAGGATCAAAGCCAATAAGATGTCTCTAGCAGATGCTCCTTCCTCCTTCACTTGTGCACCACTTTCTCTCTTAGCTATGCAAGCTTGAAAAGTGAGTGAATGATCTAAATGAGAGACACAACCTCTCTATTTATACACTGACTTTACCTGCCAATAATCCACTGGGGCTAACTTGCTAATCAAGCCTAATAAACCAACCACATGTGCTAACCAGGGCCGACCCCACACTGGTGGTCTAATAACCCATCAATACAAATGACGACACTTGTCGATGCACATGAGGACACTTACAAATACAAATGATGACACTTCCAATCAGAGGAATAATACATCTCTATGGGATATACAATAAAGTACAAATGTAATACATATAAGAATATCTTCCGAAGTTACAAATACATCAACATTTGAAATGAAAACCCTAACAAATTTGTAACTAACTTGGTAAATATTCTGGGGTTTCACTTTTACATTTCACTTCTTAAACAAAAATGGTATACGTGTCACAATTTCTGATACATGAGTCTTTGGCGCCCTTCTGGCTGAGTGGAGACTGCTTGCTGAAGTTCTGAACTCAGATCATAGGAGAGTAGAGTATACTTTGTATTTCCTTATTTCTCCACCATTTTCCATTGATCGGCCATGGGAAGCTCATATACTGTCATCTCTTTTACCAACACTCATTTCTATGTGTTCTACAGTTGAAATCTGAGGTATTCTTTCACTCATCATAGCCAACCTACGTAAAATCTCAAAATCATTAGTAAGCTTCTCCAACAAAATATTGTCGGTTAAAACATGGGTTAAATTCTCATGTACTTCATGGTCATTTCTGGCTTCCAAAAGCAAATCCTTATGACTATCACGAGGAATCAAGTCAATTCTTTCATCCCAAAATGAAGGTAACCCTTTCTGCACCAACTGATCAAATCTTCCTTTATAATCTACCACCTGCTTCTTCATGTGTTCGGCCTTGGCCCGGACACCTTCCACATGTGCATATTTCCTGATCACTCTTCTTGCCCAGGTTCTGATCGCTATGCGATTTGATATCTGCATAGCTTTCAGATCATCATTGGTCAATGTATGCATAAAGTTTATCGTGTTCTGCACCGTATCCCAAGGTTTCCTATCCAATCCTTCAATCATAGTTGTACACCTTTGTAGAGCGTCACTCGCCACTTTTCCCCTGTCTCTTATGAAACTTAGGTAGGGCCTAAATTTGGTAGCTTCAGCGATTATGGAATCCGAAATCATGTGCTTGCAACCCTAAATGGGGACTTGATCAGTCACTTGTATTATTAGCCGTTGGTTTCAGTCTACAAACTCTTTGTTTTTATTTTTCAATTCCTTCATTTCCTCCTCCCTTCTTTGAATCTCATCTTCTAACTTCCTTTTATCTTCCTTCAACTCTTGTATATCCACATCCCTTAAACTTGCCTGCGACATGGCCCACACAAGGTCATCTACAGTCGCTTTTCCAGTGGCTTGACTGACCCCCTGTTGTCCTACTACCATAGCTCCCATTTTTCCTTTGAGATCTTGAATCTGGCTCCTGAGGTTGATTATGTCTTTCTCCCATTTGACTTCCTTCTCCAGAAACTTCAAAGACTTCGCCTTATGGTCACTCAACTCTCGGGATAAGTTCTCCTTCTCTTGCTCCAACACCATCATCTCGGAGGCCTGAATCAGTTGGGTGGCAGCCAATATCTTGATTTTATTTCTTACCGTCTGGATGGTATTTTATTTTTCTGCCAACATCTTCTTTCCACTCGCGCCTTTGTCCGCCCCATCACTGATCAAATCCGCTTGTAATTTCTTGATCTTCTGCTGATAAGCCTTGTTCTTGGTCCTTTCTTTCCTCAATTAGACCTCCAGCTTGTTGATAGTGCTCCCCAACTTGGATACCTTCAGAATAAACTCCATGAAATATTCCTACAACACTTCCCCAGTATTCCTATGCAGCTGAATTTTGTCGGGGACAACCATTTTCTTCAAATTAACTTTTATTTCGGTTACTTTGTTGTCAGATGACATGGCCAAATTCAAAGTATTTTCAGAAAAATACCTACTGACCGTCAAGGTGACTAGCTGATTTTGCACATCCCTGAATTTGGAAAAAAAACTACATGTTTTATCCAAGTTGGCATGTCTGTCTTGTCCGTACTTCACGAACATTTTAGCTTGGGACTTAAATCTCTTGTTATCACCGTCCTCTTTTGCCTCTTGGAAACTATACTATTGCATCTCGAATTCGGGAACTGTGTGCTTCTCTTCCATCTGTCCTTCAACTTCTGCGGATACGACCAACTCATTCAAAACATCCACTCTGAGCCTCTTAGATCCTTCTGATTCTTCCATTTTTGTGTCGGAGACTTCTACATAGCTCCTTTTGCCAAAATTCTCTGCCGCATCGGAAAGAACCAACTTGGACGAAGTATTTTCAGGGACGTTTGGTCCCAGATGTGAACATGATAGGGCCTCCACGTCCAACTCATATTTCAAAATATTCTCCCTTTTGGACAAACCTTCCACCTCTACATGGTCAAAGGCCCTGTTCTTGTTCAACTGCCTTCTATAAGAGATTATGTGGCAGGGGTCATACCAGATAGCAACATATTTTTGGAACCCAAAACCTTCCAACTGCTACTCTATGAGTGAGACGACATGTTTGTTCTTTATGATAAAGGGGCCCACCTTCCAATGGAACTTGATGTCAGAGGCCTTCTTGAACAACAAGAAGTGCTCATCTTCCACAGTCAGCTTCTGCCTAATAAAATCCAGAGAAAAAATACTTGGGGTCAAGAAAGCCGGAAGCATGTGAGGCTCCTTCACGAATCCATATACTCTGGGTACCATGTGCCTCTTGTACAAAAACCAATCCCTAACTACTAAATCTTGCTTCAATTGCATGAAAGTCCTCATCTCAGGAAGGACTCTTGCTAGCTCCTCTCGAAAAGCCAACTTGTAAACCTCTGCAACAATGTAATTCATATAGTTGAAAGTATTATCTTCTAATGAGTCTGAAAAGACTTCTGGTGAAAACCTCATTTCTTTCTGACTTGCGTAAATCAGCATCTTCATTAGGTGGGACTAGAACATGAAACAATGAGTGTGTTGGAAACCTACCAGTTGAGAGTGGATACTCTTAGCCAAGAATTCTTCCAGCTTTAGACAGGGCACTAGAGAGTATTATGTCTTGGGTATTCCATAACTTATCCTGAAAAGAAAACTCATCTAGACTTCAGTAACTAGGGTATCACTATCCAAACCTAAAAATTGGGCAATTAGAGACAAGACCAATTGGGTGCTCTTGTTAAAAAACTACAGATCCAAGGGGTAAGTGACATCTTAAGTTTCTAGGTCTAGCTTGAAACAACTGGTGAGGAATGTCTGTTTGACCTCGAGGGGGACTGGCGATACCGGGAGACCAGGGATTCTACTGAAAAACTCTCGGGATCATGGGACAGTGGCTAGGGTACTTCGAGGGACCTTCTGATAATGGTGGGCTCGATACGGAAAATGATGGCTGACTTCTAGGCATTCATCACGACTCTTTCAGTTTGGGAATAGTCTCGACACACCAAGACATGAATTCAGGGCACCCTACAAACTGGTTTGGGCAGAAATGTATGAACAACGACTGAAACACCCTGTGGATGTCTGTACCCTCACTGTTAAGCCCAACTAACTTTTCCTTTATATCCCTAATAGACATCCCAACGACTGTGTCGAAGACGTCTTTGTCCCTATCTTGTAGGGAATCTTCAATCCTCTCAGACTCGACACATGGGGCCTTTGTAATCATTTCCATTATTAAAATAAGCCTTTTTAAACAAATTTTATAGGTTTCAGGGCCTACTTGTTGCTAATAGCTCCAAACCCTATATTCTTTATCACCTTCGCCTCTGCACACCTGCCTAGTGTAAAATTAGTCATAGCAGATCTATTGAACAAGTAAATCAATCACAATGATGTAAAATAAATTGGAGTAAGAACTGTGCAAAAGAGATGCATCAGTGCTCTATAATCCAGAATGATAGAATTACAATACAACACTGTCACAATGAGTGAGAAATTCGAATTAGCCAAGGAGGTCATTCGAATATACTACATGGCATAGATTGGCTCCAACTAGGAGTCCTCATAATCAATCAGTGGTGGTCATCAATGCACAAGTCACTATCAGACAGGTGTCAAACTGAGTCTAACTGATGGTAAGTGGCACTAATGTAGGGATGGAGGTTCAGCGGAGGGCGCATGGGGAGTTAACTGCACTCAAAATAGGTAGTCAATGCTCATTGGAGGTCAATCGGAGTGGTAACAACAGTTAGCAGTCAGTCTAGCCTCAAATCAAGGAAAGACAACTAACCAACTGAAGTGGAACTGACTAGTAGGTGAGAAAAAGTGCCCTTTTGTAGTGGAAGGTGAGAAGTGGGTGCCTCCCTGGCTAGGAGAGCTAAATCTGAGTGGAAAGTAGCTCCCGAGTGCTGGAAGACTAAGGACTAGGTGCTGGAGGCATCAAACTGGTGACTGGGTAGCATGCGGGTGCATGCAATGCATGCAAAATGAATGCAAAGTACATACTGAATGATGATATATCCTAACACCCCCCATCAAGCTATACTATCATGTAAAAAATAAAATGTAGGGCCCTAGTTACTAAAACCAAAGGTCACCCCAATACAATGATCCAAAAAATGTTGAAAATAAGCTAAGTGAGGAAAGAGGGAAAACTTAGTGGGAAGAAAGCCCCCCCTCAAGCTAAACATAAAATGGATTTAATCTGTCTCCACCATGATGGAACTCACCCCAAATAGTGAATGGAGGTAAGAGAACTTCTTCTCAGTGAAGCTCTTGGTGAAGATGTCTACAATTTGCTCATCAGTGTAGCAATATTGTAGAATGATGGTGCAATCATGCACCAACTCTCGGATGTAGTGCATATGAATCTCAATGTGCTTGGTCCTCTGCCGCTGAACTAGATCTTTGGAGATCTTAGTAGCACTTTTATTGTCACAAAATAGGACAGTCGAAGTAGTGCTACCAAAATCAAACTCAAAAAGAATACCCTGCAACCAAACTCCCTGAATGCAGGCATTGACTGCCCCTCGATACTCTGCCTCTGCTGAAGAAAGTGCAATGGATTCCTGATTTTTGCTTGACCAGCAAATAGGGCCATGGCCAATCATGAAAACATATACGGAAGTGGACTTCCGATCTATGCTATCACCTTCCCAATATGAATCAGTAAAACCAATGAAATCTAGCTCAGAATCTGCAGCATAATGTATGCCAAAATGTCTCGTACCTTGCACATACTGCAAGATCCGCTTGGATTCCCAACAATGAATCTCATGGGGATTCTACATATACCTTGATACAGCACTCATGGCATAATAAATATCAGGCCTTGAGTGTGTCAAGTAGATTAGTGAACCAATCAACTGTCGATACATAGTGCAATTTGCAAGCGGTGTAGAATTTCGTTCCTCAAGACTGATTCCTGAGAGGAATGGAAATGGAGAAGCCTTACATTCTGCCATATTAAACTTTAATAGCAGGTCTGAAGCATACTTTTTCTGAGATAATGTGATCCCATCAAAGTTTTGATCTATCTCAAAGCTCAAAAATTGCTTAAGCAAGCCCAAATCGCTCATGTCAAAAGTTATATTTAAAGCGGTTTTTAGCTTGTTGATTGTAAGGAGAGTGATACCGATAATGATAAGATCATCAACATAAAGAAAAAAAATCAGCAAATTACCTTTAACTTGCTGTAGGTACACATTCCAATCAGATTTGCATCTTTTGAAATTCTGAGAATTAAGGAAGGAGTCCATCTTTGCGTACCAAGCTCTTGGGGCTTGTTTCAATCCATACAAAGATTTCTTGAATCTGTAAACTAATGATGGATCTGATATGTATCCTTCTGGATACTTCATATATACTTCTTCATCAAGGTATCCATGTAGAAAAGCACTCTTCACATCCATATGGTGCACTTCCCAGTGCTTGGATGCGGAAATGGCCAAAACTAGGCGGATGGAATCCATCGTTGCAACCGGTGCAAAGGTCTCAGTGTAGTCCACTCCTTGGAATTGGGAGAAACCTTTTTCCACCAGTATAGATTTGTATTTGCTGATAGAGCCATCAGCAGCAACCTTCCTGTGGTAGACGCACTTACATTGGACCAATTTTCTTCTAGGTGGAAGAGAAACTAGCTCCCATGTATTGTTCTTTTGATGAGAACTGTACTTTTCAACCATGGCGGTTTGCCATTGTGGATCTCGGTGGGCATGATAGTATGATTTGGGATATGAACCAATCATCAAATAACATTTATCAGATAATAATGGATCAGAAAATAAAAGAGCCATACATGCTCTTTGAAAGTCTTCTCTTGTTCTCCTTTGATCAGCAGGATTTCCAATGTTTGGAGTAGTAGATTGTAGAGTGTTTTGGGCCCACTTTGGAAACTGAGGAGGATCATTATGGTCAAATTCTAAACTGATATGTCATGGCCATAAAATTCTGATAAAATATCAGAAATATCAGATCCAATGCTTTCTTCATCTTCTCTCGAAACTTCTTCTTGTAGAGACTGCGGATCGGCAGTGGTTTCCTCGACTAGTTTCAGATCTGGAAGCAATTCTTCAAAATTCACACTTCGCTCTATGAATATCTTTTTGGATCTGATATTCATGAGTTTATATGATTTTTATTCTTCTCCATATCCTATTAGGATGCATTTAGTACTTGTTGGATCCAAATCTTTTCTCTTTTCAGAAAGAATTCTAGCCCATGCAGTGGAGCCAAAAACCCTCAAATTGGACACATCTGGTTTGTGACCAGTGAATGATTGGAAAGGAGTTTTACCTTTCATGGATGAATGTGGAACTCGGTTCTGAATGTATGCAGCAACATTCATGGCTTTAGCCCAAATATTTGCAGCCAAACCTTTTGAATCAAGCATACAGGTAGCCATCTTTTTCAGTGACCGATTCTTCCTTTCCGCTACACCGTTCTGCTGGGGTGTGTAGGGAACTGTATGTTGGATATGAATTGCACTTTTGGAATATCTAAGAGCTTTGATATTTCTCTCAGTGGTGGTCTCAACAGAAGCCTTAAAATCCTTGAATTTTCCAAGCACTTCTGACTTGTTTTTCAGAAAAACTACCCAAGTAAAGCGGGAGAAGTCATCGATGAATGTCAAAACATACCTTGAAACATTCATGGACATATTTGGCAGTGGAACACTAATATCAAAATGTATGATACCCAAAATAGTAGAAGCTTTTCCAGCTTTTCCGTGGTCGAACTTGTGCTTGGGGTGCTTCCCGATGATGCAACCTGGGCAAATTCCCTTCGAGGAATGGAGGTGCGGAAGACCATCAACCATGGATTTGTTTTGTAACAACAGAAAATACTTGTAATTAAGGTGTCCAAACCTTTCATGCCAAATCCTACTAACCTCGTTGCCATGAGTGAGGAGAGCAGTGGGATTTTCAACCGGCACTAAGTGAGAAAACTCATAGTATTTTGCAGTGTGGTTTGCCTTTCCGACTGCAATAAGTCTTCCAATTTCAATATCAGAAATTTCAACTTTGTTAGAAATGAATGTCATGTGCTTCGGTTCACCAGTGTGTGTCACTTGATATACAGAAAGTAGATTTGAATCCAAGGAAGGCACATAGAGAACATTTTGAAAACTTCCATGCTCTAAATGGATGGTACCTTTACCCTTTGATGAAATTTTTGAGTCATCTCCCAAATGGATGGGGATGGAGCTGCTTGGATCAAATGAAGAGAAGGAGTCAATATTTGCAGCCATATGATTCAAGGCACCGGAATCTATCAGTAGAGTGGTGGGTTTCGAAACAGTTTCCATGAGTGTTTGACCTCTTTCATGATCATCATTTCTATCCTTCTTCTGTGCACCGTCGGGAAGACATATGCCATTCTTTTCCAAAAGGAGGGCCATTTGAACTATTGTTTTTTTCATGCACTAACTTTCAGGATGAAAGCCACGGTTGCAATATGAACACTTAGATTTTTCTTTACCCTCTTTACCCTTTTGCTTGTTCCTTGAACTAGATGGTGCATCCGATTGCTTGCCTTTCTCTCTTTGCTTGGATGGTTTGAATTTGGGCTTCTTCTTCTTTTGCTTTCCTTTGCCATTCGAATTCTTGGATCCTTGAACAAATAGGGCTGAATCTTTGGAGCTTATGGACCCCATTTGAATCAGCTTGTCATGCTCTTTGGTAACGGATTCAATGAAGGCATTCAAGGTAGGCATTTTCCAATTTGGGTTAGTTAGCCGACCGGAATTGAAAGTAGAGACAAATACCAAGAAATATTTATCAAGTTTTGAAAGAATGGAGAGGATCAATTACTTATCCTCTTTGATAACTCCACTATTCTTCAACTGTAAGGACAAATGCTTGAATCTTGTGAAAAAATCACTGATGGTATTGAAATTTTCAGGATTCAATGCAATCAATTCATTTTCCAATTGAAAAGGACGCATGTCATCTTGCTTCTCGAAAATCTTCTCGATTTTCTCCCATATTTCCTTTGGAGTAGTCAATCCACTGAGGTGAAAGTGAAGATCCTTGGAAATATTGAAACAAAGAAGACCATATGCTTCATCCAACTTGTTGAAGTGCTTTTATTTTTCAATGAGTGTATTCGTCTCAACTTCGAGGCCCATGGTGACTTTGTAGTACCCTTTTGAGCGCAACATAATCTCCATGTCTTTCTTCCATTCAAAATAATTGAAGGGAGTGAGTAGCTAAGAAGAAGAAGAATCCATCTCAATGATAGCGAATGCACTTCATGGAGATGATAAACCTGCAAATCACAATTAAAACAAGAACAATAAGGTCAAACAATCCACCCTTTTAGAGTTGCATCACACCTGGTTATGGAGCTGAAGCAAGCTTGAATGGATCCAATGTATCAAATCTAGGAATTATGTGGAAAAATCAAGCTTCTGGAGTGGATTGGAGTGTATTTTCTGCTTTGCATGCACATGAGATTTTGCATGCCAAACTTTCAGTATATTTGAGCAAATTCACTCAATTCTTCATGTAGAACACCTATAGGAGAGAGATATTGTCCCTGCAATGGCTCTAATACCATGTAAAATTAGTCACAAAAGATCTATTGAACAAGTAAATCAATCACAATGATGTAAAACAAATTGGAGTAAAAACTATGCAAGAGAGATGCATCAGTGCTCTATAATCCAGAATGATATAATTACAATACAATACTGTCACAATGAGTGAGAAATTCAAATTAGCCAAGGAGGTCATTCGAATATACTGCATGGCATAGCTTGGCTCCAACTAGGAGTCCTCATCATCAATCAGTGGTGGTCATCAATGCACAAGTCACTGCCAGACAGGTGTCAAACTGAGTCTAACTGAGTGTAATAAGTGTAAGTGATGGTAAGTGGTACTAATGTAGGGATGGAGGCTCAGTGGACGGCGCATGAGGAGTTAACTACACTCAGAATAGCTATTCAAGGCTCATTGAAGGTCAATCGGAGTGGTAACAACAATTAGGAGTTAGTATAGCCTCAAATCAAGGAAAGACAACTAACTAACTGAAGTGGAACTGACTGGTAGGTGAGAAAAAGCACCCTTCTATAGTGGAAGGTGAGAAGTGGGTGCCTCCCTGGCTAGGAGGAATAAATTTGAGTGGAAAGTAGCTCCTGAGTGCTGGAAGACTAAGGACTAGGTGCTGGAGGCATCAAACTTGTTGCTGGGCAGCATGCGGGTGCATGCATGCATGCAGAATGCATATATGCAGAATGCATGCATGCATGCAAAATGCATGCAAAGTACATACTGAATGATGAGATATCCTAACACCTAGAGCTTCTTGACGGTGCTACAAAGAACACAAATGTCAACACTTTGCATGAATTTCTCCTTTAATAAACCGACCCCAGTTAACTCCTTTTCTCTTCTTCTGGTAGTCATTTACCTCAACTGTCGATCCCTCGTGTCATGATCTGGACCGTCGGATTGATGGTCCCTTCTACAACCTCCCTAATGTGACCATCCTCCGTCGTCTATCTATTCCAAGATCAACCATCACTGTCGATATTAATAGCTACACCCACAACAGGCGGTTCCGCATGGCCCTCTAGCTGTTTTCCTTTATTGCCCCTTTGGTCAGTGGAACGATGAGGGACCGCCGCGTGTCTAATGGTTTAAAAATTTGCAACTGCCTTCCCCCTTAACACGCCACACATCTCCATTATGCCTAACCCTTATTACACCTTCGATCTATCCCTGCCAGTTGATCAACGATGGAGATCTGTGGGCCCTTCAACCATGACCCCACCTGGCCTTTTCGCCTAGCTCCTCATATCGACACTGCTTCTTTCCCAGCGAGGGGCCTTCATCACCATTGATTTTTCTTGTTGAATATTGTAACTTCTAAGAATATTATATTTGTACATTATTATTTCGGATATGTTTCAGTCCTCTGAGGTGATTCTATTATGTATCCGGAGATGTTTATTCCTCCGATGGTTTGTGGGAACTAGGTTTATTAGACCCACCATGTGGGGGTCAGCCCTGGGTTTATATTTTAGGGGTTATTAGACTTCTCTAGAAGAGGTCGGCCCCATTAGGGATTTTTGGTCAGTCGGGAACTAGTATAAATAGAGGAGGAGAGCTCCTCATTTGACACACTTCCACAAATCAGAAAGTAGCGCACTTGTGTCTGGGAGGTCTGCATGTGAGGTAGAGAAGAAGGACAAGTCTTGGAGCATATCTTGTATTTTGGTTGATCATCTTATTGAGGAAAGATTTGTTGGGTTTTCTACCCCATGAGGGTTTCCCAGGGTAAATTCTGTGTCTATCTTGTGATTATGTTTCTTTCAGTGATCTTGCTAGTCTATTTGGTTTAAATTTAACATGGTATCAGAGCTAGCCTGAATAGAACATCTTTCACAAGGTGAAATTATATTTCTCTCTCTCTCCCAAAATTAAGGTTTCTACAAAAGTTAGTATTTTTTGTTTCTGGTTACATGGCTGGATAGCTCTTCTAAATATCTATCTTTTGAGCCTTGGATCAAGGTTTTTGGTTGGGTAGAACTCTGGGAAAGTCAAACCCTAGTTTTACCAAAAGTGTGATAAACCAAAAATTCTGTTGCAGATTCGGAAAAGTAAAAAGTTAAAGTTTCCGGGTAAGTATTACTCTATCTCTTATCTCTTGGACTCCCCCAAGAGAAGATGGCTCCAAGCACTAAGCTTGAAGACAAACTAGAAGGTATAGAGAATTTCCGGGCATGAAAATACAGAATTGGTCTCATTCTTGAAGAGAATGATCTTGCTCATTATATCAAGGATGAAGTTGCAGAACTTGAAGGAGATGAAGCCAAAGAGAAGCATAGGAAGGATTTGATTAGGGCAAAGAGAATCATAGCTGATTCTATTAAAGACCACTTGATTCCCCAAGTGGCTTCCAAGAATATTCCAAAGGAAATGTATGATGATCTAGGAAGAATGTATGAAGGAAAGAACATCAATAGGAAGATGAACCTAAGAACTCAGTTGAAGAGCACCAAGATGCACAAAGGAGAATCCATTCAAGACTACTTCTCAAGGGACTCCCAAATCAAGGAGCAACTAGATGCCATTGGTGATACTCTTGATGAAGATGAACTTGTGATGACTTCTCTAAATGGTCTCACTAGAACTTGGGAGTCATTTATACAAACTATGTGTGCCAGAAAGGAAAGTATGAAGTTTGATGTAGTTTGGGAGGACTGTGTTCAAGAAGAAGCTAGGGTAGCCAATAGAGAATCCCTTCTCAAAGAATATGACCAAGCCTTGGCCACACACACTGAGAGAAGGAAGAATCAATCTCACTTCAAGAAGTTCAATCACAAGGAACCTCATTCTCCTCAAAAATTTCAGAAGAAAGGAAAAGGAAAGTTCTCTTCTTTCCAATGTTTCCATTGTCATAAGGAAGGTCGCATTGCTAGATTTTGTCCTTCAAAGAAGAAGAAAAATCTTCATTATAAAAGACATCAAGCACATCTTGCAGAAGATGATAGTGAAGAAGAAGAAGAGGAGGAAGTAAGACCTCACAGAAAAAGATCCAAAAGAGATGAAGAAGAAGAAGAGAGGCCCCTTCCTAGGAAAAGATCTAGAAGGAATGAAGAAGAAGATGCACAGGAATATGTTCTATTTTCTGCACTCTCTAGATCTATGTCTCTTGAAGAAGATACATGGCTCATTGATAATGGTGCTTCAAAGCACATGACAGGCCAAAAGAAAACTCTCTCAAGACTTGAAGAAAAGTCTTCTCCACAAAAGGTATCTTTAGGTGATGATTATCAATATCCCATCAAGGGAATTGGTGAAGCAAATTACAAGCTTGATTCTGGAACACCTTTGAAAATGGAAGAAATTTTGTGTGTATCAGGTTTGAAGAAGAACCTACTTTCTATCTCAGCACTAGATAAGAAAGGATTTAGAATTGCATTTATTGATGGACAAGTGCTCATGTGGCGCAAAGGAAAGTCAATTGATGATGCAATTGTTAATGGTGAAGAAGAAGGAGGACTTTACAAACTTAAGGGTTATCCAGAAGCTACCCTTGTTCATGAAACCACTGGCCCCAGTGAACTGTGGCATAGAAGGCTCACCCACATTAATTACAAGGCCCTACCCTATGTGAGCAAGGTGGTCATAGGTCTACCAGACTTAAAGATTGATCATAATGGCTCATGCAAAGGATGTGAAAAGGGGAAGAATGTCAAGAACCCCTTTCCAAAGAGTGAAACAAAGACTAAGAACATTTTAGAGTTAATTCACTCAGATGTATGTGGACCAATGCCCACCACATCCCTAAGTGGGTTTGAATACTATCTCACATTCATTGATGACTATTCAAGGAAGACTTGGATATACTTTCTAAAAGGAAAGAATGAAGCCTTTGAAAAATTCAAAGAATTCAAGGCCTTAATAGAAAATCTCTCAGAAAAGAAAATCAATATTCTCAGAACAGATAATGGCGGAGAATATACTTCATAGGACTTTGAAGACTTTTGTAAGGAAGCTGGAATCAAGAGGGAATTAACCACTCCCTACAATCCCCAACAAAATGGGGTTGCTGAAAGAAAGAATAGAACTATCATGGAAGCTGTAAAGACTATGATACATGATCAAGATATTCCCATGTATCTATGGGATGAAGCAGCTAGGACAGTTGTCTATGTACAAAATAGACTTTCTCATAGTGCTCTTGAATTTAAGACTCCAGAAGAAGTGTTCACAGGAAAGAAGCCTGAGGTAAGTCACCTCAAAATATTTGGATGTCTTGTGTATATTCACATTCCAAAAGAAAAGAGAACCAAGTTAGATCCCTCTGGTAAGAAAGGAATATTTGTTGGATATTGTGAAACATCCAAAGCTTTCAGAATTTACATACTTGGTTTTCATCATAAGGAGATAAGTAGAGATGTAACATTTGATGAAGAACAGCTATCAAGAAATCTAGGAAGTGCCAACTTGAAGAAATCTATGAAGAAGATACACCTCGTAAAGTCACAGAAGTTGTTCCCATCCCTGAAAATGATGCACCAGAAGACCATGACATGATAGAACCTCAAGAACCCCCCATTGCAAATATATCTAGAAAAAGAAGGCCAGCTTGGGCTAGAGACATTATTCAAGGAGCTGAAAAATATGGAGCTCCTGAAGGTTCCACTAGAGAAAGGAAGAAACCCAAGTTAGTATCCAATTATGTGGCCCTGATATGTGGTCTTGTGGATCAACAACCCACCAGCTATGAGGAGGCAGCTCAGAAGAAAGAATGGGTAGAAGCTATGACAGAAGAGTACCAGTCAATAATGAAAAATGATGTTTGGGATATATTTCCCAAACCAAAGGATAAAAGTGTGGTTTCTTCCAAATGGATATTCAAGATAAAACATGCTATAGATGGTAGCATTGAAAAATATAAGGCAAGATTTGTAGCCAGAGGATTCTCTCAAAAGGAGGGAATAGACTATGAAGAAACATTTGCACCAGTTGCTAGGTACACATCAATAAGAACTATAATGGCACTTGCATCTATGATGAAGTGGAAACTACACTAGATGGATGTTAAAACAGCCTTCCTGAATGGTGTCATTGAAGAAGAAGTGTACATAGAACAACCACAAGGATTTGAGGTTAAAGACGGGAGAACTCATGTATGGAAATTGAAGAAGGCATTATATGGATTGAAGCAAGCTCCGAAAGCTTGGTACGGAAGGATTGATAGTTTCTTAACAAGCATGGGATTTACCAAGAGTAAAGCTGACCCCAATATTTATCTCAAGGTAATGGATGATGAACCAGTTATACTGTTGTTATATGTAGATGATCTATTTCTAACCGGAAATGAGAAACAAATTCTTGAATGCAAGAAGAAGATTTCTTCAGAATTCGAGATGAAAGATCTCGGATTAATGCACTACTTCTTAGGTCTAGAAGTATGGAAAGAACCAAAAGGAATCTTTCTAAATCAAAGTAAGTATGCTGTGGAGATTTTAAAAAGATTTGATATGTTGGAGTGTAAAGCCATGGCCACTCCCATGGACTCCAACTTGAAGTTTTTAGTTAATGACTCATTAGAATTAGTGGACATAACTCTATATAGACAAATCATTGGGTCATTGATGTATTTAACAAATACTAGGCCAGATATATGCTTTGTTGTAAATACCTTGAGTCAGTATCTAGTAGAACCTAGAAAGGTTCACTTAATAGCTTCAAAGCATGTAATGAGGTACCTAAAGGGTACATTAGATTTTGGTCTATATTATCTTGGAAACCATGAACTCAGATTACATGGTTATTCAGATTCTGATTGGGCAGGAAGTGTCTCAGATAGAAAGAGTACATCAGGTGGATGCTATGGTCTTCGATCTGCCATGATCTCATAATTCAGCAAGAAACAATCTAGTGTGGCTCTTAGTACTGCTGATGCAGAATATATAGCTGCCTACTATGCCAGTTGTGAAGCAGTGTGGCTTCGGAAGCTATTATCTGGAGTGTTTGACTTAGAATTGGATCCCACTGTGATCATGTGTGACAATCAAAGTTGTATCAAATGACAGAAAATCCAGTGTTCCATGATAAGTCAAAACACATATAGATCCGATATTTCTACATACGAGATATGGTGCAAAGAGGAGCTATTAAACTCAAGCATGTGAGTAGTGAGGAACAAATTGCTGACATATTAACCAAACCTCTGTCTCGAGTAAAATTTGAATATTTCCGAGACAAGCTTGGTCTAGTTCAAAAGGACCCTCCTCGAAAGGGGGAGTGATATAATCACTGATGATGAAATTGCCCTCATCGATAGCTAAGGTCAATGATAAGGATACCTGTTTATTAAACCTAGATATTTATATGTGCTTAGATTTAGGACTCTTATACTTGGAATACTTATATTACTTGTTTTTGATGTATTGATGAGGATACATGTTTTATATTGATGTATTGATGAGGATACATGTTTTTATATTGATGTATTGATGAGAATACATGTTTCTATATTTATGATGTATTGATGAGGATACATGTTTTATATTGATGTATTGATAAGGATACATGTTGATGTATTGATAAGAATACATGTTTCTATATTTCTGATGTATTGATGAGGATACATGTTTTATATTGATGTATTGTTGAGGATACATGTTTTGATAACATGTAGACATGTATTGATGAGGATAGTTGTATGTACTTGTACTAGTGATGTACTAATGGTGTCTGTATTGATGAAGATACAGGTGGGGATTGTATCGTCCCCGGACTTCAGTCCCTTGAATTGATCCGTAGATGTATGGTCTCTGAAAATGAAGTCCTTATTGGAAAGGTGGGGATTGTATCGTCCCCGGACGTCGGTCCCTTGAATTGATCCATAGACGTATGGTCTCCAAAAATGAAGTCCTTATTGGACAGGTGGGGATTGTATCATCCCCGGACTTCGGTCCCTTGAATTGATCTGTAGACGTATGGTCTCCGAGAATGAATTCCTTAGTGGACATGTGGGACTAATCATCCTTAAACCGTAAATCCCGTAATTCCGAAAGGAAGGATTGTCTTAAAAGAGATTGAGTGGGACTAATCATCCTTAGACCGTAAATCCCGTAATTCCGAAAGGAAGGATTGTCTTAAAAGAGATTGAGTGGGACTAATCATCCTTAGACCGTAAATCCCGTAATTCTGAAAGGAAGGATTGTTGTAAAAGATATTGAGTGGGACTAATCATCCTTAGACCATAAATCCCATAATTATGAAAGGAAGGATTGTCTTAAAAGAGATTGAGTGGGACTAATCATCCTTAGACCGTAAACCTTGTAATTCCGAAAGGAACTATTGTCTTAAAAGAGATTGAGTGGGACTAATCATCCTTAGAATGTAAATCCCATAATTTCAAAAGGAAGGATTGTCTTAAAAGAGATTGAGTGGGACTAATCATCCTTAGACCGTAAATCCCGTAATTCCGAAAGGAAGGATAGTCTTAAACATGATTGTGATGGATCTCGTAATACGAAAGGAAGGATCACTAGAGTTGATAGCTCTGTATCGTCCTTGGACCTCGGTTCAAAAGATACGTTATTTGGATTGTATCATCCATGGACCTAGGTCCTAAAGAGATCGAGATTGAGCATCCTATTGATGATTGTGTGATGACGATGCTGATGATCGTGTGATGACGATGTTGATGATCGCAACGATGATGTTGATGTTCTAGTAACTGGTTGAGTTACTGATGATAATGTAATGAAGAAAGCTTCCGATGATATACAGATGTATCATGTGTGATGTAGTCGATGACTCCTTGCTCCTGCAGATGTGGTTATAATATCCTTCTTGTTAAGGGGGAGTGTTGAATATTGTAACTTTTAAGAATATTATATTTGTACATTATTATTCTGGAGATGTTTCATTCCTCCGAGGTGATTCTATTATGTATCCGAAGATGTGTATTCCTCCGATGGTTTGTGGGAACTAGGGTTATTAGACCCACCATGTGGGGGTCGGCCCTGGGTTTATATTTTAGGGGTTATTAGAATTCTCTAGAAGAGGTCGGCCCCATTAGGGATTTTTGGTCAGTCGAGAACTCGTATAAATAGAGGAGGAGAGCTCCTCATTTGACACACTTCCACAACTAAGAAAGTAGCACACTTGTGTCTAGAAGGTCTGCATGTGAGGTAGAGAAGAAGGACAAGTCTTGGAGCATATCTTGTATTTTGGTTGATCATATTATTGAGGAAAGTTTTACTGGGTTTTCTACCCCATGAGGGTTTCCCAGGGTAAATTCTGTGTCTATCTTATGATTATGTTTCTTTCAGTGATCTTGCTAGTCTATTTGGTTTAAACTTAACATTTCTCACTAGGGTTTTTCACTACTGGATCTTCTCCAACCCGTGCTACCTTTAATCGATCACCCCAACCGTAGGATTCCTGTCCATATATCTCCATTGCACCGAGATGGGGGGGGGTCCCTCCAAAGTTGGTTTCGCGGGCTCCCAAGCAGTCTTTCCATATCACCTTGCTACCCTGCAGAATCGCTGGAAGGCGATGCGTGGCGGGTGGTTTCCAATTTTGATACTGCTCTTTCCCGCCGCTCCTCCATGCTGCTTGATATTGTGGAAAGCCAACAGGACCGTTGATCTGGAAATCAATGGTCGGCTGCCCAGGGAACTTTCCCACTGTTTAATGCTTCCTCCGGATTATGTTCGCTCACTGCTGGGCTACTCTTGTGGTGACAATCCATCTCCGTCGTTGATCTTGCTCCCACTCCGATCCCCATCGTTGATTTCTTGCTCCATGGCTTCCCCAAGTCTTTTTGTGGGTTTTGGCTACCCCCGTTTATCCCCAGCCCGTGGTCGCATGGCACAACCTCCTTATGGAAGAAGAAAAATCTTCATTATAAAAGACATCAAGCACATCTTGCAGAAGATGATAGTGAAGAAAAGAAGAGGAGGAAGTAAGACCTCATAGAAAAAGATCCAAAAGAGATGAAGAAGAAGAAGAGAGGCCCCTTCCTAGGAAAAGATCTAGAAGGAATGAAGAAGAAGATGCAGAGGAATATGTTCTATTTTCTGCACTCTCTAGATCTATGTCTCTTGAAGAAGATACATGGCTCATTGATAATGGTGCTTCAAAGCACATGATAGGCCAAAAGAAAACTCTCTCAAGACTTGAAGAAAAGTCTTCTCCACAAAAGGTATCTTTAGGTGATGATTATCAATATCCCATCAAGGGAATTGGTGAAGCAAATTACAAACTTGATTCTGGAACACCTTTGAAAATGGAAGAAATTTTGTGTGTATCAGGTTTGAAGAAGAACCTACTTTCTATCTCAGCACTAGATAAGAAAGGATTTAGAATTGCATTTATTGATGGACAAGTGCTCATGTGGTGCAAAGGAAAGTCAATTGATGATGCAATTGTTAATGGTGAAGAAGAAGGAGGACTTTACAAACTTAAGGGTTATCCAGAAGCTACCCTTGTTCATGAAACCACTAGCCCCAGTGAACTGTGGCATAGAAGGCTCACCCACATTAATTACAAGGCCCTACCCTATGTGAGCAAGGTGGTCATAGGTCTACCAGACTTAAAGATTGATCATAATGGCTCATGCAAAGGATGTGAAAAGGGGAAGAATGTCAAGAACCCCTTTCCAAAGAGTGAAACAAAGAATAAGAACATTTTAGAGTTAATTCACTCAGATGTATGTGGACCAATGCCCACCACATCCCTAAGTGGGTTTGAATACTATCTCACATTCATTGATGACTATTCAAGGAAGACTTTGATATACTTTCTAAAAGGAAAGAATGAAGTCTTTGAAAAATTCAAAGAATTCAAGGCCTTAATAGAAAATCTCTCAGAAAAGAAAATCAATATTCTTAGAATAGATAATGGCAGAGAATATACTTCATAGGACTTTGAAGACTTTTGTAAGGAAGCTGGAATCAAGAGGGAATTAACCACTCCCTACAATTCCCAACAAAATGGGGTTGCTGAAAGAAAGAATAGAACTATCACGGAAGCTGTAAAGACTATGATACATGATCAAGATATTCCCATGTATCTATGGGATGAAGCAGCTAGGACAGTTGTCTATGTACAAAATAGACTTTCTCATAGTGCTCTTGAATTTAAGACTCCAGAAGAAGTGTTCACAGGAAAGAAGCCTGAGGTAAGTCACCTCAAAATATTTGGATGTCTTGTGTATATTCACATTCCAAAAGAAAAGAGAACCAAGTTAGATCCCTCTGGTAAGAAAGGAATATTTGTTGGATATTGTGAAACATCCAAAGCTTTCAGAATTTACATACTTGGTTTTCATCATAAGGAGATAAGTAGAGATGTAACATTTGATGAAGAAGCAGCTATCAAGAAATCTAGGAAGTGCCAACTTGAAGAAATCTATGAAGAAGATACACCTCGTAAAGTCACAGAAGTTGTTCCCATCCCTGAAAATGATGCACCAGAAGACCATGACATGATAGAACCTCAAGAACCCCCCATTGCAAATATATCTAGAAAAAGAAGGCCAGCTTGGGCTAGAGACATTATTCAAGGAGCTGAAAAATATGGAGCTCCTGAAGGTTCCACTAGAGAAAGGAAGAAACCCAAGTTAGTATCCAATTATGTGGCCCTGATATGTGGTCTTGTGGATCAACAACCCACCAGCTATGAGGAGGCAGCTCAGAAGAAAGAATGGGTAGAAGCTATGACAGAAGAGTACCAGTCAATAATGAAAAATGATGTTTGGGATATATTTCCCAAACCAAAGGATAAAAGTGTGGTTTCTTCCAAATGGATATTCAAGATAAAACATGCTATAGATGGTAGCATTGAAAAATATAAGGCAAGATTTGTAGCCAGAGGATTCTCTCAAAAGGAGGGAATATACTATGAAGAAACATTTGCACCAGTTGCTAGGTACACATCAATAAGAACTATAATGGCACTTGCATCTATGATGAAGTGGAAACTACACTAGATGGATGTTAAAACAGCCTTCCTGAATGGTGTCATTGAAGAAGAAGTGTACATAGAACAACCACAAGGATTTGAGGTTAAAGATGGGAGAACTCATGTATGGAAATTGAAGAAGGCATTACATGGATTGAAGCAAGCTCCGAAAGCTTGGTACGGAAGGATTGATAGTTTCTTAACAAGCATGGGCTTTACCAAGAGTAAAGCTGACCCCAATATTTATCTCAAGGTAATGGATGATGAACCAGTTATACTGTTGTTATATGTAGATGATCTATTTCTAACCGGAAATGAGAAACAAATTCTTGAATGCAAGAAGAAGATTTCTTCAGAATTCGAGATGAAAGATCTCGGATTAATGCACTACTTCTTAGGTCTAGAAGTATGGAAAGAACCAAAAGGAATCTTTCTAAATCAAAGTAAGTATGTTGTGGAGATTTTAAAAAGATTTGATATGTTGGAGTGTAAAGCCATGGCCACTCCCATGGACTCCAACTTGAAGTTTTTAGTTAATGACTCATTAGAATTAGTGGACATAACTCTATATAGACAAATCATTGGGTCATTGATGTATTTAACAAATACTAGGCCAGATATATGCTTTGTTGTAAATACCTTGAGTCAGTATCTAGTAGAACCTAGAAAGGTTCACTTAATAGCTTCAAAGCATGTAATGAGGTACCTAAAGGGTACATTAGATTTTGGTCTATATTATGTTGGAAACCATGAACTCAGATTACATGGTTATTCAGATTCTGATTGGGCAGGAAGTGTCTCAGATAGAAAGAGTACATCAGGTGGATGCTATGGTCTTCGATCTTCCATGATCTCATAATTCAGCAAGAAACAATCTAGTGTGGCTCTTAGTACTGCTGATGCAGAATATATAGCTGCCTACTATGCCAGTTGTGAAGCAGTGTGGCTTCGGAAGCTATTATCTGGAGTGTTTGACTTAGAATTGGATCCCACTGTGATCATGTGTGACAATCAAAGTTGTATCAAATGACAGAAAATCCAGTGTTCCATGATAAGTCAAAACACATATAGATCCGATATTTCTACATACGAGATATGGTGCAAAGAGGAGCTATTAAACTCAAGTATGTGAGTAGTGAGGAACAAATTGCTGACATATTAACCAAACCTCTGTCTCGAGTAAAATTTGAATATTTCCGAGACAAGCTTGGTCTAGTTCAAAAGGACCCTCCTCGAAAGGGGGAGTGATATAATCACTGATGATGAAATTGCCCTCATCGATAGCTAAGGTCAATGATAAGGATACCTGTTTATTAAACCTAGATATTTATATGTGCTTAGATTTAGGACTCTTATACTTGGAATACTTATATTACTTGTTTTTGATGTATTGATGAGGATACATGTTTTATATTGATGTATTGATGAGGATACATGTTTTTATATTGATGTATTGATGAGAATACATGTTTCTATATTTATGATGTATTGATGAGGATACATGTTTTATATTGATGTATTGATAAGGATACATGTTGATGTATTGATAAGAATACATGTTTCTATATTTCTGATGTATTGATGAGGATACATGTTTTATATTGATGTATTGTTGAGGATACATGTTTTGATAACATGTAGACATGTATTGATGAGGATACTTGTATGTACTTGTACTAGTGATGTACTAATGGTGTCTGTATTGATGAAGATACAGGTGGGGATTGTATCGTCCCCGGACTTCAGTCCCTTGAATTGATCCGTAGATGTATGGTCTCTGAAAATGAAGTCCTTATTGGAAAGGTGGGGATTGTATCGTCCCCGGACTTCGGTCCCTTGAATTAATCCATAGACATATGGTCTCCAAAAATGAAGTCCTTATTGGACAGGTGGGGATTGTATCATCCCCGGACTTCGGTCCCTTGAATTGATCTGTAGACGTATGGTCTCCGAGAATGAATTCCTTAGTGGACATGTGGGACTAATCATCCTTAAACCGTAAATCCCGTAATTCCGAAAGGAAGGATTGTCTTAAAAGAGATTGAGTGGGACTAATCATCCTTAGACCGTAAATCCCGTAATTCCGAAAGGAAGGATTGTCTTAAAAGAGATTGAGTGGGACTAATCATCCTTAGACCGTAAATCCCGTAATTCTGAAAGGAAGGATTGTTGTAAAAGATATTGAGTGGGACTAATCATCCTTAGACCGTAAATCCCATAATTATGAAAGGAAGGATTGTCTTAAAAGAGATTGAGTGGGACTAATCATCCTTAGACCGTAAACCTTGTAATTCCGAAAGGAACTATTGTCTTAAAAGAGATTGAGTGGGACTAATCATCCTTAGACTGTAAATCCCATAATTTCGAAAGGAAGGATTGTCTTAAAAGAGATTGAGTGGGACTAATCATCCTTAGACCGTAAATCCCGTAATTCCGAAAGGAAGGATAGTCTTAAACATGATTGTGATGGATCCCGTAATTCCGAAAGGAAGGATCACTAGAGTTGATAGCTCTGTATCGTCCTTGGACCTCGGTTCAAAAGATACGTTATTTGGATTGTATCATCCGTGGACCTAGGTCCTAAAGAGATCGAGATTGAGCATCCTGTTGATGATTGTGTGATGACGATGCTGATGATCGTGTGATGACGATGTTGATGATCGCAACGATGATGTTGATGTTCTAGTAACTGGTTGAGTTACTGATGATAATGTAATGAAGAAAGCTTCCGATGATATACAGATGTATCATGTGTGATGTAGTCGATGACTCCTTGCTCCTACAGATGTGGTTATAATATCCTTCTCGTTAAGGGGGAGTGTTGAATATTGTAACTTTTAAGAATATTATATTTGTACATTATTATTCTGGAGATGTTTCATTCCTCCGAGGTGATTCTATTATGTATCCGAAGATGTGTATTCCTCCGATGGTTTGTGGGAACTAGGGTTATTAGACCCACCATGTGGGGGTCGGCCCTGGGTTTATATTTTAGGGGTTATTAGAATTCTCTAGAAGAGGTCGGCCCCATTAGGGATTTTTGGTCAGTCAAGAACTCGTATAAATAGAGGAGGAGAGCTCCTCATTTGACACACTTCCACAACTCAGAAAGTAGCACACTTGTGTCTAGAAGGTCTGCATGTGAGGTAGAGAAGAAGGACAAGTCTTGGAGCATATCTTGTATTTTGGTTGATCATATTATTGAGGAAAGCTTTACTGGGTTTTCTACCCCATGAGGGTTTCCCAGGGTAAATTCTGTGTCTATCTTATGATTATGTTTCTTTCAGTGATCTTGCTAGTCTATTTGGTTTAAACTTAACATTTCTCACTAGGGTTTTTCACTACTGGATCTTCTCCAACCCGTGCTACCTTTAATCGATCACCCCAACCGTAGGATTCCTGTCCATATATCTCCATTGCACCGAGCTGGGGGGGGGGTCCCTCCAAAGTTGGTTTCGCAGGCTCCCAAGCAGTCTTTCCATATCACCTTGCCACCCTGCAGAATCGCTGGAAGGCGATGCATGGCGGGTGGTTTCTAATTTTGATACTGCTCTTTCCCGCCGCTCCTCCACGCTGCTTGATATTGTGGAAAGCCAGCAGGACCGTTGATCTGGAAATCAATGGTCGGTTGCCCAGGGAACTTTCCCACTGTTTAATGCTTCCTCCGGATTATGTTCACTCACTGTTCGCTCACTGCTGGGCTACTCTTGTGGTGACAATCCATCTCCGTCGTTGATCTTGCTCCCACTCCGATCCCCATCGTTGATTTCTTGCTCGATGGCTTCCCCAAGTCTTTTTGTGGGTTTTGGCTACCCCCGTTTATCCCCAGCCCGTGGTCGCATGGCACAACCTCCTTAGGGATCAGGCACTTCCTTCTTACAACCTCCTTAGGGATCTACCACCCATTTTTCCCCTTTGAAAAATATATGTGCTAACAGCAGGTTTTTTCATATTCAACAGTAGGTTTTCATTATTGACCTCTGGTTGGATAACCCCTCAAATGTTCGACCTCAAGAATCATTACTGGCATTCATTGGGTTGTACAAGAGATACCTTGGGGATCATTGTAATAATTGGTGATTTCCCTTGTACTTGTTAACAATTCACATCATTGGTCGGTAATCAAGTATTCTCTTCCATGTTTGACTTCAACACCTTGTAATCACATGGTTAGATTCGTATCTCTTTGGGATCGGATAGAAGGCCCTGCGATGGTGATCTTTGAGTAGGTTTCCACATAGGCATTATGTTGGTGACCTCATGTACTGTCACACAGATCCACTTTTGTATTGGTCATGGTTGTGTCCTTATTATATCATGGATCTACTCTTGTAGTCTAGTAGCCAAGATCTGTCTTCAGTCATTGTTGATTCAACTCTCTCGTGGATCTGCATTGTATCGGTCAGAATCCATGATTTGCGTCCGTTGTTCCAAGCATGGGTATCCTACCTTGGATTTATTCGACATATTGTTGATGTTTCCTTGCAGCCCCTCTCCAATCTCATTTCAGCTATCTTTACAGACTCATTTATTGGTAAAGTGTTTCGGCCATTAGTTTCCTTCTGACCTCACACTTTAAGGGGCATATGTTATACCTCAAATCATCACTTTAAGTGCCATTTCAATTCTTCATGTCCCATCACCATGAAAAATGTAATGGTCGTACCTCCTAAGAAGTGTTGAGAGCTACCTTCACCATGTTGGTCCCCTCCCTCGTCTAACTTGGAGACAAATCCAACCCATTATAGCCGAATTCCACCTCATCAAGCCTACTTTACCCATATTTTTGTGCCTCTCTAGTGGTGCAAGGAGCAAAAATACAACATTTTTGCACTCTGCATGCCTGCAGGGGCATGGAAATATCAACATTTTCATGCTATGCTCAGTCCTGAGGGCGCGAAAATCCCTCAACAACCATGTTTCTTGGATTTTGGATCTGATTTCAGAGAGATATTTTTGGGATTGAGATTCCCTTCGAATCTCACCTCACTCTCCCTCTTTAGCCTGGTTCAACTCCTTGATCCACCATTTACTCACATAGATCCATCATCCTCTCTTAGTAGTTGGCCTCCCAAATCCTATAAGAAGGAGGCCATCCATGAGCTAAGGGGATAACATTTTGGAGGCATCAAACCTATGGTCTTAGGTGTTTTGCAGAGGTAGCAAGAGGAGAAGCTTGGAAGGAAATGCTATTGCTTTGGACATCAAGGTATAAATGCTTGTAATTATCTTCTTTGGTTTCTCTAATAAGATAACTTAGCATATTCTTCCCATTTTCATGTTTTTAGTGGTGAATGTATGAGATGGTTTATGTTTCATAGTTAAATCTCTGTTTATACATATACTGCTTTGGAGAAGGTATTGTATTCTATTCTTTAACATGTTCTTAAGCCCATAATTGAAGACCAAAGTTGGAGCAATCTAGGAGAAGCAAGGACAACCATAAAAGTTAAGGTATGTCGTCTATCTGCTTAACTTTTCTACATCATGCTAGTTCATGTATGAACCATATTTAGGAAGTGTTTAGTGTCTATTTGTTTTGTTTCGGTCATAGATTAAACACTTAGGAGTCTAGTTTGATTTATGAGTGAGTTTAACTATACGTAGGAAGAAATATCTAACCCACTTGTGATCCTAAGAACAATGGAAGTCATAATATTTTATTGGTACATCAATTGGATCTTCCTATTCTTTGCCACTGAGATATTATGTTGCTTGGAATGATCCCAAACCTAGCATTTTGGCAACTCAAAATATTTATCAGTTGTCATCTGATAATCGGTTTGTATAGAGAGCTACATGGATTTCTTGCTTTGGTGTGGGTGGTGGTTCGTTGAATCTCAGTGAGCCCCCTAGTGCTTCCTTTCACAGATCTGTAATTGATAATTCTACAATCTCAAGAATCCCCAAGCTAACATGGCTGATTGACAAAGGTTTCTGATGAATCTCTATCAAAGGAGGAAATTTGCGTTATCGATACTAGACTCTGTGAAAAGTTGGGAGGTTGTGAAGGTCTTCTACACCAGGACTTGGAACATCAAAAAATGAGTCTGATGATGCAAAATTTAGTACTTCTCATGAAGAACCTTACAATTCTGATCAAAATACAAGTGAAGCATCTCTGAAATCCTGCAATGGAAGGAAGACAAAACAAACTCAAAAGGATTTTTCTTCTCTTCAGGCTGAGAAGGATACACAGGTTGGTTTTCTTTACTCCATTAATACCATTTTTTGAATTGATTGTAAATATTTTGAATACAAGTGTAACTTTTAAAACATCCTGAGAAATAAGTTATATGGAATCCATCAGTTAGATGATTTTTCTTTCATTGTACATTGGAGAAATATTTAATATAAGAATAAGGGTTTCTTGGGCTCCCTTAGTGCCTTAAAAATAATTCAAATTAAAATGAGTATTGATTCATTGAAGGATGATTTTTTCAATGGAAGAGCATGTTGTGTCATGGTTGATGAAGCAATCCTTATGGAAAATATATTTCCTTTTCTAATAATTACTTTGAGATTCATATCCTAAGGATTTGCACCATAAAAAGAATACTTCCTTCTACTTAGGTGCTAGGTCTGAGGGATATCTATCCTGCTGTTAACACCCAAAAAGTGCTCACTACCTCATCTACTCCATTACATGACTCATTTGTCCATATTTCCTACCATATTTTCCTTCAAAACCTTAAAATCCCATTAAAAAGCCTCCAAAAGGCTAAAAAACCCCCTTTTCCCCCAAAATTATCCAAAATTCCTCCAAAATAGAAAACACCCTCTAAAAAGGGAATAAAAGATATAAAAAAAGGAGGAAAAAACCCTATACAGTTGACCTAAACCATATGGTTCCCAAAACCATGGGCCAACACTCCACCACTAAAAACCTATAAATATGTGATGGAGACCCCTCATTTCATATCCATAGTCAAATACACCCTTACTCTGCCAAAATCACTCTTGAAACTCTAGCTCACCCTTGAGCTACTTTCACACTTGAGTGCCCCTTTGGCCCATTTCCAACCCTTTGGAGAAAGAGAAGGAACAAAGCTGGAGTTTGGAGCAACCCTCTTGGACCATTGCAAGAACTTCACAAACCTCTACACCTGAGGTAAAATTTTAATACAAAAAAGAAAGATCTTCACCATATTTCCATGTTTTTTGTTATGTTTATGAATGCTCATGCTAGTTTAGAATTCATGTTGTTTTATTACTTTAATTTATTGTTTATTGAACTGCTACTAAGGTGTCCGTTCTCCTTAGTAGGTGCTCATTTGCACAAGCTAGGTTGAAAACCCTAGCTACAGTTTTGGTGACTCCGCTTGTGTTCCTTTGAAATTCTGGTTATAGTTTTAAAGTTTTAGACGTTTTTAAGTTTCTGCAATATTTTCCTGTTTTTCCTTTCGGTTGTCCCTTTCGACTGCTGTAAACCATGTCTTTTATCCTTCGCAGTCGTGTCCCAACCGCATCTTTCAGACCTTTACCTGTGATCCGACCACAGCTCTCAAACTATTTCCAGCGAACTACCGGTGGATTCAAGTCTGTTACCTGCGATCCGACTGCAGCTATTAACCTGTTTGTTGTGATCCAAATGCAGTTGTTAATATTTTTCATGCATCCCGACTGCGGCTTTCAGCCATTTTCCTGCAACCCACCTGCGCCTATCGACCTTTTTCCCGCGTCCCAACTGCGGCTTTCAGCCATTTTCCTGCAACCCGCCTGCGCCTGTCGGCCTTTTTCGCGCGTCCCGATTGCAGATTTCAGCCAAAATCCTGCAACCTGTCTGCAACTTTCGACCTGTTTCCCGCGGTCCGAATGCATCTTTCAGCCAAAATCCCACAACCTGTTCGCGACTGTTGAGCTGTTTCCTGTGGTTCGACCGCCCAGATTCGCCGCAGACCCGTGGTCTATTTTCTGCAATTTTTTCCTGTTTTGAACCCAGCACTTTGCTGCAATATTTTCTGCACCTGCACAGCCATCTGTCCTACCTACATCCATCCTTCCCTACAACCTTTTCTGCAGTATTATTTCTGTTCCCTTTACAGAATATTTTTAATTTTCAACATTTTAATTTAAAAAGAGAAAATTTTGCATTTCAAAGTTTAAATTCAGTATTGTTATTTTTAGTTAGCAAGTTGCCCACCCCCGTGGCACTTTTTATTTAGGTTCATCATCTTACACGCACACACTCTATCACCTAATTCAAGTGAGCCTTGTTAACACCCAAAAAGTGCTCACTAGCTCATTTCCTTATTCACATGACCCATTTGTCCACCTTTTTACCATTTGAGCCTCTAAAGCCACCAAAAGGTCACCAAAAGACCTTAATACACCCCTTTTTCCACTCAAAATGAATATTTTTCCTCAAAAAGCATAAAAAATCCTCAAAAAGAGTCCAGAATTCCCAAAAATATTAAAAAGGGAATACAAATATTCAAAATATTCAAAAAAGGAAAAAGGGGGGAAAAGGTACTTAAACCATATTGGTCAATACCATTGGTTTACTCAAAACCATAATGGTATTCCCCACCACCAAAAACTATAAAAAGGTGGTAGGGGCTCCTCACTTTCCATCCATTCATCTTCCTATCCTCATGCTGTCAAAATCGCCCATGAGCTTTTGACCATTGTAGCTATCTTGGAGAAGAGACCTTTGGAGCTTGGAGCTACTCACCTTGGAAGTTGCTCAACAATCTTCACCACTTGGAGGTATTACCATTGCAAGCACTTGCTTGCCCCTATTCTTAATACAAAATTGTTTCTTTTACATATTGTCAATTGTTTTGCTTTCAATAATATTTCCATTATTTGCTTGTTTACTTCACATAGATCCATGATCAATATAGTTTAGATTAGTTTGTTATTTATTTCTATTGAAACTGCTACTACTAGTTAGCAGGTTCCCATTGCACTAAGCTTGGTTGCAAAACCAAGCCAACAAGCCCTAAAGCACTACTTAACACAACCAACATTCTAACCCCACTTGGGGAACACATAAGAATTTTTGTAGTTAGGTAGGATCGGGGGGATAGGCATCCAAATAACACCCCTCGGTTGCTTACACTTAAGACATAGTTGTTGTCCATTAGGGAACCAAAATCCCCTAGTATTTTTTGGCACGGTCACAACTAGTTTATCAGAGGGCCTCTCCCCTAGGAGGGTTGAAGTCGTCAGACTGGTTCCGGAGGCCTGAGTGGAATACCGCACTCCATTCAATAACCGAAGGATACCTTTTGCAGTTCTCGGGGTATCACCCGTATGGGGATACCACGGCGATAGAACCAAATGGCAGATTCACCTTTTCTGGACGTGTCATGAACGGGGTATCTTAGTTGCCTTTCTTCTAGGATTGACTACCCGGTGTCCCTCCTGGTAGGGGGATATCTTTAGCCACTTGGCTCTCCTATCCATATTGTCTGACTTGGATTTCATCACCTTGCAGAGGATATGTCTAGTTGAGAAAAAATACTATTTAGTTAGGTGTTTGCATGCTCCCTTACCTCATTTTGGTCTAGCGAGTCCACTATTTTTATTTTTTAGGAAACCTGCTGCTTGTTGGTATTCTGACCATTTTTGTTGATACTCCACTTATTGTAGCATAGTTGTTACAGTAAGTGCTTTGAGTTGGTGGTTGGCCTGAGTGCCATATTTTCTGAGCTCTCCTTCTACATGCTTGGTTGCATTAGGGTTTTTGAGCTATTTTTCACTCAACACAACCCCCAGATACCTGACACCATCTGTCACCATTGAGTCCCCGAGACATTCTCAGCACCTTCGAGGTGATCCCCCACAGCACGGTTCACTTGACACCACCTGTCACAGACATAGATATTCATCACTTGATACCACTCATCATAGATCTCGATCCTTGTCACTTGAATCCACTTGTCAGTGGCATAGAACTCCGTCACCCAAGCTAGACACCCCTTATTTTACCTCTGATTCTGAGGTAGAGTCCGAGAACCCCATTTACACTGAACCAACCAACCCCATGGATGGCGTGACTTCCACACCTTTCATTGTAGGGACCATTGGTGGAGCATCCACCACCACACCAGCTACCACCCCTGCTTTGGGTATGCCCTCAATGGGGCCCACATCCACCATTTCAATCACTGCACCCATTCCAGTAGCTGGCATTCCTATTCCCACTCCATCAGTGACTCACACTACCCTTGGCGGCGCAGGACCGTCCCATACCACTTTCGTCTCTTCACTTGGGGGAAACATCCCAAACCCTGCCCCTACACTTGGGGGCATTGGCTCCAACATTGTCCAACCCACTAGTATGTCACATCCTTCTACTAGTTTTCCATTCATGGCTAGCCTCAAACTTCCTGACCTAGCTACACTGATTAACGATCCCATTAGACACGACCCTACGTGGCCTCACATGCCCACCAAGCTTCCCTCTGACATCCCTAAGTTTGAGGACAAGGTAGGTGAGGACCCCCAAAACCATATTATGTCCTTCCATCTATGGTGTTCCTCCAACTCCATAGTGGATGACTCTGTCCGCCTCCGTTTGTTACAGCACACCGTCACTGGCTCTGCAACTAAGTGGTACATCGAGCAACCACATGGGACCCATGCTACCTTTACTTCCCTTGCCTCAACTTTCCTGCAGTTCTTTCAGTTACTTGTCCGCTATGACACGGGAGTTGAGATCCTACTGTCTTGCAGACAGAACATGGCTACCCACATCACTGACCACATTCATGAGTGGCGTCGCCGCCGTAGCCTTTGCAAAATCAAGTTAGACGACCGTATCTTCTTAGATTGGTTTCTCAAATCCCTCCTTCCTATCATTGCCAAGGATGTGGCATCCGAACAACCCCAGTTCGAAGAAGAGGCCATCCTCAAAGCCCAGCAATTTGACCTCATTTACGCCCAGTCGGGTTATCTATATACCATCATACCTGACACCCCTCGCGGCGATTCCTCCCAACACAATGCACCGGGGGCATCCCATGCCGCCGACGGCATCATTGGCCATGTTGCCTCGCATCCCCAACCCTTTTCCATAGCACATCCTAACCCTGGCCCTGACCTTTCACGGGCTACATATCAATCCGAAGCAACCAATTCGTATGCTCCTATGACACATCACCACCATTCCCATAGACCCTCATGTTTACCTCAGTGCTTTGGACATGCGTCCCCCGCTTATGCCCCCCGATCGCACCTCAGCCATATTACCACCCACAGGCTGCACCAGCTCCTGTGTCCTCTCAAACCCAACCTGCTTATTACCCGCCAAAGGCATCTCCTGCCGCAAACCCCCAACCTGTTCCGCAGACGTATCAGCAACCCCCACAAGGTTCAACACTTGCGCAACCTTCCCGTACTTATTATCCACCGCAGCTTGCTCCCACACCTGCACAACCCCAGAACCCACCTGCTTCCCAAGGGCAAGTATATGCCCAACAGAATCCACAGCAGAACCAAAAAAACCAGCGCCAACAGGGCCAGCAAAACTGTGGCAAAGTTCGTAACCGTGGGGACAACCCACCTCCAGACCAAGCAGGTCAACCTCCTAATCCCCCAAACAACAATAATGCGGCGCCCGCCAACCAGAACCCTGATCGACCGCCCAAGCAGGCCAAAAATCCTAATTTGCGAACAAACCATCCTTGTTCTATTTGCGGGGTCTATGGCCACTACACACATGCTTGCCCGCATTTGGAGCGAGCTCGACAACTCTGGACTGATGATGCCCATCGCCAAGGGAAAGCAGCTCCTCAGGCGCCACCCAACCCCCCACCACCTCAGCATCAACCTTTGGTGCTGCAAAACCCCTTACCAACCCAAGGCGTAGTGAACACTCAGTCGTTGACTCCCCCTCAAGGCAACACGCCACCACAACAATAGATCACTTATGCCGCTCCTGATCAACCCATGTTAGACTCAGGTACCCACCACTTGTTAATGATGTCATCTGCTGATGTCAACCTCCAAACCCATCGGAACCAATATGGATCCACCCCTAAAGCCTCTCCCTCCAACAAAAACACTGGCACTCATCCCACTGATCAGACATTACGTATACCTCCGGCTCCACTTGACGGTGCCTATAAAGCACCTCATTCCCCACTTCGTTGTATAAACAATAACCCCAATGCTCGCGCTGCGTCAAATTACAACATTGTAGATGACTTAGCCCAATCTCCCATAGCCATGTCTACGTTAGAGGTCTTAAAAACTGTCCTTCCCAGCGTAAGACTTTGCTCTCCACCATTGGTGCTATTGACCCAAATGATTCACAACTGATGTCCTTCGATTTGGATCAGTATGAACCATGCCTTCCTTCCACTTTAGCATTCCAAGTTTCTGTTTCTATTCGGAATCTTTTCATCCATCGGTGCATCATTGATGAAGGTGCCTCTACATGCGTTATGTCCACATTCATTTGGCAGAAGTTGGGATCCCCTACCCTCCAGCAGTCCACCACTGCGTTGCAAGCCTATGACGACCGTTCGGCTCAACCCCAAGGTCTCTTAGCTAATGTCCCCATCCAGTTGGCTCGCAAAACCGTGCTCATTGACATAGAGGTCATCAATTCCCAACTTGATTATAACCTCTTACTTGGTCGCAGCTACATGTATGCCATGAGGGCGGTTGCCTCATCCATTTTTCGTACCATGATGTTCCCCCATGACGGACGTGTGTTCAAGGTCGACCAAATCACCTATTACGATCCAAATGCCCCTGCTGCACCCGAAAATGTTCTCCCCATGGTTGAACAACCCGTTGGTGGTGCAACTACCTCACTTGTTTCCTCTGTGGGACCCGAAGTTTACTCAGATCCGCCGATGACCTCCACATTCCAATCCATTCCCCCCCATCACCTGCGACCGAAGTATCTGACCTATGTACCCTTTCCCACAATACACAAACACCCAACAATCAACCACCCTTGTTACCCAAACCACCATTGGTACCTAGTCACATTGGTCTTACACCCACCCACACAATCCCCTTCCTATTCCCTCCCTCGGGAGTAGTAAGCGCCCGGGTTATGGCTACTCTCAGCCTCCCCGGGTTAACCTTAGGATTTCCCATGTGGTATATTTCACCTCCGGTTCCCCCGCCGACACCAACCGTCATCCTACAACCAGTGCAACCCATTGTCACTACTAGTCAACCACCTCATGGTGTCACTACCCCTTCATCATCTATGAATCCCCCCCCTCTTATCAAGCACACTGGGGGCAGACGCCCACAACCATACACTGGTGTACCCCCTCCCAAAACAGTTAAAAACCCCCCTGTGTTTTGTGCTCCTCCCAAATGCTCGTTGTGTGATGAATTAGGCCATCCAACTCATCAATGTCCACAACTACATGCATTACAGAAACACATGCAAATGCTTGACGACGACCCCAACAGCCCGGTTGTTGAACTCGATCCAACCCCTAAGCCTCGTGATAAATCACTGCGTACCAACCACCCTTGTGCAATATGCGGTATTTACCGGCATTACTCACATCACTATCCTGATCTCCCAGATTACAGAACAGCTCTCTACGAGATGAATAATTTGGAACTTGAGACGGCACCCCCCACAATTGAGGAGATCCACCCTCCCGTATCACCCCCATTCGGAAATATTAACACCATTTATATGATCTCTTCGACTACCACTCCCTCGTCAGCCGATTTGACCACTCACAGTTTCTGCAATGATGAGGAGATTCTAGAGGCTCTCACTGCCCCGGATTATCCCTGGGATGACATGCACCATCGTTCCTATTTCCTCCCAAAAGACTCCTCCTCGACCACAGCCACCCAAATTGCGGTTGAGTCCAAAGATTTCCTTCCCACTAAAGTCGACTGGTTTAAGGATCCTATTCCCACTCCTGATGCTTTTGAGGAAGGTAACATGGCCAATATCTCACTCGTCATCCACATCGATATCTTTGACCCACTTGGTGCTCTTGAAATCATTACCTTAGGAGCCTCCTGTAATGAGTCTGATATTGATGCGTACAAAAAACTTTTCCAAGAGTTCTGTGATGTCTTTGCCTGGTCCTATACCGAAATGCCTGGTCTCGACCCCGCTATTATAGAACACCACATTGACACATGGCCCGATGTACCCCCCATTCGCCAGAAACAACACCCCATTCATCCTTCAAAGCTCCTCGCTGTTAAGGAAGAGGTTGAGAAACTTCGTAAAGTAGGATTCATTTATCCTATTGCATATGCCACCTGGGTTTCAAATCCCGTTCCTGATAACAAAAAACAAGGTACCATCAGAGTATGTACTAACTTCTGCAATTTAAACCATGCCTATCCCAAAGACAACTTCCCCATGCCATTTATTGACCAACTCATCGATGTGTGTGCGGGGCATGAAGTCCTATATTTCATGGATGGTTTTTCTGGATACAACCAGATTCAGATCCGTAAGGAGGATCAGTACAAGACTGCCTTTACCACCCCATGGGGCACCTTTTCCTATTGCGTCATGCCTTTCGGCCTCAAAAATGCTGGTGCCACCTTCCAGCAAGCCATGACCTATTGTTTTCATGACTTGGTCCATATCCTGCTTGTCTATCTTGATGACCTTACAGCTCGTTCCTGGAAACGATCAGACCACCTTAAAGACCTCCAACAATTTTTCCCCGCGTTGTTGCAAATATCAAATCCGCTTGAACCCACACAAGTGTGTCTTTTGCGTTCCAGCAGGCCGGTTGTTGGGTTTCATTGTTTCCCAGAAAGGAATTATTGTTGATCCCCTGAAAGTCTAATCCATCTTAGACCTTCCCTCTCCTCGCACACTTTGGTAGCTCCAGAGTCTGCAGGGGTGATCCAATTTCCTTCGTCGCTTCATTCCTATTTACGCCACCAAAGTTCTTTTTTTCTTACGCCTGCTTCATACCCACGTACCCTTTGTTTGGGATGAGCAAGTAGAAGCTGCATTCAAATCCCTCAAGAAATCTCTCACACAAGCCCCTTTGATCTCCCCTTCGGATTTCTCTCAGGACATCATCCTTTACATCTTAGCATCTGATTATGCCATGTCCGGAGTCCTTTTTCAGGAAGATGCGCTCACCAGGGTCATGTCATCTATTACGTCAGCCAGAGCTTGTCTAGACCACCACTTCATTACCCATTTGAGGAGAGACTATCCCTAGCTGTGATCTTTTCCATCCAAAAATTGTGACACTACATTTTGCTCAGTCATACCACAGTTGTCGCCGACTCCAACCCTATGGTCTATCTACTAAACTGGCGGCTCCTGCAAGGTCGTGTTGCTAAATGGGTAATTATTCTCCAGGAATATGACCTCACTTTCCGAACCCCTAAGAGCACCAAAGCCCTCATGCTTTCCCAGCTCATCACCGATCTTCCCTCCCTTCTGTCGTCCCCACAAATCTTCGATGAGTTACCCGATAATCACTTGTTCATCATCTCGTCTGATGACCCATGGTATGGTGATATTTTTTTATACCTTCGCACGCAGAAGTTCAGACCCAACATCAGTCGTGATGGACGTCGTCGTATCCGTCACTAGGCCTCTCGATATCTCCTCTTAGGCGATGTCCTTTACCGGCGGGGGGTTGATACGATCCTCTGTCGTTGCCTTACACACGGAGAAGCCGAACACATCCTCAATGACTATCATAGTGGTGCTTGTGGCGGCCATTTCTCTGGAATGGCCACCGCCCAAAAGGTTGTTCGTGCCGGTTACTTCTGGCCCACACTCTTTACCGACTGCATCACAGCGGTTAAACATTGCCATAATTGCCAACTTTTTACCCCCAAGGCCCGGACACCACCCGCTCTGTTACACCAGTCATCACTGTTGGTCCCTTTTGTAAGTGGGCCATTGACTTCATGGAATCTAAACCCCCATCTGCCAACGGCCATAAGTACATCATTGTCGCCGTTGATTACTTCACCAAAAGGGCGGAACCCATGCCCACCTTCAATTGTACAGCTGACACCGCTGCCCTTTTCTTTTTCAACCACGTTATCACTCGATTCAAGGTCCCCAAACAGTTGGTCTCAGACCATGGTTCCCACTTCGAAGATTCCATTTGGAGCGAGTTATCCACCCTACTGAAATTCGAACATCAGTACTCATATGCTTATGGCCCCCAAGGGAACGGCCAAGTAGAGGCCATTAACAAAATTTTAAAAACCATCCTCCAACGCACTGTTGACCGGCATAAGTCCAATTGGAACCACATGTTATTCCCTGCCTTATGGGCTTACAGTACATCCACCAAAACTACCACCAGTTTTACCCCATTTCATTTAGTTCACAGTGTAGAATCTGTCCTCCCCATCGAGTGTCAGATACCTGCCTTACACATCACTGTCGAGCTTCTCCCAGACACCTCCCCACTCGAGCAACGTCTGCTATCACTAGAACAAGCTGATGAAGACCATCGTGCTACTCTCCAAACCATTGAATCCTCCAAGAACCGCTCCAAAGCTGGTTACGACAAACATGTACACCCTCGAACTTTCCATGAAGGGGACCTCATCCTCGCCTATGACCAAGCCCACGACAAAACTGGTAAAGGAAAGTTTGAATCCATGTGGCAAGGCCCTTACATCGTGCAGACCCGCCTCAGCAATGGGGCATACATTTTAACTGACTCAGAAGGTCACCCTTTGTGCAACCCCCGTAACGGGTTGTATCTTAAATTCTTTTATCCCTAAATAACCCCACGGCCCCATTGGTCTGTATTGTACAGTTTGTTCTCTTTTTTGTTTTTCACCTTTTTTACCACAATCTTACATTCATCATTTTTGCATGACCACAGATGGACCATCTTCCACCTTATTACATTGGCTTCGCTGATGGAGAAAGCCGTTGGTCTCCCAACCTGGCTTCTGCAGCATGGGTCTTATATTCCCCTTCACATGAATTGATTCACCTTGACGGAATATGCATAGGCATTGCTACCAATAACCAGGCGGAATATGATGTTGTGACTAGTCTCCTGACTACTGCCCTCCAAATGGGCATATGTCACCTTCATGTGTTCCTTGACTCCCAGCTACTTGTCTCCCAGCTCAACAACTGCTACTAGGTGCGTGATCCCTGCCTCTTTAGAAAATTCCTGCGCACAAAAAAACTTAGCCGACAATTTGAATCCATAACATTCACCCATGTCCCAAGAGCTCAAAATAGTGTCGCAGATCAAATGGCTAACCAAATCCTAGATTGGCACATCAATCACACCATGTAAAACATCCATCATGCATCATCATCCCATCAACATCTCATCAAAAACATATCCAAAAACCCAAAAAGATTGCAAGGGGCATCCACGTGCCTATCATCACATAAACATTTTCATCCATGTGCAATAAAAAATAGTAAAAACACATTCATATACAGGGGCATCCACGTGCCTAATCCTACCTACATCATGTTGCATCACATAAAATACACAAGGGGCATCCATGTGCCCATCATCCTATACTACTGACATCCACGTGCAGTCCAAACATAAACAAACCATAAGCGCATCCACGTGCGTACACTGAATTATCATCGCAAAAAGGTGCATCCATGTGCATATATATATATCAAAACATAAATGTCAATATGCTACACATGTCCTAAGTACCCCCGTACTCGGCTATACATAAAATCTCTATACATCCCTATGCCTCATAGAATACATGTCGTAGCTACAAAATCGGGGGGGAGTCCCTTGCACTCCCTAATGAGAGTCATACCCTGCATCACTGCCTACATCAGCTGCCTCTAAGTCATCACCTCGCTCCTCCTCCGGCAGCTCCTCATCCCCTGCGGGCTCCTGTGTCCAACCCCTGCCCGCCAAAACAGCCACCTGGATCGCGATTGACTGGAACTCCCATGGCGCCCTCAGACAGTCCTGAATCACCTCCGGATCCACGTCCCACCACCCTTCATCAGTCACTCCAACCAGCAATCGATCCAGAAGCATCCGTATGGACTCCAGAGTCCCCTCTGTGTCCCGCGGATGCACCTCCCCTTGGCCTAGTAAGGCTGGTACCGCCACATGCCCCGTGCGCGCTACATGTCCTGGTGGTGGTCTCGAGCCAACATCTGTAGATCACACATCAGTCAATAACAGTATATCAAAACACTATCATACATAAGACTCGACATCCATAACATGCAAGCAAAACCATACATACCATCTGGTCCCCACGCTTGTCCTGGAGGTCGTGGTGCCTCCGGATCCCCGGTGTAGTCCATATCTCTGTATGGATAGTCATCCATTGTCAGTGGTATCTGTAGCCACTGTAGGTACAGCTCCTGAGTGAAGTATCTACCCACCTCCCCGCCACCCCGGCAGTGCATCATCTCTCTCCACCGCACCATGCGTGGCTCCCTTAGTCCTCCTGCCCTGACCGGCACCCACGGCCGCAGTGTAGGTACCCGCTCCATGAAGAAGGCACACAGAAAAGATCCATAGCAGAATCCCTTGCCCGATTCCTTCACCGATGTCAGCTGCCACTGCACATAGGTGAGGAACATCTAGCCCCATGCATAGTAGACACCATCCAATACCCACTCCACCAGCTGCATCTGGCCCCCGGACACCTTCTCAGGTGACTGGGACCCCAAAACTCGCACAATGCATGCCGGAATCGCCTGTACTGATGGATCTTGCAGGTCCACCACTCGGAGTGCATTCCTCTGCACTCTCACCTCTAGAACATAGTACCGCTCTAGCATATCCTCCATATCCACATCCGTGGATACTCGTGGCTGCATATCTACCACTCTACCCAGACATGGAAACCCCGTCAGGAAGTATACATCTGCAAGGGTGAGATCCACCCTCTCCCCCTACACCCTGAATGCCTGAATGTCAGGCTCCCAAAAGCTCACTAATCTGTTCAGCAGCAACGCTGCTGACCGCATCATAGGTACCTATGCGAACTTCAGCAGTCCGCACAATCCCAACATCGACCGCACATGTCGATCCTCCTGGATGACATCCACTATCTCCTCTGGGACCTCCCGCTCTCACCACAGCACCAGCGGCATCCTGTCAATCACACAAGGAAAACTCATCAGACTCATGTCAAAGAAATATCCCTGCCCCCCCTGGGGAAGCCCTCACAGCTCGCTCCCAATCGCGGCTTTAGGGCCCCTTGCCACGGTTTCTGACCACGGTTGTAAGGGCTACAATCGCGGTCCCCAACCGCTCCTGTAGGAGCCGAACTCGCGGTTTTGAACCATGTGTTTAGCCTCGGAACGCGCAGTCCCAGACCGCGTATTCCGACCCGTACCTCGCGGTTCACAACCACGTGATCCACCCTGGAACCCGCGGTCTCCGACTGTGGTTCCATCCCACAAACCCGTGGTCCACCCCACGTGGACCGTGAAAATCCTCCCCTGGGACCCACTACCTTCCCCCTGACCCAATGACAATGCAGGTATGAGTTCGTCATAATACCTGTAACTTCTGGATCTGAAAACGGTCGGTCGGATCGTCCAGACACACCAACTCAGCTCTGGTCCACTCTGATCACTAGTCAAAGTCAACAAGTCCAAATGACACTTGTCATGTTGGACCCATTCACTATTTATAGTCCATTGACGTTTTCTTGTTTTGGCCATTCTGAACCCATACGGAGTCCATTTTTTGAACCGTTTCCACCACTAGAATCAGTACGACGAGATCGTCATGATGGTCCACTTGTTTTCTCATTTTTTCCAAATCCATTTTTGAGCATTTTTCAGACACCACTCGTCGCCTCAGTTTGTGTGCCACATCGGCCGTATCCTATTTTTGATATACTTTATATCATCAGATTCATTTTTCCAAGCCTGTGATGATGCTTGAGATCATTTCTCGCTCTCACCCCCAGATTTTTCAGGTATTTTTTCCACAATGCCCCTCGTCATCTCGGTTTGCATGCCCCATTGGTCGCAACCCATTTTTGACACTTTTTATATCACCAGATTCATTTTTCCGAGCTCATGATGATGCTTGAGATCATTTCTCGCTCTCACTTGGTACAGTTTCAACATTGTGTCCCAACACCTTGATGCCTCAGTTTGCGTGCCACATCGGCCACTATTAGATTGTTCGACATTGTTACATGAGCCATTCACTCCTGTCATACTGCAATTATTTCATTATTTTTCCACCATTCATTATCCCGCAAGGAGGCCCCCCAGTGTTCCCCCCCTACCATCGTTCTTGTTCATCATAAATATTCCTTGATTGAGCACTTCCTCCTTGCCTGGCCATTCCTTTTGTTTGGTATAATTTTATCCCTTTTTTGGGCCAAACAAGTCCTTTACGAAAAAGGCACTTAGGGAGTTTCTGTTAAGCTTTTTTCTGACTCCTAAAACAATGAAAAGATCGCCGAGCAATCTTGCTTCCTTTCATGCTCGTTAAAGTACCTGAAAGGGCGTCTATCTGGTATAAGTTTAACCCTTTTCCGGACTTGGTAGACTAATTATGAAAAAGGAATACTCTAGTCACACTGGCTAGAAGAGTTCTTCATTGCATCCTTTTATGCTTCTTCGGGCCTTGGAGACTAACACACGAAAAAGCAACCCCCTGGAGTCTTCTTATCGCTTTTAGACTCTCTAAAATTGAAAGAAACCATGAGCATGAACTGTCCTGGGCTCTTACAAATCCACACGACAGTACCATTCCATTATTTCAGAGTCTTCTTATCGCTTTCAGACTCCTTAAAATTGAAAGCAATCACGAGCATGAACTGTCCTAGGCTCGTATAAATCCACACAACAGTACCATTTTACACACACTTCTTCTAGTTCCTTAAACCCATGAAGAAGTCCCCCCGTGCCTCTTGGCACTACGATCGATCATCTCAACAGCACCCCCAATCAGGTCGCCTTTTTTCAGAGTAGTCTGCAGTCTCCTGCCATTTTACACCAGCTTGAGTATCACTCATCCCTGTCCCTATCCTCGATCCAGTACAGCTATGATCCCTTTCCCACCAGTCAGTTTCATATGCTGCCTGATTCTCCCTGCCATCATACTCTGAACAAAGGAAGTTTGAGTCCACCAAATCTACTTGCCCAGTTAACCCCCCCAGTATGTCAGTCCTACCATCAGTACTCTCACACTTTGGTTCGCCACCTCATGCTCCTGTCAAGGAAACCTCATGGCCTTGATAGTTGCAGGTCTCCCTCTGTCAACGATAGCCCCTCTATTCCAGAGGATAGACCCAGAGGTCCCTACGCCTTGGACCCATCACCATCTGTGGTGAGTTCCTACGGACCATTTTGAGAGGAGTCATCATTGCCTCTTTGAGTGGTTGTTTCTCACATGCTCGACTTCAACACCTTGATCGCATCATTGAGAATTGCGCAGGGTTTATATCCCTTCAGTTATTGGTCGAAGACCCCAGATTTCCCCCGACTCTAGCACATTGGTGAGTCACTTCGGAACGCCTATTTATATGTTCACGTGGATGTCCGGGTTGCGTTGGCAATTGTATTCGGAAGCCATCCAGTTATATGCTTCCTTGAGTACCCAATTCAGTTCCAGTTCAGTGTACCATTGAGAGTATGACTCCCCGTCACTATGATCCAGCAGCTCATCAGTTCCTCTGGTACCCCACTCAGCAGCACTGTTGTTATTCCAGTGTATCAGTTCTTCAGCTTAGACATGGTCATCCCAGCAGTATGTCCCATATTTGTGTCCCCTTTGGACCCTTATGATGTACACAGTGCTTCTCTATGTATCCTACAGGTTCCCCTTTTCGGGCCTCACTGTTATTTTTTATGTATCTTGATACGAGTATGGGTATGCCCGCCTTGTCCATATATTGAGATTCTTCCTCAGTCATGATTTGAGGCCATGTGTATTTCAGGTCCCCATATTTTGGACCCCATTATTATTATTTACGAGCATGGGAATGCCCGCCTCGTCCATATGTTCAGCTTATTCCTCATTCATTATTGAGGTCATGTACTTTCAGTTTTTGCAGTTTGTTCGGGATCGTTGTTCCAGGCTCTAGTTTGTTTCTTCTCTTCTCCAAACCCCAGGAAAACCATAAAAGAGTCATGATGTCTATCGGCCATACGATGAGCTCCTGCCCTCACACATCAGGGGGCATTCTGTTAACACCCAAAAAGTGCTCACTACCTCATCTACTCCATTACATGATTCATTTGTCCATATTTCCTACCATTTTTGCCTTCAAAACCTTAAAATCCCATTAAAAAGCCTCCAGAAGGCCAAAAAAGCCTCCAAAAGACCACAAAACCATCAAAAAAGCTTCCAAAAGGCTAAGAAACCCCCTTTTCCCCAAAAATTATCCAAAATTCCTCCAAAATAGCAAAAACCCTATAAAAAGGGAATAAAAAATATAAAAAAAGGAGGAAAAAACCCTATACAGCTGACCTAAACCATATGGTTCCCAAAACCATGGGCCAGCACTCCACCACTAAAAACCTATAAATAGGTGATGGAGACCCCTCATTTCATATCCACAGTCAAATACACCCTTACTCTGCCAAAATCACTCTTGAAACCCTAGCTCACCCTTGAGCTACTTTCACACTTGAGTGCCCCTTTGGCCCATTTCCAACCCTTTGGAGAAAGAGAAGGAGCAAAGCTGGAGTTTGGAGCAACCCTCTTGGACCATTGCAAGAACTTCACCAACCTCTAGACATGAGGTAAAATTTTAATACAAAAAAGAAGGATCTTCACCATATTTCCATGTTTTTTGTTTTTTTTATGAATGCTCATGCTAGTTTAGAATTCATGTTGTTTTATTACTTTGATTTACTGTTTATTGAACTGCTACTAAGGAGTCCATTCTCCTTAGTAGGTGCTCATTTGCACAAGCTAGGGTGAAAACCCTAGCTACACCTGCCAAAATTTCCTTGGGATTGCACTAGGACTTATCCCTTTAAAACTCATTCCATGTGCCAAGAATAGGACTCTGTTGGAAAAATTAACACTCTATTGACTTCATCAACTAACCAAACCCCCCTCGAGATAAAATGAAAATAGATCTTAATACTAGATCCTGAATGTCTTGAAGATAAGTTTTGGAACTATGAGGAACCTCCAGCAATTAAATGATGAAAATGCACGACATATCAGAAATATAAGAACATAGAAGGGATTTATTGACCATAGGCCACTTCAAGGGGGGAATCTCATTTGAGAAAGCTCAATACAAGTAACTCATGGATGCCTTCATTGGCCTCAAAACGTACTTATATACTAAGTCTAAGCTAAACAACTATTACTCCCCATGAATGTGGGATAATACAATATACTAAAAAGGTAAAGAGAAGGGTTGACACAGGTTCCTAACATCCCCTGCGCCTTATAAAAAATCTTTGTTCTCAAAGCTTTAGATGTGGAAAATGTTGTTGAATTTGAAGGAGTGGTTCCCATGTAGAATCCTCTGGCTTGATTTCGTGCCATTGAATTAATACATCTGTGATGCATCGAGAATGAAGCTTATGATTGTGCCTATTGAGGATGGCCTTGGGATCCAAAATGATGGATCCTTCATTATCAATTTCTAGTAAAATAGTTTGTGCTATGATGTTGGTTGCAAGCAATTTCTTTAGACAAGAGACATTAAATATTGGATGATTGTGAGAAGGAGGAAGTTCCAAATTATAATCAACAGACCCAATCTTCTCAATAACCTTATATGTCCCATAGAACTTTGGGTCGATCTTATGATGTCCTTTGAGTTTCAGGAAGGATTGCTTGTAAGGCTATAGACGAAGAAAAACCATATCATCTGCTTGAAAAGTGTGCTCAAAACAGTGTTGATCGACTTGTTGTTTCATTTGATTTATTTCCATGTGAAGATTGTCTTGCAAAATGTGAAGAATATGATCTCGAGTTCGAAGAAATGTGTCAACTGCCTGAACTGGTGAACTACTGGGGGTGTATGGAATAATCACTGGTAGTGTCATACCATATGCTGCTTCATATCGAGACATGATAGATGCAGTGTGGTAGGAGGTATTGTACCACCACTCAGTGAGAGGGAGCCACTTTTCCCACTGATGTTGTTGTTCAGAGGTGAAGCAATGAAGAGAATTTTTCAAACATTTGTTGATAGTTTCAGTTTGACCATCTGTTTGTGGGTGATACCCTGAACTCATCTCCATTTTGGTGCCAATGTGGAGAAATAGTTTTGTCCAAAAATGACTAGTGAAAGTTGCATCGCGATTTGAGACAATGGAAGAAGGGATTCCATGAAGATGAAAGATCTGGTCCAGGAAAATCTGTGTGACTGAGGATATGGTATAGGGATGGTTGAGGGCACAAAAATGACTATATTTGGAAAGGAGATCAACCACAACCAAAATCACTGTCTTCCCTCCAGATTTAGGGAGCCCTTCAATGAAATCCATAGAAATATCTATCCAAATCCATGTAGGGATGGGAAAGGCTTCGAGCAATCCCATAAGGAGTGTTGTTTCACCCTTGTTGTGCTGGAAGGTATCACATTAAACCAACATCTATTGAATTTTCATGTTCATTCCCTTCCAAAAGAAGTTACACCATTCCCGATCATACATTTTGAGGAACCCAGAGTTCCCTACTGATGGAGAAGCATGGAGTTCATAGAAGACAACCTGTTGAAGTTCCCTGCTCTAGGAAAGAACCAGATGACCCTTGTATCTCATGGAAACACCATCCCAAAATTAATGCAATAAAACAGAAGGGTTGTTGGCCAACCATTGGATGATTTGAGATAATGAGGAGTAATTGACATAGACTTTCTAAATAGATTGCAACCAATTCGGAATAGGAATAGAAATAGCTGAAAGAGAAACTTGGTCATCAAATTGACGAGAAAGAGAATCTGCCACAAGATTGTCCTTACCGTTCTTGTAAGTGATCTCATAGTCATAATCCATGAGTTTTCTAATCCATTTTTGTTGTGTTGGGGAGGAGACCTGTTGTTCCAGGAAATATTTCAGACTCTCGTGATCGATATTGATGAAGAAATGATTCACTAATAGGTATGGCTGCCACTTCTGTACTGCATGCAAACTAACCATCATTTCCTTCTGATATGTAGAGGTGACTAAATTCTTACCGGAAAGGGCCTTGCTGGTGAACACAATGGGATGTTCATATTGAAGGATAATAGCACCAAGTCCATTGTCACAAGCATCACTCTAAATAGTGAAGGGCTTGGAAAAATCAGGCATAGCTAGAACAAGTGTAGTACACATAGCTTGTTTCAGTTTTTCAAATGCACACTCAGTAGCATGTGTCCATGTAAAAGCATTCTTTTTCAAGAGACTGTTTAATGAAGCTGAAATCTTCCTGTAACCCTTGAAAAAATTTCGGTAGTAGCCATTCAATCCCGCTGGTTCAACAAAGACACATGCATATCTATCCAAAATTTGTTGTAGCTGCAAAGGAGTTGTGGACACTGCTGATGGTTGCATCTGAATGGAATGGAACTGAGTGATGACACCGTGTGAATTCTTCGTAAGGACATTTTACAAGCAATGTGGACTAATGATGCTAAGAGACCCTTGTTGTAATCCATTCAATGTGTGTTTTTTCCCATTGACTGAAAACTGCATCCAAAGTTCAGCAAAATCCCATAAGATGGGTCCAAGTGTGCGTAACCATTGAGCACCCAAAACCACATCACATCCGCCTAAGGGAAAGGAAAACATGTCGTAGCGCGGGTTATAATATCCAATGGAGATATGCACATTTCAACACTTCCCCTTGCAAGGTAAGGTTCCTCCATTGGAAATCATGACTTCAAAGATAGAGCAAGGATGGAAAAAACAATCATCCTATTCAGAGCTCTAAGGGTCAATGAAGTTATGAGTGCTACCAGAATCAATGAGTATTGTAAGAGGGTGCTTCTTGAAGTAACCCTTGGTCCACATTGTTTGTGGGGTGGTGACTCCGAATAAAGAATGGAGATATATTTCTGGATGGTTGTCCTTCGAAGGAGGGTCAACAGGAGGCTACTGAATGTCGACCTGATCATCTACTGTATCTTGAGCTTCTTCACAAATTTTAGTTGCAGGCAGAGAATCCACATCCAAGAGATAAATCTTTTCCTCAACACATCTATGTCCCCGAGTGAATTTCTCATCACAATTATAGAAAATCCCTTTTTCTCTACATTCCTGCATCTTTGCTTCAGACAAATGCTTGATAGGATTTTCTCTAGGAGATGGCATGATGGGAGGTCGTTGGGAAACCATATTTATGAATGGAAAAAAATTGGATTTGGGGCATTGTTGGGATGTGATCTTTTCCTCTACCAACTTATCCAACCCTAGGACTTCCATCATTGTGACGGGACAAAACATTTTAACCTCAAATCGGATTGCATCCTTCAGACCACTGACAAAACAACTCCTGTAGAATTCATTAGACAATCCTTCTATGTGATTGGTCATTTTCTAAAATTCTATCTGATACTCTATCACAGTGTCCATTTGGTGACGTTTAGTGAGTGCTCCTGTGAAGTCATCAAAATCACTAGAGCCAAATCATTGCAAAAGGAGTTGACAAAAATTTGTCCATTTTTGCTCTACATGAGCCTTGATGTACCAACAGAACCATTGAAGGGCTTCATGTTCCAAATGAAAGGATACAAGTGGAACTTTGTTGACATAAAATTTATTATGTATATTGAAATGTTGTTCTGCTCGAGATATCCATCCATTCGGATCATCACGATTGAAGCGAGGAAAATCAAGCATCGACCCACGAAAAGTGTTGAAAGAAGAGAACTCGGTGTCTGTAGAAGACTCTGGTTGTCGTTTATTGTTCATGGATGAAGGCTGGAGATGGAGGCCACGAATTTTTTCATCCAGTTATTGGAGTTTGGTCTTGAGGGATGCAAGTTATTCCTCCATGTTTTTTTCTCTTGCACGGGTGATAACCATAACCATGATTTATTTATTTTTTGGATCAAATGGGTAGAAAAAAAAAATAGAAACTTATTTAGTAATGGAAAGTTTGGATTTGGGAAAACTCTGATGGTTAATTGGTGTTTGGATATGGACAGGGAAGCAGAAAATGGGGATTTCAGAAGCAGGGTGAAAGAATGAGAAAAGTTTTCAAAGAGGGACAAAGAAGCAGAAATAGAAAATGAAAACTATGGCAAAATTTAAAGGCGATTGGGTGAAAATCGAAGAATTTATGGAAAACCCTATGAATAGACAGATGTGGGATTTCTGGCTTCAGGAAGTGGAATTTGGGATAGGGTCCTCGGGAAGGAAATATGTAGAATGGGATTACAGGGGTGTCAGTGAATTTTGAAGGGAAATAGAGTTAAAGCAAAGAAGATATGGAAAAAAACATATATATATGGAATTGACTTGCAGCAGCTCTGGATAGATACAATTTGCTATTTATCAGCTACCAATAGATATGGAACCTAGGTATGCTCAGGTTCCCAAAGGTTCAAGGGATTCAATCGGCTACCAATGTTTTCTAATGACTTGTGTATTGGGTAAGTACACCTCACTCCATGGATCAGGTAAAACGGATAACCGCTTTGACACAAGCAACATCTCTTGGTTTACGTCACGGATGGGAACTAGTCAATCGGGCAGGGACCGTTTCCTTTTTTGTTGGAAGATCCTCTCAATGGACCAGCTACTTCGAGGTTCTTGTGCTACTCCTCACAATGATTTTTAGGGCTATGCTCAGGTGCTTCCCACAATTAAGAGGGTAGGGATTATTCCTGAATCCAAACCTACATATGAAAGGAACAATATAGAAACAAAACAAAAATTGGCAGTAATTCCTCCCAACAATCCCAAGAAATTGTTCTGATACCAAATTTGAGGAACCTCCAACAATTAAATGATGAAAATGTATGATATGTTAGAAATACCAGAACACAGAAGGGATTTATTGATCGCGTGCCACTTCGAGGGGGAAACCTCCTTTGAGAAAGCTCAATACAAACAACTCGTGGATGCCTTCATTGGCCTCAACACGTACTTATATACTAAGTCTAACCTAAACAACTATTACTCCCCATGAATGTTGGATAATACAATATAATCATGGGATGACTTACAAAGCATATGCGTCCAACAACAATATACTAACAATGTGGGATAATACAATATACTAACAAAGTAAAGAGAAGGGTTGACATGGGTTCCTAACATGAACATGCATATTTTAAGCAGAGTTGTGTATTGGGAAAATGTTTTGAATTCAAGGGTAATGAGTGCATTCTTGTGCTATTAAATTAGGAAATGTAGGAACTATAGTGCAATGGTAAAATTTAATTGAATCATGGACCATGAAGGGAACCCTGTGCAATGGGTGTGGATTCTGATGAATAGGACATGAAATGATTTTTTTGCATTCACATTGTTTTATGAAAAATCATGGTATTCTTCTTGACAGAGTACCAAGACAGTAGATGGGATGAAAGAAATGAAGTATAAAGATGTATAGGGTGTGAAGGATAAGGATGATGTTAATTGCAAGGTAGAATAGAATGCTAGTGAAAATATAGGTGAAGGCAGTCCAAAGTAAGCAAAAGATAATAGATAACATTCAAACTTTCAGACCACCTAAACAAGACTATATCCATGTTTGAGCAAGGCAGGGCCAAGCCACTAATAATCACAGCCTTGTAGAGATATTAAGTGTTCTAGTTGATTTTGACATCGGAAGGATTATACATTACTTTTGTGGAAATGCATCAAGTTGCTTGGATGTATAAAATTAAACTAATCTATGTGATAGGAGATGAGAGAAAAAATTAGTGAGCAGATGAAGTTTTTTCAAGATCCTATTCCTATATGTGGTAAGGTAGTGCACACTTGATAGCATCTGAGTTTTATTTTTCTCAGGCCATATTGACTGCTTTAGAAAATGGATTTTTCATGTAGCACATTTAAAACGAGGATTATGTTTGTACGTCTTCAGAAATCCATGATTCTTAATGAAATAATAAATTATGTACATCCATTGCAATGACAAGTTGAGGTAAGATGACAAAGATATTTCACCCAATGTATGATACTTGTTCAACTTCTTGTTGTAGTAGTGTACCTTACATTATGTTTTATTTAATTGGTTATGAAATTAATATAATTTATGTTCTTTTCTTTACTATATCCAACTATAAAGACAAACTCTTACATTCATCTTCCACTAGAAATAATTAAAAAACTCTAAGATATCTAACTATTTTGTGAAATATTAGATGCATTAACCTAACAATCCTAAGCATCATAGAAACATATACCTGGACAACAAATAGAGGCAAGGCATTAAAAAAGAGTTTTTTGTATTAATAATTCTTCAATTGTAAGGGAATTTCCATTTTGCATTCATCAATCAAGCAATCAATTCACCTTACAGAGCATTCTTGGAACTCTAATAAAAGGAGTTGGGCATTCTCTTGTTATGCTCTTTTGTATAATTCGTTCTTATGTTAAATGAACCATTAAAAACTGCACAACATTAATACTGATAATTCCAACAAGAGCACAAAGAGTTCAAACTACATGGACCACAGTAGATTTAGAATCATGGATTGAGAACCTTCAAAAATACCAATTTGAGGGTTGATCTGTAAGTGCGTTGATCATAATTATTCTATTATAATAATGTGTATTTTGGTTTAGATTCTCTATCTTATACTATTTTCAAAGGAAGCAAGACAACACAAGGAGGTTACATGGAAACAATTCAAAAGTTAAAAAGCCAAACCACACAAGGATATTACTAGAAATCAACTCAAAAAGTATTTAAATAATAGTTCTTCAAATTTCTCAAAATTATAATTTTCAATAGTAGCAATATTTTTGCTTGTAAGGGTTTTAGTTCCAAACCTTGCCATTTATCTAATCTTCCAACTCTTACTAACACGATGTGTTGATTTGAATCCACCTCTATGAGTAAATGTACTCTCAACAAAAGGATGGCAATGTGATGTTAAAATGTTTTCCTCTTGTTGAAACATTATCCATACCATCCATTCAATCATTTAAGCCACTACACTAGCTAAAACAAAATTACAAGACTCTTAGAAGAAAAATTGAAATTTTCATTAGATACTTGTGCCACTTATCTATTTTCCAACATAGCCCTCCATCTACATCTGGTAATTTCCCTTCATTAGGGAAGCCACTATGGATTCATCTGTAATTTACCCTCAATATTTACAAAAGAAAGAAATAAAGAGATTAAAACAAGCTTCCCAAGTGATGGAAAGTGATCAATTGGATTGGAAATTGCACACATAGTAAACATTATTATAACATGAATTGTTCTTTAGATCCTCATATGATTTGTATGGACTTCAAGTTGGTATATCATTTGAATTAGAAACAAAATATATGCATTTTTGCGAAAGGGGCCTAATTTATCTGAATTACAAATGATGAAATTCATCACAATGCAAGGTCTGGGCTTGTTCTGCTGAACTTGATGCTTTTGTGGTGAGCCTTGAGGTTTATCCCAATTCTCATGTCGGATGCTAAAATTGGTTTATATTTATGTAGAGAGTAACATAAATATGTTGAAATAAGGCTTATCTTAGGCACTAGCCTATTTCATTCATGCAAGGCATAGGCATCCTGAAAAGCATGCTTATCTATCATGCATATAACTGGTAGGTTGAAGCTGTAAAGAGACATCCATTCCCACATTGTTGATCCCAAAAACTAGTCCATTCGTCAACACAAAGGAAGCACTCTGATCGAAAGGTGTTTGAAAACCCTATGCATGAGTTATCCTAGTCCTAAATCATTCGGTATAACTGTTCCCGATGGGTTTTATGCCTCTGTTAGCCACTAAGTGGGATTAATCATTCAAAAGGAAATTTTAATTGTTAACGAAATCCTATTTTTCTATGATAAATTTAATCAAGTAAAAAAACCAAGATGAAACCCAAAATGAGTTAGATTAAAATAGGAAAACCTACCTAACTGTTAAATTTTGAGTATTAAATCACAATACTATAGGATCTTTGTTGAGAGAATAACATCTACAGTATATCAATGCATGACAATCATAATATGACAAGCATCACAAGCATCACAAGAATCAAAAGCATAGAGACAAGAGACACAAAGTTTCCGTGGGGAAAACCCTAAGGTGAAAAACCCCACAACTTCCTCAGAGATAGAGAGAGCAATGGCTCAACCAAAATACAACCAAATAATACAGAGATAGTCTCCTAGCAGATGATCCTCCTTCTCCTCACTAGTGCGCCACTTTTCAGAGAGAGAGATAGATGCTTTTCCGAATGAGTAAAATAGAGATCTCCTATCTCTATTTATACTCACCTTTTTGCCCAGTGACCTACTGGGGCCAACTTGTCTACTTGAGTACATCCACATTATATTATATATTAATTAGGGCCGACCCCATAAGGTGGTCTAATAACCCATCGGCAAGTACACACACTTGCGACACTTGTCAATCCACATGACGACACTTCCTTATAGAGGAATAACACATCTCTTATAAGGGTACAATAAATATAAATATAATATACAGATGAAATACATTCCGAAGTTACATATACATCAACACTCCCTCTTAACTAGGAAGGTATTTCTCGACACAGATCTGCTAGACAAGTCTTCTTCTCTGGATCATCGTCATCGATGCATCGTCATCGTCATCGTCACTGCTGCTGCTATCTCGTCCAATCTCTGTCTCTACTCGTCATAGGAAGTTCTACAGAGCCAGTCCTTTTTCATACTAGATGTAGGCCCGCCATCTGCAGGTCTTCATCATCACTAGCCATACTGTGGAATCCTCAGGACTTATTACGTGCGTCACAAAACCTGGCTGCAACATCCCAGGCTATTACGAGCACACAGCTCTACCTGTAGGATCTCCCAGGAGCACATTACATGTGACCCATCACAAAACCTGGCTGAAGCATCCCAGGCTGTTACGAGCACTCGGCTCTACCTGTCGGATCTCCCAGGAGCACATTACATGTGATCTCACCACAAAACCTGGCTGAAGCATCTGAGGCCTTTTTCATCCTGTCCAGATCTCCCAGGAGCAAATTACATGTGGTCCACCACAAAACCTGGCTGAAGCATCTGAGGCCTTTTTCATCCTGTCCAGATCTCCCAGGAGCAAATTACATGTGGTCATGGCAAAACCTGGCTGAAGCATCTGAGGCCTTTTTCATCCTGTCCAGATCTCCCAGGAGCAAATTACATGCCATAGGACAAAACCTCGCAAGAGCATTTCAGGATGTTACGGGTACACAACTCCGACCTGAAATCTCCCAGGGCACAAATTACATGTCCTCTCAAGCAAAACCTCGCAAGAGAATTTGTCAGATGTCCCAGGGCACCGAATTACATGCCATAGGCAAAACCTCGAAAGACCATCTGCAAATCTCCCAGGGCACAAATTACATGCTTTCCTGCACAACCTGATCCACGGCCATAAAGTATCATCTGATACTCATCAAACATCATCCTGATGTACACATGATCATCCTGATCATCATCACTGCAACATCCTGCTGCATGTCATCTGGAGAAGCTCGTCATCCACGATCATCCAAGTATCCACCTGATACATACATAGATACATGATCCACACAATGTATCCATCAGCATACATGATCTACCTGATCATACAAAGATACATGATCCACACAATGTATCCATCAGCGTATATGATCTACCTGATCATACAACGATACATGATCCACACAATGTATCCGTCAATATACATGATCTACCTGATCATACAACGATACATGATCCACACAATGTATCCATCAGTATACATGATCTACCTGATCATACAAAGATACATGATCCACACAATGTATCCATCAGCATCCAACATGATGCGTTCATACAAAAATACATACACATGATCCATCCGATCATATCCAGCATCCAATATGATGCATATACAAAATACAGACACATGATCCAACCGATCATATCCAGCATCCAACATGATGCATACATACATATAATGATCCAACTGATCATATCCAGCATCCAACATGATGCATACACAAAATACATATACATGATCCAACTGATCATATCCAGCATCCAACATGATGCATACACAAGATACATATACATGATCCAACTGATCATATACAGCATCCAACATGATGCATACACAAGATACATATACATGATCCAACTGATCATATCCAGCAGAAACCAGAACATCCTCCTGATGTTCATCATCCAGTGCTTACATCCACAGCCATGTGAAGGATCCCCCTTCCAACATGCTTGGAATGGCTTCAGCAAATGTGTCCATCACTTCTTCCTCGAAGTGTCCTCGACCTGAAGCACGCCAAGCTTCTCTCTGAAGTACTCGAACTTCACCCTGGCTAGTGGCTTCGTCAGCACATCTGCAATCTGCTCGTCCGTCGCAACATACAGGAGCTTCACAGCTCCTCTCTGCACCATATCCCTGATATAGTGATATTTGATCTCTATGTGTTTCGACCTGTCATGAAACACTGGGTTCTCGGACATCTTCACACAACTCTGGTTATCACAGAAGATACCAGTAGCCTCCAACGGGAGATCAAATAACTCAGACAGTAGCTTCTGTAGCCATACTGCCTCACAACTAGCTGAACAGGCTGCAACATACTCTGCCTCAGCTGTACTCAGTGCTACGCGGGACTGCTTCCTGCTAAACCAAGAGATCACACCTGATCCCATACTGAAGCAGCATCCAGATGTGCTCTTCCTATCTGCAGCACTGCCAGCCCAATCTGAATCAACATAACCCTGTAGGTTAAACTTTTGATTTGCTTCATATTTGAGCCCATAATCCACTGTACCCTTTAGGTACCTCAGAACATGCTTTACAGCAACTAGGTGAACACTCCTCGGATCTGTCAGAAACTGGCTTAATGTGTTCACAGCAAAGCAAATATCCGGTCTCGTGTTCGTCAGGTACATCAAGGACCCAATCATCTGACGATACATAGTGATATCAACTGGCTCAGATGAAGCATCACATAGAAGCTTCAGATTCGATGCCATAGGTGTGGCCATGGCCTTGCAATCCATCATCCCAAATCTCTTCAGGATATCTACTGTGTACTTCCCTTGACCAAGGAAGATCCCACCTGCACTCTGCCACACCTCCATACCTAGGAAATAGTGCATCATTCCCAAGTCTTTCATATCGAATTCAGCTGCAAGCTTCCTCTTGGTATCCGCAATCAGTCTGTCATCTCCTGTCACAAATAGGTCATCCACATACAGTAGTAGAATCACAGGATTCCCTTCCTCAACCTTGTAGTAAAGGTTGGAATCCGCTTTACTCTTGGTAAAGCCCAAACTAGATAGGAAACTGTCCATCCTACCATACCAGGTTCTGGGGGCTTGCTTCAAGCCATACAAGGCTTTCTTCAATCTTCATACATATGATTCCCTGTTATGTATTTCAAAACCAAGTGGTTGTTCCACATATACTTCCTCTTCTACTACACCGTTCAGGAAGGCAGTCTTGACATCCATCTGGTGTATTTTCCATTTCATTGCTGCAGCCAGGGCAAGTACTGTTCTAATGGAAGTATACCTGGCTACAGGTGCAAAGGTTTCTTCATAGTCTATTCCTTCCTTCTGAGAGAAACCACGAGCTACGAATCTTGCTTTATATTTTTCCACACTGCCATCTGCAGCATGCTTGATTTTGTAGATCCACTTGGAAGTCACAACAGACTTCCCTTTAGGTCTTGGGACAACATCCCAAACATCATTCTTCATAATTGATTGATATTCCTCAATCATAGCATCCTTCCATTCTTTCTTTTCTGCTGCCTCTTCATAACTGGAAGGCTCTTTGTTCATGATGTCATAGAGTAAAGCAACATAACTGGTGTGTGATCTGGTTCTCTTCTTTGCTCTGTGTTCTTCTTCTGGAATGCCAAATCTTTCTGCATCATGAATGAGCTCTCTAGCCCATACAGGTTTCCTCTTGTGAGAGTTATCCTCTCGGGGTGGATCTACAGGTGCTTGTGGATCTTCAAATTCACGATCAGTTTCTGGAACTGCATCAGTCATGGTAGTGTCCTGAAATCTTGTTTCCTTAGGTTCTTCATAAACTTCGGTAGGTGCCTTCCTTGATTTGATGAATGCTGAGTTTTCATCAAATGTTACATCCCTACTGACATCAATCTTCTTGAACCCTGGAAAGTATATTCTGTACGCCTTTGAGCTTTCACTATAACCCACAAAGATTCCCTTCTTTCCTGAAGGATCTAGTTTAGTCCTCTTCTCTTTTGGGACATGAGTATATACTGGACAACCAAATATTCTGAGATGGCTGACTTCAGGTTTCTTACCAGAAAAGACTTCTTCTGGTGTCTTGTTGTCCAATATCTTGTGGGGAGTTCTGTTCTGCACATATACAGCTGTTCTAGCTGCTTCTGCCCATAGATGCATAGGAAGATCCTGGTCATGCAACATTGCCCTTGCTGCTTCCATGATAGTTCTGTTCTTCCTTTCTGCAACTCCATTCTGTTGAGGATTATAAGGAGCAGTCAACTCCCTCTTAATCCCTGAATCACTGCAAAGCTTCTTGAAATCATTTGAGGTGAATTCTCCACCATTGTCAGATCTGAGTGTTTTGATTTTCTTGTTAGTTTGATTCTCCATCAAGGTTTTGAATTCCTTGAATTTAGCAAACACCTCATCTTTGCCTTTCAAGAAGTATACCCAAGTCTTCCTGGAGAAGTCATCAATAAATGATACATAGTAAACATACCCACTGAGGGAACTGGATGACATGGGGCCACATACATCTGAGTGGATGATTTCCAGGATGTCTTTTGCTTTGCTTTCACTGCTTGGGAAAGCCTTCTTAGTGTTCTTACCTTTTGCACATCCTTTGCAAACCCCTTCATGTTTGGTCTTGATTTCAGGAAGACCTTCTACAGCCTTGCTTGCAATTGGAAGTGCTCTATAGTGCATGTGAGCAAGTCTCCTATGCCAAAGTTCACTTGGCTCCATGGATTCATGTACCATGGCATGTTCAGGTTGACCCTTTAATTTATACAAGCCTCCCTCTGGCTCTCCAATCACTACTGCATCATCTATAGTCTTTCCCTTTGGCCACATTAGTACTTGGCCATCAACAAATGCAACCCTCATACCTTTTGCATCTAGAGCAGAGATGGAGAGTAAGTTCTTCTTGAGCCCAGGTACATAGAGGACTTCCTTCATCTTCAGAGATTTTCCCGAATCTAGGTTGTAAGAAGCTTCACCACTTCCTTTGATTGGATATTGATAATCATCCCCAAGTTTCACCTTATGGGGTGACTCATGTTCAGATAGGTTCACAAAGGATTCTTTAAACCCAATCATGTGTTTGGAAGCCCCACTATCAATCAACCAATCATTACAACCATGGGAGATGGTACCTGTGAGAGCAGAGATCAGAACATACTCTTCTTCACTTGATGAGTCATCATTACTATCACTTTCTGCCCTAGCCTTCTTCTTTGGAGGTTCATCATCTTCTGCAGCATGAGCATGAAACCTTCTTTTGCCACCCTTCTTCTTTTTGTTGGAGATGTTGTTGTCCTTTTTGTTCTTGGGACAATTTATGGCAATATGTCCTCTCTCATTACAGGTGAAGCATACTCTTCTTTCTTTGAATTGATGTGAAGATCTCTTGGGGTGAGATGGTTCTTTCTTGGACTTCCCTTTCCTGGTGTGGGCTGCAAGAGCTTGATCTTCTCCTCCCATCTTTTCCTCACGAGCTATAAGTCTAGCTTCTTCTTGAGAACATTCTTCCCGAAGTCTACTGAAGGAGATCAACTTCTTCCTTGCACAAATTCCTTGAATAAAGGAATCCCATGACCTGGGTAGGCCATTTAGAGTGGTCATCACCACTTCACCATTCTCCACCATTTCATCTACTGCTTCTAATTGTTCCTTGATCTGAGAGACCCTTGAAAAGTAGGATTGAATGGTTTCTCCATTCTGAAACTTCACTGCTTTCAATTGGTTCCGCAGGGTCATCTTCCGATTTATGTTCTTTCCTTCAAATAGCTTGGTCAAAGATTCAAACATCTCTTTGGGTGTCTTGAGAGAAGACACATGGGGTATGAGATGGTCTTTGATAGAATCAGCAATGATTCTCTTTGCCTTGACCAAGTTCTTTTTGTGCAATACCTTGGCCTCTTCATCCTCTGGGATAGGGATGTCTTCTTTCACATATGAGTCCAACTCATTCTCTTCCAGGATTAGCCCAATCCTATACTTCCAGGCTCGGAAGTTGTCAGCCCCTTCAAGCTTATCCTCAAGCTTGGTGTGAAGAGACATCTTTAAGAGTACTTCAAATGGAAATAGAAAAGATTTGGGACTTACCACTTGAAGTGCTGAAAACTGGATCTGGTCCTGGATTAGGGTTTGTCAGAGAAACCCTAAAAATTCAAAATGTGAATTTCAAAATTCCGAAAGGATAGAAAGATGCGCCTTGGAGAGCTGATCAGCCTAGTACATTCAGAAATTGGGATCAGCAAAGTCTTGCCCTTCAAAATTGCCTTTTTGTCCTCCCGGGTTCACTAGGGAGAGCCCTGAATTAGGGTTTGAGTTTCCCGGAGATCTACCCAGCCAAAAATCTCGATCCAAAGATCAAACCTTCGATTTTTGCAAGGAGCTTCCAGCTGTACCTTCAGTTTCCAGAAATTCCTATTTTTGTGGAAACCCTAATTTTTAGGGCCAAAACTGAAAATGCTCGGAACTGAAATCTGATTGGACAGAAAGATGCGCCTTGATGAGTAGATCCAATCTACTATACTGAATTTCAAAAATCTGTGGAGAGAAACCCAATAAACAAGCAATACAAGCTTTCGTCACTGCAAAATGTCTTCTTCTCAGTTAGGCTCTGATACCATGTTAAATTTTGAGTATTAAATCACAATACTATAGGATCTTTGCTGAGAGAATAACATCTACAGTATATCAATGCATGACAATCATAATATGACAAGCATCACAAGCATCACAACAATCAAAAGCATAGAGACAAGAGACACAGAGTTTCCGTGGGGAAAACCCTAAGGTGAAAAACCCCACAACTTCCTCAGAGATAGAGAGAGCAATGGCTCAACCAAAATACAACCAAATAATACAGAGATAGTCTCCTAGCAGATGATCCTCCTTCTCCTCACTAGTGCGCCACTTTTCAGAGAGAGAGATAGATGCTTTTCCGAATGAGTAAAATAGAGATCTCCTATCTCTATTTATACTCACCTTTTTGCCCAGTGACCTACTGGGGCCGACTTGTCTACTTGAGTACATCCACATTATATTATATATTAATTAGGGCCGACCCCATAAGGTGGTCTAATAACCCATCGGCAAGTACACACACTTGCGACACTTGTCAATCCACATGACGACACTTCCTTATAGAGGAATAACACATCTCTTATAAGGGTACAATAAATATAAATATAATATACAGATGAAATACATTCCGAAGTTACATATACATCAACACTAACAATGAAGAATTTATTTTATTTGATCTCTTTATTAACATAAAATGTGACGAAAATAATAAGAACAAATTCTTAATATTTTCAAGACAAATCAACTGTTTATAATTGAATGAAAACACCATTAAATTACATAAACAATTTGCAAATGCAAAGTCAAGTATAAAGAACTGTGCTATCTAATTAAAATGAAATAATTAAAATAGTTAAACTATCAAACACATCAATTACATATTAGTTACTGAGGTGATCACCATAAACAAAAATATAGGAAATATCATGACACCCTGCTCATGACAATCAAATCCGTCAATGCATACATACACTGTTAGCAATTCTAACCTATGCAATAATAAGCATTAATGAAGAAAAGTATTAAATTAGAAATAAAATAATTTTAATATAAGGAAAACTCATGAAAGCTAAGAAAAATAAAACTTGCATCAGGCCCAAAACCATTTGTGGAACCACCTTCATCTTTCATTAACAAGTCTATAAATCATTACATATATTTCTACCAAAAGAGATGAAGAGTTGAACAATGTTTGGTACAACATTCCACCAGAGGTTTCGACTAGAGTCCCCCCCTCTAATCGATGCAAAATAAATATTACAAAAATGAATAGGGATATCCACAAAAAAAGGATAGATCTCCTACATCTAAGAAAAATAGTAACTACCTTGACTAGGATTAGTGAGATAATCCCTCCACTTGGCATAGAATTCCCTCATTTCTATAAATTCAATATAATTATCTTTATCCAACTAGAGCCGCGCTATACACAAGTAGGATATGATATATTTGCTTTGGATTCTTGACCAAGTGTCCAAAAATCCTTGCAAGGTGTACTTTAGATGAATCAGGGTTGAAATGAATGATTTGAAAGTAAAAATATCAAGTTGAGTAGTGTTTCAGGTTTTAGATTTGTTAACTATTCTCTTTGATCATCCGCCTTAGGGATCCTCAACTTCACTGAAAATGATTCTTCCAACTCAGTAAAAGAAGGAATTCCAAGATCTTCCATGTGGTCATCAGTTAACATCCACTGTCGCACACAAATATTCTTCCCTTTTCGGTCATATGGAATACTTCATCACCGGAAAGTTCCCATGACTTAATTAATATCTAAGTTCCCATCAATTTGAATGAATCCATGCGAGGAACAGTCTGAGGAGAGATATTCATATGAGATTTCCATTCACAGAGTTGATCATAGCTTGAATTAGCCTTCTTTCTCTTGTCCACATGATCCACCAAAAGGTATGACAAATTCTCAAAAGAATTAAATTCTTCCTGTATTTCATTCAAACCTTGGAAGAACATGGTTCGTGTTTGCTTCACAATTTCACTAGTGTTAGTGGATTCATCCTTAAATTCATGTACTGTCAACTTGAAAAAGGAAGAGGAAGCATCGTAATCCTTAGATTGCTCCATTTGTAGCTTGATATTAGAAATATTAGAATCTTTCTCAATCAATTTATTCTCTGCTATTGCATTTTTATATGAGAGATATTGAATTTGATCCTGTAGACTATGCAACTGCAAATGATGTTGAGCTTTAAGTTCCTCAATGTGCTTGATGAAATTCTCATGGAGAGAATCCTTTTCTTCTTGTAACATAACATTCTTAGATTTTTCTTCATCCAACATCTTGGTTAGAGTGGAGACAGAATAATAATCCCCCCCAGCAAAGGTTCCCATAGATGCAACAATCTCTATATCTTCTCTTTGTGGATCCTCAGTAGTCTATTTCCATATAACCTGATTTGCAATTGGCCCAACAAAAACAACTCCTTCCCTAGTTCTCTTGGAGCCTTTCCTAAGCACAACTTTTTTCCTTTTGCTGAAACAATAATCTCCAAGTACCACCACAACAACTTCTCCAAAGCCAATTGAATCTTCAGCCGTGGAAACCAAGGGTTATGTAGTGATGGAAATATGTAATGGATGATTCATAGTTATGGGTGCTTCTTGAGATGGGTCTTTGGGAACTGATGGGATGGCTTGAGTAGAATATGTTGGAGGAAACGTTTCTATCGGATGCTCAGTAGGATGAGGAGAACATGAATTCACTTCAAAATGTTGAAGGATATTATGAATATTATCTTGAGCTAAGGGTGTATCTTGTTGAAGAACTTGTGATTGTTGTGGGGCTAGAGAATCAGCTGGATGGTATACCACATCCTTAGTAATTGTTTGAGTAGATGGATTAGAAGGTTGTGAAACCGAATCTGAAGGATTAGTGTGAGTAGGTGAGTGTCATGGTGAATTATGAGTGGACTGAATGATATGGTATTCAATATAAGGAATTTATGACAAGTTACTATTTGGAGGGGAGTGATGGGAATGACTAGTTAAAGTACAATTAACAATTTGAGCATATTCCAGAGAAGGGGTTTGTTCATGTTCTTAAAATACTGAAATTGGATGAAATACTTCTACAGGTTGTTCCTTCTCTAAATAAATAAAATTATCAGTAGAGGGTTGAGAGGGAGGCTTCACAGCTGGTTTTTCTTTATCCTCTTTATAGAAACCAAAGGTACTAACTTCGGAGTGGAAACAATGGTATGGATATATTCAATACAAGAGACTAATTTACCTTGAAGATATTGAGTTTGTTGAATCTAGGCATTTAGATTATGGAAAGGAGTAGAGAGATGAGTATCTTATATGGGTTGCTTGCCTTGCTATTTTTCCAATTGTTCATGTACTATAGAATTAGGTGGATATGATATGACCAATATGGATTTATTGGTTGCTTCCATTTCCTCTTTAGCAACTTTTTTTGTTATTGAAAGATCCTGTCTCTTTCCTCTGTCCCATTGATCTTATGCTATTTCTGAGATTCGTGTATAAGTATCCTTTGATCTTCAACGACTATCCTTCTCAAAACTTCTTCAAAATTGAATGCACCTTGATATAAAGAATCATTTGAATGTTCTAATTCATGATCATATGCGATTTTTAAGTGTGCCTATAGAAAATGATCTGCTATAAAACCCTTTAGGTCATGCATCCTTTTTATTGAAAACCGTAATCACAATTGATTCAACACTTTTTCTAGGGTGCATCCATGCATTACATTCTGGATAACTAGTTTCCCCATATGCAGAGCAATATTGGGCCACACTCTTCTTTTCTGGGAATGGAAATGTACATGGAATCCGTCAAACACAATTTGAAAAGCCATTTCTACAAGGATCAATCTATACATAGGAAAAACCTAGCTAACAAGTGTACTGAATTACTGCCCCATATCCTAAGATAGGTAAAGAATTATCCAACATACCAGTTACCCATAGGTGCTATCAAAACAATAACATCCTCTAAAATCTTGGGATCATTTTTCTTGAAAATGATAAAATAAATGACACAAATGAAGTTATCAAAAATATCATAGATGTATGGTTTATAATTGTCTTCCTAGAGAATTGAACAACATATATGGATTGGGGGCTTTTCTTTGTTCCAATTCAAGTTCATGGAAGGAAAAGCAAAGGAAGCACACATAATTTCCATCAGGTATGCTGATAAATAAAATTTGGGCTTCCTTGTATCTGGAGCCTTATGCGCTTGAGCAAGCGCATCCGTGAGGGTTATGGAAAAAATATATGTCCAATTGAATATCTTCCGCATAGTTGCTACATGATGATCCAAGGGGCCCATTCCAAATTAAAATAGGAAAAACTGTCAACACCATAGAACCTACAAAGCATGGACGTGAGCAATTTATAAGGTTTTCAAAGCAGGAAAATTGGGTACTTCTTGTTTGGTTTAAGTATAAAACCATCAAGGTCGGCCATCTAGGTCTTTATAAGAATTTTTGGCACATATTGTTGCTCAAAGGAATTTATAAAGTCTTGTGTCAGGAGTTGTTGTGGGGTTTTGAGTGCATAAATTCTCACAAATGTATCTAGCTTGAAAGAATCATATACGGTCTAGTTGGAGTCCCTAAAAGAAATGGTCGGGATGTGAAAATAATCAATAATCCATTTTACTAAGTCCGTGTATGGATTAACAACTGGGTGCGCAATAATGGCGTGATGTTGGGACTGGTTGATGTTTTGGTAAATGGGGGTCTTGTCCTTAAACTTTGAAAAAAAATCCTTGTTGAAGATGTTGTAAGTTATAGCCCACTCCAAACAGAGTGTGTCGAAAACTGTGATTCAGTGTCTATGTAGATGCCAAAATTAGGATCTCTTAATTTTAATTCTTCCACTATGGCCTTGGACCTAGTTCTCTTGGCCATGACATCTAGAGATAATCCTACAATGGATGACAACATAGCATAATCTAATTGAATTGTAAAAATCAGACCAAAACCAAAAGAAAAATTTGATACCTGGGATAATATTGAAACCAAATCACTGTGGGAAAATAAAAACTTCATTCTAGTGGAAAGATTAACACAATTCCGAAATTCAAATTTTTTGGATTGTAATGGTGGAGTGATTCAAATTTTGATTAGGTACAAATTTTGCCAAGACTAAATCTGATTAACATTAATTGTAAAAAATCTAGTAAGAAATTAATGGTTATATAATGTTCGTGTATATCTACTTCGACCAGGGTTCACATAGTTAAACATGGTAAAAAAACCTAATATATCGGCCCAAGAGGGGTCTCACCTTTTCTGTAACACCTGCGAAGTAGATGAGGTCTCACCCGAAGCAGCTACGGGAGCTGCAGGGACAAATTTTCTGCAGTAGCGAATGGGTGTGACAGGTATCCAACAACCATAACATCCTTACCCTCGACAAAGAGATTTACTTAAAACTTCCTAGAATTGCATACATCCAAAATCTTAGTTAAATATTTATCCTTCTTTTACAAAGGCTTTGAGCACACATCTTGCATATTGTGCGACTCGTTTCAATGTCAAAACAGATCTCTCCAACCAATTGGACATCAATTGGATCACTAATTCACTAACTTCCTCAAAACCAACCCTTTATGTATTTATAGGGCACACACAACCTACCCTGCTCCCACTAATCCACTACTCAACTAATATACTCATAAATGTAAGTGGACAAAATTCCTAACTAACTTAGTTAACTCTTCCCTTGACAAACTCAAAATTCCTAATTTCTTGGATTCTCAGTTGCTACATCGGATTTGAATCCTCTTCCTCATACCACTTCTCCTTGGCCCTGTTCATACCAAAAATTCACAAACAATTACCCCAAAACTTTACCTAGCCCAATGACACCCCAACACTCACATGTGGATCATCCCAAGGCACTTCAAGATTGTATTGATGGGGTCCTGGACTTCACCTAGAATCCCGCAAAATTCTGCTTCAATTCTTCGACAGCCTGCCGAACTTCATCCCAATGATGGCATACTTATTGCACTATGTCCCTTGTTTGGTGAACATTTTTCTATTATCACCCCATTCAATTGCTTCCTCCACTTTGTTGCTTGCAATACTAATGATTTGCAAGACCTAATTTGTTTCACCCTGTTGCTCCTCAGCCAATTCAATTCACCGTTGCTACTCGACTCTCAATTTGTTAAGTTCCTACTAGAGCTTCTTAGTTGTTGCTACCTTAATCATTTTCCCAAGAGATGACACATTCTTTAGTTGATTTTTCATATATGCCATTTTTTTTCTTTGTCTCTTCCAACCTAGCATTAAGACTCTACAACTCTGCATCATCTAGCAATATAGCCCATGCTTCTGTGGCCTCTTCAAACAATGTACCACATTCACTTTCACAGCCTCTAATGGTTCCACTACTACATATGGTCTAATTTTCCATGAAAGTTCATTGTAATAGCCATGAATTTTCGTCCCTGTTGCAATGATTGGTGTTTCTTTTTTTCATGGAAAGTGATTCGTGGATATAGGGATGAACATTCCACGTCGTGGCAATAGCAACGATTCTTTGATGCCACGTGTCAACAACACAACTTTTCTCATATCTGCAGAAAATAGATCCTGCCACAAAATTGCGTCTCTATATTGACGCACAACTCCTATAAATTCCCACACTAGAGCTGAATCTTCCACAAAAATTTGTCGCAGTATCCACATATCCATTCATGATCTTTCGTGGTAGATTCAACACCTGCATCGATGATTCTTTGATAGTCTTACGAAACATCGTCTCAGTATCCATGCATGGATTCCCAAACTTTCGTGGCAGGTTCAACACCTACGTGGAAGATATTTTATAGTTCCACGAAGCATCGTCGCAGTATCCACGTAAGGATTCACAAACTTTCATGGCAGGTTCAGCAACTGCATGGAAACATTCTCTATAGCCTACATTGTTGTTCATTGATATAGAGATGATACCTGGAAGTGTTAAAAAAAAAAATGAATGTAACGATACAGTCATAGATTTGCTTTAGATAGACTAAAAGCACTTCTCATGAACTAGCTCTTACATCTACAATCAAATCCTTGTCAATGATTCCTTTCAGATCTGCAAACAAGTCTGCTTAATGATGGTCTCCAATTCTATCAAACTTCATCAAACAAATAATCTTTCATTGTATTCCTTAAAGTAGTTACCAAGTCTTTATGATAAGCAATAACACAAATAATATTTGTTCAAGTAGTTTTCATACTTATCCCTTTTCAACAATCAATTCTTCAACTTCAAGTTTTGTCTTTTAATGGCACAAATATTCAAACTCAAACTCAATTTGCAAACTAAGAATAGGCTCGGTCTTCAAGTTTTAATTGATGTTCTCCCATAACACTATTCAAACTCAACTTCAATTCAGTCACAAAGAATATGCTTAGTCTTCAAGTGATAACACAAGTCCTTCAAATATGCTATCAATATGTTTCAATGCTTTTCAAATTGTTCTTCTTCAAACTCATATTTCACATCCTTGTGTCCTTTGAATAATCACAAGGCTTAAACAACATTTTGCAATGTATGAGCTCGGTCTTACAAAGAATTATACCTTAGCTCTATTCACTTCTTAAGAATGTCTATATGCTTATGTAATGGTATATATTTAGATGCTTAATAAAACTTTCTTAGAGTCATCTATCATCAAACTTTTCATGAGCTTGTAAACAACAAACACAATCCTAGATAGATATCTCAAGAACTTGAACTAAATGTATAAACATGAAGAATTGTAAGCCCCAGTCTTAAGCACATGTGGATAGCAGTTGAATCGTAAGACCTAGTATCTTGCATTAAAGAAATGACATGATAAAGTTTTACTTTAAACCCCTACAAGGAAATAAGATCACAATTCTACTTGTCATGAATACCCTACTTGTCATCAATACCAATGGTTGAAAATATTTCTAAATAAAATCTGAAGTCAATTGATATAATCAATCTTACCTCTACCAAAGCCCTTGTTTACCAAGTCTCCTAGAAGCACACTAAGCATGTAGCAACAACAAATTATTTAAGTTAGAACAAAGGAATCCAACCAAAATAAATTCTAACTTTTGCGGATATGAAAAAGGTGGGAAGCAACGCACCAAAAAGAATGCACAGAGAAGGCAGGTGCAGGTTGAATGCAGAACCCCAAAACTACATCATGCCACAAGATAACAAACTAGAAAAATACTTGAGCTAGGGCACAATAGAAGAGCCCAACTTAGCTTCCATGTTAGAGGCCACCTGATCCAATGAATGCACCAACCCAACAAAAAACAAAACAAATAAAGATCCCAATTGCAAATTTTGATGAGCTGCATAAATTTTCATTGTCAAGTGCACTTTATGTAATAGGATTTGCCAAAAATACCATAGAACTATATAGGCACCACATGCAAACAATGCAATTACCATGCACTCAAATGGGAAGATGTATTCATTTAAGACCAAACAACTTCAAACAAAGACAAATTACACAATTTTACATGTAGCACAACCATGTTTACATCTCCCATGCAAATATTTCTGACTCCATACAACACTTCATGGAGATGGGATTTTCTCCATAATCTATTGCCATCTTCTTATGTGACACATGAAACTTCTCTACACTTGTTATTACCCATAATTTCATTTGATTTCATGCCACCTTCTATACATTTTGTCGCTGCATATGCAATCACACACAAATCAACATCATCACGTGTTTTCCCACAGTGTCTATATCTCATTCTACGATCAGTTCTGGATGAAATATCTCCACTATAATGGTTTAGTCTCAATCAAGGACTCCCAATTTCATTGAATTTCCTGTCTAAAGGCCAAGGCATGATACAATTAGAGGAAGCCTTCTATCTTCAAACGGACCATCTTCCCTCAATTGGAAGCAAAGATCTAGTTCATTACGAGTGGGCACATTACTTGAAGCCCCCCTCAGGGGACTCACTGCTAGAAGATTCCCTAAATGGAGGTGATCCTAATTTCCTATCAATGGAAAAGACTAGGTAATCAATTGGGTGTTGAGCGAGGAAGAATGGAGATCATTGTCACAAGTGAGACGTTATCAAATTCTTGAGTTTTCCTAGGTTTTCTATGTTTTTCAACTCACCAATTTTTTTGAATTTTTAAGGTCTGAATTTATACTTGATGAGTTTTGTTGGTTTTCTCTCAATTTTTTTGATTTTCCAAGTTGATGGCCAGCGCCAACGTTTTTTCAGTTTTTTGTTTTGCAACACTAATATTATCTATTGGTTTCGAATTCCTTTTGTTAATTAGTATAAGCTACTTGACAAAAAGTGGTGTGCACCTCTCTTCTTGAGCAACTAGGGTTTCATTTGGTGATTTTTCGTGTGTGAAGGCTTCTATACTATCTTATGAGGCTTGTCTAAAGGAAGGTGCCAAAGTTGGAGTGTGCCACATTCCAACTTTGGGTTTCCCAATCGCCATCGAATCTCCAACTTTCGATAACCACCATAATTTCTGTAGCTTGCAATTTGTAAAAGACCACAATGTCGAGATTGTCCATAAAAGACCACAATTTGATATTAAATAAGTAGTGAATACTCAACTGTTTAGAATAAGTCCTGTAGGTGACTATTAATATTGTCTCCTTCAAACTCCAAATGTACAACCAATAAGTTCTTAACACAGGGTCTTTGGTAAATTCAAAACTGCCATATCAACAGATTTTAATGAGTTACACTGACAAGCAAACTATAACGATAAACCAATATTCAATAACTTGTAATAAATTAAACATATATATCATATAAAAAAAAGAGATTTAGTTGAAGATACCAACCTGGGTGTGAAACCATTCTTGAAAATATACTCAGAAGTATTACTTTCAGAAAAGAGTGTGTGTGCCTCGGAGAGGCCAGTCATCTCTAGGAACCAGTTGACCCTTCAAGAGGGTTTGTACAAACCAGAGAGAAAGAAATGATTGGAGTTGATTAGTTAAATGAAGTCAACATAAACAAAGTTACAAAAATTATAAACTTCAACCAAGTCTCAGCAGAAGAGAAGTGATTATCACCACACCACAACTGATCGCAAATTATCAAAGTCAACCTCTCTATAAGACCAAAAATTCAACAAGGTGGTATATAAAAAATGAAGGAGGGTAAATGACCGCATTAACCACAAGTCAAAGAAAAGGTACCACAAGTCCAATAATATCTCAATCAAGGTGGGGAAGGTACATTAAACCAAAAATGAGATCTGAAGTGTCGGTACAAATATAAACAATGGTCATAAAAAAAGAAAATATAAAAGATGGTCATAACATAGGTGTGGGTAGTAGAAGACCCATGACCCTTAGAACCAAGGGTAAGCTGATCCAAATGTGGCCAAACAACCATAGTACTCTATAAGAGAAAAACTTCAACAAGGTAGTTTTAAAAAAGTTACTCAAGGAGGTTAAATGACCCCATTAAACACCAGTGAAAGATAAGGTACCACAAGACCAATCATAGCTCAATCAAGGTGGGGAAGTTACAACCAGTCATATCTCTCTCAAATGTACAGCAATTCTATATAACCTGAAAGTTCATCATCACAGTATGAGGAAGGGTTGTGGGATGCCAAATAAAAATATCCCTCATTTCTCTCTATGCAATCCTGAAAGCATCACATAACATATAAGTACCTTGTACTATAGAAAATAAAAGCCACATGTGTTAACATAATTTAGATCTCTATCAACTTAAGGACTCCTCTGTGGTCCTGTGCTGAAGTTGGTCCTTGAGATGTAATGGGCAGTAATCTTATAACATAATTTTCATCTCTTTCAGTAAAAGTTGATCAAATAAACATATTGATCATATAACAGTAAGAGAGGTATAGTTGAAGATATCCACATTAACATTTATCCAAAAATCAGATCTGAAGTGTGGTACTATTTCAACACTCTTCTGTGGTCCCTGTGCTAAAGTTGGTTCTCGAGATGTATTGGGAAGTAATCAAATTATAAAGAGTGATGATCATCGAAGTCATGATGAACATATCTAATATATCTAATATAAAGAGATTCAATTTTTCAGACTAATTTATCTACATGCAGCACATACAGGAGTGATGATGTTTTAGAAAACACAGAATTTGAATATTAAAATACAAAATAATTATAAACAAGCATACAATGACTTGTGATGACATTTAAATTTAAATTTCAAATTCTACGAAAATAAAAGATATAAATGGGAAAATTGCTAAAAGCATCACATAAAAGATAAGTACCTCGTATCTAAACCAGATAAAAGTTATTTATGTTACATACTAACAATGTTTCATACTAACAACATCTATATCCATCAAAATACAAGTCATGAACTACTTTTTCATTGATTTCTATTTTTTTGCATTGAAATAACTTGCGAGTACGGTATCACAATCATCAATTGGCGCAGTATTTACTGTGATATCTCCTATTATTGTTTGTGTTTCCATGCCCTCATTTGTGCCACTTCTTGTATGTCGCTAAGCAGGGCGTGGAGGCAGTTCTATAGGGGAGTGAACTGCAACAACAGAAATGAGGTGCATATATATGACGTTGAATTATTATTGAAATAAATATTTCATTATTTTGATTAAAATTACAATATTTCTCTTTACCAGTCTCTGTAGATGTGACAACTAGGGTGTTAATTGAAGGTATAGTTGCTTCCCCTTGCACTTCATGCTCCTGAGCTGCATGGTCTTCCATTGAAAGAAGAAAATTTATAAGTTTAGGTTAGGAAATATATACATCTAATACCAGTATACTTTTCTATTTCCAAAGCATACATACCGGAATGGACACTATGCTCCACACTATAATGGGAAATGTTCACCCCAACATCAACTTGTACTTGCTGAGTAGCGCTATATTCACTGCTGTGGTTGCATTGTTGCTTAAAAAAAACATAATTTTTTTGTTATGGGTGATATAATCAGAAGTACTGAATAGACTTTAATAGTATACTACAATTGGTGATATACCTGCATTTGCATCATTGGGGAGATTGGAGTCTACCCCAAGCTTTTTCGATGTTCAACCACACTTTTAAAACCAAAATTGAAACCAAGCTTTAGGTATTCGTCAGTGGCAGTAGCTTGGAACGTATTTCCCTGCAATGCATGATAACACTTTTTAAAATTTCCAATATCAAAATCAGATATTTGTTCGATACTTTTAAATAAATATTCCCGACAACTAATCATTTAATACTTACAATTCTTGCTTTTAGTTTTCTATAGCCACCCTGGCCCAGTCTACATTGCCCATGCTTTTCCATTCTATCCTTGGTTGCTTTGGAGGTGTCAGGTAGCCTATATATGAAAATTTTCAAAAACCTTAGATATCAAAAATATTACTTAAAACAAAAAAGAAAAAAACAATTGAGCTTATTTCAGTAAAAATGTGATATATGTTGTACCTTGCTTTACCAGGTTGTGGTTGTTTTCCTTGTCTTTTTTGCAAGTTCTCCTTTGCATCATCTATTAGCTCCTTCCACTCTTTCTTAGGAACCATGGGAGGGCGTTCATGCCTGAGGTCAGCTTGCAATCTTTCCCTATATTGGGCCCTGGTATATTTCAAATTCTCACCGGCTAACCTTGCAACAACTTTCCCGTTGAAAGTATTTCCGAACAAGTTGACCATGTGATCAATCAACTCATCTCTCTTAGTGCTATCTTGGATATTCCACCGTGTGTGAATGGTGGGGCCAAACAACTCCAAGGCTTTGTCATTCAAATGCTTGTAGAAGACATTGTTTCCTACAGAAACATGTAATCCATTAATTTATAATAATTTCAACGTATGTCTATTTCAATTTCATGATTAAAATAAAAAAATAATGGATAAGTACCAACAATTTTCTGGATCTTGATAGGAACACAAGAGTCATCCACCAGAAAGGTGAGATCTAGTTTTCCAGTGCTTTTAACTCGTGCCGTACCAGGAAAAGTTTCCTGGTTGTCTACAGTACATTCATCTCTAGAGTCATGTGGAGTCCTAGGCTCCATCTCATCATTCTATGGCATGGCATCATGCTCTCTCTCACCATGGTCCGGCATGGCATCAAGCTCTCTCTCACCAATGCCATCATCAATGGAATCGAGGCCAACTACAGGAGTGGCAAAAAGCCTCATTGGTACATTGCTTTTTTTTTGTTGAATTGGACCATCACTACTACCTATACCTGTCGCGGCAGGTTCTGTAGTCACGGGTTTTAAAAAATCCTACAAACAATAAACGTTACTTTATCAGACCACTTGGAATGATAAAAAGCATAATATTAGATATGAAATCACAACATAGCTTAAAAACAATTGTGAAGATGCCACTTACCCCATAAGAATTTATAACCCCTTGCAGCTCTAGAATTTTTGCCTTGTTCTCCCGTGACAAGGGCCTTTGGCGAGCCAAGGAAAGGATTTCACAATTTTCCTTTTTTAAGGCTACTCTAAAAGTGTGCATTGGGTCAATGGAATAGAAAATCTCTTCCTCAAACCCCTCATCACCCAGAGCTGGTGCACGTGACTAAATTCATCAAACAATAAATTTAATTATGCAATATAATTTTAACATCATTCAAATATTGATATTGCAATGAATATTAAGTTACTATTATGCACTAACATTTACCTGACTCGGTGTCATGACCGGTGAGTGTCCATGAGGAACCGTTGGCGTGGAAGCAGCAGGTGCCTTTCCACGGTCCTGAATGAACCAGTAATCCGTCATTATGTCAGAAAAATGATCCAGTAATCCATCATAAGCTCAAAAAAATGTGAATGTACTAAATCGAAACATTTACTTATTTTACTAAACAATTACCTAACGGGCCACAGAGTGTGACCTTCCACGGTCACCCTCGACCATGGAAGCAGTGGGTGCCTTTCCAATGGCACCACACCGACACAATAAATCAATAAATAAATGTTTACCTCAGAATAAATAATTGTAACATAAAGAAAAATGAGATATTTCATTAATATTAATTTTTACCTCAGAAGTAGAAGATACATGTTCTACTCCATGGCTGGGAGCAGACTCCTGCCACAGTTTAATAAGCATGCTTCATATGGAAATATTAATAATAAGCACGGAAAAAGTGAATGCTAACAGTGAAAATCGGAACATCTTGTTCTTGTAGTCATATTTATTTACTATATTTAACATTTAGCTGATGAGGCATAGATGCTAACCTTCCTCTGTCACCCTGGACCGTGGAAGAGGCATGTGCTTTTCCACATCCGCCAACCTAAAAAAAAAATCAGTAGTCAATAATTGCATCAAAACCAAAAATGAGATATTCATAGCAATGTAATTACCATGTAATCACATCGAAATATTCATAATAAGCATGAATAAAGCGAACGGCAATAGTGGAAATCGAATGTCAACAGAAGAAAACCAAACATTTAGTTATTGTAGTCATGTTTGGTTACTACTTTTAGCATTTACCTCATGAGGCATATTTTCTGACGGTCCACAGTTCCCCTAGACCGTGGAAGCCACATCTATTCTATTTAAGTTGTAATCGATCAACAACTCTTCACTTGCAACTATTGTTTTTATTGCACATAAAAAAATATACGATGATGTTTGCGTGCCTTGAATTCATAATTTGGTTGCTTATTTGTTGTCACTGGTCTTGTACTATTTATAAAGCTAGCAACGTTTCCGGACGCTTTTGGTCTCCCATCAATATAGATAGTCGCCCCTTTGTTTTTATTTTTTTCTGCTATTTGAATATAATTCACGGAAACTCCGTATCTCCGCGTACTTCGAGTATATTGGACCAAGATCAACTAGTTATTGTATCTGTATAGTGGTCCTACATACTCCATCAATTCGGTTACAGTGCCATAGTGGACCGTTATTCCATCCATGGAAAATATCCCCAATCCATGTAAGGATGAAGGAGCGATGTGATACATCCCCCCTTTGATGAGGAAATCTATGTCCACTTAAGGTAGCATATTAGGTACCCATCGTTGCACTAGATGTTTATACCTCAATGGAAAATCCATCTCTCCTATGCTCTAAGCATCATAATTACACAACCCACCATTGGAAATAAAATATTTCATGCATCTATGAAATCTTTTCCTTATCTTTTCAGATCTAGTTGATATAAAACTGGTAGATCTAGTACAACTCGTCTCACTTTCAACCTCTCCAAGTATATCTTCATCATCACTTGAGGAAGATAGATCAGACAGATACCTATTTGGTGGTACCTACACTCCATAAAACAAGAATCAATAGGACGGTCCTTTCTCTCTTCTTTGAAAGTACACATTTACTTCCCTCAAATATGAGGCTTAGGAGGGACATGCCTAACCCATTTACTTCTCCTTCCAACACTGTTGGGCATATTATTGGCAGCCTACCCTCTTTCTTTGAATGGCATATTTCTGGCATCCTACTGTTGGTTGCTTTTGGACAGACCCGGGTTTTCAAGAGGCGCAGCAACAAACACCCATTGGCGCACTGGCATTTTCAGCAACGGGCTGCGTAGCAGCCCAAGGTCTCACCCGAAGTGGCTATGGGGGGCTAAGTAATTAGGTTTCCTTAACCGGGGCGATGTGGAATCCACAGTCTTCTCTCTTCCCTTCTTCCGCAGTAACTTCTGAATAGAGCATCTGATTCTTTCACAGGTCATACAGCGCAACAGTGCTGGAGATTACTCGCCTTCAACTAGCTGCGCGACACCTCCGCACCTGCGCATGAGGCGTTTACCTGCTATGTTCGCTACATGCTGTATTGTTCTGCGCTCATGCCACAGTGCAACAACAAACTCCTTACGCGCCGCGGAAATAGTGTTCTTACGGGCTCCTTCAACAGTGCACAAGTATAACTTCTAAGGGAGCTTCAAGGACTTACTTTACATACTCGTTCATAAAGATAACGAAACATTCATGAAAACATAGATAGAAACACATAGACATGCATTCACACAAAACATCATCATAACAACAAGAATTATGTGGTTCGCCTCCACGGGGAAATCACATCCACAGAAATTGTATCTTATATTATCTCAAAATAGGGGTTACACGGTTCCGCTGCGCACACAGCTGCAGCCTTAGATCTTTCTGGGAAACTCCATGCACACAGCTGGGATCCCTTCTCTTAGATCTACTCTCTTCTTCTTCAGAGATTACAATGACTCAGTCATCAACTTAGACTATCTGCAAACTCAGTGACTAGCTCTACAGCTATCTAACTCTCTAACTCCTTGGCTTTCTAACCAATCTATCTCTGACCCATCTAACATCTAACCCTTTTCCCTTTATAATCACACATATATATAGGTGGCCCTGAAGGTCACACCTTTACAAAAATGTGGGCCTTTCCCAACAGTTATCCCCAAAAACCCTAACCACTGACGGCTAGGTGTACTTTAGATGCCTCTTGCAGTCGCGTCGCAGCTTCCTGCAAGTTCCGTGATTTTTGGCACAGATCGCGGGTATGGGCGCCGCTTCATCGTTCTCTACTCCTTGTCCTTTTCCTTCAATGCTTCGGCCCATTGCTCTTCCTTGGTCCAAGCAACCATAACTTCTGTACTCTGCTTTAAATGAGGGTAGTTGAGCCCTCTCTTCCATCGCTTCCTTCATTTACTGTGGTGGTTGAGCTTTCTACTCGGCCACCTTTACTCTTCTTTGGCTTGTGCGCGCGAGCTCCGCGATTTCTGGTCTGCACTCTACGGTGTGCTCGTCCATCTGGCACCATACCGCGCACTGTTCTCTTCTGCCAAAAATGGTGCTTTTCCTCAAAATTGGCACTTCTTCTTAAAAAATTAGTACTTTTTCCCCAAAATTGGCAGCTTTGCCATAGCTGCGGCCTATGCTCCAACAGGCCCCTAACACTTACTTGTGGCTCGTCCCCGAGCCACCCGCACTAGTTTGCGGTCTTTTTAATTGTGCATCTGAATTGGCTTGGGTCACAGCGAAGTCTTGCTTCCACTGCACAATAGCGGAGTCCATGTCTTCGACGCACTTTGTAGCTATCTGCACCATGTCTGCAGTAGCTTCTTCTCCTTCTATGCCGTCGACCAACTCTTAAGACTTAGCAAATGCTTTGACCTTGGCCTCTGCTTGGGTAGCAAGTTCAACATACTCATCCATAAAGGGCTGAATGATGTTGGCAAGAGTGGCATCTTTGTTTTTGAGCCGGTGCAGTTCTTGCTGGAATTTCTGGATTTCGCTCATCTTCCTCATTTTGGCTAAGCCTTCCAAGGACTTAGCTTCTTCATTCAGAACAGTTAGGGACTATTCTGCTGCTTCGACTTGTTCTACAAGGGAAACCTTAGAAGGGAGATTTTCAAGCTCAACCCAATCCTCCATAGCTTGCGTCATTAACTGCTGGGATTCATTCATTTTGTGCTGCATCTAGATAGAAGCTATGTGCAGTGCTTCAAGTCATACTTGCATCTCATCCACGGGAGGCACTGCGACACGAGCTTCCAACTCGGCGAGATTCTTTCTATGGTCCTCAACCATAGCAACTACTTGTTGTTCTAGGGCTTGCACTCTTCTACCAATGCATTGCACTTTCTCAACTAACAGAAGGTCTGGTTGAATCTGGCAGGCTGGCAGCTCCTGGGCGATTTCATCAACAACATTTCTCAGCCCAGTGTCTTGCGCTTCGTGAAGTTCAAGCTACGCAGAGATCTCCTTGTAGTCTACCCTTAGCTCTGCTTCTTGCGTTTGCAATCTTTGATTGATGTGGAAGGTGGAGAGCTCCCTAGCTCTCAGCTCAGTAGAAACCTGCTCCTGAACCAAATGCAGAGTTTCCAACGGAATAAGTGACAAATTTATTTCAACAGCGCCAACCGCACTTACCTGTAGTGTAGCTAAAGGATCCGAGAGTGTCATGCTTGCAGGTGGGATATGTACAACAGTGTGCCTGTCAGCAGGTACTTCAACTCGTTTGGCACTTGCAGATGGTTGTGGCGCCTGCGAGCCGGATGCTGGCGCATGGGTCTGCGCAACTCGTCCTGCGAGACCTTTCAAATCCACGAGCTGGAAGTCCAGAGCACTTCTGATCTTGGCCTGAGAGGTCTGCAGCTCACGAAATTGCTCCTTCAAATACTGGTCGAACCCTACGGCAAGGGTCACAGAGGGATCTCCAGTCGCTTCTGCGGGGTGCAACAGCTTCTGCTTCTTTGGAGGTGGTCCTGACGGACCTTCATCATTCTTCTGCACGACCTTTTCCTTTCCTTTATCTTTTTCTTGCGCCGTTGGGGGTGGCATCACGGCGACGATGTCAACGGCCTGCTTCCATTCATCTGGCCAAGACTTCATAGTGTCCTCCACATCCTGGGTGGTCATTCGGTAAGGCCCTACGGCCCATTCTTTTGAGTGAATTCCGCAAGGGCGGAAGTAGATTTCATGCAAGTTGGCAGAAAAGACCAACTTTGCTCCATAAATTTTTACTGTCTCCTCAGTAAGCCTCGGCATCTACAAGATGGTATCTCTGAGGAGATTGTAGTACTCAAAGAATACGGCGCGATTCATCTTGCGCTTCACAGGATTATTAGAATCCCAGAGGTTAACATAGCGCATCCCTGTAACCTCTCCTGAACGACGTGGAAGAAACTGAGTGTTGGGCAGTTCCTTCCACCCGACAAAGGCACACAAGATCAGGAGCCAAGAAAAATGGAACAGCTGATTGGCGGTGTCCTGAACGTTGTGGCAATCGTCCAAGAATGTATTGAGGAGGAAGTGTTAAAATTCAATATGCTAAGACAGAAAATAGCAGCATTACATTCCATTTCACAATAATAGCATATACAGGATCACTGAAGAAACAACAAGCATAGCATAAACACAAGAGACAGAGATTTATCCTGGGAAACCCTCATGGGGTAGAAAACCCAGCAAAGCTTCCTCAATATAGATGACCAGCAATATACAAAGATGCAAACCCTGAGCATAAGCTCCTTCTCCTCCATAACAGACCTCTCCTCCACAAATGCGCCTTTCTCAAGTGAGTGAGTGTGTGTGTAATGAGGAACACACCTCCTCTATTTATACACTTCTCTGATATGTATTTTACACAAGTACATGTAGGCTCGTATTTAACCATTAGGTTAAATACCCCATTATAACTGACTGGGCCGACCCCTCTATGGTGGTCTAATAACCCTTTGACCCACATAACACATTTAGGGCCGACCCCCATTAGGGAAGTCTAATAACCCGAGTTACCACATTCCGACGGAGGAATACACATCTTCGGATATACAATAAGATCTTCACGGAGGAATGAATCATCTCCGGAATAATAAGGTACAAATATAATATTCTTTGAAGTTACAATATCTCAACACTCCCCCTTAACGAGAAGGATATTATAACAGCATCTGCCCGAGCAAGGAGTCATCAACATCATACATGATACATCTATAAATCATTGGAAGCTTTCTCAACATCATTAGTAACTCAAGCAGTTACTAGAACATCTTCAATACTAGAACATCGACATCTTCAGTATTGAGTCTTTATCTTCTGTAGCACTTGAACAGCTACAACAATATCATCATCTGGATCCTCATGATACACGATCATCAGCATCATCATCTCATGATCATCAGCATCGTCATCACACGATCATCAGCATCGTCATCACATGATTATCAGCATCGTCATCTCACTATCATCAGCATCGTCATCACACGATCATCAACATCGTCAGCACACGATCATCAACATCGTCATCACACGATCATCAGCATCGTCATCTCACGATCATCAACATCGTCATCACACGATCATCAGCATCGTCATCACACGATCATCAGCATCGTCATCTCACGATCATCAGCATCATCATCACACGATCATCAGCATCGTCATCTCACGATCATCAGCATCGTCATCACACGATCATCGGCATCGTCATCACACGATCATCGGCATCGTCATCACACGATCATCGGCATCGTCATCACACGATCATCAGCATCGTCATCTCACGATCATCAACATCGTCATCACACGAACATCATCATTATCAAGAAATGATGTAAACCAGTCATGTACCTTTTGAACCGAAGTCCAGGGACGATCCAGTCCTATCATTATCGAAGACATACGTCTACGGTTCTTCTTTCGGACTGAGGTCCAGGAATGATCCAATCCCTTCTTTCTCGAAGACATACGTCTACGGCTCTTCTTTCGGATTGAAGTCCAGGAATGATCCAATCCCTTCATTCTCGAAGACATACATCTACGGCTCTTCTTTCGGACTGAAGTCCAGGAATGATCCAATTCCTTCATTCTCGAAGACATACGTCTACGGCTCTTCTTTCAGACTGAAGTCCAGGAATGATCCAATCCCTTCATTCTCGAAGACATACATCTACGGCTCTTCTTTCGGACTGAAGTCCAGGAATGATCCAATTCCTTCATTCTCGAAGACATACGTCTACGGCTCTTCTTTCAGACTGAAGTCCAGGAATGATCCCAATCCCTTCATTCTCAAATACATACGTCTACGGTTCTTCTTTCGGACTGAAGTCCAGGAATGATCCAATTCCTTCATTCTCGAAGACATACGTCTACGGCTCTTCTTTCGGACTGAAGTCCAGGAATGATCCCAATCCCTTCATTCTCGAAGACATACGTCTACGGTTCTTCTTTCGGACTGAAGTCCAGGAATGATCCAATCCCTTCATTCTCGAAGACATACGTCTACGGCTCTTCTTTCGGACTGAAGTCCAGGAATGATCCCAATCCCTTCAACTGTCCACTAAGGACTTCATTCTCGGAGACCTCACGTCTACGGCTCTCTTTAGGACTGAAAGTCCAGGGATGATCCAATCCCCTCAACTGTCCACTAAGGACTTCATTCTCGGAGACCTCACGTCTACGGCTCTCTTTAGGACTGAAAGTCCAGGGATGATCCAATCCCCTCAACTGTCCACTAAGGACTTCATTCTCGGAGACCTCACGTCTACGGCTCTCTTTAGGACTGAAAGTCCAGGGATGATCCAATCCCCTCAACTGTCCACTAAGGACTTCATTCTCGGAGACCTCATGTCTACGGCTCTCTTTAGGATTGAAAGTCCAGGGATGATCCAATCCCCTCACATGTTCATCAAGAACATGTATCCTCATCATCATAACATGTATCACCACAACATGTATCATCATCATCAAAACATGTATAACCATAACATGTATCATCAACATCAAAACATGTATAACCACAACATGTATCATCATCATCAAAACATGTATAACCATAACATGTATCATCAACATCAAAACATGTATAACCACAACATGTATCATCATCATCAAAACATGTATAACATGTATCATCAACATCAAAACATGTATAACCACAACATGTATCATCATCATCAAAACATGTATAACATGTATCATCAACATCAAAACATGTATAACATGTATCATCAACATCAAAACATGTATAACCGCAACATGTATCATCATCATCAAAACATGTATAACATGTATCATCAACATCAAAACATGTATAACCACAACATGTATCATCATCATTAAAACATGTATAACATGTATCATCAAAAGCATCTATCATCAAAAGTATCTAGCATGTATACATCTATCATCAAGAGCATGTATACATCTAACCATCAAAATAAAGAATATAAGAGTCCTAAATCTAAATAATTCTAGGTGAGTAAGTGCAGAAAAATAGGTAACCTCATCATTGATGAGATAGGCTTGTCTGTCTCATACTGTGCTACTCCCCCTTTCGAGGAGGGTTCTTCTGAACTACACCAAGCTTGTCTCAGAAGTGTTCAAACTTTACTCGAGACAGAGGCTTGGTCAGGATATCAGCAATCTGATCCTCAGTGCTTATATATATACAAGCTTGATAGCTCCTCTTTGCACCATATCTTGTATATAGAAGTACCGGATCTCTATGTGTTTTGACTTATCGTGGAACACAGGATTTTCAGTCATCTTAATGCAGCTGTGATTGTCACACATAATCACAGTGGGATCCATTTCTAAGTCAAACACTCCACATAAAATCTTCTGAAGCCATACTGCTTCACAGCTGGCAAGTAGACAGCCATATATTCTGCTTCAGTAGTACTGACAGCCACACTAGATTGTTTCTTGCTGAACCATGAGATCATGGTAGATTCAAGACTATAACATCCACTTGATGTACTCTTTCTGTCTGAGACACTTCCTGCCCAATCAGAATCTGAGTAACCAAGTAAACGGAGTTCATGACCTCTAAGATAATATAGACCAAAAATCTAAAGTACCTTTTAGGTACCTCACTACATGCTTTGTAGCTATTAAGTGAACCTTTCTAGGTTCTACTAGATACTGACTTAGGGTATTTACACAAAAGCATATATCTGGCCTAGTATGACCCAATGAATTGTCTATATAGAGTTGGGTCCACTAAATACGATGAGTCATTAACTAATAACTTCAAGTTGGAGTCCATGGGAGTGGTCATGGCTTTATACTCCAACATATCAAATCTTTTTAGAAACTTCACAGCATACTTACCTTGAATTAAAATATTCCTTTTGGATCTTGCCATACTTCTAAGAAGTAGTGCATTAATCCGAGATCTTTCATTTTCATTTCTGCAGCCATTTTCATGACCTGTTTCTCATTCCTTATCAGAAAGAGATCATCGTCATGCAATAATGGTATGATAGGTTCATCATCCACAACCTCAAGGTTTAGGAATAGCTTTACTTTTGGTAAGGCCCAAGCTTTGTCATGAAGCTATCAATTTACCATTATTCACACTCTGCATTGAGTGATCTTCTGCATATCTATCTGTGCCATCTCTCGTCAGATGGGTCTACTAATATGAGCCTCAAAATCAATTGAACTCTGTGGTGAGTTCCTTCTTGCATCCATGTCATATGTGTATAGAAGCCATATTCAACCTTGTAGCAAAGGTTGAGATCCACATCACCCATGATGATCATTAAGCTCATCAATTGACTACCGATCCTGGGTACCCATATAGAACCTGATTCACACTTCTTCTTTAATTACATCATTAAGAGAATGGTCTTATCTAGTCCCTTGGAGCAAAACATCTCATCATGATTTTTCCTACAAATCAAAATTAGGTACATGATTAGTAATACTTCATAATCATCAAATCATATTGACATGATAACCTATTATGCATACAGATATCATTTACATAGTTATGCAACTATCTTGACCAATACTTTGGCACAACACTTTCCCATATCTTGTATGCATACAGTGGCTATCTAGATGCCTTCCATCTCTACCAGAACATACTATCGAGAGTGTGCACAGCTCTCGGCATGTCAACAAAGAGGTTTCATTCTAGACAAGCAACAATGGAATGTTTGTCCAACTTGTCAATCATATGCACATTAGTAGTATACTGTTCAATGCTCTATGAATGTTTACACTCAGCATTATATATTATGGGAATACAAATATGCATACAACCTATTATAGGCAATATTATTACTATTTCAAATAACAACTCAAATACTTATCTTTTATGTTTGTGTGGTTGCCTCCCGCTTGATCTTCTGTATGTCTTTTGAACTTCTATTCATTCTGTACCACTGTGCATGCTCAAGAGTCATCCTCATGATCTCATAAACAAACATATACTCATTAGTATATTCTAAATGCTATCAAAACATTATAGTACTAAATAATCTTGAAAATGTATAGTCATGATTATAGTTAATAAACATTAGTATTCAAGATTTCAGGGAAGTCTTCTTTTACTCATGCATATCATCAATCAAGATAAAAGATATAATATGCATAATCCCTTGATTACTAACTTTATGAATAAGCATAACCAATCATTCCAAGTATACTTATATAGGGGATCCTAACACAAGGTAAGATTCATGGGAAACATACCTAGATTAGTATACCTAAACAATCTCTTCAATGATTTAGAGATCCTGAGCTAGAACCTGCATGTCTCATAGGTTAAGCATAATATAACAAAGTCATACATACCTCATAAGTAGAACAAAGATTGTGGATGAGTCTTTGTCTTCATGTTTTCATGGTCATGGAACCTGATTTGTCTTTTGTGATGTACCTGTATCTTGTTAGCGGACAACATCAACCTCACACAACATCATAATGCATTAGTACTATCATAAGTGTCAACACCCTAACCAATGAATATCTTCTATCATGCATTCATAATTTTGTTAAGGTGATACAACAAATCTAAAATCAAGATTGTACTAACCGTAATAACATGAAGACAAACATACCATAAACTTAATCATGAACAAATATCAAAACATACCTCGATGAGTTATACCTGTCGAGATCGCTTGTAATCTCCTTATGTAAAGCATTAGCCTCATCTCCCTCTGAAATAGGAACTCCTTCACTTATGCAGGTGACCAATCCATCTTCTTCTAGGATTAACCCTATCCACTTGATTTGCAAGAACTGGACCTGGAGCTGGATATGGGTTTGTCAGAGAAACCCCAAAAATTCAAACTTTGAATTTCAAAATTCCGAAAGGATAGAAATATGCGCCTTGATGAGCTAATCAAACTGATATATTTAGAATTTGAAAACTGCAAAGTTTCACTCCTCAATTTTGCCTTTGAAACTTCCGAATTTCCTGGACGTGACCCTGAACTGGGGTTTGATGAATCCCACTCTTCTTCCCAATCAAAATGTTTGATATTGGTCTCTAAATTTCTATTTTGATGAGTAGCATCCAGCCGTGGTCTCCGATTACAAAAATTCCAACTTTCTCCAAAGCCCTAAATTCCGGAAGCCATGAATGAAAGTACCAAAAAATAATTCTGTTTTGACAGAAATATGTACCTGAATGTTTCTGGTGTAACTCCAAAATTTTTGATCCACAGGGTCTGAAAAAGTTTTCTGAGATAGCCTGACCTGTTATCTTTCCATCCTGACAGGTCTGACCTCAATTGGATTCTCTGAGAGAGAGTTATGCCAAATGTCGCAACGTGACCTGTTTTGGGATAAAACAGGAGAGCGAACTTGTACGGCGTGCCACGTGTCACTATTTTAACTTCGGCCTCTGAAAAAGTTTCCTGAGATAGCTCGGCCTGTTACCTTTCCATCCTGACAGGTCTGACCTCAATTGGACTCTCTGAGAGAGAGTTATGCCAAATGTCACAATGTGACCTGTTTATGGGATAATACAGGAGAGCGCACTTGTATGGAGTTCCACGTGTCACTGGTTCAACTTCGGCCTCTGAAAACGTTGTCTGAGATAGTACAGACTGTGTATTACCTGTCACTTTTTACGAAATTTCATTTAGAGCTTCCTAGCCCAAGATATGACCTTTTTCCCAAGGTCACCTGATTTTGACTCAGATCTGGAAGAGGCAGAAACCCTATATTGTACAGACCATAAATCACAAAGTACAACGAATTAGAGGTTGTCCTTTGGACACAAGGTACCCGGAGATTTAGTCTTCGTCCTTTAACAATTTCAGATCCGAAAACTTCGCCAAAACGGATTTATAGCGAAAGTGCTACGATGACTGGTTTTTGCTATATAAAACCCTAGCCTTCAAATTGTCGTAAGTAAAGCAAGTGTCGTTAGTGCCATACCTTGTCTTCCTTCAGGTTAGCTCTGATACCATGTTAAAATTCAATATGCTAAGACAGAAAATAGCAGCATTACATTCCATTTCACAATAATAGCATATACAGGATCACTGAAGAAACAACAAGCATAGCATAAACACAAGAGACAGAGATTTATCCTGGGAAACCCTCATGGGGTAGAAAACCCAGCAAAGCTTCCTCAATATAGATGACCAGCAATATACAAAGATGCAAACCCTGAGCATAAGCTCCTTCTCCTCCATAACAGACCTCTCCTCCACAAATGCGCCTTTCTCAAGTGAGTGAGTGTGTGTGTAATGAGGAACACACCTCCTCTATTTATACACTTCTCTGATATGTATTTTACACAAGTACATGTAGGCTCGTATTTAACCATTAGGTTAAATACCCCATTATAACTGACTGGGCCGACCCCTCTAGGGTGCTCTAATAACCCTTTGACCCACATAACACATTTAGGGCCGACCCCCATTAGGGAAGTCTAATAACCCGAGTTACCACATTCCGACGGAGGAATAAACATCTCCGGATATACAATAAGATCTTCACGGAGGAATGAATCATCTCCGGAATAATAAGGTACAAATATAATATTCTTTGAAGTTACAATATCTCAACAGGAAGAGAGACCAATTATACTGTTCTCCTTCCACAACTGCGACTGCGAGCTCTACAACAGCTCCAGGGACTTCTTTGGGTCGGCACTTCGTTAAAAGTCTTCCTGCGAGCAGACTGCCTATGAATCTCAGTGCTTCATCTTCTACTGTAGTGAGGTCATAAGCCCGACCTCCTCACAACAAGTTGTATTTCTGCACCACCTGTGCAGCCAGCTTTCGATCCCTGTCTTTACCAACGAAGTGGATGTTGGGGTCCTTACCAACCTTAGATAGGTCGATAATTCAATGAATCAGATCCACATTCAAATCAATTGGCCTCCCTAGCCAAAGATAACCACCATGAACACAAGATAACAAGACCTTGACAACCACATTAACTTCATTGCTATGCCCGAAGTGCGGTAGCTTCAGCAAGTTCAATAGGCCAGGCCTCTCCAGATTTACTGCAAATTACTGCGGGACGAATTCGTCAACTTTCTTAACAGGGTTATGGACCATTGTCAGATAGTGATCCGGTGCGAATTGTGGATACGTTCTATAATCTCCCATATTATAGTCGAAAAACTTAACAAACAGAAGATGTCTGAGTAGGGATCCTTCTTCGTGCATGACTTCCGCCATTGGAGGCAACGGAATCGAATACTTAGCATTCTTGGGAATACGCACCTCTAGTTCATCATCCAGTCGCGGAGGAATGTAGTTAACCATAGTGGCCAAGGGATCTGGAACGTGTTCCTCCGGTTGGTGCGGTTGAGATGCCCTTGTGCCCGGGGACTGCCTTGGATCAGGAAGCTCGACGATTTTGATTGGGGTACCCATACAGAAATCTAAACCTCTGCATCTAAACTATCGGACGAATTCTTCAGTTGACAGGTTCTCCGTCATGAACTTACAGACACGACTTGACACTGATCAGAGAGGCGGAACATCATAGGATACGAACTCTGAAATCAAAGGGGGCAGTCTGCATGGCACGGCTCTGAAAACAATGACTTGGACTCAAACAAGACAACTTATACAACTCGAGGAAAGTAACCAAAACATATACGAATGAGGGGTATTTATAGCTAAAGGCGGTAGTAGATGCAGACAAGTCGGGCTAATAGCCGTAGGCACCTATGCATATGAGTTGACAACCCCCCTACCCCTGCGCCTCTGTGGTGCATTAAATGTGATGGATGGGTTCTGAAAACCTTTCGGGAGATAAGCTAAGGCTTTCGGCTCCTTAATTAAATGCGAATCTTTGGGAAATCAAGCCAAATATGTCAGAGCAATTACAATTAATTGGCGGTCTCGTCCTTCATTAATACTCAGACACGGCTACAGAACTTTCGTAATTCAAATTTTCAAATTTTCGGCGGGTTACTTCAGCATGGGTAACTGTGCATATAGAGGGGTCCACAACGAGAACTCCTCAAGTGACAACTAGACAACAGGGAACTCCGCAAGAGCGAAGGTTCGACAACCTAGGGGAACTTCGCAAGAGCGAAAATAGGCTCACTCAGAACAAACTTTATTACTTGCGCGGATGGTTCAAGGAACTGCGTGGGAAGCCAGAGACTGAAAATGTCTCACGAATTTCATGTAGACTGATAAGTGCAATGCCTCTTTCAACTACACTGGACATTTGCACTACTTTAGCATCTGATTAGGTCAACAGAGCGGAGTGGCCATCGCGGTAAAGCTTGAGCCGACTCCCGTTGATCATTGTGGGCAGCAATTCTCCATTAAGCTTCACAAGCTGAACTGTTCCTTCTTCAGTTATCTTCATTACTTGAAAAGCGCCTAACCAATGTATACGAAACTTACCTGGAAACTTGATGAATTTACTATCGTAGAGGAGTACCAAGTCTCCTTCTTGAAAGACTTTATTCTTAATATGCCTGTCATGCCAAGCCTTCCATCTCGCCTTCTGTACTTGTTGATGGAATCCAGCTAAAAGCCTGTCTTCTTCTAAGGCAACCAATTGTGACAGTCTTTCAGTCATAGTATCAGTGTCTTCCATTTCTGTAATTTGAGCAATTCTGAGACTAGGAACAATGTATTCCATGGGCATAACTGCTTCTTGTCCATATACCAAGCTGAAAGGTGTGTGACCTGTTAGTTTCTTGCATGTAGTTCTGTAAGCCCATAACACAGCTGTGACTCTAAGGTCCCAATCATCTCTTTGTTGGTTACAGATCTTGGTCAGGTCATTCTCCAGAATCTTATTGAATGCCTCCACCGTACCATTAGCTTGAGGGTGGTAGGGTATACTCTTGTGGTGACTGATGTGGAATTATTCAGTAAGGGCCTCTATAGTCTCATTCAAGAAATGTGTGCCCTGGTCACTCATTAAAACGAGTGGACATCCAAATCTAGTGACAATATTCTCAAAAATGAACTGCGCGGCAGTGACAGCGTCGCAATTCTTGATTACTTTACCGCAACCCATCTGGTGAGGTATTCAGTAGCTGTGATGATGTATCTTGCACCGGTTCTCTTTCCTGGTGGGTTGATAGGTCCCACAAAATCAATGGCCCACTTATCAAAAGCACGCACTATTATCTGGGGTCTGAGCGGCATTTCATCCATTCTTGAAGGTTTTCCTGTTCGCTGGCACACATCGCAACACTTGCAGAATTCCTTAGTATCCTTATGCAATGTTGGCCACCAAAGACCGGCGGCTAAGATTTTCTGCACAGTCGGCTTTCCTGCAAAATGGCCTCCTGCGGTTCCTGAGTGTGCTTCTTCGATTATGGAGTTCTTCTCATGCGATAAAATGCATCTGCACAACACTTCATCAGGGCCCAACTTATAGAGCTGGCCTGCTATCAAAGTGAAGTCTGCGGCTTTGACAACAAGTTGTTTCTTCTGCTGGATTGTGAACTCAACTGGTGCTTGCCCTGTAGTGAGAAACTCAAGGATATCAGAATAATATCCATTTGCTGCTTGAATAGAGAACAGTTGCGCATCATGCAGATTGTCCTCCAAATTTCTAGGTTCCTCCCCTGACTCTATCCTAGATAAATGGTCAAGTCCTGCATTCAATCTTCCTGGCTTCACAATAATCTCAAAATCATACTCCTGGAAGAGGAGTAGCCATATGCAAATTCTTCCCCCTAACACTGGCTTATTAACCAATTACTTCAAAGCACAATGGTCAGTATACATTTTAAAATGAGCACCCAATAGATAGTGTCTGAACTTCTGTAAGGCATACACCATAGCTAGTCCTTCTCTTTCTGTAGTGGTGTAGTTCTTCTTAGCTGTGGACAGCTTTCTTCTAGAGTAAGCAATGGGGTGGTCGATACCTCCTTCTCCCGGTTGTGTAAGTACAACCCCTAATGCTATGGAAGAAGCATCTACATGAACATGAAAGGGTTTTGTCCAGTCTGGGAAAACTAGAATAGGTGCTGTAATCATCTTTTCTTTAAGTGTTTCCAAGCTCTGTTGGCATTCTTCTGTCCATTGGAACTTCAAATCCTTTTTCAACAGTCTTTCCATAGGCGCAGTAATCTTTGCATAACCCTTGATAAATTTTCTATAGTATCCTATATGTCCCAATGTAGTGCGTAGGCAAGTTAGCAATGATGGCAACCTTCGCAGGATCCATCATGAGTCCTTGTCTGCATACAATGTGACCCAGCAAAATACCAAAAGGAGCACAGAAGATACATTTTTTCAAGTTTAGAGAAATCTGATACTGTCTACATTTGTATAACATCATCCTTAGATTCCCTATATGGTTCTTTAGTAAACCAAATACAGTCTAGTCATCAAAATAGACTTCTAGAAACTTATGAATGAATTCTTTAAAAACAGCAACAACGACTCTAGAGAAGATAGCAGGAGCGTTTTTAAGACCAAAGGGCATTACCGTATACTGGAATGAGCCCCATTAAATCGCAAAAGTGGTCTTATGGTGGTCCTCTGGATGGATTCTGATCTGATGGTATCCTAAAAATCCATCAGTGAAGGAGTAAGCCTCTTGTCCTCAAACATTGTTGAGCACTTCATCTGTAAAGGGCATAGGAAATGGATCATGCGTTGATGCGTCGTTGAGCTTGCGCAGGTCCACGTAGATTCTTATTTCACCTTTTTCCTTTTTCTCTTGTACCACCATAGGACTAATCCAATCACTTTCCTCTACTGGCTTAATGATACCAGCTGCGCGCATCTTATCAATTTCTTCTCTGACCTTTTCTTTATATCACGGGTTCAACCTGTACGGGCGTTGTTTTACTAGCTTGGCATCTGCTTTCAAAGGTATGCACATAAATCCTAAATCTCCTAGGATGCCTTTCATTTCTGTAAACTTGGTGGGAAAGATATCCTAATACTCATGTAGTAAGTCTGCAATATGGTCGACAGTTTCATCATCCCAATAATCTCCTATAGAGGCAACCTTGGGTTCTGCTTATGTACCAATGTTAATTTTCTTGAGCTTGATGTGTTCTGTAATGGCAGGGATATCAAGCTGAGGGCCTTCGACTCTGCACGTCCCTTCTGACTTTGGAATATTGATGTTGCGAGGATCATCATCCTCTTCTCCAGCGGCGAAATTATAGCATTCCAAGGCATGTTCCATCTGGACACCCCATTCTGGTTGAGAATACTCTGGTAATGGACATGGTTCAAATACCTTCTTTTTAATACACTTTAAAGCCTGATCGATGCTTGGATGTTCTGACTCAAAGCTGAAAGTGAGTTGAAAACTTTCGATCATGAGAGGCCAAGTGATAGTGCCTCTGCGCAATTCTGTTTCAGTGTACCAGTTCCTTGGAACTACGTCCAACGTGTGGATGAATAGGTGAGCCCACTCATCCTCTGGAATATCTTACCATTGCTGAATACATGCTTTCACGTGTGTCCTGGGGTCACTCTTTCCATCATATTTGCGCAAAACTCCTGCTGTAGTCTCTTGAAATCTGCGCAGTATCAACCTGCGATAGTCTTGCCATGTGTTGATATTTTCTTTATGCGCACCCCACCATCTCGCGGGTGTAGCGTGCAGTGCTATATCCAATGCTTGTATGCATTGTTCGTCTGGGATTTCTTGTTCATATGCATGTATGAATTCACTTACTCCAGTTAAACCATCAAAGATTGGGGTGTTATTCAATTTTGTGCCAATCCATCGAATGGATTTGGTCATCCTGGCGCAAAGCCTTGCAGAAACTTCATGTAAGCGATTCTGCCAGTTTTCTAGTCCTGCTTCGGAATCTGATGCGCACGAGCTATCGCATCACCAGCTGATATGGCCATCCACTATGGGATTGACATAATCATTATGACTAGCAGTCATCTGGTACAAACTTTCCATGTGGCGCGCTTCTTCTTCTGCTCGAATGGGTTCAATATATCGTGGTCCTTGAAGGGGATCAAGCGGTGCAATGACCCTAATCTGCTCATCCTCAAAGGTCATCTGTCTTTTCTTCAAATTAATGACAGCCAAATTATCAAATACCCAGTCTATGCCTAAAAGTGCTGGGTACGGTCTACTGTCATCTAGAATTTTGATTACTTCGAAGTCTGCAGAACTTCTTACTCCCTCAATATCAATGGGTACATTGGGTAATCTTCCCAATGGAGAAACTCGTTGTTGATTTGCAAGTGTTAGCTGGATAGGAGATCTGATAAGCTGAGGGCTACCCATCTGTTCCCATGTCTGCATGGTGAGAAAATTAACTTCTGAACCTAAATACAAAATGACTTCGTCCATCTCAAATGCTCCAATCTGCGCTGTGAGTCTCATCTCTCTTTCAGTTCTAGTATGACTCCCAATCTGATGAACAACACGCTGCGGTGTATTCATCAAAGCAGATTGCTGACACTGATCCAACAGGTGTTGAAGTTCCATAGTTTCTTTTTCATTGCGTAACAACTTTAAGTAGTTTCTCAAGAAAGCATGAACACTACCTAGTGCATCCTCCTCATCAGGCCTTCCAGATGTAGTGGCATGGTCTTGTACCCAATTCTCTTGATGCGGCACATGCGGTCTGATATCGTTATGCGGAATTGCAATAGAACTTGAAGCTCGCAGGTCTGATAAATACTCTTGAGCTTGCTTGAATGCTTCTTTTTGCTTCTGTAGGTCAAGCGGTGTTATATCTTGAAATGACACCTCTCCGTCCATGATGACACCTGCTTCCCTTGGTCGCATGACGACACTTCTTGAGAACAAGTTCAGTCACACAACAGGACATTTGTGGATGGAGGAGTCATTTGGGACACTAAAAATGGTTGAAATTACCTCATTCTTGACCCATTTGATGTATATGACCCTTAGGAACATTTTTCCAGACCAAACCATCTCCTGAAAATTAGCAGAAAAGCCTGTTTTTGGCCATTTTTCAATATGAGCGTTGGTACACAGGCATCATAGTAGCGTGTATACTCTACTGAGCACGACTCCATTGTTATAATAGTAGCGCCTATTTCCATGTGTACGCAACTTTGTCTACTATAGAGTAGCGTACACCCCTGTTTTGGTCAAAAATCTTGAAATTCGAGTAAGTTAAGTTGGTTGGGAAACCTCTTGAGCGGTTATAACTTCTTTTCCTCTTCCTCACTGACTATATAAGGAGGGTAGAAGGGTCATGTGAAGGGACTAAGCCCAATTACAAAGTTACGCTGGAGGAATGGAGACCCTCATCCCCCTCTCTTGTGCTTCAGTTTTGGTAAACCCTAGTACAATTGCTTAGAGGCTGGGATCCTTGGAGAACAGAAGCAGGAGACCCTGAATCTAGGTTTCATGAAGTGCCAAGCTTGAAGGAAGGTATAACTTTATGTACTTGCTTTCATTCATTAATAAAGATCAGACGTTCTTCTCTTTCCAAATATGACCTATTAATGTTTATTAGATTTGATTACAGTTTGTTTATAATCTGATGTCCTCTTCTATTATGAATATCAGTCTTATATATGTAGTCAAATGTGTTTGAGAAAGGTATCAAGTTGTTTTGCAGGTCTGGGTATTGCGACACTGGATAAGCATTGAAGAGCGAGGGAGGCAAAGCTAGGATCAACCTTCTGAATGAGGTGCCTACATATATAAACCCTAATCTCTTCATTTATTTGTTGTACTTGCAGAATGCTTGTAAGTCTATCTTTATCACCGTAAGTTGGTAGTTTCTCCCCTGAACTATAGGTGCATTTTCCCCACAACAGAATGGCGACTCCGCTGGGGAAAGCCTAACTGCTTAAGGGTATCCAAGGTCATTTCTTCAGTCTTGTTTGATTTTATTTGTTCATTTTATTGATTAGGATCAGTTAGTAGGCTCTGTTTGACCCTACTAGGCTCTTACAGACCCTTCCCAGCCCTTGCAAACCCTTGTGGACCCAGGTGTGGTGGTTTTAACCCCATTTTTCCAACTTTTTCCACTTGTACGCTACTATTTGTACCACACAGTAGCGCCCATACGCTACTTTTCCTCTGCACAGTAGCGCCCATACTGCTATGAGCGCTAGTATCCTTCATACACAGTAGCGCTCAAAATCTGGGTTTGATTTTTTGAGTTTTTGGGTTGTGGACCCAAATCTGGGGGTTGTGGCTGCATTTTTTGGGGTCCCTGATTACCCTAGGTCTGAGTTGAACCCATGTAAGTGGTCTCCCATCCTTGTACTGGTCTTACATTCATCATTTGAACTTCTTTTGATCAATTGGGGCTTGTTTGGAAAGTTTTGGGGCTTGTTTACCCAAGTTGGGGGGTTGTGGACCCGTTTGGTGTTTTGTACCCTAATTTGTGTCTGAATGAACCTGCTTACCCCATTTCCATTGGATTTGAAACCTATTGAGTCTTCTTGACCCTGTTTGTATCTATTTGAGTGAAATTTCTCATTTAGATTGGTTTTTTATCCTCCCTTATGCTTTTTAGTTTTCTTTTGTAGTGAAAGCTCAAGTGTTTTGGTTGTTGTTCAAGACCTTGTTTGCATTGTTTATGTGTAGACCTGAATTTACCAAATCATACTTCTTAGTAGTTCATTTGCTTCGTTTGGGTCTAAAAGCAGTTTTTGTACTCTTTTCCCAATGTTTGGCATGCTTACATCAATAAGAATTTGAAAGTCATATTTGGTAGCTTTTACTGTTTCATAAAGAGAACTTGAAAGTTTCTTTGCTTTGCTTTGATAGTAGGTTAGTTTCAGTTTTGTTTCTTACCTTTGGAAAGCATAAATAATTTTGATTCATTTTCTAAATAGAGTACCTTGCAAGTGGCTTAAAAGATTTTAGAGTGCTTTGCATCAAAAAGAACTAGTTTTCTTTTGCATACCTAGTTGCTTGAGTAGCTGCATTCTTAGGTTTTGAGTTTATTTTTGTACATTTAGACTTTATTTTTACCTTTTTTGCATTCTAAAGATTAAAAATTGCATTTGCACATGCATTCTAGATCATAATTTTAAGACTTGCATTGAAAAGAAAAAGATTTGTTTGGTGGTAAATATTTCATTTTCAGTACTCTATCTCTATTATTACCACTCTCACACACCCACTACCTTTTTTGAGTAAGCAAGTAACCTTTAAAATGAAGTCTAATAAAATGAATTAGCAACATTTTATTTTCTAGGTTACACTACACCAACTAGTCTTGGTTAGGATCTTGGGTTTAAAACACCTTAAACCACCCAAGATCACACATTACGCAAAAATCGTAGTAAGAATATCATAGGTAAACCCATTTCACTCAAAACTTTCCTGGGATCTATGCAGTAGGTCATTGCAAGATCAGATTGTTGGGAATACTCCTACTTTCTGTTCGAGCATACGCCAGGATCGGATTGCGTATTGGGGACTCTTTCGAGTTTCAGGCTTAGCTACCCTTCCCACGCTTTCTGATTCGACCGGTGACTGTTCCCCCAGGAGTTTTTGGTGTTGTGGTATCCTTAGTATCTGACTCTAGGTTCATACAAAGGTGACAGCAGAGGGTATATATGATGTACCTAAGACAAAAGTGGGAGGAAATCCTTTGCAGGTCTTTGGGAGGGCGGTTGGGTGATTCCAGCGCTTGCACCCTTAGTCATTGTATTATGGACCCCGGGTAACTATCTTTCTTCCTTCGTTGATCTGTTATGGGCCCTCATCATCCCAGACTCTTCTCCGGAAGGCATCTGTTTGCCTGGTTTGATTTACCTAGGACGTTTTTTAGTGGTGTGCTCTTTGTGCTATTTTTTTTAGTTTGCCTTAGAGAACTTCTTGTTCATTTGAGCAGGAAACTATGTCTAGAATTCTGGCGAGTGCCAATCAAGGTACCCCTGTTCCAGGTGATCCTTGTGCTGTTCCATTCATTGGAAACATTGGTACTCCCTTAATGGCTACTTTGAATCTTCTTGGATTCACCATAGGGCTGTCGGTTTGGTTGTTTTCCACTCCGAATGCCTTGCATGCTCCTGACGCTCCTTTTGTGAGCACCTCAAACCAAGAGCCTCAAAACATTTTGCCTCCCTTGCCAGTAACATCTTCTCCTCCTCCTTCTACCTCATGTGGCGAAAGTAGCAATACTAGTAGCCAGCAGTCTAAAAGGAATAGACGGAGGAAGAATAGGAAGAAGATGCCAAAACAAGGGGGCAGCAACCCAGCCTATGTGAGTCATGCTGGGGGCAAGCACCCTGCCTCTGCAAGTCATGCAGGGGGCACCTACCCAGCCTCTGGAGGTCATGTTGGGAGAAAACTTTTAGTCACTGAAAATCATACTGAAATTTTGTCTTCAACCACGGTCAGTCATGTTGAGGACACATCATTGATCACTGCTAGTCATGTTAATGACAAGTCACCAGTTCCTGTGAGTCATACTGGAGACACCAGATCAGTCACTGCAAGTCATGCTGAGGGAGTTGACATTGTCGACAAACCAAACAAACAGAAGCTTAAGTTCCCTTTTAAGTTTTGCGAGGGAGATCACCTTACTTACTTGTGCCCTGTACTTCCAAAAGTGCAAAAAGTGTGGTCCTTAGTTCAAAAGTCTGATGCTTCTGAGCAACCAGCCACTGCAAGTCATGCTGGGGGAAAAATGTCAGCCAATGCTAGTCATGCTGAGAGTACTGACGTTGCAAAGGAGTCTAAACCTATAGGATGGAAACCAAAGTTCCCTTGTAAACTTTGTAAGGGAGATCACCTTACTCACCGATGCCCTGCCATTCCAGAGGCACGAAGAGTGTGGTCCATGTCTGAAGGAACCTCTGTTCCTGAGTGGTCTATAGATTCCCTGCAATTAGATCAACCTTTGGTTGATAAAGTGGTTGAACCAATGCAATCTTTGGTCGACCCCACTCTTCCTTCGGAGAGTGAAGTGATCGAATCGATGCAATCTTCGACCGATCCCATCAGTCCTTCAGAGGTTGATTCACCTACTACTGAAGTCATCTGCATTACCAGTTTGGATGTTCCTGAAAAAGGGGGAACTTCATCTGTGCCATGTGAACCCCTACCAAGCCCTAGGATTGTTTCCTTTGATTGGAATAGTATAGCTGAGCCTCATCTTCCTTCTTCGACACCTTTCCAGATAAAGGTTGATATCGGGAACCATACGGTTGATCGATGCATTGTTGATGAAGGTGCTTCTGTTAGTATCTTATCCACTTATGCTTGGAGAGATTTGGGTTTCCCTAATGTTATTCCAGCTGTTAATTGGCCATTGACCTTCGATAAAAGACCTAGTGAACCGTTTGGATTCCTCCATCAGGTACCTATTACTTTGGGTGGAAAAACAGTCTTAGTTGATTTTATGGTTTTAAAGGACCCTATGAACTTTGATATGATCCTCGGGCGTGATTACGTTTATGCTATGCATGCTGTGGTGTCTACGCTTTTTCGTGTGATGCATTTCCCTCATAACGAAAACATTGTCACCATCGACCAGCTTGCATTTGTTGATCCTCCTTATTACCCAACTGTAGACCAGTCGGATCCCTCGTCATTAGGCACTACTATGTCACATGGGAATGTTGTGGCATATTGTTCCTTGAGTTCAAATGCTACTGAGAAGAAGTCTCTGAATTCATGCTTACCTTCTCGGGACTTGGTCCCAGCTTTTGACCAAGTGACACCTCCATCTAAATGTTTAGATATGTGTTCTATCTGGGATGATATACTTCCTTCCGATGAAGTTTTCCTAGAGTCCATAGTATAGTCTGCCATTCATCTGGATGTTGATCCAGTTGTAGTTATGTCTAGCCCCGGTTTGACCTTAAAATCTAATCTTCCTACTGTTGAGTCTTTGGACTCTCCTATAGATCCGCAAATCGGTGTTCCTGCTGAGTTTGATTATGCTTCTAGAATTTTCAACTCCCGTGATGATGAATTTGTTCTTGCAGATTCCATCATGTCCTTCAACTTTGATCTTCATCCTGAATTTGATCTTGTCGATTGTAATTCCTCGGGCTTGGGTACCATAGAGTCTTCATTTGAAAACTTTGCCTCGTTTATGCCTGTTGTTGATGATAGTGAAGTTGAAATTATTTCTACCACAGTGACTTGTATCGGGTCTTTCCTTACATATGTTTTAGATATGATCCTGGTACTAATGTTTCTTGGAGACAGGATTCTTAGCTGGATGTATACTTGCTTACTAGTCATTTTTGACACCTTGTGCGACCATGCCAGGCATATTCGGAACCTTGCATATAGGTTTAGGCTTCCCTCTTGTTATGTTGCATTTGAACCTTTTGCCATCTGAATTCGCCATAGGGTCGAACGTATTGGATATTGGTGTGTTAGCCATCTCTTTATGCATCGTGCACCATTCCAACAGCAGAGCCTACCTAACATGGGTCACCCTAGTCAGCACCCTTATGCCATTCTGGTGCCCATGCTGAGTTTTTCTCATAGGCTCAGGAGCCTTTTTAGATTTACCATGACTTTGAGAAGAATCCTCATATCTTTCTTCCTCATATATTTCTGGCCATCCCTGATAAGGCTCCCATCTTTGTGTTCAAATTGCATATGCATCTGTTATGATCCCGCTTGTGCTAATGAGCCTGAAGCCGGCTTCCACGCTTTTAGCCCATTGTATAAGCCTCCATCTCTGATCTACTTTCCGTTAAGCCCTGTATCATTTTGCATTTGCAATTTGACACCTTTTATCTGGAGGAGACACACCCTAAGTGTACTTATCTTGCTCATGTTCCTTGCATTATGCATAGCTTTGTTCCATGCGTTTGGAGCTAGTTTTGCATGTCCCTGACACTCGTCTCCTCCCAATTGAGCATTCTTCTTTTACTTCGAGCTCGTTAAAAATAGTAAGTAGGTTTCGATCATTCTTCTTTTACTTTGAGCTCGTTAAAAACAGTAAGTAGGTTAAGAGCATTTCTTCCACCTTTCCTTTGAGCTCGTTAAAAACAGTAAGGAGGCTATGAGCATTTCTTTCATCTTCACTTTGAGCTCGTTAAAAATAGTAAGGAAGTTATTAGCATTTTCTATATCTCCTTTGAGCTTATTAAAAACAGTAAGGAGGTCATGAGTTTACTTTTTCGGACTCATTAAACCTTTATGGAAAAGATCCCTATGGAGTTCTTTTAAGCCCTTTTCAGACTCCTTAAATAGGAAAAGTTTGCCGAGCATAGTTGTCTTTTCGGGCTCGTTAAAATAACTGAACCGACATCCAATTAGGTATAGAATTACCCCTTTTCCAGGCCTTGGTGGATAATTTACGGAAAAGGTATACTCTTGTATGTGCTAGAAGAGTTCTTCTTCCATCATTTTACACTTTTTCAGGGAAGGAGACTAACTTTACGAAAAAGGACCTTTGGAGTCGTCTTTAGGGTTTTCAGACTCTCAAAATGTGAAAACACCATGTGATCATTCACCTACTTGGGCTCGATGTGAAATCCGCGAGATGGTTGATAGAGGACTGTTTAAGTTTTTCAACTCTATAAACAAGAAAACACCGCCGAGCACATACCAATCCGGGCTCGATATAAAATACACGGATAGGTGTATAGAGCACTGTTTAAGTTTTTCAACTCTATAAGCAAGAAAACACCGCCGAGCATAGACCAATCCGGGCTCGATATAAAATCCACGGATAGGTGTATGGAGTTTTCTTCTAGGTTTTTCAGACTCCTTAAATATGAAAATACCGTCGAGCATGCTTTAGTTCTTTGTCAAGCTCATTAAAAAATGAAAAAGGAAAGGGAAGGGAAGAATGTTAAAATATCTTTCAATATGATGGCAGCAAGTCAACTATCTCCGTGAACAAAGCACCTGTTTTGAAGTCTCTCAAACAAGTTGGGTTCTAGCGTTGGCCTTAGGGTAAACCTGATCTCAGAGTTCCTACTCCTCCGTTTGGTTAGTCTTACAATCATATGGAGAATTTGTTAATGTCTCCTACATTGCAGACTTGCGTCGTGGTCCCTTTGTGTTAAAAGCTACCTAAGTCACTCTTGTGTCGTGCTCACTGTTCAAGGATATAACATGTGTCGGCCATTCTGCAGTTGCCTTGACCTCATGTGTCGGCCATTCCTTGGTGTCTGTATGTTTCATCATGTGTTTAGTCCTGCTCCAAATCAACTCATACATTTTGAGTGTCCCTCGTGTTGGATGATGGAGGATGCATTAAGGCCTCCCTTCCAACGGACTTCTTCCCATCGACTTCAACACATTGTGCTCTGGGAATGAAGTTTAGAGTTTCGGTTAGTACCTTGGGGATTGCAGTCATTAGTGGCAGTTTCCCTCGCTATTGGATAGATGGGAATACATCAATGTCTCCTATCTGATGGATTCTTCAAGTGTTCGATGGCAAGACCACTTATTCACACTTGTTTGAATGTACTAGGTACCTTGGGTTCCATTTTCATTATTGGTGGACATCCTCATGTTTGTTAACGGTATACATCAATGACCGGTAATCAAATGATACCTCTCATGTTCGACATCAACTTATTTATTCGCATGGATAGGTTTGTACCTTGGGTTGTTTTTGGATGAAGACCTTGGGATCCTTGATAGCATCACCTTATTTATGTTATCGCCCAAGTTGTGCAAGACTGAGCCACACTCTTTTTGGCTCTTGATGAGACATAGATCCAGCTTGTTCTCTATGGCTATGTTCTCTAGTTTTGACATAGATCCACCTTGTATTTATGTGGATATGTTTACACTTATGTTCCTCATGGATCCACGCTTGTATTCTAGTGGCCATGATATATGCATCAGTATTTTGGATCATTATTGTATCCTCTTGGAGGTCATGTTCCACCATTTGAACATGGACAATTACCCCAAGGATAAGTTTGTTTGACATTTCCTTTGCTTTCAGGAACTTCATTTGAGCCTATGATTCTTGGTTTCTCCGTTCCTCCATGATTCAACTCTTTTTATTTATATTGTATTTCGGCCATCATTTCCCGTATTCCCTCTAACCTGATACATTAGAGGGCATCTGTTATATCTTGAAATGACACCTCTCCGTCTGTGACGACACTTGCTTCCCTTGGTCGCATGATGACACTTCTTGAGAACAAGTTGAGTCACACAACAGGACATTTGTGGATGGAGGAGTCATTTGGGACACTAAAAATGGTTGAAATTAACTCATTCTTGACCCATTTGATGTATATGACCCTTAGGAACATTTTTCCAGACCAAACCATCTCCTGATAATTAGCAGAAAAGCCTATTTTTGGCCATTTTTCAATATGAGCGATGGTACATAGGCATCATAGTAGCGTGTATACTCTACTGAGCGTGACTCCACTGTTATAATAGTAGCGCCCATTTCCATGTGTATGCGACTTTGTCTACTATAGAGTAGCGTACACCCCTGTTTTGGTCAAAAATCTTGAAATTCGAGTAAGTTAAGTTGGTTGGGAAACCTCTTGAGCGGTTATAACTTCTTTTCCTCTTCCTCACTGACTATATAAGGAGGGTAGAAGGGTCATGTGAAGGGACTAAGCCCAATTACAAAGTTACGCTGGAGGAATGGAGACCCTCATCCCCCTCTCTTGTGCTTCAGTTTTGGTAAACCCTACTACAATTGCTTAGAGGCTGGGATCCTTGGAGAACAGAAGCAGGAGACCCTGAATCTAGGTTTTGTGAAGTGCCAAGCTTGAAGGAAGGTATAACTTTATGTACTTGCTTTCATTCATTAATAAAGATCAGATTTTCTTCTCTTTCCAAATATGACCTATTAATGTGTATTAGATTTTATTACAGTTTGTTTATAATCTGATGTCTTCTTCTATTATGAATATCAGTCTTATATATGTAGTCAAATGTGTTTGAGAAAGGTATCAAGTTGTTTTGCAGGTCTGGGTATTGCGACACTGGATAAGCATTGAAGAGCGAGGGAGGCAAAGCTAGGATCAACCTTCTGAATGAGGTGCCTACATATCTAAACCCTAATCTCTTCATTTATTTGTTGTACTTGCAGAATGCTTGTAAGTCTATCTTTATCACCATAAGTTGGTAGTTTCTCCCATGAACTATAGGTGCATTTTCCCCACAACAAGCGAGGATGGTTTAATATTAGCGCGGCGCACCCATTGCGTCGCTGGTTTTCCAGTTCCCAACTCTGGAGCACCAGTGGTTGCTCCACTGCGCGTCACTATATTAACTGTAGGATCTGGTTCTCTTTTTTCTGCTCCAATCAACTGGATATTCTAGTTAACTTGTGGCTTCTTTTCTTGCATCTTGGCCATCAACTGAGGTCATTCTTCAATGACATGATCATAAGATTTATAGTATCTGCAAATGGTTGTAGGATTTTGGAAATCCCTTGCATAATGGCCTTGAGCTCCGCAGTTATAACAAGTGATCTATCCTCTTCCTCGACCAAAACCTGCTGCGCATCCATGGCCCCTGTAATTTCCTCCTCTGCCTTCGCGAGCTTGGTCGTACTGCGGACCTGCTGTGGGGCCCTGTGGTTCTGACTGTACTCTATAAACATCATGTTTTCTTTCTATCATAAGCTCATATGCTCTACAATTGTTCTCATCATGGCCTACTGATTTACAGAAATTGCAATATAGATTCTTTGGAGTTTGTACATATTTGTGTAACAAGTGACACTTTTGTGGTCTATGACCTCTAGTTCTACAGATTTCACACCAAGGCCCCTGTGCCTGTGGTAAAGGGTTAAGTGCTCCGGTTGCAATATATTCTACGAAAATGGGAAAATGATCCTTTGAATGTCCTTGTGCTCTACACTTTGTACACCAAATTTCTTCTTTGACATCCTTTCCTTTCTTAATGTCATGCACTTGCAAGGTTAGGTTTTCTATTTGGTTCTGCAACTGCGCAACATCGTTGGTTGTTCCAGCAATTGGTGAAGCTTCTAGTTTCATAGCCATCTCTAGAGCTTGTTCTTGTGTAGTGAGATTCTGTTGCATTAGAGGAAGTCTAATGTGAGGAAGTAGCGCAGCAATGAACCATTCCTTGTGTTGCTGTGATGCGAAATCAAAGCTTACTTGATCTATCAGGGCTTTGAACTTCTGGTCAAAGTCCCATATTGACTCGGTAGGTAACTGTTTTATGTCTTTGAGTTCTGTTATACACTGTGACTCTGATTTAGGTTTCTTGAATTCTTTAAGCATAGCACTTCTTACATCAGCAAGTGTCCTATTCTGTGCTGCTGAGTATTTCATAAACCAGGTTAAGGCTCTCTCTCTTAGTGTGGTTGCTAACTGAACCAGCTTAACATCATCATCATTAATTTGCTTAATCATCCAAATGGATTCACATAGAAACCAGTGCTGCTCAGGGTCTTCTAACCCTGTTCCTCTAAAGTTTGGTAGCTTCATGTCATCACCCATCCTTCTTGCGCTAGGTTGACGTGGAGGTGTTATGGCACTGCCTCCGGGATGGTTAAACAAAGGTGGGGCTGAGGTACTAGAAGTACCATGTGGGCTACTAGAGGGAGCTACCGTGGGGTTATGCTGAGCCCCGTCTGGCTTTTGCGGTGTAAAAGGGTGGTAAGGGATATGAACACTCCCTTGTCTCTCTATATGGCTCGCTCTACGAGCTTGACTATCTTCTGGGCTAGACTCAAAAGAATGCTGCTCAAGGCCTACTTTATACCATTTTCCACTACAAGTGCAACCAATAGCTTCAAAATCACTATCAGAATCTGTGGACATTACTTGTCTATGTTATTCATCGGAAGCTATGCATAGTTTTCCTTTTTCATATAAGAGCATTTTAATTGACAGGTTCAGAGAATTTAAGAACTTACCCCTGTGTGCTTTGAAGAAGCTCCTTTTAGCCTCGTTGAAGCTCTTTCGCGTATCTACCACAAACTCGGTGATGAAGCCTTCCAGCAGACTGTTCAACCAAAAGTCTACTGCACGGGACACAGGATAATCTACCCGCTTCACAGTGCTAACTAGCTCAAGTGTCCAAATGATAGGTTGATCAATATGCACAGTGGGTTGAGTATTTGCTAGCTTGGATACCCACTCATGCAACTCGAGTGCAAATGTTACAAAGAAGATTTCGTGAAGGTCAGTATAAATATGCTTCTGCAACCAATCTTCTGTCTGAAGCCGGGGGCTTCTATTTTCACGTTCAGCGAACTCTCTCGCCTTTGAATCAAACCACTCTTGAATTTCTTTAGCTATAGGATTCCAACACCACATTGCCTTCAAAATAATAGGGTTAAAGTCGACGATGGAACCATTTGTTGGCTTAGCAAGTCTCAAGGCAACAAGTCTCAAGGAAACAAGTCTCAAGGTAACAAGTCTCAAGGCAACGAAACCATTTGTTGGCTGCTTTCGGACAGACCCGGGTTTTCAGGAGGCGCAGTAACAAACACCCATTGGCGCACTAGACCTTTCGGCAACGGGCTGCATAGCAGCCTGAGGTCTCACCCGAAGTGGCTATGGGGGGCTAAGGAATCAGGTTTCCTTAACCGGGGCAGTGTGGAATCCACAGTCTTCTCTCTTCCCTTCTTCCGCAGTAACTTCTGAATGGAGCGTCTGATTCTTTCGCAGGTCATACAGCGCAACAGCGCTGGAGCTTACTTGCCTTCGCCTAGCTGCGCGGCACCTCTGCACCTACGCATGAGGTGTTTACCCGCTACGTTTTCTACACGCTGTATTGTTCTGCGCTCACACCACAGCGCAACAACAGACTCCTTACGCGCCGCGACAATAGTGTTCTTACGGGCTCCTTCAACAGTGCACAAGTATAACTTCTAAGGGAGCTTCAAGGACTTACTTTACATACTCGTTCATAAAGATAATGAAACATTCATGAAAACATAGATAGCAACACATAGACATGCATTCACACAAAACATCACCATAACAACAAGAATTATGTGGTTCTCCTCCATGGGAAAATCACGTCCACAGAAATTGTATCTTATATTATCTCAAAATAGGGGTTACACAGTTCCACTGCACACACCGCTGCAGCCTTAGATCTTTCCGGGAAACTCCATGCACACAGCTGGGAGCCCTTCTCTTAGATCTACTCTCTTCTTCTTCAGAGATTACAATGACTCAGTCATCAACTTAGAATGTCTGCAAACTCAGTGACTTGCTCTACAGCTATCTGACTCTCTAACTCCTTGGCTTTCTAACCAATCTATCTCTGACCCATCTAACATCTAACCCTTTTCCCTTTATAATTACACATATATATAGGTGGCCCTGAAGGTCGCACCTTTACAAAATTGTGGGCCTTTCCCAACAGTTATCCCAAAAAACCCTAACCACTGACGGTTAGGTGTACTTTAGACACCTCTTGCAGTCGCGTCGCAGCTTCCTGCAGGTTCTGTGATTTCTAGCGCAGATTGCGGGTATGGGAGCCGCTTCATCATTCTCTGCTCCTTGTCCTTTTCCTTCAATGCTTCGGCCCGTTGCCCTTCCTTGGTACGAGCAACCATAACTTCTGTACTCTGCTTTGAATGAGGGTAGTTGAGCCCTCTCTTCTGTCGCTTCCTTCATTTACTGTGGTGGTTGAGCTTTCTACTCAGCCACCTTTACTCTTCCTTGGCTTGTGCGTGCGAGCTCCGCGATTTCCGGTCCACACTCTGCGGTGAGCTCGTCCATCTGGCACCGTACCGTGCATTGTTCTCTTCTGCCAAAAACGGTGCTTCTCCTCAAAATTGGCACTTCTTCTTCAAAACTTAGTACTTTTTCCCCAAAATTGGCAGCTTTGCCATAGTTGCGGCCTATGCTCCAACACCTACCATTCATTTTTAAAATTTACATGCTTGTATTTTATCCTAATGCATATGAAAACTGTTTGTTAGTGAACTGTTTGGCAAAATCACTCAACTAAGAAACATTAATTGACTATATCAGCCCAACAAACCATAACTACAGTGAGATGCTCCACTCAGGAGTACATTGCAGTAGTGTTCGTAAATGTTTCATTTCAATACATCTTAACCAAAAAATCTATAAAATACTACAGCAGAGAACGCAAAATAAATCAGCTAACTTAGGTGAAATATTACACCTTAGACATGTTGCAAATTTCAAATCCATGCAAATTGGCACTCAAAAGGCCATGAGAAATTTGATTTTCAAAGACTATTTTTAGACATTATGTGTATATTGATTTTCCGACTATATTGTTTTTTTTTAATTTAAAAAAAAAAAAAATCAATCAATAATGAGTGTATCCATCAACCAAGCAAGAGGACCAAACCAGAAAAATGTCAACCTGAGAGCAGTCCCTAGTCGGTCACTCATGTGTTGAAGAAAATTCAACACTACCAGTTACGTCAATGTTCTAATACAATTTTCAGTGACATGTAATGTAAGATAAACACATTAATCACAAAAAGGGGGTAACACACAACATCAAGAGAACTTGGCCAAATGTAGACAAGGCAAAAATATTGGTTTCAGGAAGCTTTTGAACATTGGTTTTTTACTTTGTAAGCCTTGGAATCCCTTATGGTTCAATTCTCTACAATAATGTGGTTCTTGATAATGCTTGGGTACCATAGGACTTGGCGAGCCCCTCTCATTAGTATTTCAATCCCCCTCCACGGGATTTGCACAATCCTCAACTATGGGCGAGGGAGGAAAAATTGCACCTTCAATTGTGAACCCCCCCTTGATTATTCGACAGCTCCAGCTTACCTTGAAATCCTCACTCGCATGTGGGAATTAATAGCTCTGAGCACGATTGACAGTTGGAAGGAGTCTTGGCAGGTGGGCACGATCTACAAACTAGGAATTTTCGCCCCCATTTTAGGTCTAGGATAGACTTCTTTTTGCTGATTTTTTCTTTACAAATATTTAATAGCGCTGTCATTAATAGAATAAGTTGCACACTCCTAAGACTGGAACTACCTACAAATGTATTTCTCTTGCTTGCTTTTACTTGGGAAATTTGTTAGATACTATAGCTATCATAGGACAGGAAATTATAGTGCTTGTTATCAAATTGATCAGGAAGAACTGGATGCTAGGCTTGTCTTCCTTCCATGGGAGCAATTAGACCTACATTTTGCTATGTAACCCATCTCTTTTTTTTAATCATCAATATATAACCGTTTCAGTTTTAAAAAAAAGCTGTAAAACAAGTTGTTGGTGGGTTTTCTAATGAAAAATAGTTTCCTGTAATAGCTACCAGAATGTACTTTCAAATTCAATTCACGAGTCTAAAGTGTGATTTTTCCTTTTTATTAGTTGTAAAATGAATTTTGGGCATCCCATGCCAACTGTGGACAATGGAAGGCAATGAACATGCTTTATACCTCACATCTGGGCAGTTTTGGGCCCTATAATGACAAGCTACAATAGTAATTAAACATATATGGGTAATGTTATGAACATTAGTAGACATGTTTCACCTTCTACCTCATCATTTAGTTCTAGGCCAGTTTTATGGATGTGAGGTAGTTTTGAGTGCAAATTAAGAATATCCATGTCTTCTTACAACATGAGACACTTGCAAAATATGAGGTATGGAAAGGCTAAGAGAAGAAATAATGGGATTGTTGAGTGGAGCTTGGACCTCATAGCAACGGTAAACCTCCAATGTTTCATGCTATAGAATTGGATAACATCAGCTATTGAGGACTTTAAATTGATTGTACCAAGGTTGATTTCCTCCCGAATGTTGTTATTTATTTCTTTATCCAAATGGTAGCAATGACCTTTTTAATAGTCTGTTATTAAGGTTTCTATGCCTCCAAATAACTAAAAGATATGGCAAATAAGGGGATCACTCTAGTGTCCCAGGCAAGCAAACAACTGAAGGATGCCACCTCAGCACCTGATAGTCAAAATCATATAAGTCATTGATATTACCATTAGGATAAATAATTAAATAACAACATTCGGGACCAACGTGTTAGTTGTAATTAAATGTGTCAGGAATGTTCTGTAAGACCCTCAAACAACCCTTACACACCACACGTGCTTGATGCAAACATTCAAATCCTTGACAATTTAAGCCTTAACTTAAGTGAAATCAACGAGAGATATAAGTGTTGGAAACAACCAAACCATGACTAACCATTATGGAAAACATCTTAAAGTTATTATGACTTTCAATAGTAAGATCTAAAAGTTTTTATGACTTTCCTTACAATCTTCATGACAATCTGAATGGAAAGGCCCCACTCATAGCCAAATACTTTTGAGATATTTACAAATCATCGGAGTATGGTGGACCAAAAGTTTCTTGATAGGCATTGTCTTCATTGCACTATGCCTTTGAATAAATAGACCTCTGAACCAAGCATCTATTATGATGCATGTGGACATCTATGCGGGTTTTGACAAGCCATGGTTGATTGTATTTAATGTAGTACCCAAGGATTTGATCCTCAGTAATCTTTGTTTGCAAAATATCTTTGACCTGTTCGAGAGACTCTCCAACTACCCGTTTCAGATTATAAATAGCATCTGGTGATAATACTATCAGGTTGATGCTGAATGACTACCACCATTGTCTCATCCAATCAGGGATGTAGAATGCAGGGTCCTCATAGATTTGAGGAATTTGAAGTCCAAACTTTAGCATGGTATAATATGTTCTATCTGTATTTTCTTTTCTCAGGAATTTCCACCATAATTTTCTATATTTTTCATAAGTGTGTGTAGTACCTAGAAACCAGAAAGTAGCATCTTTATGTGGACATGCTTCGAGAGAATGTATCCGGTTAATACAGTAGTAATGTTGGTCTAGTTGTAGCCCGGGGTGGCGTGCAGAGCCCTTTGACGAGATTAAGGTAAGATCATGTTATAGGTTTGTTAATGAATTGCTTGCATCGGTTGCTTTTCTCAGGGAGTTGTTGTAAATCATCTCTGGTACAATGCTGGATCCCATAGGCATTCTTCTGAGTTGTGGCACTAGTATATTAAAAGCATCAGATCCCTGTAAGTTAGCATCTAACACTTCAGTATGTCGCAACTCCCACCTAGGTTTCCAGTATTGCATAAAGTCCAACCACATGATATTATCATCAATAGTATAGATCTGATGTTTTCCATTGGTCCAAGCAGAGATTTCCATGTTTACTTCTGGGTTATGGGCCTCGGGCTCGCTTGCACCACGCTATCTTGTTTCAGGCCCGCTTGTTAAAAATTAGCAGCAATATTCTATGTCAAATATTCTCTTATTAGTAACCATTGTGAATCAAATATTCTCTTATTAGTCATTGACACATTAAAACACCTTAGATCTAAGCCCGAGGTGAATCAAGATTCAGAGTCAAATCACTGTGGATAGTACCTCGTAGTTGCAATCAAATGTGTGGGGAATACTATACACATGGGAGCATCGTCTAAATACTATGTGCATATGGTTGTGAAATACAAGCCATGATTGATGCCTAGGAGGTCTGTTATGTGCTATAAATATGCACGTTGTATCAAGTATTATTTCAACCAAGTAATATGAAGTGAGTCTCCCATGAAAGCAAACAACCGAAGGGTAAAAGGAGATAATCTGAGCAGAGTTTGGCATTGTCAAGATGTCTCAGTAGATGCAGGGGGGTCATTTGAAATAGGTGAATGAAGAGGTAAGAGTGAACAGGGAGCAGGGTAGGTAGTACTGGGAATTACCACACCGTCACTATGGTGAATTAATGAGAGACCTAGACTAGGTGGTGCCCTGAACAATCTAACATAGAGGTAATTTACAAGTAGGTGAAACTGATGTGTGTATGTTTTTAATAACATTTCCCGTCATAATCTCTAGAAGGAAATGAACACAAGTGCATATTTTCTATCAAAAGGAATACAATTTACATCTTACTCAAGTTTCCTTATGGAATCTATTGATGGTATTCAAAGAAGTGATATCCAGAGCTCTTTCAGACCAACTATCATATCCAAAATATACATATAAATCCAGATGAGCTTAACAGACCAAATGAGAATTCACATCCTGAGCATTGATACCCAGAAACATAGTGTTTTATTTTAAAAAATTATTAAAATTTTCACATACAACTTGAAAAGCAATCTGGTTCAAATTCCAAAACCAAAATCTAAAAGCTAGGTACAATATCATTGAGACAATCATTCTTCTATGGCTATGAAGGTTAAACTATGCCTTTGAATCATGGGCAAAGAACCCAAGAAATGCTTGTAGGATAACATAAAAGCCTCAAACTCTCACCAGCTCAAATCAAGAGAATGTGGCAAAAGACGGAGATACAAAACTGCTTAAACCAAAATTAAGATTACAACAAAGCTCCCAACTCACATCATCTCAAACCAAGGAGAATGTTGCTACCAACAGACAGATTTAAAATTGCTTAAAATCAAAATTAAATTGCAGGCATCATAACACCCTGAAAATGTGATAATGAGCACATATCTAATTCATATTCCTAGAATCCACTTGCACAAAAATATCCAAATAAAACTGGTTTGCAACTGTTTTTAAAAACCATATCAATGAACTTGGGATCACTATTTATGTGTTAAATAGAACTACAGCCTTTACATCAATCAACAACAAGCATTCCATGTATATTAGTTTAGTTATAAAATCAAAACAACCCAATTAACAAATGAAATCAACAACACCTAATTTGAACCCATAAAATGCAGAAATTCGACTTAATAGAGGAGGGTTTCAAAATCCCAAAGGAACACCCATAGTGAAGGAGGTCACTGACCAAGAGCTGGTTGCAGGGGGTGGAATATCTATGAGGGAATGCTTGCGCAAAACCCTCACAGCTCAACCCCAAAATTTACCTCCCTACTTGCAAACAAGTTTATCAAAAAGGGTTGCACATACTCACATTCCAATGCATAATTTACCACAACATTCATAATCAATTAAGGATTGGACATGTCTCCAGCAGAGATATCGATAGTTGATAGAGGATGAAAAACCCTATCTCAACAACCAACATAAGCAACACTTTAGGGTCTACCAATACTAGCTCTACCTACAGCATTGTTTTTTAGACAAATTTGAGTTCCATTATTGCAAGTCTGGTGAATTAGAATCCACTTAAGGTTGCAATTTAGGGTCTTTGAGGATTTGCACAAATGGCTATAGCACACGAAACCAACTTCAACCCCCCTCGTAGCAATTGCACGGTGAGAGTTGCAAGAGGAAATGGAATTGTAGCCAGTTGCATGCACTAGCTGGTGTAGTCAAATGAGAGCAACAAAGCATTTTCGTAAGCTCGATAGAGACAGTTAGCTGTTAAATTTTGAGCATTAATTCACAATACTCTAGGATCTTTATTGAGAGAATAACATGTACAGTATATCAATGCATATCAATCATAACAAGCATGTCAATCATCACAAGAAGCAAAAGCATGAGAGACAAGAGACACATAGTTTCCGTGGGGAAAACCCTAAGGTGAAAAACCCCACAACTTCCTCAGAGATAGAGAGAGAAATGGCTCAACCAAAGTACAACCCAAATACACAGAGATAGTCTCCTAGTAGCAGATGATCCTCCTCTTCACATGTGTGCCACTTTCCGAGTGAAGGAAGAATGAGTTTCTGAGTGATCCAAATAGAGATATTCGGATCTCTATTTATACTTGATATGTTTTCCCAATGACCTTATGGGGCTGACTTGTCTAGATATGTACATCAACCATATATTACATAAATTAGGGCTGACCCCACACATGGTGGTCTAATAACCCATCGACAAGTTCACACACTTGCGACACTTGTCAATACACATGACGACACTTCCGTATAGAGGAATGACACATCTCTATAGGAGTACAATAATATATAAATGAAATACATTCCAAAGTTACATATACATCAACACTCCCTCTTAAATAGGAAGGTATTTATCGACACAGATCTACTAGCACAAGTCTTCTTCTCTAGATCATCGTCATCGATGTATCGTCCTTGAATCATCATCATCGTCACTACTGTTCCTATCTAAAACAATCTCTGTATCTACTCATCATAGGAAGTTCTATAGAGCCAGTCCTTTTTCATACTGGATGTAGGCCCACCACCTGTAGGTCTTCATCATCACTGGCCATACTGTGGAATCCTCAGGACTTATTACGTGTGTCAAAAAACCTCGAAAGAGCATCCTAGGATGTTACGGGTACACAACTCTGACCTGTAGGATCTCCCAAGGCCATATTATATATGACCTCACCACAAAACCTCGCAAGAGCATCCCAGGCTGTTACAAGCACACAACTCTACCTATAGGATCTCCCAGGGACAGATTACATGTGGTCACCACAAAACCTCGCAAGAGCATCCAAGGCTGTTACGAGCACACAGCTCTACCTATAGGATCTCCTAGGGACAGATTACATGTGGTCATGGAAAAACCTCGCAAGAGCATCCTAGGACTTATTACGGGCACACAGCCCAACCTATCGGATCTCCCAGGGACATATTATATGCCATAGGACAAAACCTTGAAAGAGCATCTACCAGATATCACAGGGCCAGATTATATGCCATAGGAAAAACCTCGAAAGAGCATCTACGAGATATCACAGGGCCAGATTATATGCCATAGGAAAAACCTCGAAAGACTATCTGCAGATTTCCCAGGGCCAAATTATATGTCCTCCCAAAGCAAAACCTCGAAAGAGCATTTGCCAGATATCCCAGGGCCAGATTACATGCCATAGAAAAAACCTTGAAAGAATATCTGCAAATATCCCAGGGCCAAATTATATGATCATCTGCACAACCTATTCCACGGCCATAAAGTATCAACCTGATACTCACCATACATCATCCTGATGTACACATGATCATCCTGATCATCATCACTGCAACATCCTGCTACATGTCATCTGGAGCAACATCCTGAAGCTCGTCATCCATGATCATCCTGATCATAGAATGAATCTACCTGATGCATACCAAGTATATACCTGATATATATCATCATACATGATCCACCTGATACATACATAGATACATGATCCACACAATGTATCCACCTGATATATATCAACATACATGATCTACCTGATCATATCAAGCATCCAACATGATGCGTACATATATATAAATGATCCAACTGATCATATCCAACATCCAACATGATGCATACATACATATACATAGCAGTAACTGGAGCATCGTCCTGGTGCTCATCATTGAGCGCTTACATCCATAGCCATGTGAAGGATCCTCCTTCCAACATGCTTGGAATGGATTCTACAAATGTGTCAATCACTTCTTCCTCAAAGTGTCACCAATTTGAAGAACACCAAGCCTATCTCTGAAGTACTCGTACTTCACTCTGGCTAATGGTTTCGTCAACACATCTGCAATCTGCTCGTTCGTCGCAACATACAGAAGCTTCACTACTCCTCTCTACACCATATCCCTGATATAGTGATATTTGATCTCTATGTGTTTCGACCTGTCATGAAACACTGGGCTCTTAGATAGCTTCACACAACTCTGGTTATCACAGAAGATACCAATAGCATCCAACAGGAGATCAAATAACTCAGACAGTAGCTTCTGAAGCCATACTGCCTCACAACTAGCCGAAGAGGCTACAACATACTCTGCCTCGGCTGTACTCAGTGCTACGCAGGACTGCTTCGTGCTAAACCAAGAGATCACACCTGATCCCATGTTGAAGCAGCACCCAGATGTGCTCTTCCTATTTGCAGCACTGCCTGCCCAATCTGAATCAACATAACCCTGCAGGTTAAACTTTTGATTCGCTTCATACCTGAGCCCATAATCAACTGTACCCTTTAGGTACCTTAGAATATGCTTTACAGCAACCAGGTGAACAATCCTCGGGTCCGTCAGGAACTGGCTCAATGTGTTCACCGCAAAGCAAATATCTGGTCTCGTGTTCGTCAGGTACATCAAGGACCCAATCATCTGACGATACATAGAGACATCAACCGGCTTAGATGAAGCATCACATAGAAGCTTCATATTCGATGCCATAGGTGTGGCCATGGCCTTGTAATCCATCATCCCGAATCTCTTCAAGATATCTATACTATACTTCTGTTGTCCAAGGAAGATCCCATCTATACTATGCCACACCTCCATACCTAGAAAATAGTTCATCATCCCCAAGTACTTCATATCGAACTCGGCAGTAATCTTCCTCTTTGTATCGGTAATCAATCTGTCATCTCCTATTACAAATAGGTCATCCACATATAAGAGTAGAATCACAGGATTCCCTTCCTCAACCTTGTAGTAAAGGTTCGAACCCGCTTTACTCTTGGTAGAGCCCAAACTGGATAGAAAGTTGTCTATCCTACCAAGTTCTGCACATATATGACTCCCTCTCATGTGCCTCAGAACCAAGTGGCTGCTCCACATATACTTCTTCTCCAACTACACCATTCAAGAAAGCTATCTTGAAATCCATCTGGTGTATCTTCTATTTCATCACTTTTATACTTCTCTATGTTGCCATCTACAGCATGCTTGATCTTGTAGATCCTCTTGGAAGTCACTATAGACTCCCCTTTAGGTCAAACATCATTCTTCATGATCGACGGATCATGGCATTCTTCCATTTCTTCATCCCAGATCCTAGGAACTTCAATATCTTCAATATATATCTTTGTTGCTGGAACAAATGTTGTAGTCCTTCTTTTGTAGGTGAAGGTCTTTGTAACGTCCCCTCCTACCATACCATCATGATAGAGAGGGCATGGTGCTAAAACTGGGCATCTAGCCCCATAAAATTTTAGCCAAGCATTCACATAATATAAAAGACATATGGAGTGTATAATTATAAGAAAAGCACAGGGAAAATAATATCAATAACACATCCATCATACATTCAAGATATTCATCAAATAATAATTGGGGAGTTAACATAAGAGAATACTTATCTTATAATAGTAGTCCCAAGCAACTGGCTATGCAACTGCAACGTTCCACCCAACCATAGGCCAGTTGTGCTTATCAACCTCTTGATAAAACTACCACCCCCGAGCTGGGCATGATTACTACAAGGAACCAGGGAACAGTAGACTCACACATAGGCAAGCATACACCAAGATGAGCCAAGCCAATCTACAATTGGGTTTATTAGGCTGCTAGAAAATGGAAAAGAAGAATTGCTAAGCTAGTGAGCTCAACCACAGAGCTAAGGATACCCCTCCTAGATCTATTCATCTTGGCACCCACAATGCCTACACACCCAACACAAGGAAGTATTCTCTTCACTGCCACACAGTCCCTCAAGCCATACCTTCCTTTCTAGTGCTCTCAGGGTGTGCATAGAAAAGTAGCCAAATCCCTCTTGATCTTCTTGAGAGGTTACTTCCCCCCCCACTAAGTTTATCAAGCCAATTCTATCCACTACCAGTCCAAGTTTCTTGCTCACAGGTTCAAATCAAAACAGGGATGCACATAACAGCCAAACCACAATGGCTGGGCATGAGGAAAAACGTTTGTACAGTGATAAGCATGAAAATGATTCCCTAAGCTTCAGAAAAACGTGGGAAGGCTAAAATGAACAATGGAGGTTTGGGAAAACCCCAGGAAGCAGAAATCGTTTTTAGAAAAACGTCCATGGGAATTTTGGGGCAAAAATGACCTCCATCACAGTCCCAAATCGTGGCTCCTTCTTCCCAACTACTGTCCAAAACCGAAAACGAGTTTGTGGGCAAGGAAAACCCTGCGTTTTTTATGAAAAACATGAATGTGACTTCCAGCAGTCTCCATCTGCGTGAGAGGATGAGAAACTATATGTTCAGAATGGCTTTGGGTACCATTTCGTGGGTGTTTTCTTTCCCAAGGAGACAAAATACGAATTCCCAGGTTGATGGCCTTCCCATACACGAAATTGGTTTCCATACCTCTTCATTCCCAAGGCATTAACTACCTCAACCAATTTCTGGAAGAATTAAATGATTGGGTCCATAACCCAAAATGGGTAGTTGGTGGTTTTATGGATTTTCTCATTGACACATGGATTAACACCATTGGCTCAAGGGTTTGAATAATTTCCCTCCCTATTCCTTGTAGAATCATGCCCCCATCTCTTTGTTGCATTGCATAGCTAGTTGTGGTTATTTTTCATTAAAATTCGTATTTACATGATGTCTCATTTACATTGTGCCTATCTAGCACAAGAACCATAGGAATCTATTTTTAATTGCCGATACATAAAACGCTAAATCAATGGTGGGGCCTTGGCCTTGAGCTCCTCACCATGATTAAATCACAATATTTACATCATTTACGATTTAATACAAAGGGGGTCAAAATGGGGACATTACATTCCCCTCCCCTTACATTAGCACTGTCCTCAGTGCTCATCAAAATTGAACAAAAATGGATATGCCACCCTCATGGCATCCTCCAGCTCCCATGTAGCCTCATAGGGACCGTAGTGCTTCCATTGCACCTTTACCTGTCCGATGGCTTGGTTCCGGAGCAATGTTACCTTCTTGTCTAGGATGCACAATGGATCGGTTTGGAATTCTCCCTCGGGTTCCACTTGGATCACATCCCAATTAATCACATGGTTAGGATCATGTACATATTTCTTAATCAAAGAGACATGAAAAACATTATGAGATTTAGTGCTAGCAGGAAATGCAAGTCTATATGCAACTGGCCCTATTCTTTCAAGCACTTCAAATGGCCCACAATATCTAGGTGATAGCTTGGCACAACTCCCAAGCTTCAAGGAACTCTTCCTTGATCTCACTCTAAGATACACATGATCCCCAACATTGAATTCCCTATGGATCCTATGCTTATCTGCATATATTTTCTGTCTGTCCTGGGCTACTTTTAAATTTTGTCTGTTCTTGGCAACTTCTTGCTCCATTTCCTTAAGCAATTCTGGCCCAAGTACAATTCTGTTCACTGGATTGTCCCAAGTCACTGGTGTCCTACACCTTCTGCCGTACAAGCCTCATAAGGACTCATTCCCAATGATGCTTGTTTCCCATTGTTATATGCAAATTCTACCAAGTGTAGATAATCCTCCCACTTGGATGGTTTGTCCATTACGTACATGTAGAGCATGTCTTCAAGCACCTGATTTACTCTTTCTATTTTCCCATCTGTTTGAGGATGGTACGCGGTACTGAAGCTCATTTGTGTACCCAAATCTGCAAAGAGACCTTTCCAAAAATTGAAAGTGAACTTGGTATCCCTGTCGAAAATTATTGCCTTAGGCAACCCATGTAATCTAAAAATTTCCTTCATGAAAATATTTGCAATGGCATTGGCTTTATGTGTGGACTTAACCGGTATGAAATGTGTTGCCTTTGTTAGCTTGTCCACCACAACCATGATGGAATCATGTTGTCTCACAGTCATTGGCAATCCTGTAATAAAGTCCATGGATATTACTTCCCATTTCCATTCTGGAATTGGCACTGGGAGCAATAAACCTGCTGGATGTTGGTGTTAAACCTTCACCTACTGACATTTCATACACTTAGAAATTTATTCAGCGACATCCTTCTTCATGCCTGGCCAAAAATAATATTTTCTTGCTGTAGAAATTGTTTTCTGATATCCTGGGTGACTAGAGTATGGAGCTTTATGGATTTCATCCATAACAATCTTCCTCAAATCTGCCGCATTTAGAATATAGACTCTATTCTTATAAGTAAGAAGTCTGCCTTCTTCCAAATGATAGCCTTCACACTTCTTGCCAAGGTCTTGCTGCTGCAATTTGTCCTTTATCTGTACGTACACTTCATCCTCAACAATATGGTTAACAATCTGCTGCCTCAAATCTGGTTGGCAAGTACTAAGCGCTGCCACATGCATTTCTTGTACCTTCCTGCTGAGTGCATCAGCCACTTTGTTTTCTTTCCCTTTTATGTGTTTGATTTCAAAATCAAATTCACACAAAAATTCCAACCATCTAGCTTTCCTAGCATTTAAAGTTGGCTGATCAAACAAGTATTTCAGACCACAATGGCCTGTTCTTAACTCAAATTTTCTTCCCATTAAGTAATGCCTCCACATCTTTAAGGCATGTACTATGGCTGCAAGTTCTATATCATGAGTAGCATAGTTCTTCTCATGCTCCTTCAACTTTATTGACTCATAGCATATCACGTGGTTGTCTTGCATAAGAACTCCTCCAAGTCCTTGATTGCATGCATCGGTACACACCACAAAGTCTTTTCCTGGGTCTGCAATCTTCAAAATTGGTGCACTTGTAAGAAGATTCTTCAGCCGTCAAAAAATTTCCTCACATCTTGGTGACCATTCAAACTTTATCCCCTTCTTTTGCAAAGAAGTGATCGGGTTTGCAACCTTGGAGAATCCTTCGATAAACCTCCTGTAGTAACCAGCAAGGCCCATAAAAGATATCACATCAGTCACATTCCTTGGAGTTGGCCAATTCATAATGGTTTCAATCTTCTCAGGGTCTACCGATATTCCTTCGTCGGAGATGATGTGACCCAAATAATGAATTCTATCTTTATAAAAGTCACATTTGCTGAACTTTGCATATAGCTTATGCTCCCTTAGTAATTGCATTTTCATTCTCAAATGTTCTTCATGCTCTTCTTCATTCTTAGAATAGATGAGAATGTCGTCTAGGAATACAAGGACAAACTTGTCCAAATACTTGCTAAAAACATTATTCATGAGACACATGAATGTAGTTGGGGCATTTGTGAGACCGAATGGTACCACTACAAACTCATAGTGTCCATACCTCGTTCTAAAGGCTGTCTTATGAATATCTTCTTCTTTGATTCTTACCTGATGGTAACCATACCTCAAGTAAATCTTTGAAAATACCTTTGCTCCTCTCATTTGGTTAAAAAGGTCATCAATTCGGGGCAATGGGTATTTGTTCTTCACGGTGACTTTGTTCAACTGCCTGTAGTCAATACATAACCTGAGTGTTCCATCTTTCTTTTTCACAAATAGAATAGGTGCTCCCCATGGGGACACACTTGACCTAATATATTTCTTTTCCAGCAACTCTTGTAATTGCATTTTAAATTCTATCAATTCTGGTGTACTCATCCTGTAGGGTGTCTTAGACACTGGTTCTGCTCCTGGCACAAGCTCAATTGTAAAGTCAATGTCTCTCTTTGGAGGGAGTCCTGGAATCTCATCAGGAAAAACATCCCTGAATTCTTGCAATACATGATAGTCCTCCAATTTAAGATTTTCATTCTCTGTTGCCTCTAAAATGTGGGTTGCATACAATTGACATCCCTTCCTACAGAACTTCTTCAGCTGCATGGCTGAAACCTATCTAACAAAAGTCACCTTTGGAATCCCTTTTACAACCCTCGGTTTTCCTTCTTCGTCCATGCATTCAAATGTCTTATTGTAGCAGTCAAGTTTAACCCTGTGTGCTTCTAACCAATCCATTCCAATGAGAATATCATAGGAACCCAGTGGTAAAATATTCAGATCTGCATAAGTGAATATCCCATCCATATCTAATGGACATTTCTCTACTATTTCACTAACTTTTCTCTTGGTTCCAGTGGCTAGTTGAACTAACCATGATTTACTATGCTTTAATTTCTTGAAAGCACAAATCTCAACAATTCTAGGAGTGACATAATTGTGAGTAGATCTAGGATCAATCAAAATAGAAACAGATTGCTTAGTAATCTTACCTTCAACTTCAACCACAGTTGATTGATGATCTGCCTGGCGGTCTTCTACTGCTGCATAGATTCTAGGGATTGCTCTCACCACTTGACCCACAGTTCCATCTCCTTGGATGTTGTGAACTTGATTTGCATTCCCATTCCGATGTGGACAGTTCCTGAGCATGTGGTCTCCTCCACAACCCCAACATTGAAGTGGTTTTCTTGGCTCCTTTAGATCTCTTGGCTTGTCTCCCATCATCCTAGTTGGCTTAGTCACAACCTGTGATGGCTACCTTTGCTGATTCCGGAATTGAGGAGGCTTGAACCCCTTCTTCCTTTGATCAAACTTTTCATTTTTCTTATCCTTCCATGCCTTATGGAATTCTGGTTTGCTTACGTTTTGATCAAAGCAATACTTGGCCTTTCTTATGGCCTCCTCTAAAGTTCGAGGTTCATCGAACTCAATTCTATCTTTATATGACTGGGGCAGTCCACTTAGGAAATGTTAAATTTTCACCTTATCATCTCGAATGTACTTGACATACCTCAGCAGCTCCAAGAACTTGTTTGCATATTCTTCCATGGTCAATTGTCCCAATCTCATCTCATGGAACTCTTTGATCTTATCATCATAATACCTGTCAGAGAGGTACTTCTGCTTGAAGTATTTCTTGAACTGCTTCCACACAATCTTCCTTTCGTTGATCTTCTTCACTTGCCTGATATGTTCCCACCATATAGATGCTCTTCCATTCAAGTTGAAGATGGATACCCTTGCCTTCATATTTCCCGAGTAGTCTTGGACTTGGAAATACCCTCTCATCCCAAGAAGCCAAGCTTCAGCTTCTTGACCAGACTTTATCTCTCCATCAAATGTAAGAGGTTTCGCCTTCTTAAATTCCCCATGTGAATTGTTCTTGTAGTTCTTCTTCCTCTTATTCCTATGCGATGAAGAGCTTGAACCCTCAATGGATTATTCAGAGTTAGATGATTTATTAGAAGAGATTTCTGGAGTATATGTTCTATCTGCAGAAACTCTTCTTGAGCTACTGGCCCTCTTACGGGAATTCCTCCTAGAACTACTCCCACCCCTTTCTGGATTTGATGTCTGATGCCCAGAGTTTATTTTCCTTTGGATGTCTGTTAAACTCTGTAGCATGGCTGCATTTAACTGATTTTGTTCTTCTTGAGCTTTAATCATCCTTTCATTGTCTTCCCTACAGCTTTGCAACTCCACCCTTAGGCTTCTCATGGTGGCTGCAATACCTGGAGGAGTCTCTTGATTTCTTCTCCCATTAGATTATGTTTCAGCATTTTCAACATGTATGTTCTCCCCCATGGCATCTGTCTCAGGCTCATAGGGATCCTGTGCATCATCCATGATGTTGATTTTCTTGGCCCAACCAAAATCCAAAACTTTCCAACTGTACTATCTAGAGTGTTGCCCTAATGCAATGGTAATTCTGCAAAATGTGTTCATCTACACATTTGTTAGCTGCATTATATTCTCAGAATTCATAACTTACTTTCATGCACGTGGGAAAAGGTTATATTGACACTTTGTCAAATCATAGAATTTTCTCACAATCAACGACATATGAGGGGGAGAAAGGGGGTCAAGGTGGCTTCCCTGCGGCACTGCCGAGCGGGTCGAGGGCAGCGCCCTCGTTTTTTTTGGTTTTTTTGTTTTTTTTTTACAAATCATGCCGCCGTTGCGGGGTGGTTCGTCGAACGCTTCCACAATTGCGGAGCAATTCGCCGAATGCTTCCGCAATGCGATTCGGAAAATGCTTTCGCAGTTGCGGAGCGATTCGGCGAATGCTTCCACAGTTGCGGAGCGATTCGCTGAATGCTTCCGCAGTTGCGGAGCCATTCATGAAATGCTTCCACAGTTGTGGAGCCATTCGTAGAATACTCCCGCAGTTGCGGAGCCATTAGATGAATGCTTCTGCAGTTTCGGAAGACACTGGGAAATTCTTTTTGCAGTTTCGGGGTAGTTCGCAAAACTCTTCCGCAGTTGCGGGAAGATTCGCGAAACTCTTCCACAGTTGCGGGACGATTCGTCGAACTCCTCCGCACATGTGGGAAGATTTTTCAAACTCTTCCGCAATTGCGGGAAGATTTGCCGAACTCTTCCGCAATTACGGAAAGATTCGTTGAAGTCTTCCGCAGTTTAGGAAGAGAATTCCTTCCAAAAATTTCCTTTCGACGCCGAACACTTAGAAAAATTTTCCGCTATTTCGGAGCAGTTCACTGAATTCTTCCACATTGCGGAACAACTCGCGGAATCCTTCCGCAGTTTCGGAAGAGAATTCCTTCCGCAATTTCGGAAGAGAATTCCTTCCGCAGTTTTGGGGTGGTTCGCGGAACTCTTCTGCAAATTTCGGAACGATTTCCCAAACTCTTCCCAAGACAAACTTAAACAAAAATTTCCAAAAACTCTTAAGAAAATTTTTGAAATCTTCCCTTCTTTTAGTGATGACTGCTGCTCAACAAGAGGTGGTCTTACCTCTGTAATCTATCCAACTTAGCCTGTTTAGACCCAATGCTGAGGACTGTGGTGATCAGGAAGGGGCCTTCCCATGTGGCTGTGATTGGATTTGGCCCATAGAGGTCCAATGTTGCAACCAGCAGCTCTGATACCAAAATGTAACGTCCCCTCCTACCATACCAACATGATAGAGGGCATGGTGCTAAAACCGGGCATCTATCCCCATAAACATTTATCCAAGCATTCACATAATATAAAAGACATATGGAGTGTTTAATTATAAGAAAAGCACAGCGGAAATAATATCAATAACACATCCACAATACATTCAAGATATTCATCAAATAATAATTGAGGAGTTAACACAAGAGAATACTTATCTTATAACAGTAGTCCCAAGCAACTGGCTATGCAACTGCAACGTTCCACCCAACCATAGGCCAGTTGTGCTTATCAACCTCTTGATAAAACTGCCACCCCCGAGCTGGGCATGATTACTACAAGGAACCAGGGAACAACAGACTCACACATAGCCAAGCATACACCAAGATGATCCAAGCCAATCTACAATTGGGTTTATCAGGCTGCTAGGAAATGGAAAGGAAGAATTTCTAAGCTAGTGAGCTCAACCACAGAGCTAAGGATACCCATCCTAGATCTATTCAGCTTGTCACCCACAATGCCTCCACACCGAACACAAGGAAGTATTCTCTTCACTGCCACACAGTCCCTCAAGCCAAACCTTCCTTTCTAGTGCTCTCAGGGTGTGCATAGAAAAGTAGCCAAAGCCCTCTTGATCTTCTTGAGAGGTTACTTCCCCCCCCACTAGGTTTATCAAGACAATTCTGTCCACTACCAGTCCAAGTTTCTTGCTCATAGGTTCAAATCAAAACAGGGATGCACATAACAGCCAAACCACAATGGCTGGGCATGAGGAAAAACGTTTGTATAGTGATAAGCATGAAAATGATTCCCTAAGCTTCAGAAAAACGTGGGAAGGCTAAAATGAACAATGGAGGTTTGGGAAAACCCCAGGAAGCAGAAATCGTTTTTAGAAAAACGTCCATGGGCATTTTGGGGCAAAAACGACCTCCATCACAGTCCCAAATCGTGGCCCCTTCTTCCCAGCTACTGTCCAAAACCGAAAATGAGTTTGTGTGCAAGGAAAACCCTGCGTTTTTTATGAAAAACGTGAATGTAACTTCCAGAAGTCTCCATCTGCGTGAGAGGATGAGAAACTATATGTTCATAATGGCTTTGGGTACCATTTCGTGGGTGTTTTCTTTCCCAAGGATACAAAGTACAAATTCCCAGGTTGATGGCCTTCCCATACACGAAATTGGCTGCCATACATCTTCATTCCCAAGGCATTAACTACCTCAACCAATTTCTGGAAGAATTAAATGATTGGGTCCATAACCCAAAATGGGTAGTTGGTGGTTTTATGGGTTTTCTCATTGACACATGGATTAACACCATTGGCTCAAGGGTTTGAATAATTTCCCTCCCTATTCCTTGTAGAATCATGCCCCCATCTCTTTGTTGCATTGCATAGCTAGTTGTGGGTATTTTTCATTAAAATTCGTATTTACATGATGTCTCATTTACATTGTGCCTATCTAGCACAAGAACCATAAGCATCTATTTTTAATTGCCGATACATAAAACACTAAATCAATGGTGGGGCCTTGGCCTTGAGCTCCTCACCATGATTAAATCACAATATTTACATCATTTACGATTTAATATAAAGGGGGTCAAAATGGGGACATTACAGTCTTTCCTACAAAACAAGTTAAATTGCATGATTAGAAACATCTCATAATTTTCAGAACAAATTCTTACACATAAAGAAATATGTTATATAGTCATGCAATTATCTTAGCCAGTGCTTCAATACAACATTTATCCATGTTCCATAACTTTCTAGATGCCTTCCAGTCTCTACCAGAACATTGTTAAGAGTTTGGATAGCTCCCAACATGTCAGCAAAGAGGTTTCATTCTAGATAAGTAGCAATGGAATGTTGTACAGTGCCATAGGCCTACTTACCCATCAAATGCATAGTAAGCTGCAATCATTCTAATATGCATAATACACATCCTAAATCTAGGAACATAAGCATATACATCATTGAACAATATTATTTAAACAAACAAATATGCAAGAAATGACAATTAAAATACTTATCCTTGTTTGTTTGTTGGGTGGACTCCCTCTGAGTCTTTGCTTCCTTGTAGGAGCTGCTGGAGTCCTAATCTGAAGTAGCTTCTTCTACAGCTTTTTGTTGTGGAATGTAGAGAGATGGTCAACTCCCTCTGAATATTTGCATCCTTGCAGAAACCACTGGAGTGTGCTCCCTCTTGATCTCTGCTTCTTGGATTACCTGTTCTTGAACTTATATTCATTCTCGATCCCTATGCATGCTTATTAGTATCATCATTGTGTTATCCTCGAGGTCTCATACATAATCAAACATTCATTAGTATAATCTTAATATTATCAAAATATAATAATCTCAAGCATGTATAGTCCGGATCATTTCAAACATAAATAATAAGCATTCTTATGGTTAGTCATAAACATAATATACCTAAACCCATGATTACTCAAACCTATGACTCTTCGGGTTAGTCATATCATCAATTAAGGTAAGAAACATAATATGCATAAGCCCTAGATTACTCAAACTTGTAACTTCAAGAGTAATCATTATCAATCATACAAAAATACACGATATATATAACAAAAACATACCTGGTCATCGTATTTGCTAGTTATGTCTAGCAATGTGTTCTTGTTCTCTTCAATGACCTGCATAACTCATTAGTTAACCTTTGCAAAAACAAATTATATATACCTCTACGTGATCCATGACTATGGATGAATCTTTGTCTTCATGTCACCATAGCATGTTCAGGTTTTCCCTTCAATTTATACAAACCTCCCTCTTGCTCTCCAATCACCACTGCATCATCAATGGTTTTACCTTTTGACCATATTAGAACTTGGCCATCTACAAATGCAACCCTCATTCCTTTTGCATCCAATGCAGAGATGGAGAGAAGATTCTTCTTGAGCCCAGGTACATAAAGAACTTCTTTCATCTTCAAAGACTTTCCAGAATCTAGGTTGTAGGAGGCTTCACCACTTCCTTTGATAGAGTATTGATAATCATCCCCAAGTTTCACCTTATTGGGTGACTCATGTTCAGATAGGTTTACGCTCATTATTCCATGCTTTCAGAAGGTTATTGGAGAATATGGCCATTTCCGTTCGCTTGGGATAATTTCTCATGCACATCTTGGTTTTGATCTCACCCCTGTTGGTTCAAAGGAGATCTCAAGAAAACATGGCCATTTGCTTGGGATAATTTCTCATGCATCTACTGGTTTTTATCTCACCTCTCATGGTTCAAAGGAGATCTCAAGAAACCATGATTCAAGTCTTGGATCTAATTTGGATTCTAAGCAATTACTGATTGGGATAATTTCTCATACATATGATGGTTTTGATCTCACCCCTGCTGGTTCAAAGGAGATCCCAAGAAACTATTTTTTAAGTCTTAAATGTGATTTTGATTTCAAGCAAACATGTAATAGTTCCTTTTGGCATAATCTCACCCATGATGGTTCGAAGGATAAGACAAAATACTATCTGCATATTCATGTTTTTTATCCTACCTCAACTGATTCGTTGACAGGTTCAAGGATCATCCTCATACTTTTGGATTTGTTCTCATCACATTCCAATATCTGAAGAGCAAGTACAAGAACATGCTTTTTGAGCATGATCCACTTCTTCCCAAGAAGAAGATACCTCCAAACATATGACCAAGCATCACACATGCTTGAGTTAGGAGCATTTATTGTTTTTATGTGTGCCTTACAATCTGTTTTGAGGGGGGGTATTTTTCCCATGAAATTTTCCCCACTTCCTTGGTTTATTGACTGTTATTATTCATTGTATTGGGTGACCTTTGCTCTTAGTTACTAGGGCCCAGGATGGATTAAGGGGGGGTGTTAGCATATTCCTATACTCCATCCCAGTCCCACCAGTATTTTGATCATTTACATTTTCAGTCATGCATGCACTTTTAGGGTTTGCGTGCATTCTAGGGTTTGCATGCATCCCAATCATCAGTCCAGCACCTAGCCCTTAGTTAGCCAGCCCCCAAAAGCTTCTCACTGATCATTTTTAGCCCTGCAGTTGCTTAATGCGCCCTTCTTCCTTGATTTTAGAAAGCAACTTGCCCTTCTTCACCTACCAGTCCAGTTGTCTTCAGTTTATACTCAGTTACACTCAGTTACACTCAGTTACACTCAGTTACACCTGCCAGACTCAGTTTGACTGATGGTTGACAGTTACTTGATCATTGATGACTTCACTGATGATGATGAAGACTTCCAGTTGTGCTCTGATGACACTCCAGTGATCTTTTGATCACTCCATGAAGGCTAATTTGAATTTCCACCTTAGGCATTCGAATTCCTCATGCATTGTATTATTTATTTGTCCATTTGTGATTAATGAATTAGTGTGTGTGAAGTATTTTTGCTTCTATCCGAGTTCTACTGTATTATTATTTTGTTGCTCATTATACTGCATTGACCACTCTTCTTCTATTTTCTTGCTTAATCAATTCCTTTATTGTGAGGTATACATCATCTCTTAGATTTGCTGTGAGGATTTTCACACAGGTGTCTAGAGGATAGGGAATTCCAATGTAGCCAAAGTATTACCAGGATAATTATTTTCTCCTTCTTCCTCCCAGTTCTCCCCATGTACATTCTCCCCTTTATGTTCTCTACCATCCATGGTTCTAGTCCAAAATTCAACAGCTTCCTTTATGCGCTCTTCCTCTTCTTTGGCTTCTTATTCTCTTCTCCTCTCTTCTTCTTTCCTTCTCTCTTCCTCTGCTACTCAGCGAATCTCCAACCACACTTCTTTAGTAACTCTGGTTCCATTGATATGATAGATCTCCTCTCTATCTGGTGCACCTACAGCACTTCCCTTATCTTCAGGAGGTTTATTTTCTGCAACAGGAGTTGAAGGTCCCATTGTATTCTCCACTGTCGATGTTGAATGTTCAAGATTGGGAGGGACATAATTTCCCTTGCCTATAGATGTCCACGGTCGTCTAGTGGAAGAATCAGCTCTAGCAATTATCTCATCAATTTATGTATGTATTCCATGACCTGCATTACGACCTCGACCTCTTCCACCTGCAATGTTAGTATTCAAAGGGGGTTCCTGATTTGCTTTTCTTGTATTCATGCATGCTGTAAATAATTAAACTAAAATGAAATCAAATGAAACTAACAACTAACTATGTCTATCTATTACCATCCCTGGAAACGACGCCAAAATATTGGTCACCCTATGTGTCAATTAATTAAAGCTAACACATAGGATGGTCAATATAAATTGTCAAACCTAGGGAGGTCTTTTATTTCAATGGCAATAAGCATAATCTGTGCATAAAAATGTCAAGCAGTTGATTAAATAATGGAGATAATAATCCTACCAGTCTATCCAGCCAAGCTCATCCCATAAAAGAACTAACCTAATTCACACACCTAGGAATTCAATTGCAGCTACCTTCCTACAGAGATCAACCTAGAAGTTATAAATTTAAGAATAGAAATAAACTAGATTACTTTTGCAAGAAGTTAAATCCTATAATTATCAAAATACAATATTCAATCTTTACCAAAATGATCCATCTAGTAGCTACTGTTACTCAATCACAAGCTGCCTATTCTAATAAACCAATTGAATATACAACAACAACTAGAATCTAATCATAAGCTTGAACCCTAACTAATAATTACTGGAAATCCTAGAAAGCATAAACAACTAGAAGATATCGGAATTGAGCTTGGTCGTTACAGCTGATTTGAACACACATGCATTAAACAGAATTAACCTACACAGTCGACTGTCACACCACTCTATTACAGCTATTCAAGATGTAATCGTGAACTACTAAAAGGAAAGCTAACCTATGTTGCAGATAACAGTAACATCTACAATAACTCCACACCACACACAGAAAGAAAGCTAAATTAACCTACCTACTTAAGCCGGCTATCTCTGTGAGAAGGCGGGCCCTGGCCTTCTAACAAAGATGCCGAGAATCACAACAAATTAAGACACAGAAATGAAGAACTCTGCTCTCATATTAATGATGGAATTTACTAGTCTTAGTGCTCTATTACAGCTTATACAATATGGTAATTGTCCAACCCCAAGCTATGAGAGCCTTTGCATATTTATACATTGAAAGTACAGATCACGATCCACTAAAATTGTGTAGCAATGCATATCTATGATCTTCAAGCTGTGGAGTTACAGCTAACTGTTACAACCATATTAAACAAGGATGTTACTCATGAAGGATCTGTTACTCCAGTAATCAATGGATCAACAGATTTAGCAAGTTGGAATGCGATCTGTCTATTGTAGCTGGGTTTTGTTTCAGTGGAGGCCTATTACAGATTCTCGTGGATGAATGCGCTATCCCTTGGAGTTATGAGGAGTAGGGCTTTGGAGAGTAACAACTGGCGCCACTTGGTTGAGACACCTACGCTTTATACCTTGAATAAATGAAATCACAGATATTAACATAAACCAAGGACTAGGATCCATAATCTTTAACAATCTTAGGCATAAAACAAATAAAGTAATAACAAATTATACCTGTCAATATTATTGGTCGATCTGGAGAAAAGGCATGGATATAGCTTATAAAAATAGGATGTAATCAGGGAAAAATGATGTAATAAGGATGGCCAAAAAGGGGAATCCTAGACCCAACATGTTGTTCTTCTTTTCATTTTTTTTTTTACTTCGCGGCTTCCTTATACTGAAGTAGGGATATCCCGATAGGGCTTTAGCCTACTTCCATTGACTAATCAAGGTATATTGTCTCTAGCTAACGTGGCTAACTGAGTTGTGCCACCATTAGTAACATGTACAACAGTATATGGACCAAGCCAATGCATTTTAAACTTTCCAGGAAATTTCATAAACTTGTTATCATACAGGAGGACTAGATCACCTACCCAAAAGGTCTTGTTCTTGATATGGCGATCATCCATGCTTTTTCTCTATCTCTCTGCACTTGCTGGTGGAAACCTACGATGAAGCATTATTCCTCAAACCCAACCAAGTGTAGAAGCCTTTCCTCTAGTGCCTCTTGATCTTCCATGCCTGTAAATGCGGCTATTCTCAAGCTGGGTATAATGTACTCCATAGGTATCATTGATTCCTATCCATAGGCCAACCTAAAAGGTGTATGGCCAGTCAATTTCTTGCAAGTAGTTTTGTATGCCCATAACACAACTGAATGCGTAGATCCCAATCATCCCTGTTGAGATTGCATAGCTTAGTTAGCACATTCTCCAATACCTGATTGAAATCTTCAACAGTTCCATTTTCTTGCGGATGATATGGCATACTTTGCTGGTGGTAAATGTGGAACTCTTCAGTCAGTGCCTCAATAGTTCTGTTCAGAAAATGAGTGCCTTGATCACTCATCAAAATCTTCGGGCATCCAAACGTAGTAAGGATGTTCTAAAAAATGAACTGTGTGGTGGTAACTACGTTGCAGTCATTCATTGGCTTTGCTTCTTCCCATCTGGTGAGATAATCAGTAGCAGTGATGATGTATCTCAAACCAATTCTCTTCCCTGGTGGGTTTATAGGTTCCATGAAATCAATATCCCATTTTTCAAATGCCTAAAGTGTTAACTACGGATTCAATGGTATTTCATCTCTATGCGATGGATTTCCTGTCCTCTGACAGACATCGTAGCTCTAGTAATGTTCTTTCGAATCTTTGTGAATAGTAGGCCACCATATCCCTGCTTGCAATATCTTCTGCGCAGTGGCTCTTCCTATGTAATGACCTCCGGATACTCCTAAATGTGCATCATCCAATATGAATGGCTTCTCATTCTCTAACACACATCTTGGAAGCACTTCATCCGATCCCAACTTATATAACTGACCTGCAATTATGGTGAAGTCTGCTGCTCTTTCTACCAACTGCTTGTTTTGCTACGTAGTAAACTCTATTGGTGCCAACTCACTAGTCAAGAAATTAACAATGTATTTATAGTAGTCATCTCATATCTCTATAGCAAATAACTATGCATCAAGCAGATTGTCTTCGAGGTTAGTTGATTCTTCACCTGACTCAATCCTTGAGAGATGGTCAGGTCCTAAGTTCAATCTTCCTGGCTTGACCACAATTTCGAAATCATACTCCTGGAAGAGTAACAACCATCTGGAGATTCTCACCCCTAACACTGGCTTATTGACCAAGTATTTCAAAGTTGAATGGTCAGTGTACATGGAGAAGTGCGCACCCAACAAATAGTTCCTAAATTTCTGGAGTGCGTATACCATAACTAAGCCCTCTCTTTCAGTTGTCGTATAATTCTTTTTAGCGGATGAGAGATTTCTGCTCCAAAATGCGATGGGGTGATCAATTCCCCCTTCACCTAGTTGAGCAAGCACAATGCCCAATGCTATACATGAAGCATCAACATGTACATGGAATGGCTTCTCCCAATCTGGAAAAACTAGGATCGACGTAGTTACAATTTTCTCTTTTAGCATGTCCAATCCCTATTCGCATTCTGCATTCCATATAAAATGCACTTCTTTCTTAAGCATTTTTTCCATCGGTGCGGTTATTTGTGCATAACCGTTAATGAACTTTCTGTAATAACCTGTATGCCCCAACATGGTGCGCAGCTGCTTTACTAACTTTGGTGCAGGTAAATTCACAATCACTGCGATCTTTGCAGGATCAACCATCAAACCTTGTCTACACACAATGTGTCCTAGAAGAATACCATAAGGCACACAGAAAACAAACTTCTTCAAATTTAATGAAATTTGATGTTGCCTGCACTTAGCTAACATCATTCTCAAGTTTTCAGAGTGGTTTTTTAGTAAACCAAAGACAGTCCAATCATCAAAATATGCTTCCAAAAATTTATGCATAAAGTCCTTAAATGCTGCAATGACAACTCTGGAAAAGATGGTAGGTGCATTCTTCAGACCAAAGGGCATTACTGTATACTAGAACGACCCCCATTCAGTGGAAAAAGTGTTCTTATGTATGTCTATTGGATCAATTCTTATCTGATGATATCCAGAGAATCCATCGGTCAATGAATATGCCTCATTTCCTCCAACATTATCTAATACTTCATCTGTGAAAGGAGTCAGAAATGGGTCATGCATCGAAGCATCATTCAACTTCTTGAGATCTACGCAGATCCTTATCTCACCCGTAGTCTTCTTGTCTTGGATAACCATCAGGCTTATCCACTCTGATTCTTGAACCGGCTCAATGATCCCCACATCGAGCATCTTGTCGAGTTATGTCTTGACTCTTTCTTTATATCTAGGATTCAATCTATAGGGCCTTTGCTTAACACACTTCGCGCCTAGTTTAAGAGGTATTTTGATAACCCCCAAGTCGCCCAAAATACCCTTCATTTCGGTAAACTTTGTCGAAAATAAATCCTAATATTCATGTAGCAAGTTCGCGATATCTGCAACCGTCTAATCATCCTAGTAGTCTCCAATACATGCGAACTTCGGCTCTTTGCTTACGCCAATGTTCACTTTTCTTATTTTAACAGGTCCACTCATGTCTGGAATTTCCAGTGGAGGTCCCTCTACATTGCGTTCTCCTTCTGACTTAGGTATATTGACGTTGCATGGATCCTCCTCATCACTCTCCTCTTTATCTTCTTCATTTTCAACAAGGTTATAGCATTCAAGGGCATGTTATACCTACCTTTCCCATGCTGGATGAAGGTTCATAGGTACTTTGACATCCTCAAACACTCTCTCTTTGAGTTCCTTCAATGCCTTGTTTATACTTGGGCTTTTTGCTTTGATTATGCTTTCCTTGATAACCTGCAAAGCTTCATTTATAATCGTACTTTGATATTCAAAGCTAAAACTTCTGTTGAAGTTCACAGTTAGGGTAGACCAATATGTAAATCCTCTGCACAAATCCGTATCCAGATACCAATTCTTTGGGGTCTTCTCCTCCAATGTATGCAAAAATAGATGAACCCATTATGTCTATGGTCTCTCTTCCCATGCGTGTGAAGATATTTTAGTGTGATCCCTCGGATCCATCTGTCTATTATATTTTCTAAACGTCGATGCGACCTTCTCAGCAAACCTGATCTGCATCATGCGTTTGCACTAACCCCATGTTGTCAATGTATGTTTATGTGCAACCCACCATCTGGCAGGTGTCTCGCGCAGTGCCATGTCTAGTGCTGGTAAGCGATGCTCAACTGCAAATGAGACAGTATATTGTTGGATAAATGAATAAACATTAGATGAACCATCATAGGTGGGGATTGGACTTACCTCTCTTCCAATCCAATGCAATGACTTTGTAATCTGCGCGCATCTCCTGGAAGATACTTCATGCATTCTGCTTTGTCAGTTCTCCAGTCCTGCATCGGAGTATGAGATGCAAGAACTATCACATCGCCAACTAAGTGTTCCATCCTAAGTAGGATTGATGCAATAAACATCATTCATAGTCATTTTGTAGATGCGGTCCAGGTCTTGAGCTTTGGATTCTTCCTAAATCGGCTCACTGTACCTTTCACTTTGCGAAGGGTCCAAAAGCACGATGACCCTTATGTCCTAACCTTCAAAGATCATCTTCTTTGTTTTAAATTTTATGATGGCGAGGTTATCCATAGCCCAGTCTATACCCAATACTACTGGATACGGCTGACTATCATCCAAAATTTCGATAACCTAAAAGTCTGCATGACTTCGCACTCCATCAATGTCAACAATAACATTGGATAACCTTCCAAAAGGTATGACTTTCATTTGATTTGCGAGCCTCAACTATGTGGGTGACCATGACAACTTTGGTCTCCCCATTTGCTACCATGCCTGCTTAGTTAAGACATTTACTTATGACCCTAGGTCAAGGATGATTTCATCCATCTCATAATCCCCTATTTGTGCACTGAGCCTCATTTCTTGGCCAGTTATTTTATGGCTCTTGATGTGATGAGCTGCACTCTCAGCAGTATCCTTCACGCTGCATTGTTCATACTGGTTCAAAAAAAAAATGAATTCCACTACAACATCAGCTCTTTTCAATAGTTTCATGCAGCTCCATAGGAACTACGCAATAGAGGTGCCTGTCTCTGTTGTGGTGCATGTTTTGTCATAAGTCGCTGGCATATCTTGCGTCTACGGTATTTCACTGCACAACATAATTCTTGGTGACATAGGTGTTGTCTCTTTGAAGATGTCTCATGCTTCTTCAAAGAATTCTTTGTTTTTCTCCGGGTTGAAAGCGGGTACTTTCCCAGTATCTTTTCTGATCCAGATCATTTCAACAGGGGTCTGCTTAGTTTCAAAATATCCAGAAGTCGAAGCTTATGCTCCCCTATATCTTCCTGTGGAAGCACCACTTCACGTCACCACATTAATAATTGGATCCACATCCCTTTTATCTGTTGCGATCAACTGGATGTTCGGGTTAGGTACATCTTGCTTTTGTTTATGCATTTGTGTCTCTAACAATGGGAAGTCCTCAATAACATGATCAAAAGATTTGCAATAATTACAAGTAGTACATGCATTGGTACAATCCATAGATATGTGACCTGGATGGCCATAGTTATAACATATTACCTGACCTCGACCTCTTCCTTGTGCTAGGACAACATTTCTTCCTCTTATGAGGTATCCTCCACGACCTCTGTATGCGCCCTGGTCATACTGCGCATTCTCTTGTTTCTGTAGATTTTCTTCTTGGAATCTGTATACTCCTCCACCACGCATATGCTCCATGTCTCGTTTTCTTTCCATCATGAGTTCATATGCCCTACAGTTGGATTCGTCATGTCCAATTGATTTACAAAAGGTGCAGTATAAATTCTTAGGAGTGTAGACATACTTCTGAATTAAGTAATAGTCTTCTGGCCAGTGTCCTATAGTTCTACAGATTTCACAGCATGGTGCTTGGTTCTGATTCAGTGGATTTGGTGCTCCACTGTTAAGGTACTCTGAAAATAAAGGACAGTGCTCTCTGCTGTGTCCTTCTCCCTTGCAACCTGTACACCAGATTTCGTGTTTCGGTTCTATTCCCTTCTTCATATACTGCAAGTGTAATGTCAAGGTAGCTAGTTGTGTCTGGATCTTGGACATTCCAGTGCTAGTCTCACCTATCGGCGAAGCCTCTAATTTCATCACAATTTTCGGGGCTTCTGCCTACATAGCAACCTTCTGTTGCATCAACAGTAACCTGATGTGGGTAAACAACGCAGCTATAAACCATTCTTGGTATTTTTGCGGTGCTATGACAAAGCTTACTTGGTCCAACAATGTCTTAAATGTTTGGTCAAATTCCCAAACTGTTTCATTATGTTTTTGCTTAATTTCCTTTAATTGTGTTATACATTGGGATTTTGACTTCGATTTCTTGAACTCGCTCAATAGTGTAGCCTTAATATCCACTAAGGTTCTATTATGTCCCTGAGAGAACTTCATGAACCAATTCAAGGCTCTATCTCTGAACGTAGTGACGAGCTGCACTCGCTTCATAGCATCATCCTGAACCTGCTTAACACTCCACATAGCTTCACATAGAAACCAATGTTGCTCAGGGTCATAAAGACCCGTTCCTTTAAATATTGGCAGTTTTATGTCATTAGTCATTATTCTTCTTGGTGGCGCAGTACTTTGAGTGGTGTTAGGGATAATACTGAGTGAAATGTTCTGAATCGGGATATTCGGAGATGGAGTAGTTCGATTCAGAATGGTCTGAGTCAGAATTGTCTGAGTACCTACTCCTGCGATGTTACTGGTATTGACACTCTGAGGATTAGGAATATTAACAATGAGAGGGTCCTGAACTGACGGATTCTGATAAATAGGAGGCACGATATTCACAACTAGTGGATTCTGCAGAGTAATAGAATGATAAGTGGCTGACAGAGGTGTGGTCTGACTATTCAGCTCACATGGTATTTCGGTATCTACGCGGAGTACATGCTATCTAGGATTTTTCTCAGTGGTGTACTAGTATCTCTTTCCACTTCTCAAATTATGCGTTTCTTCCTCAGAGTCACTATATATGCTATTGACCATGATAGACTCAAAAATTTCACTGCATTCTTAAAATTCCTTTCTCAGCTAAAAGCATTTTAATATATAAACTGAGGTTGTTCAGGTACTTACCTCTTAACCCTTTGAAGAACTCTGCTTCGGCCGCACTGTAGGATTTCAACGTATCCACAATGAACTCTGTCACGAATCCTTTAATATGTTGTCAACCCAAAAGTTGACTGCTCGCGACAGTGGACTATCTATCTCTTTGAGCCTCTCAATAAGCTCTGGAGTCCACTTGGTGGGTACTTCTGGCTGGAAACAGTTCTTTCGCTCTGCAAGCCTTGATATCCACTCATGCAACTCGTTTCCAAAGAATGCCCAAAAAATTTTGTGAATATCTTTCCACAGGTATTTTTTCAACCAATCTACATCTGAGAGATGCAGATGTCAATTTTATTTCCTTGCGAAGTCTCTTTCCGTCTTTTCACACCAGGCCCAAATCTCTTTCTTGTTTAGGTGCCAATTTTCTGCAATCAACAGAACCTTTTCATCCGAGCACATCACTATTTCAAGCGCGACAACTCACCACTGATTCTTAGCACGGCGACATAACTATTTGTTTGCTTAGATAATTTTTCTAGAGGTTTCCAATGTAGACCCAAGTTCTTTGCATTTCAAGGAACCAACAAAACCCCTTTTCACCAGCCCTTTTGGCAACAACCTGCGAATAGTCTAAAGCCTCACCAAGGTGAAGCAATGGGGAGGTTGTGGAATTGGGTTTCCACAACCGGGTGATGAGTGCTTCAAATAGACTGATGAGCAATGCACTGCGGACTGAGGACTACATGAAGTTCACCTTCTTCACAGCTAATAATTCTACAAGATGGACACTTGCACAACTCGCGCATCCAAGGACTGCACGATTCGGAAATCTACTCAACGACAGGGAAGCGCAACTTAGAACTACGTGCCCTCTTCAGACTTAACCAATTCTCAATGACTTTACTTAATGTTTTATTTCCATTCATCGATTGCCTTAGGTTATTTATCTTATGACTTCTGCAATATGACAACCACAATGTGTTGCACACTTCCGGTGTTGCGCTTCGAGGGAGTCACACGGCATGAACTCTACTTACTTAAGTGTTTATCTAACTGACTTATGCATTCACAGACTTAGAAATAATTGTGCATCTAACATTCATCCATATATGCGATACCTAACATACTATTCCCATCTTCATTCTTTATGGTGAATACATATAAAAGTAGAACACATAAACTCATAAGCAGGATCTCAAGATTTATTGTAAACAAATAAACAGGTGCAAACACATAAACAATCACACAACAAAGCATCTAACTTGGTTCACCCCCAAGATGGGAGCTACGTCCACAAGAACTGTTGTTATATTATCTTGGGATGGATACAATAGTTCCAGTCTGCTCACTCAGCTGCAGAATCTCTTCTCTCTTCATAGGTCATATATTTACAATGCATAGGCAAAAACCCTAAGGTTTCTCAAAACTATCGCGATTTTCCCCTAACCGGATTGTTAGGCTCTGATAGCGACTCCTCCATTGTGGCCATCCTATGTACATGGTCACGTCACTTTCAGCCTACCCTATCGACCGCATGCCGACTGTCGCTTTCACCCAGCCGTTCTTTCTCTAACGGCTTTATGTGGCCGTTTCACATCATGCTTCCTCTGCTCATGTGACCGGTCGCTTTCCTTCCACGATAGTCCTTACCTGCTTGCTTTGTAATCATGGAGTATCTTAACAAAAAATAGGCCATCGATGGTCTTACCAGAATATGTACCGTTTTCCTTCCAACATTCTGCCTTGCCAGATCCCCGCAGATCAGGCTCTTCGTAGCGTTGTCTCTTCACGGTGTTGGATTCCTTACATTGCCGATGTTGCGCTGCACTCAACTTCGTAGCTCCCAAAACTGTCTTTGCAAAAAATTCTCCAGCTGAACTAGGCTCAACTCCATAGTTCCAAAAATGTTTTGTCAAAAATGCCTTACTTGGGCCAGGCCCAACATAATGGCAAGATCGATCCTGGGCATTTCCTCATAGCTCCATGCAAATACGCCGCGAAATTATTTAAATCAGGCTATGAATGTGGTGAGATCCTCAGGAGAGCAAGTCTGTCCAATGTGGATATGTTCCATGACATCCGGTGTAACTGAGATGTCAATAGGTATGGTGGGCGTAATGTTTTCCATGTTGCCTTCCGTAACCATATCACAAGTGAGGATCGGTGACTGCGAGCAAGGATATACATCTAGTGTAAATATTGTTGTGAAAGCGTTCTCCATGAAATCTAATGGGGGTAGAAAAGACGATCGATGGTGAAGGTCTTCTCACAGAGGTTCATCCGTGATCATAATCTCCTTAATGGACTCATTAGAATGGAAAGTACAGAGCATAGGGTCCGATGAGGATGACGTCCGCTGTAGAGAACAATATGTAGAGGCTACGGCCAAGTGGTCCTCGGGGGCTGTCTGGATATCCTCATAAGTGGCTTCACCTGGTGAGAGAGGCATAGTATCTCCAATCAAATGCATGGTGGCCTCATCGGGCACGAGCCATTGATATGTAGAGTTGGAAGATGATGGAATCATGGAGTAGATCATGTTCATCGTGGCAACATGGTTAGGGGGATCCAGGATTGGAAACACACCCATAAGAGATGAATATTTTATGAGGTTGACCCCCACGCTCTCATATGGTTATGAGGATTGTCTTAACAAAGGGACACTATCACCAGGGTGAGTAGCAGTGTCTGGTGTACAAAATTCCAATTCGTCGATGGTGACAATTCGACCTTGATGGGGAAATTGCATAATGCGGAAGATAGATGATGCGACCACAGTCATGGAATAAAACCAATTATGACCAAGAAAGAGATTATAATCCAAAGGGGCTGCGACTACCTCCACGTTAATGGTTACAGTCTTACCCCCCAACTCTACTGCTAAGGCTTGTAATAGCCCATGGGGTTGGAAGCCACGGTTGTCGAATGCTTTCAGGGTAGTAGGAGAACGGTTTAACTTAGGAGAGCCAATGGCTATCCAACAAGACAACGACATGTCTAAGGTGGAGGAACATTTGTCTAATACAGTACAATGGATTGTCTTCCCAACAACCTTTGTGGTAATTTGGAAATCTATCTAGTGGGAAAGCCTCGATTTAAAATACTCAAGTCTAACCATGATCGTATTCGAGGAATCCGGGTGTACCGCGCCGATGGAAGTGAGAAGAGTCTTGCATTGATTGGGACAACTCTACAAGACTTCTAGCGTCTACATGGCATAAGGGGCTTGCGCAAAGTCCTGTACAATGTTATAATTCTAAGTTGCTTGAGCATTAGGATTGAAAACGGATTTTCGAATCGTGCTCTTAGGAGGACGCAAGAATGAATCTAACGAATGTTTCTCAATTGTGAGAGAACCTTGTGGCGCAGAAATAACCTATTTAGATATGAAATATTTTTCAGTATTACTTCTAGTGAATTTCTTAGGAGGACTGAGTCGTATGATCATGATTGTGTATCCAGGTTAACCATCTCACTACACATCATGAGAACATGTGCGGTGGAGGATGTTTCTCCTTGAGAAGGAGAGGGTTGGGTAATCATTTGTTGGTTTTGGATGGGGAAGGGATCATTGAGAACTGCAGGTGTGGATTTTCCCTTAAGAATTTTCTTCACTTCATCTCTGTGGGGACACTCTTTGGAGAAATGGTCACCGCCACACAGTAAAGAAGGATACTTGAGCTTCCATTTCTATTTCGTGTCTTCAGGAGGGTTCTTGTGTTTCTCCTAGTTGGAAGACTTTTTGGGTTTACCTTTGGTTTTCTTCTTGCCACAAGATTATTGAGGTGAGGTGTATTGAACAGAATTCACCTCCTCAGTGGGAGCAGGAGTGGGTGACTTGGTCGTGCTGTTGCCAGCCTGTGACGAGGGTGGGGAAGAGCCATGGTGGTTCGACGATCCACCGGTTTGAGTAGGAGGTTGGGAGTGTACAGAACCAATAATGTTGTCGGCATGAGGTTCCTAACACTACAATATTTGAACCCAAAATACGACGAGGAAATCCGACGACCTCCGACGAAAAGTACTGTGTCGTCGGATTTCAACTTAAAAATTACGAAATTTGATGACTAATTTTTAAATTGATAGAAGGTGTCGTCGGATATCCGACGGCTACTGGATGTCCGATGAGGTCTCTAGAATAGTTACCAACTTTGCTGGATATCTGACCGAATATTAAGCCCAAGATGTCAGATATCCAACCTCCTATTAAGCTCGAGGATGTCGGATATCCGATGACAAGCGATACCCAAGGATGTCGAATATCCAACTACTTATGATGCCCTATCTCGTCGGATAACCAAGATCTACTCTCTAATGGTAACTAAGTTCAGGGCGTTGGATATCCGACAGAAGGAAGACTTTTTAAAACTATAAATATTGAAACATTCCGACATGTTTGCTATACAAGCGACGATTTGCGGAAGTTTTTTTATTCGACGGGTTGTTTTTGGTGAACTGTTTTTCATTATTTCCATTGTTTTTGTGATTAAAGCGAGCGAAGTGTGGAGCTTCATTTTCTAAGATCGATAATCTCTTTACGAGAAAATGTCAACTAACAATATTCCTTGTCCAGACAAACAAAATCTACAATTGCTTGCTAGTTTGTGGGAAGGAGTTGAAAGACTATTGTCCATGTAGTCAATGTAGGGGCTTTAAGAGGAGAATAATTTTTATCACAACAGCCACAAAAAATTGTAGGGAGCATGGGCACGCTAAGGGGGGACATGAATATCATCCATTTGTAAGTTTTGCATTATATATGTTTTATTTTGATTTCTTTTGTAAATGTATGTATTATTTTAATATTTCTTATATTAACTTATATCTATTGATCATGGTTTCAATAGATGGGGACTAACATGGACAATAAATATTATTTTAATATTTAATATTTATTATAATAATTTTTTCTTTTGTGCATTTTGAATCTAGGGTATAGTAGAATAACTCATTTATTTGTTTGTTAGTAATACTAACCCACTCACTGGGGAAAGCACTTAGCTCTCTAGATTTGGGACACTTTCCATCATGATAATAGAAATAACGACTATATTGGCATGTTGTAATTTCTCTTATATTTTGTCTATAGAAACCATAGCATCGTTTATCTTACCTTAGTGGATACTATGAGAAATTTTGAGTTCTATTTGAGTAGCTTTGCTCAGTAATTGGGTCAATTATTATGTCTCTTGGATAGTTTGGATGCACCTACTTGACCAACAGTACAATTGGCCATTGTTCTTTTCATCCCAACAGTACAAAATTTGTTACATTTTAAATGCATCACATAAATTTTTACATTTTGGGTTTGAATTTTTTATATTAACTTTTATCTATTGATGGTTTCATGTAATTATAAAGGAAAGACATCCTACGGCATATTGTCCGGAGGAAGTGCTTCTAGAAAAAGTATCGGAGGAACATGGAGCTATGAATATTAATGAAGAACAAGTTAATGATCACATCGAAGAAGATGATCATACTGATAACATAGTTGAAGATGATGTTACAAATACTTTGATCCATGATTCATTTAATGTTAGAATGGATGATGATCATGATCATGAAAATGATGAACATTTTGATAATATTCATGATACACCTCTTCTTGAGAAGGCATACAAACCCCTTTATGAGGGCTCCAAGACAAATCTTCTCTCTGCTAGATTGTTGATAATGAACTTGAAGGTTATTAATGGTCTTTCAAACATATCAGTCACACGGATGTTAAGGTATGTAATATATTCCATCACAAAATATATATGATCGTGTATTTTATTGTTAATTCATATATAAGTCAAATTATTATGGATGAAATGTGTTTAATTAATATTATTTCTATATTATATTAACTAGATTTTTATTTTTATTTGTTGTAGCATGATAGGTGAATATTTGTTACCACCATCAAATATTTTACCTCGCACATATCGAGATTTATCTGCCATCATGAAAGAAATTAGAATGCAGTATGAAGTAATTCATGCATGCCCCGATGACCATGTTCTATATTACAATCAGAATGAATTTGCAACAGAATGTCCTGAATGTCATATCAGTAGATATAGAATAGATCAAGTAACAAAAAAGGTGTCTCGCAAGGTTCTACGTTATATTCCCATTATTCCATGTTTGCAACGACTGTTCAGGTGCAAAAACATAGCGCAGTTTATGGATTACCATGCACATAACAGAAGTCAAGACGAAATTATTCGGATTCCTAAAGATGGGTCTACATTTAGAGATATGGAGGAACAATGGCCTCACTTTAAAGAAGAACCTCGTAATCTTAGGATTTCTTTGGCAGCAGATGGTGTCAATCATGAAGCCATTAATGGCCTTCCACGAGGAATGAAAAGTTATCCTAGATAGTTTAGTAGGTTTCCCTACTATGAGCACCTGCAAATTGCTCATCTATTTGATACAATGCATATCGGAAAGAATGTGACGGAAACATTATGGCGAATATTGGATGGAAGGAGTGAAAAATAAAAAATTGTCAAAATTTGCAAAGACATTCAAGATAGCAACCATGCAATGAAAGACATCATTCAATTTCATACCAAGGGAGAGAAAATTAATATAAACTCACTTCCATGGATGTTAGCAGACCAGCAAAGTAATGTTGTAAAAGAAGTCATTCGAAAAATTAAATTTCCCACCGGATTTTGTGCGAACATGAAGAATATCATAACAAGGAAAGGTGATTTCGCGGGGGTGAAAATGCACGATTGGCATGTCTTTATGAAGGTAATTATTATGGTATGCATTTAATTTTTTTTTCCTATTCCAATGAATATGGTTGGTATTTTTGTTTGTCTAGTCTTTGTTGATAAAATGAAACGATTTGTATATTATTGTTATAGTATGTTCTACCTCTCTCTATCCCAGACAACTTCGACAACAATGTCAAGCAAATAATATATAGTCTCGGGAAATACATGAGATAAGTGGTGATTTTTTCCATGTGCTTAGTGTTTGTTTAATTCAACATAGAAATTATATTTGATTTTCGTTCTCTAATTCATGTTATGTAATAGAATGGTTTTTTCCTTTAATCTCTTGATTGGGTTGTCATGTCACTTGTAGATGGTTGTCATCTAAATAATTCCATAAAGAAGACATAAAGTATTGGACGATATAAATTCATCGTCTCATGTGTGAAATGCAGAAGCATCTACCTTCGGCATTTTTCAATGCACAGGAACACTACTTCATACACCAAGTTGAGGAGATTGAACTGTGTGGACCTGCGCACTCAAGGTCCATGTGGATGGTTGAGAGGCACTTTAAATTTATGAAGGGTTTGGTTAGACAATGAGCATATGCTCAGGGTTCTATGATGGAGGGATATATGGTATACCAAAACATGTTGTATATTAGTGAATGTCTTCATATGTTAGCATCAAAGCTCAATTTACGTTGCATTTGTCATCCAGACTCCAATAAAGATTTCGAAGGGGAGTACCTTAAGGGGAAAGGTAGATCGAGGAAGGTCAAAGGTAATATAACACATTTGACTGGTGATTTTTATGTATATATATCATACATATTCTATTCTTATATTCAGTCATTTGCATCAATTTAGAGTGTAATATACTTTGTTAAGTGACTATACATTTGTATTGAATTTTAATTTTATTGTCATCAAACAGTTGGTCAAGAGTGGGATGCAATTCATTTATACATCGCAAACAATCTTGACTAGATGAAGGTATGGATTGAACGATGTGAACAATCTGTTCATGGAATATCATGGGAAGGTGTGGCTTCATTGGTTAAATATGCACACTGCAATGGAGACACCAATCTAACACAAAGGGAAATCGATTTAGCAAGAGGTATAAGTAGGTAAGCATATTAATCAACCACACTGTTTATTTTTTTGTAAAAAATATTGTTGTTGTACATCACGCTAATTTTTTTCCTTGTATGGCATTATTAACATGCACTAGTTAATCATAAATATTGGATCATTATGTAATCTTTTCCTGTATGGCTTGTTGTAGGTAAAACACCATAAGGCTATGTGGTGCAATGGATGTAGATATCGCATCAAAAAGTTGAATGAAATGAAGAAAACATCAGATTGTGGGATATCTGCAGTCTTTGAGGTGACCAATGTTTCTTCTAGAAGTGACAGACATCCAGAACTCTCTGAAAATCGATACGATGGGTATCTGGAAGACATTCTTCAGTGTGACTTTAACTCCTTCAAGTTATTTATGTTCATTTTCAAATGGTACAGGTGTCGATTGAATCAATGTGATCCCGATAAAACAATTATTGAACATGATAATGGATTTACCATAGTAAATACAAGGTTGTTTGAGCCAGGAATGGAGCACTATGTTCTTCCAACCCAATGTGAACAGGTATTTTACTTTGAGTTTCCAGGTAGAGTGGGTTGGTCATTTGCTATGAGACATGGTCCAAGGGGAAGGCTGGTAAAGTATAACATAGATGAAGGTAATGAAGACATTCTTGAAGAAGAAGACGTCGTTGAAGATGATCATGATCAACATGAGTCAGATGATCATGTTCCAGTAGAATATGTCGAAGAATTTCTCAAATCAGATGATGTATCAGACAATGTCCATGAAGATGATATCGACGATGACATGATGGTCGTAACTGACATTGACAACGATGATGATATGGCCAATCCTTACAATGTTGAATCTGGATCATCGAATGATACAGATGATGAAGTCCATTGAAGTGTATGAGGTATGCAGTAATATATCTACTCTATATATTTTGATTTAATATTGCCATAGAAATATTGAATTTTATTGCCGGTATGTATAATAAATTAACTGTTTCTTACTATTTTTTTCCATTTTCCTGTATGTTATAATTAGAAACATTGCTTGTTATATAGTATGACAGAAAACACATTTAATTTTTTTGTACATAGATATTTTTGTCAGGTTATGGGGAATTGAGAGTGATGTGAGGGGAGGGATGGGTCATAAGAGCTTCCACCTTCACGTGGCTAGCCCTGTTTAGTAGAGAATATTAAATGATTCTCGAAACAGAGACAAGCTTATAATTAAGGAAATGCACAATTATCATGCTAACCAAAATGGCATGCTTGATCATGACCATCATCTTCATCATGATCTTCATCGTTGTATGAAATACAATGCAGCTACCTAGAAATACCAACGACATTTTTCGTCGGTGGTTTAGCGAGCTCGTTGGATTCTTTTGAAGTCAGAAGTTTGATATCTAATGCCTCTTGCCGTTAATGGTATGGCGAGGTCGTCGGATTCATCATCATCATCATCTTCATATTCATCATCATCATCTTCATCATCGTCATCATCATTATAATCATCATCATCATCCTCATCCTCATCATCGTCATCATCATCATCATCATCATTTCTTTATTTCTATCTTCGAGGATAATCTATTTTCCCAAGTTGTTTCCCATAAAAAAAAAAATCATGGGGCTAACGTTGGATTTTTTTAAATATGTGCTAGATTGTACTGAAATTTGGCATGGTTAGACTAGACACATGCATTGACGTTGTGGAAGGGTTTCCAGACTCAAACATGACTGACACCAACCATTGGAGCATCAAAAACCATACTTATAGATTAATTATTGTGCTACATGGGGCCAACGTTGAATTTTTTTAAATATGTGCTAGCTTGGATTGAAATTTGGCATAGTTAGACTAGACGCATGCATTGACATTGTGGAATGGTTTCTGAACTCAAACATGACTGACACCAACCATTGGAGTATCAAAAACCATACCTATAGATTAATTAATGTGCTACATGGGGCCAACGTTGAATTTTTTTAAATATGTGTTGTCTTGGACTGAAATTTGGCATGGTTAGACTAGGCGCATGCATTGACGTTGTGGAAGGGTTTCTGGACTCAAACATGACTGACACCAACCATTGGAGCATCAAAAACCATACCTATAGATTAATTAATGTGCTACATGGGGCCAACGTTGAATTTTTTTAAATATGTGCTGGCTTGGACTGAAATTTGGCATGGTTAGACTAGACGCATGCATTGACATTATGGAAGGGTTTCCGAACTCAAACATGACTGACACCAACCATTGGAGCATAAAAAACTATACCTATAGATTAATTAATGTGCTAGATGGGGCCAACGTTGAAATTTTTTAAATATTTGTTGGCTTGTACTGAAATTTGGCATGGTTCTACTAGATGCATGCATTGACACTGTGGGAGGGTTTCTAGACTCAAACATGACTGACACGAACCATTGGAGCATCAAAAAACATACCTATAGATTAATTAATGTGCTACATGGGGCCATCATCATCATCATCATCATCATCATCATCATCCTCATCCTCATCATCATCATCAACATCATCATAATCATCATGGACGTTGTCATCGTCGGATTCTTTTGAAGTCATAAGTATGATATCCGACACCTATTGTCGTTGGTTGTAGATAAAAATAATTGAAACTATATATTAAATAAATAGTTATATAGTGATGGAATTTTTAAATTTATAATATTATAATATTATTGAATTTATGATATTATGAATATAATTAAGATTATATATATGATCATAAAATTTTAACGAATTTGTAATATGTAATATAAATATTATGTGGTTAGTTTATATTGGAGGGTTTAAAATTCTAAAAAATGGCATATGGTCATGATTCTTTATATAGTCTTTATGGGGAATATTTAGTTTATAAATGCTACATAGTCATCACTTATCTGAAACCTTATATGCCACCACGTCATAAAACAACTAAAGTCCTAAAACAACGATGATTAGGCCAAAGACAGTTTCTTCAGAACAATCTAGTGTGAGATTCCTATTTTGATTATTAGTGGGAGAAGTTCAGGTCTCAAAAGTAAGTCTTTGTTTATTGCACCGAGGTTCACAGGGTAGCTTAAGAAGTTGGCACAGGGAAATTAGGAATTGCTAATCATTACAGTTCACTACATACAATTTCAAATTTTAATCATGAAAATTCACCACAAACTTTCAGGTAGCCATAGTGATCCAGACACTCTCCTTGTGATCTCAACCTTAAGGGGGTGAAAATTGTCCCTATATATGGCGAGTGATTATTGTTTTAGTTAGCATAACTTTTAAAAAAATCTTTATAAACTCATGCTTACATTACTAATAAATAGAATCATGAGATAGAAAATAGGGAATCACTACTAGATAGAATCCATTTCCTTGTTGTTCATGAAGGGTTCAAACTTGGGAAGTGTTTCATTCCTAGGTCCTAATTGTTGTAAAAATTAGATTGCAATCCTTGAACAAGAACATGATATTTACATGATCATTCATCCTCACATGAAGATGTCATTCAAATTTAAAGGTATTGCAATATTTGGAACAACATTTCATTTAGATAAGGAATGTGTATTTCATGTACACAGAATCTTCATACTTTTGAGTGAGTACAGGATGACAATTGAACATTGAACATGGAGGAAGCATTCACTTCACTCAATGATGATTTTTCTTTGTTGGTGAGTAGTTATATGATCATTACTTCACTCAATGATTCTATTGTGTGTTTGGTGTCACATCTACATGGACATGTTTGAAGATGAAGCATGCCCTCTTCTTATGGGCCCTGATATTTTAAAGGATTTGCTAAAAAAAAATCACTTCCACTTCAAATTCCTTCATTAGAGTATTCATTGTGGACAAGTTGGGAATTACTCTAATTTTATAGCTACGAGTGCTAGAGATGAACAAAGTCATTGATATTTACAACCATTATGTACTAAGTCTACAAAGTCTACATGGAACACATATTTCTCAAACTCTTGTCATTCCAAGGCCCTTATTATGTTTTTTCAACAATCTTGATAATCACATGAATGTATTAGAAGAGGGGCCATGGTTTTTAGGCCTAGATATCTTCTTCATTAGACATTGGTTTCCAACACTCAATCCTATGACCATGCCTAATACCACCAACCTATTTTGGGTGCACATGTAGAATATCCCCCTATTTATGTGGGGTTTTCCAATATTTGAATAATTGAAAATTATCTAGGGAGATTTCCAAAGTTTGACATCAACCAAGTCCAAAAAAGCATCATTATTTTTCCATGCATTTGTTTATAAAGTATTAGGTTGGAATTTTATTAAAAAAATGAATCAATTCAAATTAAAAAAACAATACATAAAAACAAACCAACAAAACAAAATTGTTTGAGATCAGGAGGTAATTTGTGATTGTCGCAAGGGAGAGGGAGTGACCCGATGAGCTAGTATTGGGAGTGACCAGACATGCAAGCAGCGGGACAGGCGGGATAGACCAGTGGATAGTTGGATATTTTTGAGACCATGTGCCCATTGCAGAGGAGAATTCTATTCCTGGAGGATATTGAGACCTTTGTAGAGAGAAACCCCACTCCCATAGGATAATAGAGGGGATCGATTCACCCAGTGAAGGCCACATAGTATATTAGGATATTGGTGCACCAGTTGGAGAAGGAAGTCTAGAGGATATTGGTGTGCCCAGAGGAGGCATTCCGGTGGAGACCACATTCAACTAAGAGACTGAAAATGGAAAAAAAGGGCTCGATGTACTCAGTAAGGACATTAACCATTCTTCCCTGCAACCCCCTTGAATTTTTTCATTGAAAGAGGGTTTTATTACTCCGCTACTTGAGACCACCCCATAGTTGGTTTTATTGCTGCAAATTCATGAATAACGGGGTGCTTGTTTTCCTGATCAATAAGATGTTACCCTAATTGTGTAAAAAATGAATCCCCTGATCGATATGACCAACAATAAGAAAACCAACAATGTCTAAAAGTTTGGATATGACCCACTTGTAGACCTTGACTTAGCTAGAGGCATAAGCGTTGGATCAAAGTGGTCAATAAAGAAGTCTTCTTCAACATCATTGAACTACTTATCCTAGAGGAGTGATGGAAGGAACATCCAGTATATGAGAAAGAGTTCCATAAAATTAGTATTGGACAAACCCTAAATAAGGTCCTCAGCATCATCTATTTGCCTAGTAATTAATATATGATTTTTAGGTTCCAATTTGCTTCACTATTCACTGAGAACACGAGCCCATGAATTTGATCCAATAATTCTGAAATTCAAAACCAAGATTTTGTTTCCATACTATATCTCATATTGTGTCATACCTTGAACAACATGAGTATGTGTCTTTAATTGATGACATGGGTTTCACAAGCAACTGCTTATCCCCGTGATTTAAGCTCAATTTGCTTCAAGAGAAGCATGCATGGATCCATCTCTATAATAAATCTATTCTTCACTAAAATTTTGTTTCCATAACATTTTTCATATGGTGTCATACCTTGAAGATCATGAGTATGCGTCTAATTGATGTTGTGGGTTGCACAAACAACTGCTTCTCTCCATTATTTAAGCTCAATTCGATACAAGATAACCATGCATCAAACCATCTCAATAATAAATCTATTATTTTGTTCAACTACTCCACTCTATTGTGTAGTGTAGGAAAGAGTCCTCTACCAAGAGATGCCATGAGAAATGTTAAAATCATAGTTGGTATTTTCTCCTCTATCATCAATCCTAACATACTTAATCCTTTCCATGTTTTGATTTTCCACTAATGAATTGAATTCTTTGAATTTCCCAAATGTTTCATCCTTGGGTTGAAGTGTGTATATTCAAAGGACTCTTGATAGTGTTTCCCCAACACCCACCATTCATAGAAACCACTAGGGAAATCAATTTGTGAATATTAGCAATGTGAAAATGTCTCATATGCTGCAAACCAATATTTGTATGCCCCAAACATTCATCCCATAGCATGCCAATGTCACCAACATTGGCTAACATGTCAACAAATCCTTTCATTTTAAGTATGAATTCTTTCCCAAATTGTACATCTGAATAGATTCATCACAAATCCCTGAAGCAAACACTTTAAATCCATCATTCATGTCCTTTTCAACCAATTGATTCAGCTTAAAGGTGACCTTCTTGTTGGTGGGTGTGATTAAAAAATAGAAGAAATATTTGACCCAAAACCTAGAAAATACCCTAACTTGGTTTTATTGATGAGCCTTCTGCAATACAAGTCACTTGCAATTACAACACAGCAGAGGGGAGTGGATTGAAAACAAATCGAGTTGGATCACGTAGTTGGAATTGAGGCAGTCGCTCAATACACATCATCTCCTTCCTAAACTGACATGCCCTATGGGTTAAGATTCACACATTTTTAATGAATGCACTATGGGGAGAGCTATTACTCCAGTAAAATTAAGGGAAACCAGAGCGGTGAGGAAGCACACGTCAATCCAAAAAAAAAAAAACAAGACACAAGTCCCATTGATGAGATGTGTAGTTGATTCAGTATTTAGAATTGTATGATGGGTTAATACTAAATCAAGACCTTAGGGCCTTACTCCATAGACTCAATATTTAACTCTATGGACTTACTAAGGCAAGACCTTTAGATTCTTCCCCGAAGGGGATCTCATGGTAGTGATGTTTCTTGTTCAACTTGGACCTCTATTGTTTTTATCCCAAAACTAGAAGTGATTTAACTCTGTGTACCCACTCCTTCCATCCGAGGAGTGTTGCCAGGGGTCTTGAGTTTCATCTTGGCAACAAGCCTCGGACGACAGGCGTGGGTACACAGAGTCTACAGTTTCTTCCAAGCATGGGATATCACACAAGAGGAACTGAGCTTAGTTGATAGTAGTATGTCTACAATCAAAATTTGATCTTAGTTGATAGTTCTCTGTTTGCAATAAAATTTAGAGGAATTGAGGAAAATGAACATGACCATAAGCTGATTGATGTGAGTTCTAGTATAAGGTAATTTTTTTCCAATTTAATTATTTGATATTTGAAATTACAATTCAAATAATGTGTGGTATAGATGTGCCATAGATGAAAGTTTTAACATCTCAAGTAATTAGATCTTTGACCAAAGACTAGGAATGACAAACTTGGGTACTAAGAAAGAAATAACAACAACAAATAATTATCATCTGTATGGTTGTAGGAGGGAAGTTTCAATTCCCATAGTCAAGAGTTTGGGGGCATTGATGTCAAGGTACTCAATGCAAGCTAAAGGGGAAATGATTAGTATTGTTCATGATGTAAAAGTAAAGGATGTATTGCTCATGATTAGGATACTCTTGTATTTAATGTCATAAAAAACAAGTTGTGGTATAGCTTCCCTTATTGTGGTTATTATTTTTGTATTAAGCTCATGAACATTTATATGCAGTTTATTGTTTCTACTATCACTGTGTTTTTGTGATGAATGATTGAAGAATCTTATAAGTTTGCCTAAAGAGTTATGAACATGGATATATACAATTCCTTATATTTATTATCACTTTGTTTTATGTGATGAATTCATTTGCATGACTTGAGTATATCTGAAGCTCTCCTTGAGGTCCCATGAATGAACTTGAATAATTGCTGCATTCCGAAATTGAACATTTGCATCTTAACCCTTTCATTCTGCAATTTAGAGAGAGAACACTTGCAACATTTTTCTGTACTTTCATGGGTGTATAAACATGCTTGAAATTAATGGCTTCCAAACTTCTTCTTGCTGACAATAAAACATAGGACTGTATTGTCTGGAAATGAACATTGAAGACATCTTTGGGAATTTGATCATGGATTGTTGTATATGATATGTTCCAAGATTTCCTTGCTTTTGCACATAAATCATTGTCTAGGCCATGAATCATTCAATCTAGATAGGAAACCCATTGAATCATCAATCCAGAAAATGAAAATTAAAGGTGACAAGAGGTCAATTTATTTAACAAACTGGTGATTTCCATGCTCACTTGACAAACTGGTGATTTCCTTTTTCATTGTCTAATAATATGCAAAATTCCCATTGTAGTGATGTCACTAGGATTCTAATATCTAAAGAAACCTCAGCATTAATCTTGAGATGTAGATTCTTTCTTTGCTTTTCAAATTGTCTATTAGATGGGATTATCCATACATGGGATATCTGAAGGATGAGAGGACCACAACCAAATACATTGAAAACAATAGGACGACAAAACTCTGTCATTTATAAATTATGATATTGGCCTTACAACCTCCCTTTATTTATATTGGCCCCTTTGGAAGCTTTAGAAAATTTCTCTTCCTTTGGTTAGAAACCATGAGAAGTAACTAGAAAAACACATATCTAGTACTCAACATCCGAACATGACATAATGTCCAACACTTCATATGGAAAAGGCACAACTACATAAGAGTAAATATCTTGATTCTTTTGTAGTTAACCAAGTTATTCAGTGTACAGTAGATAGGATACAACAACAACAAAAATTTCAATTCCTAGGCTACTAACACTCCCAAACAAAAACACAAGATATCCATTTGATCATGAATTTTTGCCTCAAGAAACACTTTCTACACCATCATTTTGTGCATTGAAAACTGTTCCTATGGTGTTGTTTCTAACTTAAGAGGACACTAGAGACACTTTCAATTTCAAACTACGATTCAATACAACTTTCTTAAGACAATCCACATTTATTCTATATATTATTATATTTCATTATTTCATAACACATTGAATTAATAGCTAGATATTAATTACTAGGTGTTTCCTTATCTTATGTGCATTAAAGAATTAGATAGAAGTTTGATGCTTTTTTATATAACCATTTGACCTTCTCTTTTAGATATTTACATTATAAACACAAAATTGAATCACAAATTGTAGGTTCTCATCAAACCAATCTTAGTGTTGTTTTGTTTTCTTTTTATTTTAGGTTTGTTTTAGTTCAACAACATCTCTTCTAAAAACATATCAAAGTATTCTTGTAGAAAAGTGAATGAACTTCAATCTTCTTCCATGTATCAAGAACCATTTTTTGGGTGTGTGAAGGTTTAGCTTAAATGGGTTTTGTAGGAGATGCGTGGAAATTTGGTAAACTTAAAGATGTTGGTAGCATTAATTTGGTAAAATAGGACTACTATAATAAATATAGTTTTGAGTGATCCCTTTTGGAAATTGATAGATCTAGAGTTAAAATGGATATGTATTAGACTGTGTTATTCTTTATTTTAAGATATCATTGAGTTGATCACACAATGATAGAAAATATTTTTCTCACAAATAGCTTGGAAAAACTTCTTGATTACCTTTCATTTCTATCAAGTTTTGAATGCATAATGATTCATTATGAAAATCTTCAAAGTCTTCAAATCCTAATTTTTTAATCCTTGTCATCTCATCAAAGTAGTACCCCTTATCTTTAGATACAATATTTTCTTGAATTATGCTCACATGCCTTATTTTGATTTTATGGGTTTTAAATTGAAATAATGTTTCCTAGCATACATGATTATGCACAGTATCACAATGTCATGCTTATGCTTGCTAAGGTTTAAACATTGTCATGCATTTTACTCATTAGAAGTAGAAGAAAGTTATTGTTGGATTCATTTAATTTGAAAGAGTGGTTATAGTTTGAAAGAGCTCTCTCCTTAACTTAGCTAGGATTCATTGAAAGGAAAGGCATTTTTTATTCATATGCATTTGCATGGTTTGAGTCAGTCATCACACCACGAGTTGCACTTCCATCACCCGACTGAGTAATACAACCATTAAAATTTAACTTGTTAACTCAACAAACTTTAACCTTGCTTGAGGATAAAAATAATTTGGTAGTTAGGTAGGACACCGGGGATAGGCATCCAAATAATTCCCCCTTGTCTTTTCATCCGAGACATAGATGTTGTCCTCTAGGGTACTAAAATCCTCTAGTATTTATTGACACGGTCATCGACCTATTTGTGGAAGGGCCTCTCGTTTTTTCAAGGGTCAAGCCGCGAGGATTGATTCTGGATGGACTTTGTGGAATGGTGCAGTCCACTCTGCACCTAAGGCATATCGATCCATTGTCTTCCTTGTACTCTACCGTATTGGTGATACAGGGGCGATAAGACATAAGTGCCGAAAACCTTCTCTGATGTGTCATGAACGAGGTATCCTAGTAACTTTTCTTCTAGGGCTCTTTTACCTAGGATCCCTTTAAGTAGAGGTATATCCTTCAAATTCGGTCTGTCACTTTGTATTGTTCGACTTGGATTTCATCACATTGCGAAGGATACGATTTGTCGAGGTCTCCAGCTCCTAGTTAGGAAGTTTGCTTGCTATTTTACCTTTTTAGAGGGTCTTTTTCTTTTTAGTGTTGCTTGTTGGCATTCTAGCCACTTTTGTTTCAGATCGCTTATTGTGACACCGGTCCTAGTATAGTTTTTTGAGCTTGATTTTTTGGCCTGCGAGCCTTGTCTTTTCCTAGCTCCCTTTCTGCATGCTTGATTGCTTTAGGGTTTTTGAGTTCTTACATGGTCAGTTACCAATTATCTTATCATGTTTGATGTCCTCTTCTCCTAGGTATTCGATATGGTTGAGTTAGATCGTCTTCTCAAGGGAATGAACACCCCTTGATGGAGCCACTAAATATTGACCTTAGGAGTAGTCTAGAGGACCACGTGATCACATCAGTCGTGTGGACTTTTCCATTTACTGTGATGATGGTCTTTCAGGTTATATGGAACAATGGTACATTTGAGAGAGAGATGATTGGTTGTACCCCACCTTGGTTGATTGTCTTATGGTCCTTTCATTTTGTCGATAATATTTTTGTGGTACCTTGCCTTTTACCTATTGGGCCTTTTACTCATCTTGAGATATCTTTTGATTTGTACCAACTTTTATGTTTTCGGTCTCATGAGTACTATGGTAATTTGTCCACATTTGAGGTACACCCCCTTTGTCCAAGTTGTTATGAGTCTTTATGCCCACTTTGTACCACCCTCCAGACCTTAGTTAGGAATATTTCTTGCTATCATACCTTTTGGTGGTCCTATTTGAGTTACAAGAGGTAGTTACAAGGAGCTATTGCATATAAGAGGTAGTTACAAGGAACTATTGCATATATTTGACATTATTTTACCTTCCATCTCTTTGGAATGTCAAATAATAGGTAGTTACAAGGATCTATTGCAATATATATTTGACCTTATTTGTACCTTCCCCAAAATGGTTGATTTACTTTTGGTTCTTACATCCTGTTGTTTATTGGTCTTGTGGTAGCTTGTCCTTTTATTTTTTTGTGGTACCTTGCCTCTCACTATTTGGGTCTTTTACTGATCTTGAGTTATCTTTTGATTTGTATCGCCTTTTATGTTTTTGGTCTTGTGGGTATAACTATGGTAGTTTTTCCACATTTGAGGTAGTACAATCCTTAGTCCCAAGGGTTATGAGTCTAATTTATACCCACTCTTTTATTTTTTACTTGTACCTTACTAGTTGTTTTTTTTACCCTTTGGTTGGTCCTTGTACCTTACTGGAGGCCGTGAGTCTCTTTGGCCTAAGTCTGTTGGTTGTCAGCTCATCTTTATTTTGATTGTACTGAGCTTCTTGACTGTCATTGAATTTCTTTGACTGGTCGTACCATAGCCCAATCATCTCTCTCTCTCTGGTTTGTACTAACCCTATAATAGGATCACTTGGTTCCTAGAGTTGATTGGCCTCTAAGAGGCATAGTTATTTCTGAAAGTAACTCTTTTGAGTATATTACAGGAAACTTCTGCACCCAAGTAATCAAATATGTATTGGTTATAAGACTTAAATAATTTGAATTAAGTAGTTAAGACTTGTCATGTCAGATAAAATTGTTGGTAATCAAATTATATTTGTTGGTAAATAATTTTAAGAGTGGCAGAACTCTTCGATTGAACTTGTGAGGAAAATTATCTTGAAGAATAAGTGCCCTGATAGAAAACTGAGCAGAACTATGCCACTATTGATAAAGAAATCCTTGTAGCTCTGAGATGCATAGAGAAGTTCCAGATTCATTTGTTGAACCATGAATTTATCAGAAGAACAGATTGCTCCAGTCTTCCATTTGTGCTAAACAACACAATAAAATTTGCAACAGCAAAAGGAAATTTAGCAAGATGGAAAGCATTGTTTTGATGTTATAATTGTACTATTCATGAGCACATTTCTGGGAAAGAAAAAACCATTCCTAGCTTTTTAACAAGAGAATAAATGACACATAAGTATGTTGTTAATTTTTAACAAGCGAGCTTGAAGAAAGCGAGCCTGAAACAAACAATCCTGGTGCAAGCGAGCCCGAGACAAACGAGCGTAGAAGGTAAAAGCGGAATCCAGCGGGCCCATAACCCACAAGTAAACATGGAAATCTCTGCTTGGACCGAAGGAAAACATCAAATATATAAAATTAATGATAATATGAGTTGGTTCGATTATATGCAAACATGGAAACCTAGGTGGGAGTTGAGACATATTGAAGTATTAGATGCTAACTTACAGTGATCTCATGCTTTTATTAGACTAGTGCCAGAACTCAGAATAATGCCTATGGGTTCCAGTATTGTATCAGAGATGATTTACAACAACTCCCTGAGAAAAACAGTTGATGCAAGCAATTGGTTAAAAAACCTCTACCATGATCAACTTAATCTCGACAGAGGTCTCTACACATCACCCCAGGATACAACTAGACCATCAATACTACTGTATTAACCAGATACGTTCTTTGGAAGCATGGCCACATCAAGATGCTAGTCTCCGATTTCCAAGTACTACACACACTTATGAAAAATATAAAAAATTATGGTGGAAATTCTTGAGAAAAGAAAATATAGATAGAACATATTATACCATGCTAAAGTTTCGACTTCAAATTACACATATCCATGAGGATCCTGCATTATACGTCCCTGATTGGATGCGAGACTGGTGGCAGTCATTCGGCATCAACCTGACAGCATTAGAACCAGCTATTATTTATAATCTAAACCGGGAAGTTGGAGAATCTTTCTAATAGGTCAAAGATATTTTACAGACAAATATTACTGAGGATCAAATCCTTGGGTGCTACATTAAATACAAAGAACAATGGCTTTTCAAAACCTGTAGAGACGTCAACATGCATCATAATAGATGCGTGGTTCGGAGGTCTATTTATTCAAAGGCATGGCGCACTGAATCCAACGTCTTTCAAGAAATATATGGTCCCCCATACTCCAATGATTTGTAAATATCTCAAAAGTATTTGGCTATGAGTGGGGCCTGTCCATTCAGATTGTCATAAAGATTGAAAAGGAAGTCTTTGTAACTATGTCATGATAATATAAAGAAAGCCCTACTTTTCTCTATGTCAATATGATTGAAAATCTATGTTATGCAATAAATACCTTAAGTCAAGATTAAAAGTAATTGTCCAAAGGCAACATTAGTTGGGAGTATGACTGAAAAATACCATTTTTCAAAACAACATACATGTTTACGGTTCCGTTTTTTCTTGATTCAATTAATTTCAATCATCTAAGAAGACCATGCTTGAATAAGATTATACAAGTTCCACAACATTATATAAAATATTGTTTTTGAAGATTTGTGAACACTTATTCACCACCTAAAAGATCTTACTTTTGAAAGTCATAACAAATTTTAGAAGTTTTCCATAATGGTTAGTTATTTTTATTTTATATTATTGTTGTTGAATATAAATATCTTACTAAATGTGATTGAACTTCAATTACTGAGGTGATGAACCCAAACTGATGGGATGAGAGAGACTTTAGGGCCATGACAACAAAGCTGATAGTTGGATAGTTTGATATGGGACTCAAGACCCAAGGTAGCAATAAAAGAAAGCTCATAATTGCGTGAATTTCTACTCATAAGAAAGATAAGTGATTGTCTTCCTCATCGCTTGAATGCCTACATGTTGAGAAAGGGAATGAGGATCAAGTAACATTATAAAAGGTGCTACACGTCACTTTTTAAGAGGCGCTATGCATTACGGTCGTATCTAAATTTTTTTCCCATCACTAGTACAAAATGAGAGATAAGTGACCAGGTGACCAAAAAATTTGGTCACCACAGCTTTTTCAAGGGATAAATGACCAAAATTGAGAAATTTTAAGTGAACTGACTAAAAATGACCAATTTGGTCATGGGATAAGAACTAAACTAAAAATGACCAATTTGGTCAGGAGATAAGAATTAAACTAAAAATGACCACATAACAATTGGTCATTTATGTGGTCATTTTTAGTTGTGTCATTCCGACAATGGAAAATTATAATTTTGATAATGAATTTGTACAATTTAGTAAATTTTAACATTGCAGGGGGTCTCCGAATCCATCTGCAGTGTTAAAATTTAGTAAATTGTAACATCAATTGCGTCGAGAGGCGCTCTACAGCTCAATATGAGGGAGATCCTTTAACATGTGTCCATGTAACATTACACACGAGCATGAGAGAGATGTTGTAACGTTTGTCCATTAACGTTACACGAGTAAAAAGTAACATGTCGGCCAATAATAAAACCAATAATAAAACAAACAATAATAAAAAAATGTGTATTTTCATTTAGAATACATGTTTGAACCTCGGGAGATTTGATCCCTCTTGGCGCTTGATAGAGCCTAGGATTTGGATCTAGGCTGGTAGTACACAACTTGGATTATGAAAATACAACTTTCCAGTGTCAGGCTTGTCAACAAGTAGGACATTTGTAGGATTCAAGTCCTCAAGCACATGTTTATTCTAAAATAAAAAAAAATGATATAAACAAAAAGCAAAGGATGACAATCATTCGAGCAACGACTATCAGATGATGAAGATAAACAAATTGCAGAATACGTACACAATAGTCTCAGAGAAGGATACCAATGGATAGCTAGTAGTATGTGATGATGAATTAATGCCCTATTCGATGGAATATTGGAATTATGGTGGGTAGAAAGTTTTGAATTAGCCATTACATGAATCATCCCATAAGTTATATATTCATACTTATTAAATGGCTTGTGAGAAAAATGTTTTTTTTTTAATGTGTTTATGAGAACTTAAATAAACATTGATAAATCATAGAAGTTGTTTCAAAGAAATATGGGATTGTATATTCATAGGGTATTTCCAAAATTTTATTTTGGTGTATCTCACTTCATTTTTTAAATTCATTTTATTGTTTAAATTCTATCCATACTTTTGTGACAAGTAATGCCAATAAATCAATTGATCCTCTTGATACCAAATATGATAAAACTAGGACTTAATGGAGGATTTCAACACCTCCCACTTATTTACTAGGAGATAACCCTTGAACCTAAGTGTACTTTTGTGGTTTTCCTACTGAGTTTGGGTATAAGTCCCCATCTTTAATTGGGAAAATGATATCTTTTTCTTTTCTCATATGCCACAAATAAAGTAATATATTTCTAATCGTTGCAACCATTAATGAAACTTAACAACACCGATCTCACCTGGATAGGTTTTGATTTTGACTTCCACTTCAACTTTGAATAGAGATTGGGAAGAGGTGATGCTAGAACTTGGTCTCTCTTTCTCTACCTCATTTTCTGGTGCTTCTTTATCTCCAAATTTTACTTTTAGAGCAAACGTCTCAGTTATGGATACCAAACTCCTTGAAATGTATGAACATGTTCTCTAGATTTACCATGAGGATCACCATGTTGGAAGAGAGTTGTTAGATACTCGTGATTCTCAAGTATAAAATGAAAATACAAATAATGATGAACTCAATGTGGAGTTCCATAAACACTATGACCTATATGATATTAACTCTTTTAATTCCTATGTTCCACTCATAATGTCCAACTCCTTTACTCTACTCAACTATCAAACATTAAATAAATAGAAATGTCCAATATTTAACATGTAATGGCCCTCCTTCCCGCCCAATATCCTACGCGATGAGTGGGAAATCCCACCTCCAAACAAAATATGGATGGAGTTACCCCTAAAAACCAACCGTATTGTTGGAACTTTCTTCCGTGGGGAAGCACCTTTTTCCTTCCTTTGAAAATAGGTAGACTACGGTCGGTCGGATAACCAGGAATTATGTTACCATTTATGGGAATCAAGTAGGGGATCTGGATACCCCCAACAGTTCCCGCTAGTGAACCTACTTGGGTTAAGAAGCACTATTATTCCTATTATGGTTGCAAAGTCAGTTCAAAGAGAGAACTTGTGAGAATATCAGTCATGGATATCGCTGGTTGATCATGTAGAAACAGATTTGTTGTTTTGAGAGTTCTGCTGCGAAGATATTTAAGAGAGAGAGAGAAACCCCACCAAAAATGAATCGTTTTGCACCAAATGTGAGGAATTGCAGATCGTGTGAAGACACCAGGGTTCATCAAATCAGGTGTGATGTGGTCACACCAGACTTCTGTGTTAGGGGGTGTTTCAAACACCAAATCACATCACTGGACTTCAAACACCAGATCACTGTTTAAACACAGATATTTATCAACGACAAATATTTGGAGCAACACGATTGAATTACTGGTTCAAATTTTGGAACGAAATGATAGATCTAGATCGTGGTTTGTTTGATTGCGTGGAAGGTTTAGCCAGTTCAACACTGTAATTTAATTACCAGATCCAGGGTTATAACACATCATCTCTAAAGAATGGGAAGGTCGATTTACTCTTGCATCGGCAGGAATAAGGCTAGGAACCAGCACTTCACAAACCAGTCCCTACATTCTTGTCTTTATTAGAAGCCTACCCCAAAAAAATTCAATCATAGTTGGAAAAGTGGATTGGAAAAGCGGATTTTAAACCCGGTAAACTCAATATCGATCTACTAAGAATCCAATACTTACACAGAGTAAACGGCTGGATGGGAAGGATGAGTTTGGGGACTTATTGCTCGAGTGCATAGCTTTAGGGGGAGGGAAGGCTGGGGTCCATATACATATTATAGAAAGCCACTCTTCAACCCCATTATGCTAGAGCCACCGGCTGCTCAAATCGGCCGGATACTCAACTGGACTACCCGAATGGGCTATTCAACCGGGCTACCCAAATGGGATGGCCACGATTGTTGCAGTAGAATGTTGAATGAAATGTTTGTTGTTGTAGTACACCGATAAGTGAAATTAAACCAGATATCTTCTTTATATAACGTGTCAACTAGATTTGAAATCGAATTAAGTGTCACTGTACACAAAACATTAGATCGTAGCATTAACAAAATGCTGCGATCTGTCTTTGTTTTTTACTATACATTGTCTTTTTTTAGTGCAGGTAACGTCAATGATTGTATGGCAGAAGTGGTTGCAACTGCGTTGGAAAACAGATATGGAATTTAGGCATGGAAAGCATTCCAAGTCAGACTCGTCGTTTCCTCAAATTCTATCATCCCAAAATCATCATATGCAGCCTACACAAACCTAAAATCACAATGGTAAGAGTTTGCTTGCAAAGTGTTTGTCAAAATATGTGAAGAAAAAAATCACAATGGTGAGAGTTTGCTTGCAAAGTGTTTGTCAAAATATGTGAAGAAAAAAATCAATTTCTGTTATGCATAGCACAAAATTAAATGATGTCTGAGAGTATATTTAAGGATGGTCCAGAAACAGTGGAATGCTTCTCTATATTTGAGATACGAGATCCGCAAATAATGCCAGTTTCCTTACAAAAAAAGTTGGTTGTTTTCTCTGCCTTAGTGCAGCTGGATAGTTTTTCTGCTTCTCAGTGCTTCATTACCTTTTATCACTCTCTGTTGAGAAAATGTGATTTTACAAAAAACATTGTCATTGCGAACACAACAGTAGTTTTTCAAGAAATAAAATCTACAGATGGAAGATCTCTAAACCACTATTGTTTTTATTTTGGGATTCTTTGTCCCAGCTAGTTCAGGATGCCGAAGTAATTCCAAAAAAAAAATAGATACTTACAGGCATCTATAAACCACTATTGTTTTGATTTTGGGATTCTTTTCCATTCAAAGGATCTCTTCCCTCTTTTAGCTTCAATTTTTTCCCTTTACAATTTAATGCCAGTTTCCTTGCAACAAACGTTGGCTATATTCTATGCCTCCTAGTGCAGGTGACCATTGTGTTTGCCTCTTAATACTTCATTGCCTTTATCACTCCCTATAGATAAAATCTGTTTTTACGAAAAACAATGTCATTGCAAAAACAACAGTAGCTTTTCAAGAATTAAAATCTACAGATGTAAGAGCTCCAAACCACTTTTTTATTTTTTTATTTTTTTTATTTCAGGATTCTGATGAGAGTAGCCTGAATAATACAAGAAATTCCTTCTGATATATTTTTTAAGTCCTAGTGTGATACTCAATCTTGATTATACTGAATTCCTGATATTAACCATATTTCAATTACTATATAATACAGATCAGAATAGTTCAATCCATCTCGGGGATCACTCATCTAAGTTTTTGTTTAATAGCTTAGTTTGCAACTTTGTATGGATGATCCATTTACCATTAAGAATCTAATTTTGAACCTGGAGAACATATCATGAAATAGAAAACCATTATAGGGAAATCTTGCATGTGTGGAATCCCATACAATCATGCAGTATCTAACCATTAACCTCTGTATTGGGACTGTGAGCCCACACCATTAGAAAAGGAATTGTGATGGTATCCAACCCCCATAATAGACCCCCCTATTATGGTTAATCTTAGTCATTACTAGTACAACTCCATTACTGGGAATAGCTTGCTAGTAAGTTTATGTGCTAGATCATAATCCTTAGTTACATGTTTACTGTTTTTAGTGCCATGAAACCCCCCTTTCCATAATGTTAAGAAAAGTATGGTTGGGTTTCGAGACAATTCCTTGCTCCTACATGGAATTTTATTTTTATCCATGTGAACCCTTTTGTCTCTCAAGCATACATAAATTCCAAGAGTCCAGGAATAAGCCATGCATGCATGTACAAGGTCCCATATAGTTAACCTGAGAACATGCATAGACATAACCTCCATGCAATGACCATAGTAGTGCAGTCAATGGAATGCCATAGAAGGTATTTGTAGAATTTTTTTAGGGAGATACACTTATTAGCTAGGGGAAAGATAATGTGACAATCATTATCCATTTAAACTCTACATTCTATGCTAGATAACAACGCTATAAAAACAAGTTCCATTTCCTAATGCATCACACAATTGCCACTCTCGAAGGGTCCCTAGTGGTTATTAAGTGCATGAATTTTGATAAAAATGTGTATTTCATTTTAGCTGAAATATAATCATAAAGCCAACCATAAGCATGATGCATGGGAGTATAAAATGATTACATTCATATGTTAATTTTTGTAGAAAAACATTTTGAAAGAAGGAAGAGTTGTGGGCTAATGACATTTTAGCACTTTCAAGGCATTAACTAGCAACCAATGACAATATAACAGAAGCAACTTGCATATCGTTTTTGGGACACACCTCCTCTTAGTTTACCAATTGCTCAGTCAGAGATTCCCCTTTTGCGCAGCATACACATTAGGGCCAGATTTCCTTCTCTTAGTTCCCATGGGAAACAGATAGGGCAGTGGCTAGTGGCATAGCAAAGAGAGACTTTTGGAGGTGCAACAGTTATATGGAGTCTGGACAGAGGTAGAGGGCACATGCATGCAACAACATTAGATAATAAAGATAATTTTATTAATGTCCAACAAATGATCACAAAATATTGTGTGGGTGTATGTAATGCTTCCTGGGAATGCTTTGTCCCTGGGATTTGTTTGTCGAGTTCATTTTCTTTTCTTCTTCATTCTATCTGATTTTTAACTTTGTAACTTCCTAATGGTTATCTGCTGGTTGCAAAATCCTGAGACTTGTTCTAGTGGTCGATGCTCTAATCCACTATGAATGACATTTCTTACTTCTGAATGTAGTATTTGTGTACTAGTAGCACTCAAATCTATGTTTTCTGAAACTAATTTTGTATTATGTTTCTCTTTTTAATATATATGCATCATAATAAATAAATGTATGTGGAATACTCCCAGGAATGATTTGCTCCCGGGATTTGTCTGTGAAGGACTTCTCCCGATTCTCGTTCTTGCTCTGCTCCCTGGCAACACTGGAACTTTGGTTGTGAATAGTTATCTTGCATGGTTATGAATGCATTTCGTCATAGGAATTTAGTACATTAGGAGTACCACTGGTAGTTTTAGACCACCTGCCTTCATCACCTATTTAGGGTAGCATGAGGATATATAGTATGCATTCCTTTCTATAAAATTCCACTCTCTCATCAAACACTTGTGCCAGGCCCCATTCATTTGTATTCATTTTTTATTGTGTTGTATCTGTTTGATTAATTTATAGTGCTTTTTTGTGAGAGTTTTTGTTGCAAGAGTGAACAGTGGATTGATGCAACTCTCATCTTTCAGTTAACAATTATGGGAGTCTATTTTCTAAGAGAGGCCGGCCATGATATGAGAGAAAGCTGTCTTAAGATATGCATTTTCTTTTAACGATTCATCAGTGTCCCCATCTTTAGCATAAATAAGCATATTATAGATTACAAGAAAGCTCTAACATGCATATTGGCTCTCTTTAATTAAGTTTGTATGCATTTGTTCTATTTTTATTCTTTCCAACTTGCATATTTTCTTTCTCTTTTAATTAAGTTTGTATGTATGTTTTAGTGTCTTTTCACAGATTTATGTTGTCTATGTTTCTGTGCTTATGAGGCTAACTTTGTTGCATATATACATTCTACATGTAATGTGTTTTATTTTATTTTGATATGTACTTTTTAATAATTTGTTGTAGTTGCCTGTTGGATATTTGAATACAAAATATTACCTGCTTAAATTTATTATGTTATTGGCTTCAGCTCCGGTGTCTTAACTAGTTTTCATCTTAGGTCTTAGGTGCAGAGTAGTTGATTATTTTGTAATGCCACGTTGAGGCAATATCCACAGAATGTAATATTGGAAGGGATGACACAGACAAAATAGAAATGTAGAAGCAAGCATGCATTTTTCTGAATGTTTGCAGGTTTAAAGTTGCATTCAGAGTTTATGAAATAGTTGCATCCTTTTATTAACTGCCTCGGCCGTGTCTTTCATTTTCAATTTGCTTCCTGATCAAACCTTATATTTGGATACCAATCGAACAACGTGAGGCTGGAAAGCTATGGCTGCTCAGAATGGAATAAGAATGCTTAAATGGATGAAAGGTGCAGATTCCTCTTTGTTGAAGTGCTTGTAGAAGAATTTAAAAATGTTGCCCTTCCTGTTAGACACTTCATATAATGGATAAGGGAATCTTTACATAATGGAGGAGAATTAAGGGAGGATTTGAGGTGTGGAAACTTCCTTTACCTAAAATATGTTGTGAATATTCACATTTCCTGTTACACCTTTTTTTTTCTTCCTTGGATCCAAGGTTTGAATCTTAAGAGTATATTCAATGAGCATGGACATATACTGAAGGCTCCTTAGAGATGCTTGCAACAATAAATGATAATTTTTATTTATCCTAAATAAAAATAATAATTAATACCCTTTAATATGTAATGCTCAAGTCCTACATTCTCAATTGAGAACATTATTGTCAAAATTGGAATTGTAAATATCTTCAAGTTGCATAGTTTAAAGAGTATTGTGAATTTATTCATGCAGCTGAATTATTTACAGGATTTTGATTGCTACCACAAGATTGGTCAATAACCTTTTCCAACCAAGGCACAACTACCGTAGCACTAGTGTTTTATGGACAAGCCTCCCTAACAATCATCCTTTTCCATGATAATGCTTCTAGATATGTATTTTTTGTTGAAGTGGTTTCAAGAAACACACCTTGAAATTTGGGTTGAACTGCACAACATGGACTTACTTTGGCTTAGGTGCCAAGGATGAGAGGTATCTATTCTGCTAAAGTTGTTCAGGACTTGCATATGGCCTGATCGCTATTTGACATGCCATCAGTGTGGCATACCACAGTGAGAATGGAACCCTGGACTGCTTAGAACTCTGTCAACCTCACAAGTGAACCAAGGCTATGTTGGGAAAACATAAAATGGTGTGATTGACGAGAAGGTGGCCATTTAAATTATAATCAATTGTGGTTCTATCATTTAAAGTTCATCAATAATATATTTGGTGACATGGCAATCAAGATGTATGTTTGAGGAAAGGGCGCGTATGTTCGATATTAGCATCTCCTATGATTTAAGGTGCAGACTACATATGTTCAAGGCAGGGACCTAGTAGTAACTTGAATATGAATCTACATTGACTCAATGGTTTGTTTGGAGGCATGAATTTCTACTTTCTTACTCCATATATGATTGTGAAAAATTTGTTTCAAGTGTAAGCCCATCTTTGGGTTCTATAGAAGGGCTAGGTCTTGAAGTCCTTTAAAGAATGCACACCCTTCAATGGATGGAGGTGTCTGGAGTCCATCTATGTATATATGAGCACCTCCTAGAAAGCTTCTGACCATGATCAATATTATTGTTATTTCTTGGACTGGTTTATATACAATTATGACATGCTCTCAATTGTCAGAATTCACTAGGTTGGTATGTTGTCTCTGAAGTCAATATATACATTGTCCACAGTATTTATGGTAACAAGAAATATCATGTTTCTTGTCATTACTAAAACAATGAAAATCATTGAGTCATTCAAGTACATTATTCCACACTAAATAATTTTACTTGTTTTTTCCAAAGAAAAAAGAAAACATAATTTATATTCATAGATAGAATTCAAATTACATTGTTCAGGTGCACAGTGCACTTTCAGATATTGATTTTCCCATTTTCTACTTATATTGACCCACATGGATCACGAAAAGGTAGAGCAATCCATAATATCAGCAAACTAGCCCCCATAAACTGAATAGAGATGATACACATTATATGAATTGTTTGGAGTCATTTGTGTCTCTCTCCTGAAAATCACTCAAAAGTTAAAATCATTTTGCCCTCCTCTATTCTTTGACCTTCTTTGGATAGGGAATCATCAACAATGCAAATTAATTTTACTATGCATGAACTACTCACAATTTGTGGAGGTGAATATGACTTAACATTTGGAGGTTCTATTTTTGTGTTTTCATCCATTTTTGGAGTTCCAGTAAGTAGTACATTTAACGATGAGCCAACAACATTGGATGGTTAGTGTGTTCCCTCTCTTCAAGGCACACATAAGTGAATTTATGGGTCTTCATCATTCACACTCTCTCTTCAGCTTCTTGGGATGATTTTTTAAGAGGGATGATCAATCTTTTGTAAGTGGTCAGTGCAGACCTCTCATACCATGATGGGAATGTGGGTGCTTAATAAGCAGGGAGATAGTTTCAGCTCGGAGCTTACCCAACTTTGAATCAGAAAAGATAATATAAGATAGTTTTATTGATGTCCAACAAATGCCCGCAAAAGTATGTCTATGGGACTTGAGGGAGAAATGAGGAATTTCTCTATGTTCTTGCCATTGTTTAAAGTAATATCACTGATAGTGTTTAGAAGACCAATGGAACAATATAAGGTGATAGTAGATATTTATTATGTTACCAAAAATGGGAAAACAAGAATGATACAGGAAACATAGTCCAGAGGTTTTTCATATAAGAAATGTATGCACCATCTATACACTATATACCTGTAGGCTACATATTTACAAAAAAATACGAAGATACAAACCAAAAATATACATTTTAAAGGTATCCACAATATAAAAACCTAAAATGATAATCATATTTAACAGGCCCATTGCTTATAATTAATTTTAGCCTTAGGGTTTTGATTTTATGTTTTAAGTGGAATGGCTACATATGAATCAATGGATGTTTCTCCAGAAATATGTGCTACATGTCAAGCTTCCCAATATCCGAACTACAAGTTGTCTTTGACAAACAACTCCATGGCAACCAAGCACACTGAAGTCATGTAGATAGTGGAGTTGCCATGGGTTTGTCCTCTGATGGCTTCAGTTGTTCTTATTTTGTCCGACTATATTTTATGTTCTGCCTTTGATTCTGCTGATTTCAACTTGACAGTGATTGCTTGCAGTTGCTTGGAGGATTTTATAGCCTTTGAATGCTTCCATTGCAAGAATTTGCAGAAGCATGGCTATTCTTGTAGCTACTCCACATGGCATTATCACACTCAAATACGGTCAAGCCTAGATGAGAGTTGCCTCCCCTATGAATACAGTTATTACTTCGCCTTCTTCAGTGTCAACTCTATGCAGTTGGAGCTAAGAAGTATAGTCCAACTGATAAGTTGGGTGATGAGTTTAATAAGCAATGCCCTTGGCATGTTGGATGCTGTCAATTCACACAGTGGTCCCATCAGAAACAACCTTATTTTTTGAGAAATGACCCATTTATCATGAAACAGTTTCTGCCCCCCCCAGAAACGGGAATAACTGTAGAAAATAATATTTTTTGGGTCATCCTATTTCTGAGCTTTTTTCATGGTAACTAGGGATATTTATGCTAATGCAACTGACTTCATCAACAAAGGCTGAAGAGCCAACATTGTAATTTGTGTTACTTTTCTAGAATTAAATCAAGGGATAAAATAATAATAGGTCAATGGGACTACTGAGTCGAATGCTGTCAATACAAAGATTTGCTTTTCCATATTTAGGATTGTTTTTCCTGTTGTATCTATAAAGCGCTTTTCGGTTCATATTTAGCACAGTTTCCAAGTTTAGCCTAGGTGCATGTGCTAGAGGATTTTATATGTTTAGTTAGGTGGTGATTTGGAGGGAGCCTTCTTCTGTCTGGGTGCACTGCTTAGCATAGTTTAGGGTTATTCCACAGGGATAGTTCTCATTCTATTTCTGTAAACCCTAGTCTTCTTAATCTTTAAAAGAAGGCAGATTGAGTTCATTGAGAGATAGAGGGTCTTACATTGTATTTCTTCTTCTAGTTAATAGTTCAGGATAGGACAAGTAGATACTGTGATCTATGTCTAAATATTTCCCTCGTGACGAGAGCAAGGCATCTCTAGTTAGAGTATAAAAAAGGTGGAAAGGGGGCTCCCTAAGGCCTGATATAAGAAATATTCTATATCTCTGATCTCATAATAGATGGGAAAAAAAATTTAAGTGCTCCTTTGTCTCTGGCTCCTTTAACTCGCATAACTGGAAAATCTGGTAAAGTCGTGGGATGTGGTGATCAATCTCATCCAAAGTCTGTGGGAGCCCGCCTAAAAGTGCTTGAGGGGGACCCTAAGGGCATGCATCCAATGTCTACATGTGTATGGAAAGGTTTTGAATTCACTCAATTTGCATGGTAAGTCTATTTCACAGTCTCTTTGGCACAATCTATTTCTCGGGGAATACTTCTATGTTTTAACCAATGCATTTCAGCCATGTGACTATATTTCTTTTGATTTCAATTCCTGGGAAACCATATACTCCCTACTCTCTCGTTTTCTTTATATTCTAGTAGTTGGACCTCTACTTGAAGCTGATTTCTTGAGGGGTTCCACTGGTAGCATTTGCAACAACAACTCTGTTCTGGTGTATGGTGACAACTGTGATTTTCTGATCATAATTAATCACGTTATTCGATTGTGTTTGAAAGATATATCAGCACATGGGATCATAACTTTGTGGGAAACCATGAGGATATTGTGACCGAGTCCCAAACTAATGAATCTCTTGTTCTACAATACTTGGTAAGATGGTTATATTTATTGGATAGTTGGTAACCAACCACCTGTAGTATAAAGAAGCTATGAGAATGCAACGCAAGGTATTGGTAGAGAAGACATTAGATGAAGTAGGAACTTGCCAAGGCCTTTTTTGTGCTAATCCCCTCTCAATCCTGTGTGTAAGTACATATTTTATGCTATTAGTGAGAAAATCTACTTAATTCTAATTGTGTAAATGGCATTTTTCATTCTCTTTCATATCATGTATGTTGTTACGATATGTGTATTTTATGTGATTAATTCAACATACATTTATCATCCTGATGATTGACACACTAGTGGTTAGAAAATATTGAAGGTACTTCAATTTTGTGGGTGAGCACCAAGTGGTAGCAACAGATGAGAGGAAGCTTATGAATAAATGCTTATTTCATATCATATTGCTAAAAATCTGTTTATTAAATCTCAAGGTTGTCTATAATTTTGTTTTGTCATGGGGAATTTTGTTACATATTCACTTGGTAGAGTCAACTATTAGATAGCTACTTGGAGATGCATCAAATAATGAAGTATAGGCAAGGCCTGGAGGCTGGAGATGATATGGATTCTGAATATACACTAGGTGTTGAACAACCATGTAATGGCCAAGAGATGCAGCAGGTGGTAAACAGTAAAATATCTTCCTAGAGACGTACCTTCTGGAAAATGATTCAAGTAGTGTTCCTGTTGGGTATGCCCCAAGTTAAGAGGTGATGAATGCAGTTGTTGTGCCATATCCTTTATTAATCATAAAAATATATTGTTTATATTTCAAGGTGAAAGCTAATCTAGGTTTTTGTATTTGACAATGACGTTTTTTTATTTGATTAACAAGTTAGGTATTCTCGTCTGATATTATGGAGTCTCTAGAGAAGCAACAGAGAGAAAACACATAAATTATATTGGAGAAGGCCAGAGCCATCTACAGGTAGAAAACTGTATGACCATCTGCAGGGAGAAAAATGTATGAGTTCTTTTCATATCTCGGAGTAAGATTCCCTTGAGTTACTAGTGAAAAATTAAGATATAGTTTATCTAGGATATCTCCAAAGAGCAACATTATGATACTTGGCCTTTTATGATGGCATTGTTCCAAATGCAAAGTGCTAAGACTGTAAATTTGAATATATAGGTTGAACACACAGTCACTGAGAAGCTCTTCATTGGTACAAGATGCTAATTATTTCAATAATTCCAAACACAATACAACAGCAATGGTGTACCTGTGAAACTCATCTATATTGAAGTGGGAAGTCACTATAACTACTGCTGAAGCTATTACATACGCTTGTCTTTCTGGAAGCAAGATTCTCTTCAATGACAAATTGAAGATTAAGATTGACCTTTCTAATCTAGTATACAAATCTGCCAAGACTTGGTACTTAAATATATTACCTTCCATAAGGTCATCATTCCAAATGTAAAGTGATTACATTAAAAATTTGAGCACATAGTCGGAACACAGAAATCGAAAATACAAATATTCTTATTATTTCAAAGATTTGAAATCCATAATTCTAGCTTAAACATACCAAGAACTGGAGTGATGATTCTAAAGATATAATCAATTCATTAATTGTATGGGTTTGTATCATAGAAATATGAGTAAGGAGATTTCTACAATGCACATAAAACTGCTAGAGCTTCACATTTGACAATATTACTGTCAAATGTGTTAGGACTTAGAGCTTTCTATATCAATTTATCGAATGTAACCTTGACCTTTCAAAGTCGAATCTAGAATATATTTTCCAATCAAAGTTTTCACCAAACTCTAGAATGTCTGTGTGAAACTTAACTAATGATAACCTATGACCAATGGATATGTAGGTCTCAATCTTTCTTTTTAACAAAGAATACAATCGAGACTCATTTTCCAAATCTAGTGCACTTGTAGCTTCATCCAAGAAAGCCATGTTGGGTTCATGCAGGAAGAGCCTAGAAAATGCCAATCTTGGTTGCTCACTAGTACTAAGTACATATGCCCAGTCACAAAAAATACGAAAGGCCCTTGTTCTTCCAGGAAGATCAGCCAATGAGACATCATCAAGAAATCTCAACAGATTTTCATCGCTTAGATATTTAAAGCTACTATCAGATACTGGAAAGAGTAATTGATCATGAAGTGTACCAAGTGGCATATATGGATTTTGTGGGAGGAAAAACATTTCCCTTTGGGATGGTCCTCGGATTATCCCTTCACCCACATTCCACAGTCCTGTTATAACACGCAACAAGGAAGACTTGCCACATCCTGAAGGCCCCATTATCAACAGTGATTCTCCAGGTGAGAGAGAGATATTCAGAATTCTTATAAGAGTAGTTCGTAAGTTGGGAGTTGTTATGTGCAATCCCGTGATAACTAAACCTTTCCCTTTCTCTCGTGACAAGTAAAAAAGGTGGATCGAGTTAAGCGGAAGAAGATGATCATTGTACAGATTTAAAGAGCATCTTTTGGGATCAACATGTGAATCTATTATCCATTTCACTTCTTAAATTTAGTTATCTCTTTTATATTGGAGTGAATATCTTAGTAATTTGTTATCGACATATTTGTACCATAGTTGGATTATTTGAAGAGACGCCATTTGACAAGCATAATAAGTGTTTGTGATCCAGTGTATTAGACGATCCATCCTTTGTGCCTAGCTAGTTTTCGCTAGTCAGTTTGTTTTTGTCGTGAAATGACCATGCCCCATGGGGTTTTTGTACAAAAGTGTACTAGTAGGGTTTGAGTGGCTCGGTCACCCATGACTAGTTTATCAACTAAGGTATTCCAGGGAGTTTTTTACCCTGACTAATTATACTTTGCTTACGAGCAAGGTATAATTGACAAGGTTTTCTCCCGCTTCGTCCAAAGTTGGAATGCCCGATTTCGAGATTCTGGCCATGGGGGGTTATTAGAGTCCAAATAATAAGTATGAACCTACTAGGCACTGTGAGTCGAGTCAATGGTCATTTCATAGGTCTGTAGAGGTTTTTAAACGTTGTCCGAAATTTTTTTACCGGATGCGTTGAACAGTTAATTATTTTATTTTTTAATAATTAATTTTTCCATAGTTTACGTGGGAAAATTCAAATTGTAATATTTCAGTCATCCGGGGGTGTTTTTAAGTGATCGGAGGCTTGACTCCTAAGCCAAAAAATCATACTTGGACCTTAGGCACCTTATCCTAAGTTTTGGATCGTTATTTTGCCACTTAATTAATAATTCCTCAAAATTCAATAAAGAAGATTATTAATTAATTAAAAAATCAAAGAATTAATAATTGGAGATAATCCAATTTCCTCCAAAATAATCCAATTTGGATTATTTTAGTGGCTAAATGACATGGCACCTGGCATTAATGAGGATTCCAATCGTCTCAATCATCATCCAATGAACAATACAATCAGCACCAATGATTAACTCCAAAAGAATGCACCTTCTTTCATGTGAAAATTCAAATGTGTGACATGGCAAGGGCAATAAAATGGTTTTGAGTTAAGTTTAAGTCAAATAATGAGAGTGGGGGCGCCTTGCCCAAGTGGAGGCCACCTCCCACTCTCAACAACCAAATCTCAAGACAAATTCGAGTTAACTCCAAGCTTTTTATGCACGCATGTCAAAAAGTGAAGAGATATACGAATTGGTAATGTGTTACATGTTTAAAGGGTTGCTGAGTTGCATTTATTAAATGGTGGGCGCTCTCCTTCTTTTATGGCCACCTTATGAGGCTTGGCTCTCCTTACAACTCACCACACATCCCTACCATCACTCATGATAACTCCACCTATTTCCTCACATCCTACGTATCCCTCATGCATTAAGAGCCTAACCTTACGTATATCCTTTGTTGGAGCTCGAGTTAGCATCCATGTCATATCCCACTAAAACCTCATGCATTAAAAGCATAGCCTCACGTATATCTTGTTTAGCTCACTTCATATCCATGTGGAGGCTTCATATTCGATGGATGTACATTACTATGTGTTGGTGGAGATAACAAGAAAGAGTGGGGGGCGCCTTGCCTAGGTGGAGGCCACCTCCCCACTCTCCATTCAATGAAGCTCGAGTTATGTGATAGCATTTCACTCCAAATTCGTGTTGATTGGATTTTGGATTGAGATTTGATGGTAATTCGAATTAGTGCTTGGTGCCATTGGCTCTCATGGAAGCCAATTCGAACTAGGTTGGAGGTAGTTTAGTTTTGTTATAAAAGGATGGCTTTGCTTCCTTGTTTTTTCATGGAGATTTGTGTAAAGACATTTTTGGAGAAACATTGTATAATTTGTTTATGATTTAATAAAGAGAAAGATTTTGGAGGTCCATGTGGGAGTTTTTAGTGTGTCAAATTCATCTTGTGTGAGGTGATATCTTTCTTAATTCAACCCTCTCGATTTTTAATTATATGATCATTGATAGGAAGGCTAACAATATAGCACGTTATCACTTGATCTATTGTTTTCTCTTGAGTGTTGTGATTTTCAGGTATTTTCTCAGGTGGATTGGATCTTCTCTCATCCATCAAGTAGGAATTCTTTTTGACTAACACTTTCATCTTACAAGTTCCCAAAGTTGGCTTCTCTTCAAAAAAATCGAGAAACACAAGAGCCCTTTACGCCTTCCATCAACAACAAAGCTCTACTTTCGGTTACTGGTTAGTAGTCCTACCCATCTCTAAGCTGTGGAAAATCCTAGATCTACTTTTCTCCAAGCCTAGATCCCCCATCAAACTTGTTTTTTGTTTGTGGCTTGTCTTGATCTTTGTCCTCTTTTACTCTCATCCTCTTTCTTTCAAGCTTCATCTTTCTCTCGTCTTTTCCTTTAGATCCTTCCTTTCACCCTTATTCTCATTCTCTTTCCTCTCCATACTCACCTTCTCTTCTAGCTCTCATCCTAAGTCTTCTCTCCTCTCGTCTCTTCTCCTTTCATCCCTCTTGTCTCCCTCTCCTTCCAACCTTTCATCCTACCTCTCCTTACTCTCATTTTCTTCCCTTTCTCAACCCCTTCAAGTCCTCTCCTTTCGTCCATCTCTGAGACCCCTTTTAAAACACATAATAAAAAACATTTTAAATTTGCTAGAAGTTAAAACTTGTTAAGTGTTAGTTAGTAGTTAGTTGCATGTTTTTTCAAAAGTTATTAGTTAGATTCAATTTTTTTTTACATTTTAATAATAGTTTCATACTTTCAAAAAGTTAATACTTAGACATTTTGGATCTCATATCTTGCATTACATTTCAATTTTTCTAGCTTGCATATAGTTTATTTCTTAGTTAAATTTTGCATTTAGTTTATTTTAAAGTTTGCATGTGTGATCTTAAATTTCATTTAAAAGTTAAGAAAAAAGCTTGCATCTAAAAATATTTGATTTTTTGCAATTTTAGATCTAAGTAGTTTCAAGTTCATTGTTTCATTTTTTGATTAATGTTAATGGGTGATTGAAGTTTGATGTTTGTTGTGTTGTAGGTGAAGAAAAACGAACTCAAGAGAGGATTTGAAGAAGAAGAGGAGAAGACCATTAAAATTGAGAAGAAGATTACAAAAACAAGAGGAGATTTGAAACCAAACATAAAAACCATGACTTAAACACTCTCCTTTGTAAAATCCATTAAGGGCTTCTAAGTATTGTTTCCATAGATGTTTATTTCTCTCAAAAGACCTTTCAAGGATTTTATTTTCAAAGGCACTTGTAACGGTTTAATAAAAAGGCTAGGTGGGATAAGGCCTCCCACACTCTGTTTCTCCTTCCCCATTTGGGGAAGACTGTTTCATGCATGCTTTAGTTAGACTTATTTAAATTTTTCTAGATTAAAGTTTATTTTTGTACTTAGATTAATTCTCTTCCAAGTTTTGACTTGAGTTAGCAACCTTGGGATTTCATTCCGAGGGCCACATTATTTTGTGGTAGCTTCTCTATCCCCATTAGACTCCTTGTTGAAGTTCAGCTAGCTGGAAGGTCTCAAGGACTGGTGGTTCTAGTGGTCACCTTGTTCGGAGGTTGATCCCACCTTGTTGTTTATTTCTTAGTTGGTTGTTAATTTTGGCCTTAGAAAGTGTGCACTTGTTACTTTCTTCCATTACTTGTTTTACTTCAAAAAGTGTGCTTTTTCTTTACGCAAGCTGCTTCTATTCTACTAAAGAACAAAGCCTCTTGAACTTGAAATAACCCAATTCAAGAGCACTCTCTATTGGAGAGCATATTAAGTTTGCATTTCCCTTGCATTAGGCATATAGATTAAATAAGTCTCTTGAACCTTGTCATAAGACAAAGTCAAGAGCACTCTCTGTCAGAGAGCTGAACTATGTGCTTCAATAATCCTAAAACATTTCAACTCACACCCTCGTTAATAATTTACCTTGGTTGCTATCCGACACCCGTATTCTCTGCCAACCTAAAAAGGTTGGGCTAGTACTAAGAAAGGTGTTGGATTTGATAAACTTCTATCACATAATAAAATTTTCACCCCACAGCCAACGAACCGGCGTTGTTTTCGATAAATACTTAAAGTGCTATTCTGGGAGGTGGAGCCAGAGTGTCATTGTTCAGACTTCGAGGGTGGTTTAAACATTGGACACTTATCCTCTTGATAACTGGACGGTCCGTTAGATCACCGTGAATAGCCACTAAAAGTATTTCTTCCGGTTGGACGTTTTATCCTTGTTTCTTGCCAGCCTAATAATCAAGATCATTTAAAACTTTCAAATAAACCAAGATAATTTGCAAAACGATCTCACGAACATATCTTTCGAACTCTTGTATCAAGCAACCTAAGCACTCAAGCAAATTTTGACTCCATAAGGCACTGGTCCTTGACATCATAGTTTTATTCACTTATTATCTATCTGGAGTACTTCTTGTTAATTTTCCATATGTGAGTGACTTGTACTTAAAGTTCTTCAAGTGGTTGTGCATCAAGTTATCTCGTATCTTGCATTGCAACATGGATTGCTCATTTATCTTGTGTTTATGTTCAAATTTCAAAGTTGTGATCTTTTCATCATTTAAAAAACTCCTAAACAACACCCATCCGCATCACCATACATTAAAAAACAGTAAAACACATTGAGCCATAGTAAACCCTTTGTAGGGACTACCCCCCTTGGCTTCGTTAGGAGTTAGCCTAAACGGAGAAGCTGGGATTCAAGTGACAGTACCTGGCTCATTGCTTGCCCCCAAGGCCACACTTTCCCCACATGTAGTGAGGGAACAACTTTTGAAAGATTTATGCTACTGGTGTGCATCTCGGCGGACAACATGATTATTGTTTCATATTTGGATTAAGAAAGGCTAATGGTTTACTATAGGGAAAAATAAAGTTTTTATGAATTCAAGTCTATTCCTAAGGTGTCTACTCAGGTCCATTAAGCTTTTGAATGCTATCGAGCAATAGAACACAAAGAACAATACTTGAAGTTAATCCAACAAGATCTGTAATACAAAAGGATTGAAGCTCATCGTCTTAGTCCAGAATGGCAGAAAGAGAAAGATGAAATCCAGAAAAAATTTGAAGACTCTGTATGTGCAAACTTTTTACATGATTTCACATTCATTTCTCAGGTCAGCCTAGCAAAATATTTGTGAAGTATACATTCTACAAAGGTAAAGCAGCATTGGGGATGCAACCCAAAGCACTTGAGTATAGTAAATTGGACGTATGTATTTTCTAATTCAATTTCTCTTGTAATTTTACTAAAGTATTTTGTAGGCTGAAATTATATTTTTTATTTATGTTTGGTGGTTATTCTGCATTTGTTACATGTAAACATTAACATAACAGTTCTATTTTATATTTGTGCTTGTAGTATTCTTACATTTCACATATTTTGTGAATTGTAATTCTGTCAATGCAAATTTTCAATATTCTAATAATAGCAAGCATAAATTTCCTACTATATTTTTTGTCACTGAAGTCAAGAGGAATTAGGCTTTCAAAGGAAGGTTGCGTGTTCCTTGAGTTTGCTCCTGTTGTTGGTACTCGTCAGTATGATTGGAGTAAGAAGCAGGTATCTTCACCCTGTCCATAGCATATGCAACTATTCTTTCTTATGCTTGAATGTTCCATCTTTCCCTTTTCTCCATTTTATTTTTAGAGCCATGATTTATTTTTATGTGAAATTAAAGGCCTAAAGGATTTATGTACATCGCAGATAGGAAATGGCATTTGGTATTTAAAAATTAATGGGATATGGTATTTTATAGCAGAATTTGCTAGAGCTTAAGATAGCTGACAATACTGATTTAGTCTTTTTGTCTCTCTTTTATGTGTTTTGTTAATGAGGAATTCATCTAATAAATTAACAAGGCTGTCTGCTATGCACCATGTAGTAAGTTATCTAACTACTTCCCTAATTAACCTGTAGGTAATATGTGTCATTAACATTAATTATGACCATCTTAACATAGGGACTTCTAACAATATTTTATTTAATCTTTAGAATTCCTAATAACACCTTATTCAATGTTACTAAAACAATTTTGTCCAAAACTTGCACAAGATGGTATGACAGGGAGAGATAAGGTAAAATAATATTATTAATGTCCAACAAATGACCGAAAGATGAGTCAATGGGACTAGAAAGTACAATTAGCGATGCATATGGTTTACAAAGATGGTATCCAAATGAGAAGGCTCAGATAGAATGGGGCCAAAAATGCAGAATATGTGGTTCCAGCTACCATAAGACGACCTAGTGTCCAAAAGGCTAGAGAGTAAATAGAGAATAGGATAAGGCCTTCCCAAAAAACGAGCAGGTACAGGTTTCTTAGCAATCTGAAGACCTCACATCTGATCCTATTATAAATGAAGATGAAGGATCATAATATGCAGATGAAAGAGAAGAATCTTTTAACGCTTTTCTCCAATCAAAATATTGTCTAATGGCCTCAGAAGGAGGCAATGACCTAGTTAACTTCATACATCTTGTTACTAGCATGTAGGCTAGTAGCCTAAAGGACTCTCTAGTAGCAGTTGTGTTCAAAGCTATGAGACGAAGCAAAGAAAAAAAGAGTGAGAAGGACATGAAGAAAAAGGAGAAAGAGCCAAAGGTAGTCTCAGAAATATCCATCAGTTATGAGAGTTCAAGCTCTAAAGAATTTAAGAAGAAGAAAAAAGGAAAGAAGAAGATCTTCACAGATTTTCCAACTTTTGAGTCAAATACTCTTCTAGTTTTGAAAGAAAGAAATCTCCCAAGCTTTGAAGAAATAACTTTGGTTGATCTACACAAGGAGTAGAAAGATATCAAAGAAGAACTCAGACTACTCAAAGAAAGAGTAGCAGCAATAGAGGCCCATAACCCACATGTAAAAGAAGCAAAGGAAGATATGAAGGGAAAAGGCATTGGCCTATTTAGTAGCAGTAATGAAGAATATTCCTCATATGAAGAAGCAGAAACAAGAAATGTTCCTGTACTAGAAGAAGTCCATGGATCCCTTGGAATGCATTTATACACAATCTAAACTCAGAGGCCATAGTTGAGAATCAAGATGACCTTTTACATCGATGGAATAAAAAAATCCTTCCTTACTCTCATCGACTCAGGCAGTGATTGTAACTTCTTCATCTCTAGATTCCTGAGTGGCAGGTTCTGGAAAAAGATGGATGTCAAGAGCTCAATCAAAGGATTAGAGGGAGATAAAAAAATCATGCATTTCGTTCCCAATGCTGTGATAATCATGAAAAACCATAAGCTCCATATCAAGGCTTATATTATCAACTCAGATGTTGAAGCTATCATGGCGGCTCCTTTCCGTGCCACAATTAAACGTCACACCAGCGGACGAAACGAAAAAACTGGTAAGGAAGGCATATGGTTTACTATAGGGAAAAATAAAGTTTTTTATGAATTCAAGTCTATTCCTAAGGTGTCTACTCAGGTCCATAAAGCTTTTGAATGCTATCGAGCAATAGAACACAAAGAACAAGACTTGAAGTTAATCCAACGAGATTTGCAATACAAAAGGATTGAAGCTCAACTTCTCAGTCCAGAATGGAAGAAAGAGAAAGATGAAATCCAAAAAAAAATTGAAGACTCTGAATGTGCAGAGAGACCTGATGCCTTTTGGCATAGGAATAAATTCTAGGTTTCACTCCCCTACAAATGAGGTATGGAAAATATTGTCAATTAGCATGTTTCTTGCCATGTCTTCCCAATGCATATGCTTCTTTTGAGCAATCATTTCTGTAGAATGCATTTCCTTTTATTTTTCATGTTTCCACTGATAGAAGCGAGGTGTAGTGCTGATGTCAACATCTATATATATATATATATGCTCTTTAGAAACAAATGTTTAACACCATAATAAAAACATGTTGTCTACTCCTTGATGCACTTTCCTAAAATCCAAAATAGTCATGGAAATTAAAAAAGAGAGAATAATAGATAACAACCTATAAATTTAGAGGCCAGTCATTCAAATCTTCAACTATTTATTATCTCTGTGTGCTAGCTTGAGTGCCTTTGAGCTTCATGCAGGGAGTCTCGGAGTCAATCCATTGGGTTGGATGGCTTTGTTTGATGCCTTGCTTAATGTCCTAACAATTCAAGTGTTGTAATTAGCGCTGATAGGGTTACACTGGGTACCATCTACAAAATTCACTAAGGATAATATGTTTATTGCATTGTTAGGGCCCTCTGCTTCTTCTGCACTTGCACCATCAAGAATATCTCCTACTCATCATTATTGGGGCATGGAAGGTGATATTCTTTTGTCTTTCATTGGAGGGAAGTACTTTTTTTTTGGCGATATTCTTGTCCTTAATTCAGTGAAGCTTGACAAGTGCTTGAAAATGTCTTATCAATGTTTATAGCATGAATCCAACACACTTTCTGATCGTTGCTTATTCAATGAAGCTAAGGTATATCTTGTTTAATAGTGTTTTTCAAACATTGGAATGCATTGTTTTGACATATTGCTAATCTTCCACTTGTTACAAGACTACATTCTTAAATGCCTAGACTGTTCCTTCACTCAAAATTTATGACTTGTAAAAATTTCAGTTATTCATAACTTTGTATTTACATGTACACTCCGGCTTGGTGTGTCCAATGTTAAAATCTCACTTCTTACATTTTATTCTCATATCAATCCATAAGGAATTCTATTTAAGGGTGCTAGCTCAATGGTAGAGCACCTGCCTTATAGGAAGGAGGTTGGTGGTTCGATTCCACCGTGCCCTATTTATATTCTGAAACAACTAAAAAGAGATAAATGACTAAAAAAATAACCGAAATTTGCATATAAACGACCACCATTACAACATGAGAGATAAGTGACCAAAAAAATGACCAAAACACGCATATAAATGACCACTTTTTTGTTGGTGATCGCTGGTAGCAAATTAGCGGTCATTTATCATGTGACCATTAATGACCAAATATATTACCAAATTAATGACCAAATATACGACCAAATATATGACCACAAGATAAACTATAAATGACCAAGCTAAATATGACCACATTTTTGGTCGCGTGATATATGGCCACTAATTTGCTACCAGTGGTCACCAACTCAAAAGTGGTAATTTATATGTGGATTTTGGTCGTTTTTTTGGTCACTTATCTATCATTTTGTACTAGTGTGCATGGTGCAGGTAGAACCAAATAGGTATTTGTCAGATCTGTCTTCCTCGAGCGAGGGGAGTTTAGGAAGGCTAGAGGAAAGTGAGACATCCAATAGGTGTAGAAGAGTTGTATCAACTAGATGTCAAAATATCAGAAGACAATTCCATAAACGCAATGAATTTTTTCACGGTCGAGGGGAGTCATGTTCCTATGATGATGAGATAATAAACGATGTCGAGGTGCCCTTGAGGTACATAAATTTAGTGAAACAACGGGTACCCAAGGATCTTCCTCAACCAAACACATATTTTTGTGTGAACGAGAGGATATATCGAATTGCACCATCGTCAATACATGATTTCGGGTTGCTTTGCATGGATGGCATAAAGGTCCCTTACAACACATGTACAAAATTGATGGAGTATGTTGGACCCTATTACAACTACAAACATTGGATGTGCCTGGTCCAATATACAAAAAGTATGGGTAGATATGGATTGTCGGCAAACTATTTACAGTTGAAAGACAAAAATCAAAATAAAGGAGCAACATTGTACAAGGACGGAAGGCCAAAGGCCACAGGGAATATTGAGGGGTTTATAAACAATACACAACCATGGTCTACAATTAAGCAACCAAACTACAAATTTGAGGGGCGTGAAGGAAACTGTGTTTTTGTAGTTTCCATTAAATCAATATCTGCAGGGGAAGAGTTTCTTATTAATTACAATTTGAACCGAGTAGATACAAACAAGGTTACTATGGGAGTGGTACATATAATATTTACCCAACCTTTTGTTAATGAATTTAACATATTAAGGTTTTTTTCGTTAGTTTTTTTCGTTTAAATTTTTCATATTTACTTCGCAGGCTAGTGATCAGGATAAATCCCCACCAGTAGATGGTCGGAGGAGTACATCTTCCTCGAGGGAGCAGGTATACATCTTTGTAATAGTACAAATATAATAAGAAAAAATAGTTTTGTTTTTTTTGTTTTTTCATTATTAATACATTGGTTTCATTTATATAATGTTGTCTATATTTGATGTAGAACGTTGATCGGGAAAGCCACCCAAATGTTCATCAGATGACAACAGCCTTGGGGCAATATGTAAACTTGATTGCAATTGTACAATTTAAATATGTCAAAATGTTTTCTCATTAAATTAATGTTTCAATGAATATTTTGGTTTCGTTTACGTAATTTTCTCTATGTTTTTGATGCAGTCCGGTTCTGCAAGGGTCACAGTACCCTTGATGCAATAGGTATACATCTTTGTAATAGTAAAAATATAATACTTAATAATAGTTTTTAGTCGATGTATTTTTTCATGATTAGTTTTGGATTCATTTAGGTGACTTTCACTATGTTTTGATTTAGGTATCTGTAAGGGGCAGCTCCCAGATATTAGCAGATTGGGGCAAGTCGCCTATGACCATCGATCCGATGAGTGGATCACAATCCTCTAGGTTTCAGGTATAATCCATTGGAATTGTACCAATATAATATGTAGGATAATGTTTATTTTGTTATGTATTTTTCGTGTGTATACTGGTTTCATTGTGATAATGTTTTGTACTTCTTTTTTGCAGGGGCCTGATGATAGGGGAAAGTCCACAGCTGTGGATCAGACGACACCATCGTCTAGGCACCAAGTAAACCTAGTTGTAATTTTAGGAATCTATCATGATAGATATGTTTTCTTAATATAATTTTAGGAATCTATCATGATAGAACTCAATAGTGTTTTATATATTTTTGTTGCAGCCCAGTGAATCATTGTTTGAAACAACATCGCAATAATATTCAGTAGATCCTAAAGTGGCTGAGATGCTTGAAGATTCCGACATAATTGGTGAAGCCACAAACCTGTTTAAGATGATAGACGAAATGTTGGAAAAATATAGTGTGGAAATCGTTTCTTTGCTAATCAAGGTTCCGTAGACAAGCCAGATTATGGCAAGGATTGAATTGTTGGAATGGAATTTTGAATCCTTGTGAGTAAGTTGAGGAATCCGGAATCATAAAATAATTCATTTATAACTTTATAATTTTCTTTTTTATATGATAATACTGAACGTATAAGATGTGGTTTGTATTTACAAAATTATGAGAGACCACACAATAGTAGTCAAGGCAGTATTTCCCCCAGCGAGGCTCGTGGAGAGACATGGCATCATGAGCAAATGACTCCATGTGCATCGAATCCTTCACCATTTTTATCGACTGAACAACCGGAAACACGTTCTGACACACCACGGACCCCAACTGTGAGTGCACTGACTGCTAGTGACCGATGCACACCGGATCGCCCAGAAGAAGGGGTCGACAACGAGAATCCTGGTAATATTGATATCGACCTAGCTGCATTTCCAGGATCTTCCCATGTCACTAGCACGGGAACAATGTAGGAAAAAATTTTGGTCGACGAAGATCTCGTCTCAATAAAGATCGAGAAGATCCCAAGTAATTAATATACATTGATCAAGTTAGTGTTTATAATTTCATTGTAATATACCGATGAAACATTTTTTTTTTCAACTAATTATGATCATGGCATGATTGTTTCGCAGGAAATGATGTTTTCTATAAACAAATGAATGACGCGTCCTTGGAGATCTTCAAGCCGACCATCCGAATAAGGTTGGATAGACAATCAAAATTTTTACAAGATGAACTCACTAATCGATTGGTTGGCCTATTCGACAACAAGATCACCTTCAATCAAGCCAAGGTCTTGAAAAAGGTTGGACAACATATGAAGGTTGTCCGAGACCAATATAGGACCCACCTAGAAAAAAACCATAGGTATGAGCACCCTCCAATGATTCCAACAATGGAGTGGAAAGCTCTAGTGGATGATGGAAAGGAGAGGGCTCAGAGAAGAAAAGGAAAGATACCACCAAGCACAGGGAGGTATGCAATACTTTCCGCAATGTAATTCTAAACCTTATTAATATTGATTTCTATATCGAACTTGGAACATCTAACGTATTTCAACAATTGCATAGGCTATCAGACACATCAAAGGCCGCAAAGGAAAGATTGGAAAAAATAGGTTAGCACAAGCTTGGGCCTGGTGGTTATTCGAATTTGGCGGCACGAATTGTAAGTTTCGAAAAACCAATAATGCATACAAATAATAAATTGCAAATTATTTTTTGTTTTATTGCATCGCAAAATGTTAATTAACGATTTTATGCAAATATGCAGGACAAACGATTCAATGAAGTGGCCACTGAGGAAGACATGAAGCTTGGCTTCCATCCAGGCTTTGGAGGTATTGTTTAACGCCGAAAAAGCTTCTCTGGGAAAACACAGTCTTCTGGTACCAATCCATCCGGTGCACAGGTAAATAGAATCTATATAGTTTAATGAAGATTTATTGCTTGTACAATCTATTCATTATAAATACTTGACAAAAAATATTGACTCTGTTTTGAGCAGGAAAGCAATGATCCCCCTAAAGTCGAGGAGGGACAACAAGAAATCGAAGATCATGCTCCGAATCCTAGTAATGAATTTATTCATATGCTACAATTTTATGTATAGCATTGCAAATGGTGAACATTAATTGTAGTTCACCATATTTCAACTGCAGAGCATGTAGAGGGTGAAACTGTACGGGTTGAGCCTGGACAAGAACACGAACAACATGATGTGGCCACACCAGGTAAAAAAACACCTTTGTAATGTTTTTTTTAAATTAAATACTTGTCATTACAATAGAAAAATACAACGATGTAACATTTTCACATTGTTGTAGCAAATCTGAACCCCTTGCCGCAAAATCCACGTCTAGATCAACACTCTGGGATGTAGACATCACCACAAGCGCCTGATGAAGAACCAAGAACTGGAGGAGAAAGTCCAGATGTAGATTCTCTTCTGAGAGATTATGTACCACTAAGGAGAAGAAAAACTAAAAATAAGTGACTAGAAAAACATCGTCTAATTTTTTTTTTAATATATCGTACATGATTTTTGGCCTAATGAATGAATGAATGAATGGTTTAATGGTTCAATGATTCAGTGTAGTAATCTATTACCTTTATTGAATGTCATTTTTTATTGAATGAATGTGTTGACTGAATGAATGAATGGTTTATTGAATGTTATCGTTTATTGAATGAATGTGTTGATTGAATGAAACAATGGTTTAATGAATGTTAGCCTTTATTGAATGAATGGTAGATGAAAGTTCATGATGAAATATGGATGAATTTGCACGTATTTGTTTTTTTCAAGTACATGCATTGGGTATGGGGAATTGAGAGTGATGTGAGGGGGTAGAGGGGCCATAAGAGCTTCCACCTTCACGTGGTTGGCCCTGTTCAGTAGAGAATATTAAATTATTCTCGAAACAGAGAGGAGCTCAATGAATGGCTACAATGCTGGCTTTCTACAACCCACTCGCGTGTCATCTAAATTTTGACAATTTCATGGAGCTTGTTGTGATGTTTGGTCACTCCTCATAACCGATTTCGGGTTTCCAGATGATGAAAGATCACTTGAGTAACTATTTGTGGAGTAGAGTGAGATCTTGTTTGTAAAGGGTTTGTTGATTCGACATGAAACTCTTAATGAAGATGAAGTGGGTAGTACTAGAATAATATCAGTGCTAATTATGTCCTTCGAGATAAGCAGGAAAAAGTGAGAATGTTTTTCATGACAACACTAAGTGATTTTAACTGCCATGTATACCATGTCCTATTAATTGTACACTTGCATGATCCACATTATTCTATTTCTTATCTTATTTCGAATCACTGCAAGGATTCAAAATCAGAATTTGTGCAAGTCAGCTATGTCCATGATTGTTTGCATTACCTCATCCAAATTTCCATTATCATTTTGTGATTGACGTAACAAATATGCCAAGATTTGGCTTCACAACATGAAGAATAGAATGGCTAGAAACTTAAATAATACACTCAATGCTTCAAGGTTATATTAAATAGCCAAGGTAGCAATATTTCATTTGATCCTAGAGAAGAATCCTCTTTGCATGAGAACATGAAAAACTTTAGGCTTGGGGGAGTGTTGGGTTTGAGTTTTGAAATATTTTCATCCATTCTATTGGTTTTTTTATCACTCCTATGTTTTTGTATATTTGCATCCCCATACCCTTTGAAACCCTAGATGGGCATAATGAGACCTAACTACGTATTTATATTTATTCCTCTGTTTTAATAAGTTTTAAGGGATTTTAATGATCAATTTAGCTAATAGTGAATGTTGAGTCTTCATGATTGCTTCCAGTACCAATTTTTGCAATAAATCATTAAATCCAATACTTGTGACATACAAATGGGAGATTGAGCATATGGTTTTTCTTCAACATGGTTCTATGTTCTGTACACAATATCCAAGCTGATTAAATGCAACTCCATCCTTCAATCAACTTGTGGTTAATGCCTTCAGAAAGATGGTCAATACAAGTTAGATTTACATAAAGGATGAAAATGTTGAAATTTATGTGTGCATGGGGAAGAGATCCAATATCATTCTCTGATCTACCTTAACTTGGCATACAAATTATGAATTCCAAAGAAGGATGGCACATTGTCACAACCTGATTTTAGCATGCAATTCTAAAATGGGAAGGAACACACTATACATGAACTCCAATACATTCGGGAAGGATATCAAGACAGATGTAGCACATAGATTCTCCAATCATCTTCAACTAAATCAATATAATAGAAGAATGATGCATTTCAATACATTATACTATGTTTTTAGCAATTCCCGTCAAGAATTATAAATTATAAATTATACTTTCAGTAGTATGAGACTTCTTTCAAGCAAGTGTGACCTCCCTTTTCACAGTGTGAGATTTCATTTCAAGCATGTGTGATTTTATTTCAGCAGTATAATTTTTTTTTGAAGAGGGTGTGTTGATTTAGCTTTGCAGTTGTGTGACTTTAGTGGTGTGAATTTTCTAGATTTAGGACAAGGATTTTTCAATTGGTGTGATTTGCAAAGTTTTCAATATAGTACAATCCCTATCATCCGTGTTCTATTGGTTTTTTTTATCACTCCTATGTGTTTGTATATTTGCATCCCCATACCCTTTGAATCTTTAGATGGGCATAATGAGACCTAACTATGTTGAGTGGAAAGCCAACATGGCTCTCTTCGTGAGATCCAAGAATAATAGTATATCTATTGATTTCCAAATAATAGTGTTTTTTTTTTTTAATATCATAAGGTAGTCAGATATCTGACGACGACGTGAAGGTAACTGACATTCTTTCCATACCTCCAATGACAAGGAACATTGGATTCCAGGTATTTTCTCATTTAATGTTCATCGGATATCCGATGCCCACACTAAAGATATCCGATGTTCGTGCCATAACTCCGACAGAAAGGAATGTCAAATTCCATCCCTTTCCATGTGTAATGGTCGTTGGATATCTGATGCACACACCGAAGGTATCCGACGTTCGTGCCATACCTTTGACAGCAAGGAACGTCGAATTCCATCCCTTTCCATGTGTAATGGTCATTGGATATCCAATGCGCACACCGAAGGTATCCGACGTTCTTGCCATACCTATGACGGCAAGGAACATCGGATTCCATCCCTTTCCATGTTTAATGGTCACCGGATATGCGATGCCCACACCGAAGGTATCCGACATTTTTTCCATGCATCCGACGACAAGGAACGTTGGATTCCAGCCCTTTCCATGTGTAATGGTCATCGGATATCCGACGCCCACATTGAAGATATCTGACTTCCTATGAAGTGCCCAAAGTCGGCCATCTGACTTCCTCATGGTCGGTTAGCCGACTTCCTCGTGGCGTCGAATAACTGATGAAATTTCAGCCATCGGATTTCAGTTGACTTTGGACTGACGTTAAAAAAATATGGAGGTTTTCGGATGATCGACCACAAGATGTAGAAAATCTGACTTTTTTGCCATTGGATTTTGGGTCCAAAAACCTAGTGTGAGCTAGTTTTGCAGGATAGTAGGTGGGGCGGGGGACTTCAGGAATAATGTCATATAAATTGTCATATTGATCATAGTTGAGGTCTACATAGTTAGCACGAGCGATAGCCTGTTCCTAGTTGACGGCACCACCCATAGCTACATCTCTAGCTACGGTGGGTAAAAGAAACTTCATAAACCAGTCAGCTAATAATTGGTCTGCAATAGGAGCCTTACTGAGACGTCATCTCCTCCGCCACTCATGGATATGATCGGATATATGAGTTGCAGTAGTCTGGTGGAGAGAATTCAATAAGTCCGTACCAGTTTCATAGCGGATGGGTAACTGGAAATGAGTTGGGAATGACATAGATAAAGAACGAAAGTCGGGAAATGAGTGCGGTGGTAATTCAATATATCACTTGGAAACTAAACCAGTGAGGGTCCTTTGAAACAACCTCAAATGGATCGAATCATCCATCGAGGAATTGGATGAGCACTATAGATGGTATGTCATCACATGGTTCTTTGGGTCTTCATCGGGCTTGCCATGAAACTTTGGAATATGGGAGAGTAACTTAACCGGAATGGGAAGCCAATTATAACCGTGAAGGATGGGATCATTGGTCAAGCGAGACAAGTCAGGCAGGTCTAGAGTATCCAGCAATGGAAGCTCTTGGTTTGGTTGCGGATACTAGCAGTATTGGTATGGCATTATGGACCAGTAGGACCTTGAATCGACTGATTGTAAGGTGTTCCCATAGGGAATTGGCCATAAGGGGGTATGTCTCCTAGGTTGGGTGATGGACCTGATGGTGGTCATCCGCCATAATAGGGTGGTACACTACTGAAAGGTGGGATTCCTCCACTGCCATCTGGATAAGGTGGGCCCCCACCGAAAGGTGGGAGTCCTCCACAACCACCATAATAGGGTGGTCCTCCGCTAGAAGGTGGGGGTCCTCCATAAACACTGGAATAAGGTGGTCCTCCACCTCCTCTTCCAGAATAAGGTGGACCTCCACCAAATGGTGGGGGTCCTCCATTGTCAGAATAATGTGGTTCGCCACCTCCTCCGTCGGAATAGGGTGGAACTCCGACAAAAGGTGGGGGTCCTCTAACGCCGGAATAAGGTGGTCCGTTGCCTCCAGAATAGGGTGGGCCTCTGCTAGAAGGTGGTGGTCCTCAACTTCCAAAAGGAGGTTGGCCTCTACCTCCTCCGCCGAAGTAGTATTGGCCGCTAATGCCAAAATGAGGTGGGCCTCCGCCAGAAGGTGGAGGTTCGCCCCCGCCGGAATGAGTTGGGGGTCCTCCACCTCCGGAAGGAGGTGGAAGGGGGCCAAACGGTGGGGGGGTGGTGGGACTTGAGGAAATGTTGGTGGGGGCCCAATTGGAATAACATTATGATGTCCCCATGGAGTGTTTGGGTTTTCGGGATAAGGTTCCCAGGGAATCATGCTCCCGGGATGGTGTTGTCCCAATGGGGGGTTGAAATCACCCGAATATGTATGAATCCATAGTGATTGAGTTATGTTAGGTAGTACCCTACCATGAGGTAATCCGATGGTAGGTCCCGCGACTAGTAAGGAGCTGCCAACTGAATGACTAGTTGGAAGCCCTCCACTCATATTATGGTTAGCAAACAGTGGTTTAACCCCATTTGTTGATGTATATGTAACTTCAGAATGTATTTCACCTATTTATTTCATCTATGTATATTGTACTCCTATAGAGATGTTATTATTCCTCTATATGGAAGTGTCGTCATTTGTATTGACAAGTGTCACAAGTGTTGTAACTTGCCGATGGGTTATTAGACCAACTTGATGGGGTCGACCCTGTATGTGTCATGTGGGTAAATGGGTTATTAGGCCACCAAGTGTGGGGTTGGCCCGGATCAATGTAACCATGGGTTATCAGGCTAAGTTTGAGAAGTCGGCCCCACTGGTTTATTGGGTAGGACAGGATAAGTAGAAATAGAGATCGGGAGATCTCTATTTGATCATCTCATTTTACTCACTCTTCCATCACTCAGAAAGTGGAGCACATGTGAGGAGGAGGATCAGCTACTAGGAGAAGACTATATCTTGTACTTTGGTTGTATCATGGCTCTTTCTATCTCTGAGAAAGTTGTGGGGTTTTTCACCTTCTTGGTTTTCCCCGGTGAAACTCTGTGTCTCTTGTGTGCTTGCATTATTGTGTCCATGATTGATATGATGTAGATATGCTATACATGTTATTCTCTCAATTAAGATCTTAGATCATATTGAAAATTCTGAAAAACTAACATCGTATCATAGCTAGCCTGAAAGAACGCATGGCATGGCATTTATGACACTTGTTGCAGTTGCGAAGCTAGGGCTCGATATAGCAAAAACCAGCCATCGTAGAAATTTGGCTATAAATCCATTTCGGAAATGTTTCAGGATCTGAAACTCTAACAAGTCGAAGATAAGATCTCCATGTACCTTGTGTCTGAAACACAAATTCTAATTCATTGTACTTTGTGTTTTATGATCTATACAATCTAGGGTTTCTTCCTCTTCCAGATCTCAGTCATAAACATGTGACCTAGGAAAAAAGGTGACAACTTGGGATAGGAAGCTCCAAATGAAATTTCATAAAATTTTACAGGTAGGGAATGGACTGTAGTTTCTTAGGTAATCTTTTTAGAGGCCTAAGTTGAACCAGTGACACGTGGCATGCCATACAAGTTCGCTCTCCTTTTTTATCCCATAAACAGGTCACGTTGCGACACTTGGCATAACTCTCTCTCAGAGAATCCAATTGAGGTCAGACCTATGGGGTTGGAAATATGATAGGTAGGGATACCGTAGTTCAAAGTTTCATACACCTTGGATTCGTAATTTCAGATTTAAACAAGAAACAATCAGGTGCATATTTTTGTGAAAACATAATTGGATTTTGAGCACCTCCATTCATGGCTCTGGGAATTAGGGTTTCAGAGAAAGTTGGTAATTTTGTAATCGGAGAACATGGCTGAATGATAGTCATAAAAATCAAAATTTAGATACCAAGATCAAATTTTTTGGTTGTGTAGAAGGTCGGGCTTGATCAAACCCTAGTTCAGGACTTTGATCGAAAAAGTGAAAAATTATGGCTTCTACAAAAATGGGAATTTTTGAAATTTGTAACCATAGCTGGAAGCTCCTTGGAAAAATCGAAGTTTATAGCTTTAGATCAAACTATTTGGTTGGGTAAAGCTCTGGGAAACTCAAGCCCTAATTCAGGGTCCTCCTAGTGAATCCGGAAGATTGAAAAGCAAATTTAAGGGGTGAAACTATACAGTTTTCAAATTCTGAGTATACTATCTTGACCAGCTTAGAAAGGTGCATCTCTCTATCCTTTTAGAAGTTTGAGATTCAAAGTTTGAATTTTTAGGGTTTCTCTGACAAACCCTAATCCAACTCCAGATCCAGTTTCTGCAAATCAAAGTGGATTGGGTTAATCCTAGAAGAGAATGGATTAGTCACCTGCATAAGTGAAGAAGTTCCTATTTCAGAGGGAGATGAGGATAAGGCCTTACATAAGAAGATTACAAGCAATCTCGATAGGTATGAATTACAGGTATGTTTCGAAATCTATTCATGATTAATTTTATGGTATGTTTGTCTTCATTAAGGTTAGTACAATCTTGATTAACTTTAGACTTGTCGTATCACCTTAATAAAATTATGAATGCATGATAGAAGATATTCATTGATTAGGGTTTTGACACTTATGATTGTACTAATGCATTGTGGTGTTGTATGAGGTTGATGTTGTCCACTAACATGAAAGGTACATAAAGAAAGACAAATCATGTTCTAGTTCAAGAACATATGACCATGGTGACATGAAGACAAAGGTTCATCCATTTCCATGGATCACATAGAAGATCTACTTACGAGGTATGTATAACTTGGTTCTATAATGGTTAACCTATGAGATATGCAGGTTACTAGCACAAGTTACTTAAGAGAACAAGAAGACATCATGTGGGTATGTTAGGCAATAACCAGCTAACATATTAATCTAGGTATGTTTTTCCTATATCAAGTTAGAATTCTACCTTGTGTTAGAATCTCTTATATAAGTATACATGGCATGATTGATAATGATTATTCATTGAAGTTAGTAATCATGGGTTTAGGCATATTATGCTTCTTACTTTGATTGATGATATGACTAACTAGAAGTGTCCTATGGTCAATAAGAATATGCATGAGTAAAAGAAGTATTCCATGAAACCCTGAGTACTAATGTTTATTATCTGTGTTTGAAATGGTCATGACTATACATGTTTAAGATTATGTTGTTTTAGTATCTATACTAATGAATGTATGATTATGTATGAGATCTTGAGGTTGGAACAATCATGACACTAGTGCACACTTAAGCATGCATAGTGGTCCAGGATGAATATAAGTCCAAGGATAGGTAATCTAGGAAGCAAAGATCAAGAGGTAGCACACTCCAGTAGTTCCTGCAAGGAAACAAATATTGAGAGGGAGTCCACCCTACAACCAAACAAAGATAAGTATTTGAATTGTCATTTCTTGCATACTTGTTTGTTTAAATAATATTGTTCAATGATGTATATGCCTATGTTCCTAGACTTGGGGTGTGTATTATGCATATTAGAATAATTACATTAATGAACAGTATACTACTAACATGCATGTGATGGGTAAGTGGCCTATGCCACTGTACAACATTCCATTGCTACTTATATAGAATGAAACCTCTTTACTGACATGTTGAGAGTAGTGCAAAACTCTTAACAATGTTTTGGTAGAGATTGAAAGGCATCTAGAAAGTTACAGGATATGGATGAATGTTGTATTGAAGCATTGGCTAAAATAATTGCATGACTGTATGACATATCTCTTTATGTGTAAGAATTTGCTCTGAAAACTATGAGAAGTTTCTAACCATGCAATTTAACTTGTTTTGTAGGAATGATCGTATACGAGCACCTACAAAAGAAGGACTACAACATTTGTTTCAACAACAAAGTTATCTATTGAAGATATTGAATATATTGAAGTTCCCAGGATTCGGGAAGAATGCCATGATCGAGGAGTACCAGTTGATCATGAAGAATGATGTTTGGGATGGAGTCCCAAGACCTGAAGGGAAGTCTGTTGTGACTTCCAAATGGATCTATCAGATCAAGCATGCTGCAGATGGTAGAATTGTTAGGAACCTATGTCAACCCTTCTCTTTACAATGTTAGTATATTGATGTTGGACGCATATGCTTTGTAAGTCGTCCCGTAGTATTTCTTGATCCGTAGTTTATATTAGCCCATAGTATTGACCCATAGTATTCGACGCATATGCTTTGTAAGTCATCCCGTAGTATTATCTGTCCCATGGTTTTGACTAATAGTATTGGGCATAGACTTAGTATATAAGTGTGTGTTGAGGTCATTGAAGGCACCGTGAAGTTAATTGTATTGAGCTTGCTCAAAGGAGGTTGCCCCATCGAAGTGGATCGTGATCAATATAAAAGTGATTATGAGTTCTGTCATTTTTTCTATTTCGCATATTCTTATTAATTAATTGTTGCAGGTGCATAACATCTGGTATCAAAGCACTTTCTTGCGCTCGTTGGGTGAAATTTCTGCCAATTTTTTTTTCGCATCTGTTGCAGGTTTGAATTTGGGAATAATCCCTATCCGCTTAACTGTGGGAAGTACTTGGGCATAAGCCCTAAAACTCATTGTGAGGAGTACCAAAGGAACCCCAAAGTAGCTGGCCCATTGAGAGGACCTGCCAGCGAAAAGGGCAATGACCCCTACCTGATTGACTAGTTCCCACCCATGAGGTAAACCAAGAGCTGTCGTTTGTGGCAAAGCGGTTATCAGTTTTACCTTAGCCGTGGAGTGAGGGGTACTACCCCAATACGCAAGAAGTCAGACAACATTGGTGGCCGAGTGAAACCCCTGAACTGTTAGGAAGCCGCACATACCTGGGGTCCATATCTATTTTCAGTTGAACTGTTGCCGATCACTTCTGCTCTAGATCCAACCGTTTCAGATCTATTCTGAAAGTCGTTCCAGATCCATTCGTTGTTTTAGATCCATCTGTTGCGGATCCCTTCCACGCCGTTGCACATCCATCTATTACGGATCCCTTCCACGCCACTGTTGCCGATCCATTTCTGACAAAAAAAATAAAAAATCATTTGTTTTTTCTCTATATCTCCCTTGTTTTCACTCTGTTTCCCTTGAAATTTTTGGGGAACCCCTGTCATCCCATTCTGCATCTTTCATTCCTGAGGACCCTATCCCCAATTCTCCTTCCCAAAGCCCGAAATCCCACATTTGTCTATTTTTAGGGTTTGCCATAACTTCCTCAGATTTCACCCAATCACCTTCAAATTTTACCACAGAGTTCCTTTCTGAATTCTGCTTCTTTGTCCCTCTCTGCCATATTTTCTCATTCTATCACCCTGCTTCTGCAATTCCCCTTTTTGCTTTCTTGTCCTTTCGACAGTGTCCAAAATCTAGTCAAACCCCAATTACCCATCAGATTGTTTCCCCAATCCAAATTTCCCTTTACTAAATCAACTTTTGTTTGTGTTTTTCTACCCATTCCACCTAAAAAAAAAAAACCACTTGGTTATGGTTGTCACTGTGCAGGAGCACACACCATGGAGGAAGCACTTGCAGCCATCCAAACCAAACTCCAAGATCTGGATGAAAAATTTCTCAGCCTCCATCTTCAGCATTCAGCCATGACCAATACTAGACAACCAGAATCTTTTGCAGCCACCGGGTTCTCTTCTTCCAGCAATTTTCGTGGGCTGAAGCTCGATTTTCCTCGCTTCAATGGTACTGATTCAACTGGATGGATATATCGAGCAGAACAATATTTCAGTCTGCATAATAGTTCTGATGCCCAGAAAGTTCCACTTGCATCCTTTCATTTGGAATAAGAAGCCCTTCAATGGTACCATTGGTACATCAACGCTCATCCCGAGCCAAACTGGACAGATTTTTTCCAACTCATTTTGCCACGATTTGGTCCTAGTGCTTTTGATGATTTCACAGGAGCACTCACTAAACTTCACCAAATTGGCATAGTGAGAGAGTATCAGACAGAATTTGAGAAATTGGCCAATCACACAGAAGGATTGTCTGATGAATTCTACAGGATTTGTTTTATCAGTGGTCTCAAGGATGAAATCCGCGCAGAGGTCAAAATGTTTTGTCCCAACACAATGATGGAATTCCTAGGGTTGGATAAGCTGGCCGAGGACAATATCGCAGCTCAACAACGCTCCAAACCCACCTTTGTTCCCTTCAGCAATATGGGTTCCCAACGACCTCCCATCACGCCTACTCCTCAACCAACTCCTATCAAGTATTTTTCTGAAATAGAAATGCAGGCACACCGAGAAAAAGGGCTTTGCTATAATTGTGATGAGAAATTCACTCGAGGACATAGATGTGTTCAACAAAAGCTCTATCTCTTGGATGTGGATTCTCCGCCTGCCTTAGAACTTGGTGAAGAAGCTACAGATACAGACATACAGTAGATGATCAGGTCGACATTCAACACCCGCCTGTTGACACCCCATCTCAGGACGACCCACCCGAGATCTCTCTCCATGCTGTAACCGGCATCACCACCCCACAAACAATGCGGGTCAGGAGATACTTCAAGAAGCTCCCTCTTACCATACTCATTGATTTTGGTAGCACTCATAACTTCATTGACCCTCGGATTGCCAAACAGGATGATTGTTTTGTCCATCCTTGCTCCAACTTTGAAGTCATGGTTGCCAATGGGGGCACCTTACCTTGCAAGCGGAAGTGTCACAATGTGCGTATCTCTATGGAAGATTATAACCTACGCTTTGACATGTTTTCCTTGTCCTTAGGCGAATGTGATGTGGTTTTGGGCGTTCAATGGTTACGCACACTTGGCCCCACCTTATGGGATTTTGCTGAACTTTGGATGCAGTTTAAAGTTAATGGGGCACAACACAAATTTATGGGCTTAAAACTAGGGTCTCTCTGCATCATCAATTCACATCGCCTGGAAAAAATCCTTAAGAAGAATTCACATGGTGTCATCGCTCAGCTCAATTCCATTCAGATGCACCCATCAACAGTTTCCACTACTTCCTTGGATAGATATGCAGGTATCTTTGCTGAACCAATGCGCTTGCTGCCTTCAAGAGACCTTTCCGGTAAGAATTTAGCCACATCTACCTCTCAGTAGGAAATGATGGCTATTTTGCATGCAGTACAGAAGTGGAAGCCATACCTATTAGGGAATTATTTCTGCATCAAGACTGATCTCCAGAGTCTGAAAAATTTTCTGGAACAATGGGTCTCCTCCCCAACACACCTAAAATGGGTTATCCAATTCATGGGTTATCCCTATGTGATAACTTACAAGAAGGGTAAGGACAATATGGTGGAAGATGCTCCTTCTCGCACAATTGATGACCCATTTTCTCTTACAGCTCTTTCTCTGCTTGTTCCAAATTGGTTGCAATATGTTCAACAGGGCTATCTCTTCTATGAACTCCATGCTTCTTCATCAACAGGGCACTCTGGGTTCTGGTGGTACAATACCACATCTCAAAGGACACCATATGAAGCAGTCTATGAAAAAACACCGCCAGTTCTTCTTCCATACACCCTTAGTAGCTCCCCAGTTCAGGAAATTGACTCAGTTCTTCGAAACCCCGATCAGATTCTTCTCGTTCTGCAGGACAATCTTCACATGGCCAAAATTTGCTTGAAACAACAAGCCGATCAGCACCATTTTGAGCGCATTTTCCACGCAGTTGACAGGGTTCTTCTTCATCTACATCCTTCCAAGAAATCCTCCTTGACACTCCAAAGGTGTCAGTGGCCCGAAATGCAACTCGAGGATGCTACCGGGGAACCACTCCTTCAGATTCTGCAGCAATTTCTCCAACCAAAGCTTTGAGGACAAAGCTTTTTCTAAGGGAGAGGGGATGTTAGGAACCTGTGTCAACCCTTCTCTTTACCATGTTAGTATATTGTTGTTGGACGCATATGCTTTGTAAGTCGTCCCGTCGTATTTGTCGATCCGTAGTTTATATTAGCCCATAGTATTGACCCATAGTATTGGACGCATATGCTTTGTAAGTCGTCCCGTAGTATTATATGTCCCATGGTTTTGACTCATAGTATTGGGCATAGACTTAGTATATAAGTGTCTTTTGAGGTCATTGAAGGCATCATGAAGTTAATTGTATTGAGCTTTCTCAAAGGAGGTTGCCCCCTTGAAGTGGCTCGTGATCAATATAAAAGTGATTCTGAGTTCTGTCATTTTTGCTATTTTGCATGTTCTTATTAATTAATTGTTGCAGGTGCATCACAAGAATGGAGAAATACAAAGCAAGGTTTATAGATCGTGGCTTCTCCTAGAAAGAGGGATTGAGTATGAAGAGACTTCTACACCTATAGATAGGCACACTTCCATCAGATCAGTACTTGCTCTAGCTGCAGTGATGAAATGGAAGATACACCAGATGGATGTCAAGACAACTTTCTTGAATGGTGTAGTCGAAGAGGAAGTATATGTGGAACAACCACTCGGGTTTGAGACACATGACCGAGAGTCACATGTGTGCAAACTGAAGAAATCCCTGTATGGTTTGAAACAGGCAGCTAGGTGTTAACACCCAAAAAGTGCTCACCATCTCATCTCCCTCATTACATGACTCATTTGTCTATATTTCCTACCATATTTGCCTCCAAAACCTTTAAAAGCCTCTAAAAGGCCAAAACCCCCCCTTTTTTCCCCAGAATAATTTAATTTCCTCCAAAAATAGCAAAAACCCTCTAAACAGGGAATACAAATATAAAAAAGAGGAAAAATAAGCAAAAACCCTATACAATTGACCTAAACCATATGGTGCCAAAAACCATGGTTCAATACTCCACCACTAAAAACCTATAAATAGGTGATAGAGACTCCCCATTTCATATCCACAATCTTCCCTATCCTCACTCTGCCAAAATCACTCTTGAAACCCTAGCTTACCATTTGAGCTAGTCTTTCCCATTTGAGTGCCCCTTTGGCCCATTATTGAAACACTTTGGAGAAGGAGAAGGAGCCAATTGGAGCACGAAATCAACCCTCCTGGAGTACTACAAGAGCTCCACCAACCTCAACACTTTAGGTAAATTTAATACAAAAAGGAAAATCTTTATCATATTGTCATGTCTTTTTATTTCTGTTAATGCTCATGCTAGGTTAAATTTCATAGTGTTTTACTGCTCTAATTTACTATTTATTGAAATGCTACTAAGGAGTCCCTTCTCCTTAGTAGGTGCTCATTTTCGCAAGCTAGGGTGAAAACCCTAGCTACAGTTTTGGCGACTCCACTGTTGTTCCTTTGAATTTATGGTTAAAATTTTTAGAAGTTTTTAGTTTTTTCTAAGTATTTTTCTGTTTTCCCTGTTTGGCTGTGGCTTCGGCCAATTCGGTTTTCTACTGCAGATCGCAGCTTTCGGCCGTCTTTCTGCGATCTAGATCATGACTGTTTTCTCTATTCTTGTGACCCGAGCACAGCCTTTTTCCTATTTCCTACGCTCCCAACCACAATTTTTAGCCCCAAACCTGAGATCTGACCACGGCTTTCTACCCATTTGTCATGCTCCAAAGAACGCATTATGGTCGTAAACCCACAATCCGACCACAGATCTTCCCCCTTTAGCCACGCCCTAGACCATGCCTCTTGACCCCATACCTGCGATCCGCCCGTAGGTCTCAGGCCTATAGCCACACCCCAAAGCACGCCTTTCAGCCACTGGCCCACGATCCGATCGTAGGGTTCTGCCCTTTAGCCATGCCCCAGCCCACGCCTTTTAGCCACAGACCCGCAATCCACCCGTAGGTTTTCCCCATACAGCCGCGCCCCAAACCACGCCTTTTGGCCACCAACCTGCGCCCTGATTGCAGGTTTCACCTATATAGTCATGCCCCAAAATGCGCCTTTCGGCTACCAACCTGCGCCCCAATTACAGGCTTCACCTGTACAGCCATGCTCCAGACCACGCATTTCAGTCACAGACCTGTGCTCTGTTTTCTGCAATTTTAACCCCTTTTTGAACCCAGAACTTTGCTGCAATATTTTCTGCACCTGCACAGCCACCTGTTATGTCTACAGCCATACTTACCTATAGCATTTTTCTGTAGTTTTCTTTTTGTCCCATTTACAGAGTTTTTTAAATTTTAAGCATTTCAATTGAAAAAAGAAAATTTTGCATTACAAGTTTAATTTCTGCATTATTATTATTGGTTGAAAGTTGCCCACACCGTGGCACTTTTGATTGGGTTCATTACCTCACACACACACATTTGTCACCTAATTCAAGTGAGCCTTAAAATACTACTTAACACAACCAACATTCTAACCCCACTTGGGGAACACATAAGAATATTGTAGTTAGGTATGACAGGGGATATAGGCATCCAAATAGCACCGCTCGGTCGCTTACAATTGAGACATAGTTGTTGTCCATTAGGTAACCAAAATCCCCTAGTATTTTTTGGAACGGTCACAACCAGTTTATCAAAGGGCCTCTCCCTTAGGAGGGTTGAAGTATCCAGACTGGTTCCGTGTTAAGATTCAATATGCTAAGACAGAAAATATGAGCATTACATTCCATTTCACAATAATAGCATATACAGGATCACTGAAGAAACAACAAGTACAACATAAACACAAGAGACATAGATTTATCCTAGGAAACCCTCATGGGGTAGAAAACCCAGCAAAGGTTCCTCAATATAGATAACCAGCAATATACAAAGATGCAAACCAAAGACATGGTCTCCTCCTCCTCCATAGCAGACCTCTCTCTCACAAGTGCGCTACATTTCAAGTGAGGGAAGTGTGTCAAATGAGGAACACCCCTCCTCTATATATACACATCTCTGGCTTGTACTTTATATTAACTAGGTCGGCCCCAACTTTACCACTGGGTTAGACACCCCATTACAACTGACTGGGACGACCCCACTAGGGTGGTCTAATAACCCTTTGACGCACATAACACATACAGGGCCAACCCCCACTAGGGAAGTCTAATAACCCAAGTTACCACAACCCGACGGACGAATAAACATCTCCGGATATACAATAAGATCTTCACGGAGGAATGAAACATATCCGGAATAATAAATTACAAATATAACATTCTTTGAAGTTAAAATATTTCAACACTCCCCCTTAATGAGAAGGATATTATAACAGCATATGCATGATCAAGGAGTCATAAACATCATGCATGATACATCTATAAATCATTGGAAGCTTTCTCAACATCATCAGTAACTCAAGCAGTTAGTGGAACATCTTCAATACTGGAACATCAACATCTTCAGTACCGAGTCTTTATCTTTTGCAGCACTCGAACAACTATAGCAACATCAACATCTGGATCCTCATGATCATTAGCATCGTCATCACATGATCATCAGTATCATCATCACACGATCATTAGCATAATCATCACACGATCATTAGGATCGCCATCACACAATCATCAGTATCATCATCACACGATCATTAGCATCATCATCACACGATCATCAGCATCGTCATCACATGATCATCAGCATCGTCATCACACGATCATCAGCATTGTCATCACACGATCATCAATATCGTCATCTAGACCATCACAATCAACAACATCGTCATCTAGATCATCACGATCAATAGTATTATCATCTAGATCATCAGTATTAGTATCCACACCAATACAAGTATACACATCATCAATACAAGTATCCTCATCAATACAAGTATACCTATCATCAATACAAAGTATCCTCATCAATACAAGTATACATACAAGTATCCTCATCAATTCATATCATCAATATCAATACAAGTATCCTCATCAATATCAATACAAGTATCCTCATCAGTCAAGTATACACAATAACAACATACTCTGCAATACACATGATCCTTCCTTTCGGAATTATGGGATCAATCTCATCACAATCATGTTTAAGACTATCCTTCCTTTCGGAATTACGGGATTTACGGTCTAAGGATGATTAATACATACTCAATCTCTTTTAAGACAATCCTTCCTTTTGGAATTACGGGATTTACGGTCTAAGGAGGATTAATCCATACTCAATCTCTTTTAAGACAATCCTTCCTTTCAGAATTACGGGATTTACAGTCTAAGGATGATTAATCCACACCATTCATTTAGGACTATGTCCAAGGATGATTTAATCCACACCATTAATTTAGTACTATGTCCAAGGATGATTTAATCCACACCATTCATTTAGGACTATGTCCAAGGATGATTCAATCCCTCACTTTTCCACTAAGGACTTCATTCTCGGAGACACATGTCTATGGATCAATTCAAGGGACCAAAGTCTGGGGACGATACAATCCCCACCTGTCCATTAAGGAGTTCATTTTCAGAGACACATGTCTACGGACAAATTTAAGGGATTGAAGTTCAGGGATGATACAATCCCCACCTGTCAATTAAGGACTTCATTCTCGGAGACACATGTCTACGGATCAATTCAAGGGACCAAATTCTAGGGACAATACAATCCCCACCTGTCCACTAAGGACTTCATTCTCAAAGACATAGGTCTACGGAGAAATTCAAGGGACTGAAGTTCGGGGACGATACAATCCCCACCTATCCACTAAGGACTTCATTCTCAGAGACATCTGTCTACGGATCTCTTTTAGAACATGTTTTCAAGGATGATGCAATCCCTCTTCTTTCTCGAAGACATATGTCTATGGATATTTTTAGAAAATTTGTTCAAGGATGATGCAATCCCCTCGTCAACTTAGATCCTGTCTAAGGACCATCCACCAACCTCTCTGTCGGCATCACCAATATAGGTATCCACATCATTGACCTCATTGTCGATGCAAGCAATCTCATCATATGTGACCACATCACTCCCCCTTTCGAGGAGGGTCCTTCTGAATTATACCAAGCTTGTCTCAGAAGTACTCAAACTTTACTTGAGGTAGAGGTTTGATTAGTACATCGGTAACTTGTTCATTTGAGGTAGAGGTTTAGTTAGTACATCGGCAACATGTAACAAATTCGAACTTTATAGTTCCTTTCTGCACCATATCTTGTATATAGAAATGTCAAATCTCTTTGTGCTTTGACTTATCATGGAACACTGGATTCTCTGCCATCCTGATACAACTCTGTTTGTCACATAGGATCACAGTTGAGTCCACCTCTAAGTCAAATAGCTGTACCGCTTCACAACTAGCAGAGAAAACAACTATATATATATATTCTGCTTCAGCTATGCTGAGGGCCACACTAGACTACTTCCTGCTAAATCATGAGATCATGGCAGATCTCATACAATAATATCCTCCCGATGTGCTTTTCCTGTCTGATACACTTTCTGCTCAATCAACATATGTGTAGCCATATGAAGTCATGATCTCCAAGATAACATAGATCAAAGTCTATCATACCCTTTAGATACATCATCACATGCTTTGCAACTATCAGGTGAACACATCTAGTTTTCACTAGATACTGACTCAAGGTGTTCACAACAAGGCATATATATAACCTAGTATTTGTTAGATACATCAATGACCCAATAATTTGTCTGTATAGAGTCACATCCACTAACTCTGAGTCATCAGCTAACAACTTCAAGTCGGAACCCATGAGAGTGGCCATGGTTGTACATTCCAACATATCAAATATTCTCAAGATTTCCACAACATACTTTCCCAAGATGAGAAAGATTCCTTTTGAGCCTTGCCATACTTCCAGACCTAGGAAGTAATGCATCAATCTGATATCTTTCATTTTCATTTCTACAACCCTCTATCTATGTCATCTCTCGTTAGATGGGTCTACTGATATGAGCTTCAATATCATTCAAACTCTGTGGTGAGTTCCTTCTTGCATCTATGTCATCCGTGTATAGAAACCATATTCAACCTTGTAGCAAAGGTTGAGATCCACATCACCCATGGTGATCATTAAGTTTATCAAATGATTATCGATCCTTGGTGCTTGAACAAAGCTTCTTCAATTGAATCTTTGATTCACACTTCTTCAATTACATCATTAAGATAATGGTCTTATCTAGCCACTTGGAGCAATCATCTCGTCATGATTCTCTTCCTCTTTCTAAGAGAATCTTCTAGCCACGAGCCTTCTATATTATGTTTGATTTGTAAATCTTCTTGTTGAACATCCATCACTTGTTCGGTGTTCATCATTCTTCATGATCTTTCCTACAAACCAAAATTAAGTACATGATTAGTAATAATTCATAATCATCAAATCAAGTTGACATGATAACCTATTATGCATACAGATATCATTTACATAGTTATGCTACTATCTTGACCAATACTTTGGCACAACACTTTTCCATATCCTGTATGCATACAGTGGCTATCTAGATGCCTTCCATCTCTACCAGAACATACTATCGAGAGTGTGCACAGCTCTCAGCATGTCAGCAAAGAGGTTTCATTCTAGACAAGCAACAATGGAATGTTTGTCCAACTTACCAATCATATGCATATTAGTAGTATATTGTTCAATGCTATATGAATGTTTACACTTAGCATGATATATTCTAGGAATGCAAATATGCATACAACTATTACAAGCAATATCATTTACTATTTCAGAGATTCAAGAAACAACTCAAATACTTATCTTTTACGTTTGTGTGGTTTCCTCCCGCTTGATCTTTTGCCTGTCTTTTGAACTTCTATTCATTCTGTACCACTGTGCATGCTCAAGTGTGCACTAGTGTCATCCTCATGATCTCATACACAAACATACATTCATTAGTATAATCTCAATATTATCAAAACATTATAATTCTAAATAATCTTGAATGTGTATGGTCATGATCATTCAATACATGGATATACTAAGATCCTAGCACAAAGTAGGATTCTAACTTGACATAGGAAAACATACCTGGATTAGTATACCTACTTAGTTATGTCTAACGTACCGAAACAATATCTTCTTTGTTTTTTTCAATGATTTAGAGATCCTGTGCTAGAACCTGCATATATCATAGGTTAAGCATAGTAGAACAAATTCATACATACCTCGTAAGTAGAACTTCTATGTGATCAAATATTATGGGTGAGTCTTTGTCTTCATGTTGTCATGGTCATGGAACTTGATTTGTATTTCGTGATGTACCTGTATCTTGTTAGCCGTCAACATCAACCTCATACAACACCGCAGTGCATTAGTACAATCATATAATCCTAATCAATGAATTTCTTCTATCATTCACATGTCTTCATACTTTTATTAGGGTGATAAGACAATTCTAACATTAATCGAGATTGTATTAAGCTGAATAATATGAAGACAAACATATTATTAACTTAATCAAGAATCAGATTTCAAGACATACCTGCATCTCCTTAAGACATACCTGCATCTCCTTAAGTCATACCTGTCGATATTTCTTGTAGTCTTCTTATGTAAGGCCTTAGCCTCAACTCCCCCTGAAAATGGATCTGGAGCTTGATTAGGGTTTGTTAGAGAAATGCTAAAAAATTCAATCTCTGGCTTTCATACTTCTGAATGGATGGATAGATGTGCCTTGCTGAGCTGATCAAACTTGCATACTTCAATTTTGAAATCTCCAAAGATTTGACTGCTCAAAAATTGCCTTTGAAACTTCTGGATCTTCTGGACAAGATTCCAAACTAGGGTTTGATGGAGCCCACCCTTTTGCCTAATCAGAAGGCTCGATGCAAGGCTCTAAACTCTTGTTTTTCTGAGGAGCTTCCAGCCGTGGTCACAGACTTAAAAAATTCCAACTTTTGTTGAAGCCCTAATTTTTCATCTTTTCGATCAAAATCCCAAACTGGGGTTTGATCAAGCCCGGTCTTCTACCCAACCAAAAAATTTGATCTTGGTCTCTAAATTTCGATTTTCCTTAGTAGCATTCAGCCGTGGACTCTGATTCCAAAAATTCCAACATTCTCTGAAACCCTAAATTCCGGAAGCCATGAATGAAGGTGCTCCAATTGTTTTTTTTTGACAGAAATATGTACCTGGTTGTTTATGCTATAACTCCAAACTTTTCATTGCACAAGGTCTGAAAACCTTTTTTTATGGTATCTTGACCTGTCATCTTTCCATCCCGACAGGTATAACCTCAATTGGATTTTTTGAGAGAGAGTTATTCCAAGTGTCGCAACGTGACTTGTTTATGGGATAAAACAGGAGAGCGAACTTGTATGGCGTTCCATGTGTCACTGGTTCAACTTCGGCCTCTGAATATTTTTTTCAAGATATTATAGTTTGTGTACTACCTGTCACACTTTACGAAATTTCATTTGGAGCTTCCTAGCCCAAGTTATGACCTTTTTTCCTAGGTCACCTGATTATGATTGAGATCTGGAAGAGGCAGAAACCCTAACTTGTACTGATCATAACTCACAAAGTACAACGAATCTGAGGGTGCCCTTTGGTAAAACGGTACATGGGGATGTTATCTACAACCAATAAAAAATTTTGATCCTGAACCTTCACAAAAATTGATTTATAGCGAAAGTGCCACGATGACTGGTTTTTGCTATATAAAACCCAAACCTTCAAATTGTCACAAGTGTCGTAAGTGCCATACATTGCCATCCTTCAGGTTAGCTATGATACCATGTTAAGATTCAATATGCTAAGACAGAAAATATCAGCATTACATTCCATTTCACAATAATATCATATACAGGATCACTGAAGAAACAACAAGCACATCATAAACACAAGAGACACAGATTTATCCTGGGAAACCCTCATGGGGTAGAAAACCCAGCAAATCTTCCTCAATATAGATGACCAACAATATACAAAGATGCAAACCAAAGACATGAGCTCGTCCTCCTCCATAGAAGACCTCTCTTTCACAAGTTCTCTACATTTCAAGTGAGGGAAGTGTGTCAAATGAGGAACACACCTCCTCTATATATACACATCTCCAAGTTGTACTTTATATTAACTAGGTCGGCCCCAACTTTACAACTGGGTTAAGCACTCCATTACAACTGATTGGGCCGACCCCACTAGGGTGGTCTAATAACCCTTTGACCCACATAACAAACATAGGGCCGACCCCCACTAGGGAAGTCTAATAACCCAAGTTACCACAACCCGATGGAGGAATAAACATCTCCGGATATACAATAAGATCTTCACAGAGGAATGAAACATCTCCAGAATAATAAAGGACAAATATAATATTCTTTGAAGTTACAATATTTCAACATTCCAGAGGCCTGAGTGGAATACCACAATCCATTCAGTAACTGAAGGCTACCTACTCATTAGTTTGCATGTGGTGATTCCTTTTAGGCCCACACAGTGATAGGACCGGAGCTGCAGATTCACCTTTTCTGGACATGTCATGAACGAGGTATCTTAGTTGCCTTTCTTCTAGTATTTTCTTACCCTGTGTCCCTCCCGATAGGGGGATATCTTTAGCCACTTGGTTCTACTATCCATATTGTCGTACTTGGATTTCATCACCTTACAGAGGATATGTCTGGTTGAGTCAGAATACTATTTAGCTAGGTGTTTGCATGCTCCCTTACCTCCCTTTGGTCTAGCGAGTCCACTATTTTTATTTTTTAGGAAACCTGCTGCTTGTTGGTATTCTGACCATTGTTGTTGACGCTCCGCTTATTGTAGCACAGTTGTTACAGTGAGTGTTTTGAGCTGGTTGTTGGCCTGAGTGCCGTATTTTTTGCACTCTCCTTCTGCACACTTGGCTGCATTAGAGTTTTTGAGCTGTTTATCACTCAACACAACCCCCAGATACTTGACACCATCTATCACCATTGAGTCCTCGAGACACTCTCGGCGCTTCCATGGAAAGCCCCCACAGCATAGTTCCCTTGACATCACTCGTCATAGATGTAGGTCGTGATCACTCAACTCCACTCGTCAACGACATAGAGCTTCGTCCCCTAGCCCTGACACCCCTTATTTTACATCTGATTCTAAGGCAGAGTCTGAGAACCGTACTTATACTGCACCAACCATCCCCATGACTTGCATGAATTCCAACCCCTTCCTTGTAGGGACCATTGGTGGAGCGTCCACCACCACCCCAACTACCACACCCACTTTGGGTATGCCCTTAATGGGGCCCACACCCACCATTCCGGTCACTGTTCCAATTCTAGTGGCTAGCATACCCAACCCAACTCCACTAGTGACTCACACTACCCTTGGCAGCATAGGACCATCGCATACCACATTCGTTCCTCCACCTGGGGGCAACATCCCCAACCTGAACCCTTCCCCTACACTTGGGGGCATTGGCCCCAACGTGGCCATGACCACTAGTATGTCACATCCTTCTACTAGTTTTCCATTCATGGCTAGTCTCAACCTTCCTGACCTGGCTAGACTGACCAACGATCCCATCAGACACGACCCTGTGTGGCCTCACCTTCCCACCAAGCTCCCATCAAACAACCCTAAGTTTGAGGGCAAGGTAGGTGAAGACCCCCAAAACCATATTATGTCCTTCCATCTATGGTGTTCCTCCAACTCCATAGTGGATGACTCTGTCCACCTTTGTCTATTACAACGCATTCTCATTGGCTCTGCAGCCAAATGGTACATCGAGCAGCCCCATGGTACCCATGCCACCTTTACTTCCCTCGCCTCTACCTTCCTGCAATTCTTTCAGTTACCTGTCCGCTATGATGTGGGAGTTGAGATCCTACTATCTTCCAGACAGAATACGGCCACCCACATCACTGACCATATTCACGAGTGGCGTTGACGTCGAAGCCTGTGCAAAATGAAGTTAGATGACTGTGTCTTCTTAGATTGGTTTCTAAAATCTCTCCTTCCTATCATTGCCAAGGATGTGGCATCCGAGCGACCCCAATTTGAGGAAGAGGCCATCCTCAAAGCCCAGCAATTTGACCTTATTTATGCCCAGTCTGGTTATCTATATACCATTATACCTGATGCCCCCCGCGGTGATTCCTCCCGAAATGATGCGCCAGGGGAATCCCATGCCGTAGATGGCATCATTGGCCGTATTGCCTCGCATAACCAGCCCTTTTCCATAGCACGCCATAGTATTGGCCCCGACCTTTCGTGGGCTACATCCCACTCTAGAGAAACCAATTCGTATGCTCCCATGGCCCATAACCACCATTCCCATGGACCATCATGTCCACCTCAGTGCTTCGGCCATGCATCCCCCACTTATGCCCCGCTAGTCGCACCTCAGCTATATTACCATCCACAGGTCACGCAATCTCTTATATCCTCCCAAGCTCCCCTTGCTTATTATCCGCCATAAGTAGCACCTCTGGAAAACCCACAACTCGTCCCGTAGACGTATTAGCAACCCCCACAAGGTTCAACACCTGCACCGCCTCCACCCACTTATTATCCACCGCAGCCTACTCTCACACCTGCACAACCACAGAACCCACCTACCGCCCAAGGGAAAGTGTATGCGCAACAAAATCCACAGCAGAACCAAAATAACCAACGCCAGCAAGGCTAGCAAAACCGAGGCAAAGGATGTAACCACGGGAACAAGCCCCCTCTAGACCAAGGCAGCCAGCCCCCTAATCCCCCAAATAATGGTAACGCGGCACCTGCCAACCAAAAACCCTAATTTGCGAATGAACCATCCTTGTTATATTTGTGGGGTCTATGGCCATTACACACACACTTTCCCACATTTGGAGTGGGTCCAACAACTCTGGACCGATGATTCCCACCGCCAAGGGCACGCGGCACCTTAGGCGCCACCTAACTCCCCACCACCTCAGACTCAACCCTTGGTGTTACAGAACCATTTACCAACCCAAGGCATGGTGAACACTCAACCATTAGCTCCCCCTCAAGGAAACACACCTCCACAACAGCAAATCACTTATGCAGCTCCTGATCAACCCATGGTAGAATCAGGTACATATCACTTGTTAATGATGTCATCCGCTGATGTCAACCTTCAAACCCGTTGGAACCAATACGACTCCACCCCTGAAGCCCCTCTGGTCGACAAAAACACCAATGCTCTTCCCACTGATCAGTCGTTACGAATACCTTCGGCCCCATTAGATGGCGCCCCGAAAGCCCCTCGCTTCCCACTTTGCCGCATCAACAATAACCCCAATGCTCCCACCGCGTCTAATTACAACATTGTAGATGACTTAGCTTAGTCCCCCACAGCCATGTCTACGTTAGAGGTATTAAAAAACTATCCTACACAGCGCAAGACTTTGCTATCAGCCATTGGTGCTATTGACCCAACTGATTCATGAATGATGGCCTTTGATTTGGAACAATCTGAACCACATATGCCTTCCACATTAGCGTTCCAAGTTTCTGTATCCATTCGGAATCTTATCATCCATCAGTGCATCATTAATGAGGGTGCCTCTACACGCGTTATCTCCACATTCATTTGGCAGAAGCTGGGATCCCCTACTCTCCAGCAGTCCACCACTGCATTGCAAGCCTACGACGGTCATTTGGCTCAACCCCAAGGTCTCTTAGCTAATGTCCCCGTTCAGTTGGCTAGTAAAATAGTGCTTATTGACATAGAGGTCATCAACTCCCAACTTGATTATAACCTCTTACTTGGCCGCTGTTACATGTACGCCATGAGGGCGGTTGCATCATCTGTTTTTCATACCATGATGTTCCCCCATGAAGGACGTGTGGTCAAGATTGACCAACTCACATATTACGATCCCAATGCCCCCGCTGCACCTGAAAAATTTCTCCCCATGGTTGAACAACCTGTTTGCGATACATCTACCTCGTTGGTTTCCTCAGTGGGACTCGGAGTTTACTTAGATACACTGAAGCCCTCAACATTCCAGTCCATTCCACCCCTGTCACCAGCGATCGAAATATCTGACTTATGTATCCTCTCCCACAATTCACAAACACCCAACCACCATTGGTACCTAGTCATATTGGTGTTACACCCATCCATACAATCCCCTTCCTATTCCCCCCTTCAGGAGTAGTAAGCGCCCCAGTTATGGCTACTCTTAACCTCCCCGGGTTAACTTTAGGATGACCTATGTGGTATCTCACGCCTCCCGTTTCCCCTCCGACACCAAATGTCATCCTACAACTGGTGCAACCCATCACCATTACTAGAAAACCACCTCCCAGTGTCACTACTCCTTCCCCATCCACCAATTCATCCCCTCTTATCAAGCACACTAGGGGCAGAGGCCCACAACCATACACCACCCTACACCCACCCAAAATGGTTAAAAACCCCCCCGCGTTTCGCGCTCCTCCCAAATGCTCTTTGTGTGATGAGTTGGGCCATGCTACCCATCAATTTCCACAATTACCCACATTACAAGAGCACATGCAAATGCTTGACGACGACCCCAACATCTCGGTTGTCCAACTCGACCCTACCACTAAGCCTTGCTATAAATCACTGCGTACCAATCATCCTTGTGCAATATGTGGTATTTACGGCCATTACTCACATCACTGTCCAGATCTCATAGATTACAGAGTGGCTCTCTACAAGATGAATAACTTGGACCTCGAGACAACTCCCCCCACCATTGAAGAGATCCACCCCCCAGAATCCCCGCCCACCAGCGAGGTCAATACCATTTATATGATCTCTTCTACTAGCGCTCCCTCATCAACCGATTTGACAACACAAAGTGTCCACAATGATGAAGAGATTCTCGAGGCTCTTACCACACCTGATTACCCCTGGGAGGATATGCACCATCATTCCTATTTCCTCCCAGAAGAGTCCTCCCCCACCATAGCCACCCAATTTTCGGTTGAGTCCAAATATTTCCTCCCCACCAAAGTCGACTGGTTTAAAGAGCCCATTCCCACTCCTAATGCTTTGGAGGAAGGTAACATGGCCAATATTTCACCCACAATCCACATTGATATCTCTGCCCCAACCAGTGCTCATGACCTCATTATGTTAGGAGCCTCCTACACTGAGTACGAGATCGGAGAGTACAAAATTTTTTTCCAAGAGTTTCACGATGTCTTTGTCTGGTCCTATACCGAAATGCCTGGTCTTGACCCCGCTATCATAGAACACCAAATTAACATGTGGCCCGATGTGCCCCCTGTTTCCAAAAACAGCGCCCTATTCATCCATCAAAGCTCCTCGCCGTTAAAGCAGAGATTGAGAAACTTCGCACAACAAGATTCATTTATCCTATTGCATACACCACTTGGGTTTCTAACCCCGTCCCTGTTAACAAGAAATAAGGCACCATCCGAGTATGTACTGACTTCCGCGATTTAAACCGAGCATGTCCCAAAGACAACATCCCTACACCATTTATTGGCCAACTCATCGATGCATGTGCGGGGCATGAAGTCCTATCCTTCATGGATGGCTTCTCAGGATACAACCAGATTCAGATCCATAAGGAAGATCAATACAAGACTACCTTCACCACCCCATGGGGCACCTTTTCCTATCGTGTCATGCCTTTCGGCCTTAAAAATGCTGGCGCCACCTTCCAGCGGGGCATGACCTATTTTTTTCATGACTTGGTCCATATCCTATTAGTATATCTTGACGATCTCACAACACGTTCCAAGAAACAATCTGACCACCTCAATGACCTCCGACAAGTTTTTATGTGTTGTCACAAGTATCAAATCTTCTTGAACCCAGTCAAGTGCGTCTTTTGCGTTCCGACAGGCCAGTTGTTAGGTTTCATTGTTTCCCACAAAGGAATCGTTGTAGGCCCACTCAAAGTTCAAGCCATATTAGACCTTCCCACACCATGCACGCTCCGGCAGCTACAGAGCTTACAGGGGAAATCTAATTTCCTCTGTTATTTCGTTCCTGATTATGCCACCACAGTTCATGGTTTCTTACGTTTGCTTCAAACCCACATCCCCTTTGTTTGAGACGACCAGGCGCAAGCTACATTCAAAGCCCTTAAAAAATCTCTCACGCAATCCCCTTTGATCTCCCCTCCGGATTTCTCTCAGGACTTCATCCTTTACGTCTCGGCATCTGACCACGCCATGTCAGGGGTCCTGGTTTAAGAAGAAGCTGCTCACCAGGAGCATGTTATTTATTATGTCAGCCAAACCTTGTCTGGACCACCCCTACATTACCCATATGAGCAAAGACTAGCCCTTGCCATCATCTTTTCAGTCCAAAAATTGCGCCATTACATTTTACTCAGTCATACTACAGTTGTCGCCAACTCCAACCCCATGGTCTACCTCTTGAACCGGCGACTTCTGCAAGGTCGTGTCGCTAAATTGGTAATTATTCTCCAAGAATATGACCAAACTTTCACAACCTCTAAGAGTACTAAAGCCCTCGCGCTTGCCCAACTCATAATCGACCTCCCATCCCTTTTGTCATCCCCACCAATCTCCGATGAGTTACCAGACAATCATTTGTTAATCATCTCGTCAGACGACCCATGGTACACTGATATTCTGCTATACCTTCACACACAGAAGTTTTGACCAGACATAAATCGCGATGGACACCGCCATATCCGTCACCATGGACACGGCCATATCCGTCACCATGCCTCTTGGTATCTCCTCTTAGGATACGTCCTTTACCGGCGAGGAGTTGATACTATCCTCCGTCATTGCCTTACACATGAGGAAGCTGAACAAGTCCTCAACAACTGTCATTGCGGCAACTGCGGCGGACATTTCTCAAGGATGGCCACCGCCTAGAAGGTCATCCGCGCCAGATAATTTTGTCCCACACTATTTACCGACTGCATCACAGCAGTCAAGCATTTCCATAATTTCCAGCTCTTTTCCCCTAAGGCCCAAACACCACCCTCCCCACTCCACCCAGTCGTCACCGTTGGCCCATTTTGCAAATGGGCCATCGACTTCATGGAATGTAAACCCTCATCCGCAAATGTCCATAAGTACATCATTGTCACCATCGACTAGTTCACCAAATGGGCCGAAGCCATGCCCACCTTCAACTCTAAAGCCGACAATGTTGCCCATTTCTTTTTTAACCATGTTATTACCCGATTCGGGGTGCCAAAACAGCTTGTCTCAAACCATGGTTCACATTTTGAAGATACCATTTGGCCTGAGTTGTCAACTCTCCTTAAATTCAAACATCAATATGCCTCTGCTTACTACCCCCAAGGGAACGGCCAGGTTGAGGCCATTAACAAAATTTTGAAAACAATCCTCCAACGCACTATTGATCGACATAAGTCCAATTGGCATCACATGTGTTTCCCCACATTATGGGCTTACCGTACATCAACTAAGATTGCCATCGGTTTCACCCCTTTTCACTTAGTTCACGGTTTTGAATCTGTCCTCCCCATTGAGTGTCAAATCTCCTCCCTCCACATCGCTATTGAACTTCTCCCCGACACCTCCCCACTCAAACAATGCCTATTGTTATTAGAACAAGATGATGAGGACCGTCGCGCAACCCTCCAAACCGTTGAAGCTGCCAAGAACTGCTCCAAAGCTGGTTACGACAAACATGTCCACCCACAAACGTTCCGTGAAGGAGACCTAGTCCTCGTTTACGACCAAGCCCACGACAAGATCGGTAAAGGCAAGTTCGAATCCATGTGGCAAGGCCCTTACATAGTGCAAACCTGCCTTGGACATGGGGCATACATTCTAACTGACTCAGAAGGCCACCCCTTGCACAACCCCCGTAATGGGTTGTATCTTAAACGCTTTTACCCTTAACAATACCGTGGACTCGTCGATCTGTATTGTATAGTTTGATTTATTTTTATTTTCCACTTTTTTACCGTAACCTTACATTCATCATTTTTGCATGATCACAGATGGACCATCTTCCACCTTATTACATTGGCTTTGCCGATGGAGCAAGCCACTGGTGTCCTAACCTGGCCTCTGCAGCGTGGGTCTTATATTGCCCTTTACATGAGTTGATTCACCTTGACGGAATGTGCATAAACGCTGCTACCAATAACCAGGCTGAGTATGATGCTGTGACCGGTCTCCTGACAGATGCCCTTCAGATGGGTATATGACACCTGGATGTGTTCCTTGACTCCCAACTGCTTGTCTCCTAGTTCAACAACTGCTACCAGGTGCATGATCCTTGCCTCTTTAGAATGTTCCTGCGCACAAAACAGCTAATCCGACAGTTTGAATCCATAATATTCACTCATGTCCCAAGAGCTCATAATAGTGTCGCAAATCAAATGTCTAACAACATCCTAGACTAGCATATCAATCACACCATGTAAAATTATCCATCATGCATAACCGTCATGCATAATCATCACATCAAAAACATAAAAATCCCAAAAAGACTGCATCTACAACAACGGGCATCCACGTGCCTCTCATAACAAACCATTTGCATCCATGTGCATTAATATAACACACAACCACATAGGGGCATCCACGTGCCTATCATAACACATCATTTTCATCCACGTGCAATAAAATAACACAAGACAATACAAGTGCATCCACGTGCATACACCAAAATAATCACCGCAAAAAATGCATCCATGTGTATATATAAATATATCATCGTCATATACATGTCATGAGTGTCCCAGCACTCAGCTATCCAAAAAATATACATCAAGGAGCCCCAACAACATCCCTGTCATAAAGTACATGTCGTCTATACAAAAATCTCAAATTCCCATATGCATTAGGGGGGAGTCCCAAGCACTCCCTAATGAGAGTCATCTCCCCCATCTGAATCCTCCTCACCAGCCTCCTCTGTTGCGGACTCCTCATCTCCTTTCTCCTCCTCCGGATTCTCTAGATCCTCCTCTGGATCCTCCTTCGACTCCTCCGGATCCTCCTCCAGATCCTCCTCCAGATCCTCCTCGTGATAGGCCTCAACTACATCCCAATCCATCTCCCTCCACTCCTCATCAGAGACCCCAACCAATAGTCGGTCGAAGGTAACTCGCAGGGCCTCCAGATTCCCCTCCACATCTCTTAGTCGCACCTCCCCCCGAACAGGCAAGGCTGGCATGGCTACATGCCCTCGCCGCTCCCTATGCCCTGGTGGTGGTAGCGGTCCCACATCTACATTAAACCCAATCACAACTAGTCAGAATCATCATCTATATATATATCTCTAACATCAAAACATCCAATGTAAAACAATAAAAAGCTAGATACGTACCATCTGGGCCCCAAGCCTGCCCTAGGGGTCGTGGTGCCTCCGGATCTCGCCGGTAGTCCATATCCACGTATGGATAGTCATCAATGGTCAATGGCAGCTACAACCACTACAGGTAGAGCTCCTGCGTGAAGTGCCACCCCACCTCTCCCCCACCCCACCAGCACATCATCTCACCCCACCGCACCATCTGCGGCTCCCTCAAACCTCCAGCCCAGACTGGCACTCTCTATCATAGTGTCGGCACCCACTCCATAAAGAAAGAACACAGGAATGACCCGTAGCAGAACCCCTTGCCAGTTTTGATGTATATGTAACTTCGGAATGTATTTCATCTATGTATTTCATATATATTTATTGTACCCTTATTAGAGATGTGTTATTCCTCTATAAGGAAGTGTCGTCATGTGGATTGACAAGAGTCGCAAGTGTGTATACTTGCCGATGGGTTATTAGACCACCATGTGTGGGGTCAACCCTGAAATATATATTATATTGTGGATGTATCTAGATAGACAAGTCGGCCCCATAGTGTAACTGAGCAAACAGGTTAAGTATAAATAGAGATCAGGAGATCTCTATTTGTATCATTCATAAAGTCACACTTCTCTCACTCAGAAAGTGGCGCACTAAGTGAGGAGGAGGATCATTTTCTCTAGGAGACTATCTCAAGTGTATTTTGGTTGCAGTTTGGTTGAGCCATTGCTCTCTCTATCTCTGAGGAAGTTGTGGGGTTTTTCACCTTAGGGTTTTCCACACAAAAACTTTGTGTCTCTTGTCTCTCATTCGTTTGATTCTTGTGATGCTTGTCATGCTTATTGTGATTGTTGTGCATTGATATACTATATATGTTATTCTCTCAGTGAAGATACTAGAGTTTTTTGAATTAATGCTCAAAATTTAACATGGTATCATAGCTAACCTGAGAAGAAGACATTTTGCAGTGATAGAAACTTGAGTTTCTTGTTTATTGGGTTTCTCTCCACAGTTTTTGGAAAAGCAATATAGTAGATTGACTCTACTCATCATGGAGAATCTATCTGTCCAATCAGAATTCAATTATGACCATTTTCATATTTGGCCCTAATAATTAGGGTTTCCACAAAAATAGGAATTTCTGGAATCTGAAGACATAGGTGGAAGCACCTTGCAAACATCGAAGTTTAGAGCTTTGGATCGATATTTTTGGCTGGGTAGATCTCCGGGAAACACAAACCCTAATTCAGGGCTCTCCCTCGTGAACTCGAGAGGACAAAATGTCAAATCTGAAAGGTAAAACTTTGCTGATCTCAAATTTTGAATGCACCAGGATGATCAGCTCATCAAGGTGCATCTTTCTATCCTTTCAGAAAGTTAAAATTCACATTTTGAATTTTTAGGGTTTTTCCTACAAACCCTAATCCGGGACCAAATCCAGTTTTCAGCAATTCAAGTGGTAAGACTTAAATATTTTATATTTCCATTTGAAGTACTCTTTAAGATGTCTCGCCACACCAAGCTTGAGGATAAGCTGGAAGGGGTTGATAACTTCCGAGCTTGGAAGTATAGGATTGGGTTAATCCTGGAAGAGAATGAGTTGGACTCATATATAAAAGAAGACATCCCTATCCCAGAGGATGAAGAGGCCAAGGTATTGCATAAGAAGAACTTGGTCAAGGCAAAGAGAATCATTGCTGATTCTATTAAAGACCATATCATACCCCATGTGTCTTCTCTAAAGACACCCAAGGAGATGTTTGACTCTCTGACCAAGCTACTTGAAGGGAAGAACATAAATCGGAAGATGACTCTGCAGAATCAATTGAAAGGGGTCAAGATGTTGAATGGAGAAACCATTCAATCTTACTTCTCCAAGGTCTCTCAGATCAAGGGGCAACTTGAAGCTGTGGATGAAGTAATGGACAATGGTGAAGTTGTTATGACCACCCTAAATGGCCTACCTAGGTCATGGGACTCCTTTATTCAAGGAATCTGTGCAAGAAAGAAATTGATCTCTTTCAGTAAACTGTGGGAGGAATGCTCTCAAGAAGAATCTAGACTTGTAGCTCATGAGGAAAAGATGGGAGGTGAAGATCAAGCTCTTGCAGCTCGCACCAAAAGAAGCAAGCCCAAGAAGGAGCACTCTCGCTACAAGAGATCCTATCAAAAGAATAAGAAGGATCTAAGATGCTTCACATGCAATTAGAAGGGTAACTTTGCTTCAGATTGTCCCAAGAACAAAAGGGATAATAACAACAACTCCAGCAAGAAGAAGAAGGGCAGCAAAAGAAAGTTCCATGCTCATGCTGCCGAGGATGATGAACCTCCAAAGAAGAAGAGTATGTTCTAATCTCTGCTCTCACAGTTACTATCTCCCATGGTTGTAATGATTGGCTGATTGACAGTGGGGCTTCCAAACACATGACTGGGTTTAAGGAATCTTTTGTGAATCTATCTGAACATGAATCACCCCATAAGGTGAAACTTGGGGATGATTATCAATACCCAATCAAAGGAAGTGGTGAAGCCTCCTACAACCTAGATTCTTGAAAATCTTTGAAGATAAAAGAAGTCCTTTATGTACTTGGGCTCAAGAAGAACTTAATCTCCATCTCGGCATTGGATGCAAAAGGTATGAGGGTTGCATTTGTGGATGGCCAAGTCCTAATGTGGCCAAAGGGTAAAACAATCGATGATGCAGTAGTGATTGGAGAGCAAGAGGGAGGTTTGTATAAATTGAAGGGTCAACCTGAACATGCCATGATACATGAATCCATGGATCCATGTGAACTTTGGCATAGAAGACTTGCTCATATGCACTAGAGGGCACTTCCAATTGCAAGCAAGGCTGTAGAGGGTCTTCCTGAAATCGAGACCAAACATGAAGGTGTTTGCAAATGATGTGCAAAAGGTAAAAACATTAAGAAGGCTTTCCCAAGCAGTGAAAGCAAGGAAAAAGATATCTTGGAAAACATCCACTCAGATATATGTTGTCCTATGTCATCCAGTTCTCTAAGTGGGTAAGTTTACTATGTCTCATTTATTGATGAATTCTCCAGGAAGACTTGGGTATACTTCTTGAAGAACAAAGATGAGGTGTTTGATAAGTTCAAGGAATTCAAAACCTTGATGGAGAATCAAATTGACAAGAAGATCAAAACATTCATATCTGACAATGGTGGTGAATTCACCTCAGGTGACTTCAAGAAGCTTTGCAGTGATTCAAGGATTAAGAGAGAGTTGACTTCTCCTTATAATCCTCAACAGAATGGAGTTGCAGAAAGGAAGAACAGAACAATCATGGAAGCAGCAAGGGCAATGATGCATGACCAGGATCCACCTATGCACCTATGGGAAGAAGCAGCTAGAACAGCTATGTATGTGCAGAATAGAACACCCCACAGGATATTGGACAACAAGACACCAGAAGAGGTCTTTTCTGGTAAGAAACCTGTAGTCATCCATCTCATAATATTTGGTTGTCCAGTATACACTCATGTCCCAAAGGAAAAGTGGACCAAACTAGATCCTTCAGGAAAGAAGGGTATCTTTGTGGGTTACAGTGAAAGCTCAAAGGTTTACAGAATATACTTTCTAGGGTTCAAGAAGATTGATGTCAGCAGGGATGTAACATTTGATGAAAACTCAACATTCATAAAATCAAGGAAGGAACCTATCGAAGTTTATGAAGAACCTAAGGAAACTATATTTCAAGACACTACCATGACTGAAGCAGTTCGAGAATTTGTTCGTGAGTTTGAAGATCCGCAAGAACCTGTAGATCCACCTCGTGAGGATAACTCTCATAAGAGGAAACCCTCATGGGATAGAGAGCTCATTCAAGATGCAGAAATATTTGGTATTCCAGAAGAAGAACACAGAGCAAAGAAGAGAACCAGATCACATACTAGCTATGTTGCTTTACTCTGTTACATCATGAACAAAGAACCTCCCAGTTATGAAGAAGCAGCAAAAAAGAAAGAATGGAAGGATGCCATGGTTGAGGAATACCAATCAATAATGAAGAATGGTGTTTGGGATGTTATCCCAAGACCTAAAGAGAAGTCTGTTGTGACTTCCAAATGGATCTACGAAATCAAGCATGCTACAGATGGCAGTGTAGAGAAATACAAGGAAAGATTTGTAGCTCGTGGCTTCTCTCAGAAAGAGGGAATAGATTATGAAGAAACTTTTGCACCTGTAGCCAAGTATACTTCCATCAGAACAGTACTTTCCCTGGCTGCAGTGATCAAATGGAAAATACAGCAGATGGATGTCAAGACTGCTTTCTTGAATGGTGTAGTTGAAGAGGACGTATATGTGGAGCAGCCACTCGGTTTTGAAATACATGACAGGGAGTCATATGTGTGCATATTGAAGAAATCCTTGTATGGCTTGAAGCAAGCTCCTAGAACTTGGTATGGTAGGATGGACAGTTTCCTATCTAGTTTGGGCTTTACCAAGAGTAAAGCAGATTCCAACCTTTACTACAAGGTTGAGGAAGGGAATCCTATGATTCTACTTCTGTATGTAGATGACTTATTTGTAACAGGAGATGACAGATTGATTGCAGATACTAAGAGGAAGCTTGCTGCCGAGTTCAATATGAAAGTTTTCGGAATGATGCATTATTTCCTAGGTATGGAGGTGTGGCAGACTGCAGGTGGGATCTTCCTTGGTCAAGGAAAGTACACAGTAGATATCCTGAAGAGATTCGGGATGATGGATTACAAGGCCATGGCCACACCTACGACATCAAATCTGAAGCTTCTATGTGATGCTTCATCTTAGCCGGTTGATGTCTCTATGTATTGTCAGATGATTGGGTCCTTGATGTACCTGACGAACACGAGACCCAATATTTGCTTTGCTGTGAACACATTGTGTCAGTTCCTGACAGATCCTAGGAGTGTTCACCTGGTTGCTGTAAAGCATGTTTTGAGGTACCTGAAGGGTACAGTGGATTATGGGCTCAAGTATGAAGTGAATCAAAAGTTTAACCTGCAGGGTTATGTTGATTCAGATTGGGCTGGCAGTGCTGCAGATAGGAAGAGCACATATGGATGCTGCTTCAGTATGGGATCATGTGTGATCTCTTGGTTTAGCAGGAAGTAGTCCTACATAGAACTGAGTATAGATGAGGCAAAGTATGTTGTAGCCTGTTCAGCTAGTTGTGAGGCAGTATGGCTACGAAAGCTATTGTCTGAGTTATTTGATCTCCCGTTGGATGCTACTGGTATCTTCTGTGATAACCAGAGTTGTGTGAAGCTGTCCGAGAACCCAGTGTTTCATGACAGGTCGAAACACATAGAGATAAAATATCACTATATCAGGGATATGGTGTAGAGAGGAGCTGTGAAGCTCCTGTATGTTGCGACGGACGAGCATATTGCAGATGTGCTGATGAAGCCACTAGCCAGGGTGAAGTTCGAGTACTTCAAGGAGAGGCTTGGTGTTCTTTGGATTGATGACACTTCGAGGAAGAACTGATGGACACATTTGCAGAAGCCATTCCAAGCATGTTGGAAGGAGGATCCTTCACATGGCCGTGGATGTAAGCGCTGGATGATGAGCACCAAGACGATGCTCCAGTTACTGCTCTGTATATGCATCAGGAGGATGCTGGATATGATCAGTTGGATCATTTATATGTATGTATGCATCATGTTGGATGTTGGATATGATCATTTGGATCATTTATATGTATGTACGCATCATGTTGGATGCTGGATATGATCAGTTGGATCATTTATATGTATAAGTATGTATGCATCATGTTGGATGTTGGATATGATCAGTTGGATCATTTATATGTATATGTATGTACGCATCATGTTGGATGCTGGATATGATCGGTTGGATCATTTGTATGTATTTTGTATATGCATCATGTTGGATGCTTGGACCATGTATCTGTATATGTATCAGGTGGATACATTATATGATCAGGTAGATCATGTATGATCAGGTGGATCATGTATTTGTATTTGTATCAGGTGGATACATTGTATGATCAGGTGGATCATGTATGATGATATGTATCAGGTAGATACTTGATATGCATCAGGTAGATGCATGATATGATCAGGATGATCGTGGATGACGAGCTTCAGGATGTTGCTCCAGATGACTTGCAGCAGGATGTTGCAGTGATGATGATCAGGATGATGATGTATACATCAAGATGATGTATGGTGAGTATCAGGATGATACTCTATGGCCGTGGATCAGGTTGTGCTGATGAACATATAATTTGGCCCTGGGAGATTTGCAGATAGTCTTTCGAGGTTTTGCCTATGGCATATAATTTGGACCTGGGATATCTGGCAAATGCTCTTTCGAGGTTTTGCTCTAGGAGGACATATAATTTGGCCCTGGGAGATCTGCAGATAGTCTTTCGAGGTTTTTCCTATGGCATATAATCTGGCCCTGGGATATCTGGAAGATGCTCTTTCGAGGTTTTGTCCTATGGCATATAATATGTCCCTGGGAGATCCGATAGGTTGAGCTATGTGCTCGTAATAAGTTCTGGGATGCTCTTGCGAGGTTTTTCCATGATCACATATAATTTGTCCCTGGGAGATCCTATAGGTAGAGCTGTGTGCTCGTAACAGCCTGGGATGCTCTTGCGAGTTTTTGTGGTGAGGTCACATATAATATGGCCCTGGGAGATCCTATAGGTAGAGCCATGTGCTCATAGCAGCCTGGGATGCTCTTTTGAGGTTTTTTGATGCACGTAATAAGTCCTGAGGATTCCACAGTATGGCCAGTAATGACGAAGACCTACAGGTGGTGGGCCTACATCTAGTATGAAAAGGGACTGGCTTTGTAGAACTTCCTATGATGAGTAGAGTCAGAGATTGGTTGACATAGCAGCAACAGTGACAATGATGATGACGATAATCCCAAGAAGAAGACTTGTCTAGCACATCTATGTCAAGAAATACCTTCCTAGTTAAGAGGGAGTGTTGATGTATATGTAACTTCGGAATGTATTTCATCTATGTATTTCATATATATTTAATGTACCCTTATAATAGATGTGTTATTCCTCTATAAGGAAGTGTCGTCATGTGGATTGATAAGTGTCGCAAGTGTGTGTACTTGCCGATGGGTTATTAGACCACCATGTGTGGGGTCGGCCCTGAAATATATATTATATTGTGGATGTATCTAGATAGACAAGTCGGCCCCATAGTGTAACCGAGAAAACAGGTTAAGTATAAATAGAGATCGGGAGATCTCTATTTGTATCATTCGGAAAGTCACACTTCTCTCACTCAGAAAGTAGTGCACTAGTGAGGAGGAGGATCATCTACTCTAGGAGACTATCTCAAGTGTATTTTGGTTGTAGTTTGGTTGAGCCATTACTCTCTCTATCTCTAAGGAAGTTGTGGGGTTTTTCACCTTAGGGTTTTCCCCACGGAAAATCTGTGACTCTTGTCTCTCATGATTTTGATTCTTGTGATGCTTATTGTGATTGTTATGCATTGATATACTATATATGTTATACTCTCAGTGAAGATCCTATATTATTGTGAATTAATGCTCAAAATTTAACAGCCAGATTCCTTCACCGAGGTCAGCTGCCACTGAACACAAGTGAGGAACATTTGGCCCCAAGCAAAGTAAGTCCCATGTAAAACCCTCTCGACTAGCTGCATCTGTCCCCCAAATACCCGGTTGGTCCCCTGCGAACCCAACACTCGCACCACACATGCCGCGATCTCCCAAACTGATGGCTCCTCCAAGTCACAAATCAATAGTGCATTCTTATGCACTATTGCAGTATGAAGGCAGTACCGATCCAGCATCTCCTCCATTTCCACATCCACGGACACCCCGGGCTATGTATCAGCCACCCTACCCAAACATTTTAGTCCCTTCAGAAAGTACACATTTGCCAGAGTGAGCTCTAGTCTCTCCCCCTGCACCATGAATCACTGACTATCGGGCTCCCAAAAACTCACTAACTTGTTCAACAGTAGTACTACTAAACGCATCATTGGCACCTATGCGAACTTCAACAGTCCGCATAGGCCCAAAATCCACCAGACATGTCGGTCACCCCGTATATAGTCCATCAGGTCATCTGGTATATCACGCTCCTTACAAAGTACCCTCGGCATCCTGTCAATCAAACAACGAAAACTCATCAGCATATCATCTAATAAACCATCATCCCTCCCCTAGTATGACTCCAGAATCCCGATCCAGATCACGACTGTGGGGCCCCATGCCGCGATCCCAAATCGTGGCTATCGAGACTATAGCCGCGGTCACAGATCACGTGTGTGGAGTCCACAACTGTGATTGCAGATCACCGTTGTCCTAGCCATAGCTGTGACCCCGGATAGCGGTTGTCTTGGCCACAGCCGCGGGCGCGGATCGCTACTACCTAGGACATAGCCGCGATCCCAGATCGCAGCTGTGGAGGCCACGGTCACGATCATAGATCATGGCCATCTCCTCGCAACCCGCGATCCACACCCACGTGGACCATACAACCCCCCCTGAGGACCCACTACCCACCCAAATACGAAAAAAATTAAAGGTCTGAGCTCAGTGGAATACCTGCAACTCGCGGAAATAAAATCGACCAGTCCAATCGCCCATAAATCTCAAATCCGCTCTAGCCCACCACACTCTCTATAAAAGTTAACCACACAAATGACACTTGGAATTATGGGTCCACTTACTATTTATAGATAGTTGACTTTTCTTGATTTGTCCATTATGGATCGATACGGAGTCCGTTTTCCAAACCATTTCCACCACTGGAATCAGCACAACGAGACCTTCAGAATGCTCAACTCGGTTTCTATTTTTCTTCGAACCCATTTTTTGGAATTTTTTCCCCACATGTCGCCATCTCGATTTGTGCACCACATCGGCTGTTGTCTAGTTTTAGTATTCCTTATACCATCGGATTCAGTTTTCCAAGCTCGTGATGATGCTTGAGATCATTTCTCGCTCTCACCCCCATATTTTTCGGGTATTTTTTACCAGCCCCTAGTCATCTCAATTTGCGTGCCACCTTGGCTGTTATCCATTTTTGACACTTTTTATATTACCAAATTTAGTTTTCCGAGCTCGTGATGATGCTTGAGATCATTTCTCACTCTCACCCGATACAGTTTCAATATTGTGTCTTGACACCTTATTGCCTGGATTTGCGTGCCACATCGGCCGCCATCGAATTGTTACACATTTTTACATGAGCCATTCACTCCATTCATACTGCAATTATTTCGTTATTTTTCCACCATTCACCATCTCGCAAGGAGTCCCACTAGTGTTCCCCCCCACCCTCATTCTTGGTTCTCATCGATGTCTCTTGATTGAACACTCTCTCCTTGCTTGGCCATTCCTTTTGTTCGTTATAATTTTATCCCTTTTTCAGGCCGGACAAGTCCTTTACGAAAAAGGCACTTAGGGAGTTTCTGTTAAGCTCTTTTCTGACTCCTAAAAGAATGAAAAGATCACTAGGCAATCTTGCCTCCTTTCATGCTCATTAAAGTACCTAAAAGGGCATCTATCTGGTATAAGTTTACCCTTTTCCAGACCTAGTAGACTAATTACGAAAAAGGAATACTCTAGTCACACTGGCTATAAGAGTTCTTCATTGCATCATTTTATGCTTTTTCGGGCCTTGGAGACTAACACACGAAAAAGAACCCCCATGGAGTCTTCTTTTTTCTTTCAGTCTCTCTAAAATTGAAAGCAACCACGAGCATGCACTGTCTTGGGATCGTACAAATCCACACGATGGTACCATTCCATTATTTCAGAGTCTTCTTATCGCTTTCAGACTCCTTAAAATTGAAAGCAATCACGAGCACGAACTGTCTTGGCCTCATATAAATCCACATGATAGTACCATTTTGAGTATACTTCTTCCATCTCCTTAAACCATAAAGAAGCCCCCCCAGTTCCTCTCGGCACTATGATCAATCATCTCGGTAGCACCCCCAATAAGGTCACCTTTGTTCAGAGTATTCTACAATCTGCTGCCATCTTACACCAACTTGAGTATCACTCATCCCAGTCACACTCCCTGATCCATTAAAACTATGATCCCCTTCCCACTAGTAGGTTTCATATGTTTCCCGATCATCCCTGTCATCATACTCTGAACAAAGGAATTTTGAGTCCACCCACTCTACTTGCCCAGTTATCCCCCACAGTATGTCAGTCCTACCATCAGTACTCTCACACTTCGGTTTTCCACCTCGTGCTCCTATCAAGGAAACATCATTGGCTTGGTAGTTGCAGGTCTCCCTCTGTCAACGCCAGCCCATCTATTCCACAAGATAGACCCATAGGTCCTTGTGCCTTGGACTCATCACCATATGTGGTGATTGACTACGGACCATTTTGAGAGGAGTAATCAGTGCCTCTCTGAATGGTTGTTTCTCACATGTTCAACTTCAACACCTGGATCGCATCATTGAGAATTGCGCAGGGTATATATCCCTTCAGTTATTGGTCGAATACCCCGGATTTCCCCTGACTCTAGCACATTGGTGAGTCACCTTGGAATACCCAGTTATATGTTCCCATGGATATCCAGGTTGCGTTGGCGATTGTATTCAGAAGCCATCCACTTATATGCTTCCTTGAATACCCAGTTCAACTCCAGTTCCATGTACCATCAAGGGTGTAACTCTTTGTCATTATGATCTTCCAGTTCATCAGTTCCTCTAGTACCATACTCAGCACCCCTATTGATATTCCAGTGTATCAGTTCTTCAACTCTGACATGGTCAGCCCGACAGTATGTCCCATATTTGTGTCCCCTTTTGGACCCTTATAATGCACACAATGGATCTCCATGTATATTTCAGGTCCCCATTTTTGGGCCTCATTGTTATTTTTTTATATATATATCTTGATACGAGCATGGGTATGCCCACCTCATCCATATATTGAGATTATTCCTCATTCATTATTGAGGTCATGTATATTTCAGGTCCCCATTTTTGGGCCTCATTGTTATTTTTTATATATATCTTGATACGAGCATGGGTATGCCCACCTCGTCCATATATTGAGATTATTCCTCATTCATTATTGAGGTCATGTATTTTTAGTTTCTGCAGTTTGTTCGGGACCGTTGTTCCAGGCTCTAGTTCGTTTCTTCTCCTCTCCACGTCCTAGGAAAACCATACATGACTTATGATGTCTATCGGCCATACGATGAGCTCATGCCCTCACACATTAGTGGGAAATCTGTTAACACCCAAAAAGTGCTCACCATCTCATCTCCCTCATTACATGACTCATCTGTCTATATTTCCAACCATATTTGCCTCCAAAACCTTAAAAAACCATTAAAAAGCCTCCAAAAGGCCAAAACCCCCTTCTTTCCCCAAAATAATTTAAATTTCCTCCAAAAATACCAAAAACCCTCTAAAAAGGGAATAAAAATATAAAAAGAGGAAAAAGAGGGAAAAAAGGAGCAAAAACCCTATACAATTGACCTAAACCATATGGTGCCAAAAACCATGGGTCAATACTCCACCACTAAAAACCTATAAATAGGTGATGGAGGCTTCCCATTTCATATCCACAATCTTCCCTATCCTCACTCTACCAAAATCACTCTTGAAACCCTACCTTACCATTTGAGCTAGTCTTTCCCATTTGAGTGCCCCTTTGGCCCATTATTCAAACACCTTGGAGAAGGAGAAGGAACCAATTGGAGCACGGAAGGAGCCCTCCTGGACTATTGCAAGAGCTCCACCAACCTCAACACTTGAGGTAAATTTAATACAAAAAGGAAAATCTTTATCATATTGTCATGTCTTTTTATTTCTGTTAATGCTCATGCTAGGTTAAATTTCATATTGTTTTACTACTTTAATTTACTGTTTATTGAACTGCTACTAAGGAGGCCCTTCTCCTTAGTAGGTTCTCATTTGCACAAGCTAGGTTGAAAACCCTAACTACACCAGGACCTGGTATGGCAGGATAGATGGCTTTATATCCAGTTTGGGCTTTACCAAGAGTAAAGCAGATTCCAACCTTTACTACAAGGTTGATGAATGCAATCCAGTGATACTACTTTTGTATGTGGATGACCTGTTTGTTACAGGTGAGGATAGATTGATTGTCGGCACGCAGCGGAAGCTTGCTGCCGAGTTTGAGATGAATAAATTGGAGATGATGCACTACTTTCTAGGCATGGAGGTGTGGCAGAGTGCAGATGGAATCTTCCTTGGACAAAGGAAGTATGCAGTAGAGATCCTGAAGAGGTTCGGGATGATGGACTGCAAGGACATGGCCACATCTATGGCATCGAACCTGAAGCTTTTGTGTGACGCTTCATCTAAGTAAGTTGATGTCACTATGTATCGTCAGATGATTGGGTCCTTGATGTACCTGACGAATACAATACCAAATATTTGCTTTGCTATGAACACATTGAGCTAGTTCCTGACGGATCCCAGAGGTGTTCACCTGATTGTTGTAAAGCATATTCTAAGGTACTTGAAGGGTACAATTGACTATGGGCTCAAGTATGATGTGAATCAAAAGTTTAACCTCCAGGGTTATGCTGATTCGGACTAGGAAGGCAGTGCTGCAGATAGGAAGAGCACATATGGGTGTTGCTTTAGTATGGAATCAGGTGTGATCTCTTGGTTTAGCAGGAAGCAATCCTGCGTAGCACTGAGTACAGCCGAGGCAAAGTATGTTGTATCATGTTCGGCTAGTTGTGAGGCAGTATGGCTCCGAAAACTATTGTCTGAGTCATTTGATCTCTCGGGATGCTACTAGTATCTTTTGTGACAACCAGAGTTGTGTGAAGCTGTCTGAGAACCTGTTGTTGCACGACAGGTCGAAGCACATTGAGATCAAATATCACTATCTCAAGGATATGGTGCAGAAAGGAGCAATGAAGCTCCTGTATGTTGCGACGGATGAGCAGATTGCAGATGCATTGACGAAAGCACTAGCCAGAGTGAATTTTGAGTACTTCAGAGAGAGGCTTGGTGTTCTTCAGATTGACAACACTTCGAGGAAGAAGTGATGGACACATTTGCAGGAGCCATTCCAAGCATGGTGAGAGGAGGATCCTTCCCATGGTTGTGGATGTAAGCGCTAGATGATGAGCATCAGGACGATGCTCCAGTTACTGCTTTGTATATGCATCATGTTCTATGCTTGGTATGATCGGTTGGATCATGTATATGTATATTCATCATGTTGGATGCTTGAAATATTTGTATATCCATCATGTTGGATGCTTGTTATGATCAGTTGGATCATGTATATGTATATGCATCATGTTGGATGCTTGGACCATGTATCTTTATATGTCTCAGGTGGATACGTTGTATGATCAGGTAGATCATGTATGTTGATATATATCAGATGGATACATTCTATGATCAGGTGGATCATGTATCTGTGTTTGTATCAGGTGGATACATTGTATGATCAGGTGGATCATGTATGATGATATGTATCAGGTAGATACTTGGTATGCATCAGGTAGATGCATTGTATGATTAGGATGATCATGGATGATGAGCTTCAGGATGTTGCTCCATATGACATGCATCAGGACGATGCAGTGATGATGATCAGGATGATCATGTGTACATAAGGATCATGTATGGTGAGTATCAGGTTGATACTTTGTGGCCGTGGAACAGGTTGTGTAGATAAGTATATAATCCAACCTTGGGAGGTTTGTAGATAGTCTTTCGAGGTTTTTCCTATGGCATATAATGTGGCCTTGGGATATCTGGAAAACACTCTTTCAAGGTTTTGCTTTGGGAGGACATATAATCCGGCCCTGGGAGATTTGCAGATAGTATTTCGAGGTCTTGCCTATGGCATGTAATCTGGTCCTAGGATATCTGGTAGATGCTCTTTTGAGGTTTTGTCCTATGGCATATAATCTAGCCCTGGGAGATCCGATAGGTTGAGCTGTGTGCTCATAATCAGTCTGGGGATGCTCTTTCGAGGTTTTTCCATCACCACATGTAATACGCCCTACAAATCTGGACAGGATGAAAAATGCCTCAGATGCTTTAGAGTTCTTGCTGGTCCAAACACTTTTTAAAGGTTTTGTGGTAGGGGTCACATCTAATAAGTCCTAGAGATCTGGAAAAAATGAAAAAGGCCTCAGATGCTCTTTAGAGATCTTGCTTGTCAAGACACTCTTTTAAGGTTTTGCGATAGTCACATATAATACAACCCTAGGATATCCGACAGGTAGATCCATGTTCTTGTAACATCCTGGATCCTCTTGCGAGGTTTTGTGATGCACGTAATAAGTCTTGAGAATTCCATAGTATGGCCAACGATGATGAAGACCTGCAGGTGGTGGGCCTACATCTAGTATGAAAAAGGACTGCCTCAGTAGAACTTCCTATGACGAGTAGATTGGAGATTGATTGAGATAGCAGCAATGACGATGATTCGATGACGATGAGCCAGTGATGACGATCCAGAGAAGAAGACTTGTGCTAGTAGATCTGTGTCGAGAAATACCTTCCTAGTTAAGAGGGAGTGTTGATGTATATGTAACTTCGAAATGTATTTCACCTATGTATTTCATCTATCTATATTGTACTCCTATAGGGATGTTATTATTCCTCTATATGGAAGTGTCGTCATTTGTATTGACAAGTGCCGCAAGTGTTGTAACTTGTCAATGGGTTATTAGACCACCTTGATGGGGTCGGCCCTGTATGAGTCATGTGGGTAAATGGGTTATTAGACCACCAAGTGTGGGGTCGGCCCGGATCAATGTAACCATGGGTTATCAGGCTAAGTTAGACAAGTCGGGTCCACTAGTTTATTGGGCAGGACAGGACAAGTATAAGTAGAGATCAGGAGATCTCTATTTGATCATCTCATTTTACCCACTCTTCCATCATTCGGAAAGTGATTCACATGTAAGGAGGAGGATTAGTTGCTAGGAGAGGACTATCTCTTGTACTTTGGTTGTATCATTTCTCTTTCTATCTCTGAGGAAGTTGCGGGGTTTTTCACCTTCTTGGTTTTCCCCAGTGAAACTCTCTGTCTCTTGTGTGCTTACATTATTGTGTCCATGATTGATATGCTGTAGATATGCTATACATGTTAGTCTATTAGTTAAGATCTTAGATAAGATTGAAAATTATGAAAAACTAACACCATTAACGATGTTTTGACCACTTGTCGATGGTTGAATCACAATGGGTTGATGGTTACTTACTAGTGGAGGAACACTACTTGTGAGAAAATTAAGAGGTAAAGAGTATCCTCCCCTCAAATTTTGGGGTCTAGGAGTGTTAGGGTATTCCTATACTCAATCCTAGTCTCACCAGTATTTTGATCATTTACATTTTCAGTCATGCATGCACTTTTAGGTTTTACATGCATCATTTAGGGTTTGCATGCATTCCAGTCATCAATCCCAGCACCTAGCCCTCAATGAGCTAGCCCTCGGAGCTTCCTTCCACTCAGTTTCAGCCCTCCTAGCCTGTCATGTGCCCTCCTTTCACCTACTGCATGAGAAGGGCGCCTTTCTCACCTACCAGTCGATTTTACTTCAGTTAGCCACCAGTCTTTCCTTGATTTGAGGCCAGACTGACTCCTCACTGCTGTTATCACTCCGATTGACCTCCGATGAGACATGACTACCTGTTCGGACTCTAGTTAGCTCCTCATGCGCCCTCCACTAAGCCTCCTTCATTCAGTTCGTGTCTCCATGTGCCAGTTACATTAAGTTACACCTACCACACTCAGTCTGACTCAATTTGACAGATGGTTGACAGTTACTTGTGCATTGATGACTCCACCGATGATGAGATAGATTACTATTTGTGCTCCAATGACAGTCCAGTAATCCTTTGATCACTCCATGAAGGCTAATTCGAATTGCCACCTTAGGAATTCAAATCCTCATGCATTGTACTACTTATTGTCCATATTGTGATTAATTAATTAGTGTGTGAAGTATTTTTGCTTCTATATGAGTTCTACTGTATTATTATTTTGTTGCTCATTATATTGCATTGACCACTCTTCTTCTATTTTCTTGCTTAATCAATTACTTTCTTGTGAGGTATACATCATCTCTTAGATATGCTGTGAGTATTTTCACATGGTATCAAAGCATGTTGAGAGTATTGTTTATCTCCATTCCTGAGAGTTTTTTGCAGGTTATTATCAAGATTTTGAGTGCAGTAGTTGCAGCAGTTTCTGCATTTTTGTAGCAGTAGTAGTTGCAGATATTCTCTATTGTTTTGCAGGTCTTCTATAGCTTCCATGTATTCAGATGAAATCTATCCTCCTCCATTCAACTATGATCATGTTTCTCCATTCAACTATGATGAATGGAAACCAGAGATGATAGCACATTTGAAGAGAAATGGTCTCTTTGATTATTGTTTTGAGAGAGAGTTCAAATCCTCTAAAGAAAAGATTGTCTGGTTAAATAATGGTGACAGAGCCATGGGAACCATGATGCTTGCTATGTCTTGATCCTTGGTACATCAATTCATTGACGACGTTGAATCTCCAAAAGAGATATGGGCCTACCTAGATGAAATATTTGGCAGACAGAATGAATGGATTGGGCCAAACCCCTTTGAGAGCAAGCCCAGTGATGCATTCAATCCCCTTGACGGTCTCTCAGATCATGAACCAGTATCATCTCATATTGAAGTTATCCACAAAGAACCTGCAGATTCTACACTCATGCTCCAACTTTCTTCTCTTCCTGTGCCAGCTCACACTCTAGATATTGCAGAAGGTCCTAAATCCTCTCTTGCACCAGAGTCTGTTGGTTTGCATCATGATCACATGATTATTTCGGAGGTAGAATCAGCTATTGGAGGTAATGCATTCGCTCTCCTCAAAAAATCACCTCTTATTTACTACTATATGATCATTATTCCATGCTTTCAGAAGGTTATTAAAGAATATGGCCATTTCCACCCTTTTGGCATAATTTCCCATGCATCCACTGGTTTTGATCTCACCTCTTATGGTTCAAAGGAGATCTCAAGAAACCATTTCCATTCGCTTGGGATAATCTCTCATGCATTTACCACTTTTGATCTCACCTCTTATGGTTCAAAGGAGATCTCAAGAAACCATGATTCAAGTCTTGGATCTAATTTGGATCCTAAGCAAACACTACTTGAGATAATTTCTCATGCATATGATGGTTTTGATCTCACCCCTCCTAGTTCAAAGGAGATCTCAAGAAACTATTCATCAAGTCTTAAATCTGATTTGGATTTCAAGCAATCATTATTATTTCATGGTTTTTTTTGGCATAATCTCACCCATGATGGTTCGAAGGAGAAGACAAAAGACTATCAGCACATTCATAGATTTGATCCTACCTCAACTGATTCAAATCACAAGTTCAAGGATCATCCTCATACTTTTGGATTTGTTCTCATCACATTCAATCTAAAGAGCAAGTACAAGCACACGCTTTTTGAGCATGATCCACTTCTTCCCAAGAAGAAGATACCTCTAGACATATGACCAAGCATCACACCTGCTTGAGTTTGGAGCATTTATTTTTTATGTGTGCGTTACAGTCTATTTTGAGGGGGGGTATTTTTCCCATGAAATTTTCCCCACTTCCTTGGTTTATTGACTGTTATTAGTCATTGTATTGGGTGACATTTGGTCTTAGTTACCAGGGCCCAGGATGGATTAAGGGGGGGTGTTAGGATATTCCTATACTCCATCCTAGTCCCACCAATATTTTGATCATTTACATTTTCAATCATGCATGCACTTTTAGGGTTTGCATGCATTCCACTCATCAGTCCCAACACCTAGCCCTTAGTGAGCTAGCCCCCGGAGCTTCCTTCCACTCATTTTCATCCCTCCTAGCCTGTCATGCACCCTCCTTTCACCTACTGCATGAGAAGGGTGCCTTTCTAACCTACCAGTCCAATTTACTTCAATTAGACACCAATCTTTCCTTGATTTGAGGCCAGACTGACTCCTCACTGCTGTTATCACTCCGATTGACCTCCGATGAGACATGACTACTTGTTCTGACTCCAGTTAGCTCCTCATGCACCCTCCATTGAGCCTCCTTCATTCAGTTAGTGTCTCCATGTGCCAGTTACATTTAGTTACACCTACCACACTCAGTTTGACTGATGGTTGACAGTTACTTGTGCATTTATGACTCCATCGATGATGAGATAGATTACTAGTTGTGCTTCGATGACACTCCAGTGATCCTTTGATCACTCCATGAAGGCTAATTCGAATTGCCACCTTAGGCATTCGAATCCTCATGCATTGTACTACTTATTGTTCATAATGTGATTAATTAATTAGTGCGTGTGAAGTATTTTTGCTTCTATCCGAGTTCTACTGTATTATTATTTTGTTGCTCATTATACTACATTGACCACTCTTCTTCTATTTTCTTGCTTAATCAATTAATTTCTTGTGAGGTATACATCATCTCTTAGATCTGCTATGAGGATTTTCACAGGGAGGTGGGGATAGCATTCCAGTAGTAGTGTGAGGGGTGTGGACAATTGTAGTTCAATGTTTTGAGTCATCTAGGGTATGGAACTAGTCTCCTGATTAGGAGGTGTACTCGCAGGAAACAAGGGTTGACCAAGTTCGTAAGTGGTCACATTATGTATAGGTGTTTCTAGTGAAGTGAAAGATAGTGAAAGAATTGCGGTATGTTGAGACGTGGGTTCTTCCGAGGTGTCTCTTCTCCATGAGAGACTTTGGAGATTAAGTGACTCGCCATGTTGGCATAATGAAATGATATGTTCATGGATGGGGGCTAAGAGCTCAATACTCGAAATCCAGTAAAGGGGGGAAGATTCTTCCCCCGGACGCAAAGCAAAGTGGGCCCATTGTTTTCCTAGAGTGGTGTCCAAAAAGGATGTAGATGGACCAAAATTTGTGGATACAGGGTCATCCTGGAGTTGATTGTACCATTCTACAGCTCAGGTTCTCCTTCCATCGAATGGTGGAAAGATGTGTCTCGTGAAGTAGTTGGTTCCATGTTCGCAGACCTTGGAGGTTCAGTGATTAGTGGACTCGAGGGAAGTGAAAATTTCACTCTTGACTCCATGGTGGAGTTTTCTTCTTCAGGTGACATGACAACAACTGGTGGATCCATGTTTTCCCTCGAAAGTACCTCCTAATTAAGGGGATATTCGAGTGGCATGTTTAAAATTCTACGGGACCTTCTCAAAGGTTGTTCAACCAGAATGATTGAAGCATAATTTCTCCTAAGTGTCTTCTATACAAAAGAAAAGAAATTCAAAATCTACACAAACTAAGGCCACAAGCAAACTTATGTGATAGGTGTGGATTCAAAATTATAGAACCTCACAGGATTGTTAAGGCTTCGCAACTCGCGATATACGCCAGGGTCCAATAGTTATAGTCGGCCCAATTTTTCAGAGCACTAACTAGGGAGGATTAGGACCATACCCCTAACCGTATAACCCGACTACCTAGAAGCACGTGCGTAGTAGCTCACCGATTGTTGTTCTCGGTGTATTTATCCGCCAAGATGGCCAAATGGTTAGGTCATTTCGTTTCAAGAATCCTAGGAGAGTCTCCCAATATACTCAAGGTACGTGGGAGCACAAATCCGTAGTGGTAATGTCTAACGCACAACTGTACGACAAGAACCTCCCGATACACTACCGAGTACGTGAGGTGCCTTTCGATATACCCAAGGGTACGTGAAAGAGCCTTCGATATATCGGTTGGTACGTGGAAGAACTGTAGGCCCCCGATATGCAGTGAAGGAAAATAATGACAGTTGCCACATTTTACGATGCTGGAACACGTCACTAACTTATCACACAAGTTACTACTAGATTTTAACTTAACACTATCGATTAATTTTATCTTATGCTGTTAGGTGAATGCATGAGGTGTAGACAGGAATTTAAAAATAATGCAACCCTAGCTACATGAAGGTGCACATTTCCTTTTCCTTCAATGAAGTATATCTAAGGTAAGGAGAAATATTTTTTTCCAATGGTCTCACAAGATAGTAAATCTCAACAAGTTCGAAAATCTACCAAAGATAATTGAAAGCACTCTTTTTGTTTTCAACAAAACACAAGAAAAATCAACACACCAAATCAAAACTTTTTCTTTTTATCTTTTCAAGCTAGAACAAATCTAAGTAATTATGAAAAGGAGGATTTCTAATTAGAATGCAGTAACTCTTCAATTTCCACAACGATGAACCAAAAGCACAAAAAGACCAAAAGTGCATAGAATGTTTCGAATTTGAAATACTTTGCAAGATTTTGAATTCACTTGATATTTTCAAAAGAGATGAAAAACTTCTTCAAACTTCTCGAAAATATAAATAATGAATTCCAAAGCATGAAACAATTCCACAACAATTTCCAAATGATCTTGAAAATAGTTAAAATGAAGCACTTCCGATTTTTCAATACATATATCAAAACAAGATCTGATAATAATAATGCGTTTCAGATGTAATAACATAAAACAAGAGACTGATTGTAACACTCCAATGACTCAGAAATTCTCAAATAAAAATGACAAGCACTCAAGTGGGTTGAAAGACACTCAAATCACTCAAAATAAATCAAATTCAATCAAAACTAAATGGCTAAGTGCAGAAAGGGTTTGGAATCGGATCTAAAACCATGAATAGACCTGGAAAGGTTATTGGGGAATGCAATATCGAGTGGATAAATGTGGGCGATTGAAATTTACCGCCACCACCGAATCTCTCACTTGACCAAATCGATCCCAAAAATCAACAAAACAAATCCAAACAAAAGAAAGCTAGGAAAGCAAGTCTATGACTAGAAGATACAACACACAAAAGCTTGCAAATCAGATCAAAAAGAAAAATTTGGAGAGGATTTGAACCAAGCACCAAGCTTAAAGGGCTAGCACACTCTGTCAGTATGCTGCAGAGCGCCTGGCATTGACCGTACACAAGGGAAAAGCACCAGTGGCGCGGACTATATGCAAGGAAATAACGCCAATGGCTCAAATTGCACACACAGAACAAGCGACAGATGGGTATAGGCGCACTAGATGTACAACCCAGGTGCGTCGGGCGAATAATCAATTGCAAAAAACAAAAGATCTCCAAAGGATAAAAAGAAAATGACCCGATATTGATTTTAAAAGAATCAGGGGAAGCCAAGAGACTCTCTAATGATAAGATCTGATGATGGGAAGGGATCAAGAGGCTAAGAAATGGATCACTAATAAATAAATGGAATCACACTCAAACTGAAATCAAAGTTAAGGTACTCCCCAGTATGGTCACCAGATTTGTTTTCGGACAATCTACCTAAGCAGATTTAAAGGCCAGATCTCCCTAATCTAACTATATCTAGAACAAATAGATATAGAATGCAACTAACTCCCCTAGATCAAAAGAAGTGTGAGATAACAACTAAGTCTATTACCTAATATTCATGATTCCCTTGCTCCTTTCTTGATCGAGTGGTTCAGAACCTTCAGCTCTACAACTTCAAAGTCATGTTGAACAAACAAACACAAACAAGCAGTACAAGCATATATTGCATATGATTAATCTAAGCTAATAGTTAGGGAGGTAAGCTCTAAACATTAATAACACGAAAATGTATATGGGAAGAGATTGTATTAACTGTAACGAACAAGAGTACAATAGGAAAGAACGTTACAACGTATTCCTTAACGTCACAAACTTCCTTCCAACAAGCCAAGCCAAATCCTCCAAGGATGAAGTAGGAATCCCAAGGATGTACAAGGATCACCTACACCAATTCCACCAGCATGAGAGTGCTATAGACCTTCCTCCCCTTCCAATGGAGAGGAGCTTCGCATTTATAAGACCAAGTGGATAGATTAGGTTGAGAAATGATGGGAGAGGTCTAAGGGATCTTCCCTTGAGGTTAGGGAACCAAAGGGCATCTCACCTATTAGTTAGAAATCGACATCCACCTCACCATACTTCAAGAAGTAGCTCGAAGCCCTTATCTACCCAATTTAACCAACTCTAGTGCACCCTGCATGAAGGAAATTTGCACCAGGAAGGGGGTGGTGTAAGCTGTATAAAGGAAACCTAAGCCACTGGCACAGGCTGCTAGATGACACTTTGCGCCGGTCATGATTTGGTTCTTCTTGTTGGAATACAATCTACGCCAGTGCCACTAGAAAAGGTGGACACAAAGGTTAACAACTTACTCTGAGTGTTGTTGGTCAGGGAAACTTTAGGGATTGAGGCATGAAGTTGACACAGGACTCACGATGACAATATTTAGGTGTAAGAGTACTCTGCTACTAAACTGACCGACAAGTTTCCTCACCTTCACGACAAGACGATGGGGACCATTGTTTCTTAAGGAAGGAGGTCCAAACCATTCCAGGAGTTGGCATTGTTGTCGAATCCTAACATCAACTACGACAAGTCATTGACTTCGATAGAACTTCGACATGACTTCGACAACCTCTGCAACTTAGACAAGTTCAACAACCTCATAGTTTTGCGACGTCGACATGCAGCCTCGACTTGTGACTTGCGATTGTCGAACCTCGACAAAATGACTCTTTTTCTTCAAGTCGACTATAATGGTTGAACTGTCGAAACCATTCTAACTTCTCTTGTAATTGAACATAACAGGAAGGCACCCAAGCATCTCAGAACTCTCTATATAAGCATGTAAACTATTGTATTATACAACAGATATCTTAACAATCTTATTTCCAGTAATACAGAAATTAGTTTGCATTCATGCATATTTGTCTGTATGTTTATATATTTCTTTGTGTAGTGTATTCATGCTTTGCTTACTTTCATTCTTATGCTTTCACCATAACAGAGCTGTTACACAGAAACCTTCCACCCTGTGAGCATCAGCATTCTTTGGCCTATAGAATCTATTTCAGTGACTCATATCCATTGTTATCCTTCAGTGATACCAGTTTTACCTATTTTTGTTCCTACCCGCATGTTGCATCACTATAGCATGCGTACCCGTGAGTTGCAGCACTATAGACCACGGGTATCAAGTAAAATGGTAAAAACCACTACATTATTACTTTTTACTCCCAAAAAGCGGTCATTGGGTGACCTTTGGCTCTCCATCTTCCCAAGTAATGTCTCGATGTGTCCTTTCACCTACCTTTGAGAGAACTATATATTGAGCACATATGGCTTATGGACAGGAGGAAGAAGAGAATAGAAAGGCACTCTAGTGGATTTTTTTCCTATCTTGAGTCTACACTGATTGATCCTTGTAGTTGTGAACCAATTATGTTCACCTTCCAAACTCCTCGCTAGTTTGAGTTTGCCTTTCATGGAGGATTGAAGTGGTGGAGGCACAAGTGGATTGATCTAGATCTCGGTTCAGATTGGTTGCCGGCAAGAGGTCGTATCACTTTGTACTTCTTCTTGTTCATTAATAGAAATACTCATATTCTCGTCCATTCATGGTGTGAATGTCATTTATTATACATTGGGTTGCACTTGCTTATGATATTGTGGACCATTGTTATTGATAATGTTAATGTCATTTATATATCACATGTACTTGTTAGATATTGGTTGTCAAGGCTAATTTGCAGATTACAAGTGCTTGGATGTGCGCAGATTGAAAGCTCCAATGGGGATCTACATCAAACTTTGGATCAAGGTTGGTTACATTTCTCCATTATTTTAACATTGTCATTTATAATAACATTGTTCTGAGAATTGAGTAGATTTCTGGTAGTCATCTATCTTTTGTGGTATTCCCAAGCTATAGTGATTTTTCTCCAATACAGAAATGGCGAGTCCGTTGGGGAAAACATCCATGTTTGGGAAAAAATTTGAGCATTAGTCCATAATTAGAGTTACTGTTTATCGAAGCTCTGTGTCACTGATTAGCCGTTAAGATACACTGTAGGAAATTTGGTTTTTTATGAGCCTCTAGACTCTTTATTTGACCATTTGCTTTTCCTCACTCGTGGTCTGTCTTAGTTCTGCCCGCGTATACCCGCCTCTGTTTACACTACTGCTTTGCGGGTACTCGCAGGTATTCTTTCAACAGTAGCGTGTAACTCTAGATTTTGTTGGTTTATGGCTATTGGTTGTTGCTGGGTGAGTTTGGTCAATTCCTGAGTCTTTGTTGGCCTCTTTCTTGACTGTTTCATGCCTTGGATGTGACCAGATCTCTTCATTTCTCTTGGTTGAGCCTTCTTGGTTTTTTACCAACCTTTGGTTTTAGCCTCTTGGTTTCTTCCTTTTGAGCTCTTTCTTTTGGCTGAGTCTTGTTGTTTAGGATCTACTGGGTTGTCTTAGTGATCGTCTCGGCACTTCAGTGACTGAATAGTAGGATTTTGCTTGCATTTTTTCATTCTATATATATTGAAAAAATACAAAAATATTCATTTAGTTTTTTTTCATTTTCCTTTCTATTTATAAGAGAAAATACAAAAATATTTTATTTCCATGTACTGCATTTTGCATTGAGTGCTTGTTGCCTTCATTTTAGGTTCTTCTTGTGCATTGAAAAGATAAAAGTTTGCATATTTATTTCGGAATTGTTGGTTGATTTTGCATATTAGTGACATTGTTTTATTGGATAGATGAGTCTAGGATTGGACGATGTTGCATACTATTGAGTCTACACATCACTAGTTTCACGACCATATCCCTTGAGTAATCACAACCACTAAAATTAATGCTTAATCATAAAATTGATTAGACTTATTTTATTTATAGGGTACACCAACTAGCATAGGTTTAGAGTCTTGGAATAGATCATTGTGAGTTAACAATCCAAGACTACTAAACGAAACATTAGGTGTCTGACCAGGGAGTGGAGGAATCCATGGTATAGATCGGTCTTCTTAGGAAAGCTCTACTCAATCCAGAGTTAAGCACGAGGTCACGGGAGGTTGTTTGAGGAGATATACCTCTGATACTGGCTGAACGTGGGAGATATATCCAGGATTTGTTCGTATCTGGGGGTACCGGAGGTTCGTCCTCTTGTGCTGCGGGCTTATCTACCCTTCCCATACGACGGGTCCCACCTGCGATTGTCCCCCTGAGCATTGGTTATATTGCGGTAAACATAGTTTCCTTACCTAGGTACCACACAGGGTACTTGCAGTGGTTATGTTGTTTGTGTCCTGAGTCAGATAGGGATTGGACAACACAGTTGTGTTCGTGCAGTGGACTTGACCCTGTTGACACAGTGAAGCCTAGGTGTCTCTATAACTGATTTTGTTACCTCCAGCTATAGTTTGGGAGTCTCAAGCCTCTCCTAGGCGAGACATACCGACTCTAGTGTCGGGAGCTCATTTAGCCACTCTGTTTGTCTGCTCTTGGTTGTATTTTCTCTAGGTGTGTGCTTTTGATTTACTATTTTTGATCGATAGTTGGCCTTTAAGAGATGCTGTGTCTCTCTCCAGAGAGAACCTGGTGCAGAGCCCTACTCTCCGCCGGTCCCGTCGTTTGGATGGTTTAAAGCCACTCGAGGTTACATGTCGTATTGCTAGAGGACGTCGGAGGGCTCCCTCTGAGTCTTTGGATTCTTATGAGACTTACGTTGAGGACTACATGGCTGCACATCCCGATATCGGACAAGACCTTTCTACTCCTTCGAATAGAGTTGAACATACTTCTGATCCCCAGACTCCTCGTGAGGATTGGGGAGGTGATCCACCTGAGACTCAACCTAGTTTTATTTGGCCTAATCTACTTGACCAGGATCCATTTGATCCTTCGAATCTGGATAATTATCTTTACGAGATGCCCAACTTACCCGAGGAGGAAGAACAAGACGAGCCTTTCGTTCCTTCGTTTCCACGTGATTTTAGATATAGGAGGCCTGAGACTCATGATGATTTCGGCCCTATGGTCAACCCCACCGCACTTTCTTTTGGTATTCCTAGTCACAATATTGTCGAACCTTCCACTATGGTTGGTACTCATGCTGGCACTAGTCAAAGTGTTATCCATACTATACCCACTGGGGGCACTACGTTGTCCACCCACTCACATAGTATAGGGACTGGTTAGATTCCTAACCTTGCTAATGTTGGAACATGACCACCTCCTAGGAATACCCAACCTAGTTGAAATGCCGTTCAAAACACGACTCGCCATCCACCACCTAATACACATGTCGCTACTCGTCAACCCAGGACTACTTTTGCACATGATACCGTTCCTCCCAACCACGGGGGTGGACACATACCGCATACTTTTGCATCCACTACCACCGCTAGTAATAGTAATGTAGGGGGTGGGAATATTTCCTATCCACATGGACATCACACCACCAACCCTGCTACTGGTCACACCCATATTGGACATGGGAATACTTCTCATGCTTATGGTCATCACACAACTGCTCAAGCTGATCCTAATATTGGGGGTGGGAACATACCATACCATTACGGTCAATACAACACGGTTCCCACTATGAATAGTACATACATGCCCCATACCCATGGTGGCAACCCTTACTACAACACAGTCGATGCTGGCCACCAGTATCACCCACCACCCCAATATGGTGCTTAAAACGCACATATACCTGCTTACTCTCAAATGGGTCAGGCAGGGGGAGCTTATCCATCTTATGGCCATGGGCAAGCTTATGGGCCGTTAGGTCCTCATTATTAGTAGTTTAACCCTCATGGTCAAGCTTTTGGTCCATCTTACAACACAGTTCCGTTTAATCAACCTTTTATGGGGGCTTATAATCAAGCTTTCCAGCTGTAGATCCCATTCCTTACACGCTTGAATCTCCCAGATCTTTCGAAGCTCACAAATGATCCGGTGTATCACGACCCTACTTGGCCCTCGGTCCCTACCAAGCTCCTTTCAAACATTCCAAAGTTTGAAGGGAAAGGTGGTGAGGACCCGGGAGATCATGTCACGACATTTCACCTTTGGTGCTCCTCCAACTCTTTGAATCATGATTCCATTCGATTGCGACTATTTCAATGCACCCTCACGGGGGCAGCCGCGAAGTGGTATGTGGAGTTGCCTGGAAACACCTATAGGGGATTCAACGAGATTGCTTTGGTTTTCTTAGACCATTTCCAGTTACCGGTTCATTATGATACCGGTACTGAGTTTTTGTCCACCTTCCGTCATAATAAGGCCACACATATTTCTAACCACGTTCAAGAGTGGCATCGGTGGAAGAGATTAGTGAAAGCCAACATTCCTCCAAAATTCCTGTTGGAATGGTTCCTTAAGTCTTTACTCCCATACATTGCTAAGGATGTTTTGATGTCCGGCATTGTGAATGAGGAACAAGCTATCTTGAAAGTCCAGCAGTTAGATCTACTTTATTCTCAATCTGGCATCTTGTATGACATTATTCCTGATGCACCGAGAACAAGACATGAGCCCACATCAGGTCCTAGAACACATGCTGATGGCATCGTGGGGTCCGCATGCAATCGCCCTATAGACTTGGTATCTAATCAAATGCAAAATTTGTCGCTAAACCAGTCTGCACCCAGACAGGTTCACACCTTGTCCACTTCCACTCCGTCGTCTAATGTACACAATCAACGAAACCTTCAGGTAACTAGCAACCTGGTGGTAAGAAAAAGAGGAGAAACAATCGTAGGGGTGGAAACAATGGAAGTAAGAACAATAGCAATTGTAATACTCCTTGTAAAGAGAATTCCAACCCTCCTCGGGAAGTCAGTAATGCTGGCAAGGATCGTAAACCTAGGCGTAAGATGAAATTCCCTTGCAAGCTTTGTGGGGAGGATCGTCTTACTCACTTATGTCCTCGTATTGAAGAAGCATCGAAGCATTTGGCACAGAGCTCAGCTGTGCTGAAGGATCCTCTACCTCATCACCAGAACATGGCTTCGCATGCTCCCACCACTGGTTATGGTACTAATGAAACGACAACGTCTTCTTCCAATACTAGTGGTTATGGATGTGTGAATATGGTTCAATCGAAGGTTTGTGTTGCTACTCATCAACGTGATTATGGTGCACGACAACCGAATTTGAGGAATGAGCCTCCCCCTCCTCCTGATAATTCCTTGCATATCGAGAAGCCTTCTATTATGCCGCGGATACCGAAAGGTGTTCTCAAGCGCTCCACGCATAAACCTAATGCTCGAGCCACCCAGAACTACTCCATCATAGAAGATTTGGGCCAAACTCCATGTGCCATGTCGGCTCTTGAAGTTTTGCAAGCTTGTCCTTCTCAGAAGCATGCCCTTTTGAATGCGTTAGGAGTTCAGGATGGGGGAAGTCCTAGTGTTATCAAGTTTGATACTACTGATGTCCAATCTCGCTTGCCTTACCACGTGGCTTTTCAAATCCAGGTGGTTTTCCTTAAGAGATTCGTCAAACGTACTATGGTTGATGAAGGTGCTTCCGCATCAGTAATGTCGTTAACTTGTTGGAAAGCTCTTGGCTCTCCTCCTCTACTCGCGTCTAGAACTACACTCACTGCATTCAACGGTAGATCTTTTACGCCACATGGAATTATCCCTTCCCTTGTTGTCTCCTTGGGAGGTAAGTCCGTGCCTATTGAAGTCGAAGTGGTTGATGTGCCCATCGACTACAACCTTTTACTGGGTCGGAACTAGATGTACGCTATGAAGGCTATCACGTCTACTGTATTTCGAGTTATTTGATTTCCCCATGAAGGCAAGATTGTGATGATCGATCAGCTGGATTATGTTGGCACTCCTTCCACAGCATCCATGGGATGAGTAGTCCCGCAAGTTTCTGATTCTCAGTCGGCAATTGGGAACATATGTGTTGGAATGTACCCCTCGTTGATGGGAACTTTTAACCATTCTGGACCTTTGAATTTTATTGGAACCATTTCCGACAGTGCGCCTCCTCCTTCGAATAGTATGCCATTCCGGACTTCCTATTGTGGTGATCCATGGATTTTTCCATCCGCGGATTCTATGTCTGGAGACATTGCGCACGTCGGGATGTCTATTCATGTATCTGTAGCGGAGCTCACTTATGATCACATCCAACAAACCACTGTAGATCCGGATCTTTCTTCTTCCCAGATAGTTGAGGAAGATCTCGTTACACTACCAGTTTTGGTAGCCAACCTATCTTGTTCACATGATTTCCTCGATGGTATCCTACCTTCAGATGGAGTTCTTTTTGAGGCCATGGGTGGTGATGACAAGCCGTGGGGGGGGTATTTATCATAGATCTCATTCCCCTCCTCCCCTTGATCTTATTGAACAAGATGGGCCTATAATACAACCTACCATCCATTTGAATTTGATCCATTCACCGTCTCGTCCATCCCTGATTTGACATTTGATTCTAATGAGTCTTTGAGATCTCCTATAGATCCGCAAATCGGTGATCCTGATGAGTTCGATTCTACTTCTAGAATTTCCAACTCCTGTGATAATGAATTTGCTACTGCAGATTCCTTCGCATCCTTCATCTTTGCTCTTCATTTTGATCCCTCAGGTATTGGTACTATGGCACCTTCAGTGGTTAGCTCTACCTGCGTTATGTCTGAGGTTAACAATAGTGAAGTTGAAAATGTTTCTACCGCAGTGACTTGTATCGGATTTTTCTTTACGTACATTTTAGAAATGATCTTGGTACTTATGTTTCTTGGAGACAGGATTCTTAGATGGACTTATACTTGTTTACTAGTCCTTTTCGACATTTGGCTCGGCCATGGTAGGAATATTTGGAACCTTGCATATAGGTTTAGGCCTCCCCATTGTTATGATGCATTTGAACCTATTACTATCCGAATTCGCAGACACCCCCTGAGTGTCCTTATCTTGCTCATGTTCCTTGCATTATGCATAGCTTTGTCCCATGCGCTTGGAACTAGTCTCGCATACCCCTAACAGTCGTCTATTGTCATTATGAGCATTATTCCATATCTCCTTTGAGCTCGTTAAAAACAGTAAGAAGGTCACGAGTTTACTTTTTCGGGCTCGTTAAACCTTTACGGAAAAAGATTTTTATAAAGTCGTTTTTAAGCCCTTGTTAGACTTTTTCAAAATCAAACAAGATTGCCGAGTATACTTGTCATTTCAGACTTGTTAAAGGATTTGAAGCAGCATTCACTTAGGTATAAGTTTACCCCTTTTCCGGACCTTTGTGGATTAATTACGAAAAAGGTATACTCTAGTCATACGTGACTAGAAGAGTTCTTCTCTCATTGTTTTACACTTTTTTGGGTGAGGAGACTAACTTTACGAAAAAGGACTTCTCAGTTATATCATGTTGTGATTGCATTGCATCATCTTGCTTGCCACTTGAGCCTTGTGCCGGCTCCCGCTTACTCAGTTGATAGCCTAGTGCCTGAGCACTTTTCCTTGTCGAGCCCTGCAGAGCTTATATATTTTTCCTTCACAATTTGATGGCCCTTTGACCCTGAGGGAACACACCCCCAAGTGTCCACATCCTGCACGCACTTCCTTGCATTGAGCATAGGTATGTTCCACTGCTTGGGACTAGTCTTCTAGCTATTTGACACTCGTTCCCTCACTTGTTGTACTATAAGCAATTTTATTATTTTTCAAGCTTTATCGAAATATGAAAAGACAAAAAAAATCAAATATTCCAAAAAGCCGGACGAGATTATGGTCACTATTTATTGTTGGAAGCTATTGTGTCGCCTTTGAAGAGAGCATTCATTCCACTTTGTACATTATGAGTCAGGACTATAGTTGGGCCTTAGGAGCTGTACTTGTTTCTCAGTTTTCTCCACCGATTGGTTAAGCTTCCAGTCATTATGGAGCCCTCTGTAATGCCTCCTGCATTGCACAGTTTATGTCAAGTTGATGCTGCCTGAGTCTATCCATTTGCTCATGTTCTTGTTCAAAGGAAGTCCTGAAACCAATGTTGGCCACTCCTCAGATATCTTGACTATTGCATGTCATCCATCCTTGTTGAGTCAGTCCGTTTCACCTGAGATCTTCCAAATATTTCAGCATTGCTGGTACCTCGTGCTGGTTGATGGGGGTGCCTTAATGCCCTCCTTCCAGCGAGTCTCATTCCGTCGACTTCAACTCATTTATTCCAGGACTTGAGGCTTAGAGTTCGGTTGAGTATCTTGAGGCTTGCATTCATTAGTGGCAGGTTCTCTTGCCATCGACAGTTTTGGGAATACATCAATGTCCCCTGATCGATGGATTCATCCTAGTGTTCAACTTCAACCCATTTATTGACACTCTGATGATTGTGCTCTGTGCCTTGATGCCCATTTTCATTATTGGTGGGTCATCTGGCGTCTGTTAACGGTATACATCAATGACCGGTAATCAGACGATGTCTCATTAGGTTCGACGCCAACTCCTTTATTCACTTGATGGGACTTGCACCATCGAAGACCTGTGTAGAATACCCCATGCGATTGTGGCATTCAGTATGCTACATATGAATTTGAGTTTGCTCTGTGCCTTGATGCCCATTTTCATTATTGTGGTTCACCTTCCAAACTCCTCACTAGTTTGAGTTTGCCTTTCATGGAGGATTGAAGTGATGGAGGCATAAGTGGATTGATCTAGATCTCGGTTCAGATTGGTTGCCTACAAGAGGTCGTATCACTTTGTACTTCTTCTTGTTCATTAATAGAAATACTCATATTCTCGTCCATTCATGGTGTGAATGTCATTTATTATACATTGGGTTGCATTTACTTATGATATTATGGACCATTTTTATTGATAATGTTAATGTCATTTATATATCACATGTACTTGTTAGATATTGGTTGTCAAGGCTAATTTGCAGATTACAAGTGCTTGGATGTGTGTAGATTGAAAGCTCCAACGGGGATCTACATCAAACATTGGGTCGAGGTTGGTTACATTTCTCCATTATTTTAACATTGTCATTTATAATAGCATTGTTCTGAGAATTGAGTAGATTTCTGGTAGTTATCTGTCTGTTGTGGTATTCCCAAGCCATAGTGAGTTTTCTCCAATGCAAGATCCGACTCATTCAGTCGAATTGTTGTGCTTCTCCTGCTTCCTAGCCCTGAGTGGATCATGTATGGTCTGAAAAATGTGAGAAAATCTTTTTGCAGCTAAAGAAGTTACTCATTAGCGCTCCTGTTTTGAATACTACAGATCGAAAGAAGGATTTTGTAGTGTGCATAGATGCTTGCATTGAAGGGCTAGGTGGAGTGCTCATGCAAGATGGATTTGTGATTTGCTATAATTCAAGGAAATTAAAAGAGCATGAAAATAACTATGCCATGCATGATTTAGAACTAGCAACCATAGTAGATGCTCTAAAGATGTGGAGACATTATTTGTTGGGAAGAAGATTCTACCTTAGGACAGACCACAAGAGATGGAAGTATTTGTTTGACCAGCCAAACTTGAATGCTAGGAAAGCTAGATGGATGGAATTTCTCTATGAATTTGATTTTGAAATTAAGCATGTAAAAGGGAAAGAGAGTAAGGTTGCAGATGCTCTTAGCTGAAAATTTCATGTTGCAGCATTAAGTATGGGCAAATTAGATTTGAAGACAAGAGTTCTTGAAGCCCAAACCAGTGATGAAAATTACCTTCAAATTATAGAAAAATTGCAGCAGAGAAATATAGATGAAAAGTGTGCACGATATCAGCTTGGTGAAGATGATATTTTCCTTTATAAAAGTAGACTATATATTCCAAATTGTACAGATTTAAAGAAGCTAGTGATGGATGAAATACATCAAATGCCATACTCTAGACATCTAGGATATCAAAAGACAATAAAAGAAGCAAGAAAACAATACTTTTTGCATGGGATGAAGAAGGACATAGTAGGATACATTTCTATATGTCCAAAACGCCAACAGGTCAAGGAAAAACATCAACATCCAATGAGATTATTGCATCCTTTTCCCATTCCGGAATGGAAGTTGGAAGTAATTTCTATGGATTTTATAACCGGTTTTCCAATGATAGTGAGGAAGCATGATTCAATTATGGTAGTGGTGGAAAATCTATCAAAGGTAGCTCACTTTATTCTAGTCAAGTCCACTCATAAGACAAGTGACATAGCAAATATTTTCATGAACGAGATATTCAGATTGCATGGATTGCCCAAGGAAATAATTTCAGATCGAGATGTAAATTTTACATCCAATTTTTGGAAGGGATTATTTCAGGAATTGGGAACTTAGCTGAATTTTATTACAACATATAATCCCCAAACAAATGGTCAAACTGAGAGGGTAAATCAGGTTCTTGAAGATATACTAAGAATGTATGTGATGGATAAACCATCCAAGTGGGAGGATTACCTACACTTGGTAGAATTTGCATGCAATAATGGACATCAAGCATCATTGAAAATGAGTCCTTTTGAGGAATTGTATGGCAAGGGATGCAGGACTCTAGTGAATTGGGATAGTCTAGTGAACAGGGTATTGCTTGGCCCATAGATGATGAAGGAAATGGAACAAGAAATTGTTAAGATCGGGAAGAATTTAAAGGTAGCTCAGGACAGGAAAAAGAGCTATGCAGATTTGAAAAGAGTGCATAAGGAATTTAAGATTAGGGATCATTTTTATTTGAGAGTGAAACCAAGGAAAAGTTCCCTAAAGTTGGGGAGTTATTCCAAGATGGAACCAAGATATTGTGGGCCATTTGAAATCCTTGATATGATAGGAGCAATTGCATATAAGATTGCATTTCCTGCTAACATGAGAGCTCATAATGTTTTCCATGTTTCTTTTCTTAAGAAGTATGTACATGATCCTAATCACATAATTGATTGGAATGTGATACAGGTGAAACCCAAAGGAGAGTTCCAAGTGGATCTTATGTGCATCCTTGATAAGAAGGTCACATTGCTCCGGAACTGGGCCATCAGATAGGTAAAGGTGCAGTGGAAGCACCTTAGTTTTGATGAGGCTACATGGGAGCTGGAGGATGCCATGAGAGAGGCATTCACATTTTCGTTCAGTTTTGAGAACACCGAGGACGTTGTTGTTCTAAGGGGGAGGAGATTTTAATACACCCATTTTTACCCTTAGGATATATTGGTTTTTAATGTAAATAATGTATACATGCGATGTATGTTTTCCCTAGTGTGGAGCTCAAGGCCAAGGCCATGCTAATGGATGCTCGGATTTTATTTTAAAGGAAAGTATTTGATGTTATGTTAGCCATGTGCCTTTAAGCCATGGAAATTGTAAAAATGATGTAAATAAATATCATGCAATAAAAATACCAAAAACTGGATATGGAAGCAACTAACTAAGAGGGGGACATGTGTATCCACTAGGGAGAGGTAAGGGGTTTGTGGTATTGAAATCCATGCTTCCAAATGTAATATTGAGATCCCATTTGACTTTCCTTGTTGAAATTTAATTCGGTTGTAAGGAATTAGTTGAGAAAATCGGTCCATGGATTCAATGGAGCTTGGGAAGCCTATAAATTTGTATGGCAGGGTATGGGCTTTGTTTACTTGGCCCAAAAGTCACTCTACCTCAGAAGAGGATGTTTCCCCTCATCCCCATTCCATTGTAGAGGATCTAAGTTTAATTTTTTAGATATTACACAAGCCCAACAGTGAAGAAAGAGGAAAAATCACGATTCCGAGTTAAGCCATGATTTGGAGTGCCAAAATTGCCCAAAATTTTGTGTGGGAAGTTAAATACACTGGGGGATCTGTCGACTTGAACCCTAGGGTGAATTTTAGAGTGTGAGATGCTGATAATTTCATGAGAAAACCCTAATATGATAACCGAAAATCCAGTTGCAGGACAGAGCCTTTCGGCTGCAACCCTGAGGAGATCCAAGAGTGAGTGACAAAGAATAAAATAGAACAGAGGTTGGAATTGTTTGAAAACCCAGTGAATACTAAAGTCTCAAGGAATTGACAGCTTGGAAATTTCTATGGCTACCCTAAAGAGCACTGGAGGGAAGGGGCACTTGAGGGACTATGTAGCAGGGAAGGGGACCTTCATTGTGGTTGGTGTGGCAGGTATTGTGGGTACCAAGGCTATTTGAGTTTAGTTTGAGATGCTTGTACCTCTATGGTTGATCTCACTGTCTTAGCATCCTCCTCCTTTGTCTCTTTGCATGCTTTATAAACCCAACTGTATGTTGGCTTAGCATGTATGTTGGTGTGAAACCATTGCTGAGAGTTAGCATGTTTAGTTCCTCCTTAGTGGATACATAGCCCAGCTCGGGGGTGATCTATCAACTGAAAGAATATAAGCCAGACAGAGACCTATGGTTGGGTGGAACGTTTCTCTCACATAGCTAGTTGCTTGGACAACTTTTTTGGCTTAAATATTGTTCTAGAGGTTTCCAATGTAGACCCAGGTTCTAAGTGGTTCAAGGAACCAACAAAACCCCTATTCACTAGCCCTTTCGGCAACAATCTGTGAGCAGACTGACGTCTCACCTGAGGTTAAGTTTAGGGGGTGGCTGTGAAATCAGGTTTCCACAACCTAGTGATGCGTGTTCGGGGAACTGGCTAGCAGTGTACTGCAAAGCTACGCTATGTAACGACCACCTAAGCTAGGTTCACCTCCTATGCAACGATACTCTTACAAACTATAATGCTTGTACAACCTGTGCATCCAAGAACTGTGCGGGTCGGATGGGTTTTAACACTAGAATAGCGTAATTGATGAATACGCTTCCTCGTTACACTCAACCAATCTTTTTGACTTTACTTAGTGGGTTTTATCCATTCGTTGAAAACATAGATTATTAGCTTCAAAGCATAGGCAAATAGATGAAACACACAGTGTTGTGCACTTCCGGTGCTACGCCTAAGCTTATCTGTGTGATTATTTGACAGACTGATGCATTCACAGATTCAGAAATACTTATGCTTCCAACATTCATCCGTTCATATGAAACCTAACATATTATTCCCATCTCGTTCTTATGGAAAACACATACAAAAGTAAACATACAACTGATAACTATATTGTTAAGCATACATAGCAAGCAATTAAGCAAATGCAAACATAAACAATCACACTGCACAAGATTTAATGTTGTTCACCCCCAGGATGGAGGCTACATCCACAGAAACTGTTGTTATATTATTCTCTTGGGAAGGGTACAACAGTTCCAGTCTGTGCACTTAGCTGCAGACTCTCTTCTCGCTCAATAGGTCATTGCCCAGTCAACTGCAGAGCCTTTACAATAGCTTTCAAGCTTAAAGATTCAACAATGTTCAAGACTTAAAAAAATGAAGAGTAACCCTTTCCCTTACAAAATATGCCTTATTTATAGATCATGCCCATAGGTCATGTCTTTACAATGCATGGAAAAACCCTAAGGTTCCAAAACTAGTGCGGATGTCTGCCACCCTGCCTGTCTCCGACAACAACTTGCTCCACTCACTTTGGCCTCCTAACTGGGCCACTCACGGCTCTAACAGTCTTTTGACAGTCGCAGTCATCAACAAAACGGTTATGACTACGTCATGGCCTGTCACTCTCCACTCCTTTAGCCTGTATGTCGTCGTCGACTTAGTGGCATAGCTTCTCAACTGCTTGTCGCCACTCTCTTAGACAGGTCACTTTCCTCCATCTTTCGATCTGCTCCTTACCCGAAATAGGTCTCTTACTCAGCTCCACCTTCCTTTATATTCTTTTACCCAAAATAGCTGATGTGTTGGCACTACACACCAGCATGGCTGCGCCAAAACTGACTATTCTTTCTGAGCTGCGCACACCCCAAAACTGTGTCTTCTTACTTTGCAACCCCAAAACTGCGCAGTTCCCAAAATTGTGCCTACTTGGGCCACACCCAATGGGACCATAACACTGACTTGTGGCTTGTCCCAAGCCACTTTAATCCAACTGCTCCATCTGTGCATCCTTTTAAATACCTGATCGTGTAGTAAATTCTTGGACAGTTGCACTTGGGCTTGCAACTACGTCCCTTATTTCTTTCTCATGGCCTCTTACCATATTTAGCATTTCGTCTGAGGTAGGTTCTATAATTTGCTCCTTAACTCGAGCTTCTATTGCTTGAATTTTTTGCAACTTTGCTTCAATGTCGTCCGATAGGGTGAGTGGCTCTTCTTGTAATGGTTGTAACCTCGCAGAGGTTTCAGCTTCCTTTGCTCTTAAATCCTCAAGCTCTTTTTGAAGTACCTTCATTTTCTCAAAGGCATTCCTCTTCTGACGTACTCAAAAATCCTTCATGAACGCATCCGTTGCATCCAACTCTTGTTGATTTTGATACATCTCATTGTGGATACATTGCAACTCTGGAGCCTCTTGCAGTATGCTCCAGACGTTAGAAACATCATCTAGAAGGATTTGGCATCGTGCAATTGCCGCACAAATTCTCTACGTAGAGTCCCTCTGCGCCTCTGCTCTCGCTTCCTCTTCCTGCTGTTCTATATCAACTAGTTGTCTAGCTGCAAGTTCGACGATCTCTTCCTAATGGACCGCTTCCATCTCTGTGATCTTTTCTGCATGGGAAATTTGTAATCCCTTCATTTTTTTATGCAAGCTATCCACGACCACTTCGATCTGTAGGATAGTTGCTTCTACTTCAGACTCTTCTTCAACGTCGGGTAGCCTCACGTAGACCGCTCACACGGATCCTTTTATTTTGTTCTGCTTTTCTTGTGTGCGCTGAAGCTCCCTTTCCTTCTGCTCAAATTCACCCCGTAATTTCCTGTAATTCTCTTCATATTGACGGCATTGATTGTGCGAGATGATGTCTCACTCGTGCATTTCATGGGATATTTGAGTATGAAACTCATGCAACCCTTCTGCTGGCAGCATGGCTATATTGAATTCCAATTGTGCGAGTGGCCTCACACTTTCAGTCATCTCATCTGTGGGGAACAAAATGGACATCGGCGCAATCTTGACTATGCACATCCGAGTTGAGAAGGCAGGAGACCTGCACATCGACTCACTTGACTCTCCCAAGTGGCCACTGTGTTTTGGCTCCCGAGCCAAGTCACGATGGACTTGCTCCATTCTCAGTACCAAGCTGCTCAATTTGTCAATACTTTCCCTGACCTCTGCCTAGGTTTTCTTTTCACGACTGTCCTTCAATGCCACTGTATCTTCTAGGTGCACTACTATCTGCGATGCAATTAGTTCATAATCATCATCATGCAGCATTCTATCCAGCGGTGCTCTTGTAGGTTTGGTTTTATTCTTCTGTTGCTTCTTCAGTGTCTGTGTAGCTGGTTCCTTTCTTTTCTCACCAACCTGCGTAGCAGGTGTCTCGATTGGTGTGCTTTGGACCTCAAGATTTTTGTCCAACTTGTCTTATTCTTCCTCCTCATCGGATGGAGTAATAACCAAGTCTGGTGCATCCTCTTTCCATTCGTCGGGCAAGTCCTCAATAATCAGCTTGATCATTGGTCCGCCCAGTTGATACTTCCCTTCGTACCATGTCTCTGTGGTCAGGTGCGGCTGTATAAAGATACAATGCAATCCAGCTTTGAAAATTATAAATGGATTATACCTGACCGTCACTTCGTCTATGATGCGCGGGCTCTTCTCGATAACTGCATGCAGCTGCTCCAAGTAAGTCAAGAATTGCAGGTTTCTAAGCCTTTGCTTTACCACATTCGTGGATGACCACATCTTTGCGAATATTACTGTGTGGTAGTCATTTGTGGCTACTAGAAAGTCGTTCTGATGGCTAGGCTCCTTCCATCCCACAAAGGCAATGAGGACCAGCAACCAGCTGAAGTGGAAATCGAGTCCTTTATCCTGCGCGTCCTGGACATCCAACAAAAAATCATTTAATAGGAATTTTTTTCAATTGTACTCATGCCTGTCCATATCTTTCGCCACTAAGGCTACTATGGAGGCTGACACTTCTTTCGGTCTAGATTTCCTTAAAATTATTCCCGCCAACAGCTGAATTACAAATCGTAGAGGTTCAATTGTAATCCGTTCAGTCTCATATCCTCTGGTCCCTCTTACCAAGTTAAATGTGGCTTTTATTTTTGCGGCCAATTCTTGATCTTCCTTCTTGCCAACAAATTATTTAGAAGGGTCATCACCCTTCTTGCTTAATCCTGTGATTCTTTCTATGAGGTCAACAGTGATGTTAACCTTAAAATATAGCCAAATGCATCCTTAGTGCATGCAGGAAAGCAGCATACGCACCATAGCCTTGAATTCCTTGCTTTAGCCGAAATGCAAGATTCGTAGCAGGTTGAGTAGACCCGCCTGGGATAGCGGTATCACCCAGTCCATCACGAAAATTTCTATTCTCTTTGTGGTTTCATCCTTTCTGTACATATACCTATATGTCTGCAAATGGGGAAATTTCTCGGCATCCATCAAATTAAAATCAGTAAGCTTGCAGTCCATGATCTTACCAAGAAAATCTTCCTTTGTCCGCACACGTTTTGACATTGGCGGCAGTGGGATGCCATATTTTGGATTCTTCTCCAAGTGCAATTCTAGGGCATCACTCTTTCGTGGACTGACATATTCTGGAATAACCCAAATTGGTGCGAGTGGGTTCCCTTGTGGAACCACCTTTGAGGTAGCTGGTGCCTTCGGTTGTTGCGGCTCTACCTATGGATGTTTATCCTTCTTCTACTATTGTGGCTTATTTGGCTTCGGGCTCTTAGACGGTCCCAGCCTCTCTGGTGTGGTCTGATTTGGTGGTGTCTTCATCACTCTGCTTAGACTAGCTCATTTGAATGTGCCTAGGATCTCTTCTAAAGTCTGCTCTTCGGACATAAACGTAGCGGGCATTGGTACTTCTTGCTACTCAAGCTCTTACAATCTTCACACTCTATAAAATTTCAAACTCATGGTAAAAATGCATAAGGAAGAGTGTATGAGTATTTATAGAATATTTACCTACCGTTGTGTCCATTAATGGATAGTCAGGAGATTAAATGCTACATCTGTTTACAAAATACCACCTAGATCTCTACCTTTTGTGGCATTGAATGTGCTGGGAATGGTTAGATTAGGCATTAAATTCCAGTCCCACTGGATGAGATCTTACTAGATCACCGATCTGTTTCTGATGTTTATTATGTCATGTCAGATTAGGTTTCCTTAATTGCCGAGGTGCAATTGTACTGCCACGCTGTCCGACAGCCTGGCCGATGCTTAAATGCAAAGTCCGTTGGGAGGATCCCATTAGGATCCTGATCATTTCTTTCTTTATGACACTTGACTGGATAGGATATTCTTTAAATGCAGGATTTGGTCGGTGCCACCAATTTGGATAACGGTTTATTACCCGACCGATAGTTGTCACGGTCACCTTTCCTCGTCATGATTCATTGGCGGTTCTATCAGTATGGCATGAATTCCACATCTACTTCTTTATTCCTTTGCTACGCAACTTTAGTTGTACCATATGCTTCTGGAAGCATCTTCTCGCTTTCTTCCTTTTTCCTTTTTCATTTGAGCTGCGCAGCAAGGGTCCTAACTTCATACTACGTGGCTCTTCTTTCTTGTACTCTTTTTCTTTTTCAGATTTTTTTTTTCCATCGAACTTCATGTACAGAATCTTCACAATTTCTAGTGCCCAATTTCAACTGTACTTGACACTTAGAACTTTCCCTTCTTCTGAACCTTTACAGGTTCTGGGAAGTAGGACTATCCTAATAGGGTTTTAGTCTTCTTCCATTTACTAGGCTTGGTAACATGTCTCCTGCTAAAGTGGCTAACTGAACTGCGCCACCATTAGTAACATGCAAAATAGTATATGGGCCATGACAATTCATTTTAAAATTTCTAGGAAACTTCATAAACTTGCTATCATATAGGAGGACTAGATCACCTACCTAAAAGGTCTTGCTCTTGATATGGCGATCATGCCATGCTTTTTCTCTTTCTTTTTCTACTTGCTAGTGAAAACCTGCGATGAAGCGATCTTTCTCTAGACCAACCAAGTGGAGGAGCCTTTCGTCTAGTGACTCTCAATCTGCCATGCCTGTAAATGCAGCTATCCTCAAGTTGGGAACAATGTATTCCATAGGCATTATTGCTTCCTGTCCATAGGCTAGCCTAAAAGGTGTGTGGTCAGTCAACTTTTTATAGGTAGTCTTGTATGCCCATAACACTGCGGAAATGCGCAGGTCCCAATCATCGTGATTGACATTGCATACCTTGGTAAGCACATTATCTAGTACCTTATTTAACGCTTCAACAGTTCCATTCACTTGCAAATGATATGGCGTACTGCGCTGATGATGAATGTAGAATTCCTCAGTAAATGCCTCAATAGTTCTGTTCAGAACATGAGTGCCTTGATCACTCATCAAAATTTTCGGGCATCCGAACCTTGTAAGGATATTCTCAAAAATAAACTTCACGGCTATAGCTGCACTATAGTCCTTTATTGGCTTTGCTTCCGCCCATCTGGTGATATAATCGGTAGCAGTAATGATGTATCTCACACCAGTCCTTTTTCCTGGTGGGTTGATAGCTCCTACAAAATCAATTGCCCATTTCTCGAATGCTTGTAGTGTCAACTGTGGGTGTAATGGCATCTCATCTCTTCACGAAGGTCTTCCTGTCCTCTAACATACATCACAGCTCTTGCAATGTTCTTTCGAATCCTTGTGGATTGTAGGCCACCATATACCTGCACGCAATATCTTTTTCGCAGTGGCTCTCCCTACATAGTGACCTCCTGCTGCCCCTAAGTGTGCATCAGCCAATATGAATGGCTTATCATGCTCTAATACACACCTACACAGTACTTCATCCGGTCCCAGCTTGTATAGCTGGCCTATGACTATGGTGAATTCTTCTACGCGCACTACAAGTTGCTTCTTTTGCTGCATAGTGAACTCTCCGGGTGCCAAACCCGTAGTTAAAAAGTCTATGATGTCCCGATAGTAATCATCTGCCATTTGTATAGCAAATAGTTGCGCATCAGGTAGATTGTCTTCAAGGTTCATAGTTTATTTGCCTGACTCAATCCTTGACAGATGATCAAATCCTACGTTCAACCTTCCTGGCTTAACAACGATCTCAAAATCATACTCTTGGAAGAGTAATAGCCATCTTCATATTCGCCCCCCTAACACTGGCTTCTTGACAAGGTATTTCAAAGTAGAATGATCAGTAAACATAAATAAGTATGCACCGAGCAAATAGAGCCTAAACTGTTGCAATGCGTAAACCATAGCTAGGCCCTCTCTCTCCGTGGTTGTAGAATTCTTCTCAACAGACTAAATCTTTCTGCTAGAAAATGCAATGGGATGGTCAATAGCTCCCTCTCCTAGCTGAGCTAGCACAACACCCAATGCTATGCATGAGGCATCGACATGTACATGAAATGTCTTCTCCCAGTATGGAAAAACTAGGATCGGCACAGTTACCATCTTCTCTTTCAACGTATATAAGCATTTTTCACATTCTGCGTTCCAGATGAACTGCGCGTCTTTCTTTAACATTTTTTCCATTGGCGCAGTTATCTATGCATAACGCTTTATAAATTTTATGTAGTAACTGGTATGCCCCAATGTAGTGCATAGATGATTAATTGAATTCGGTGTAGGTAAGTTAACAATGACTGCAATCTTCGCAGGATCAACCATCAACCCCTATTTGCATACAATGTGTCCCAGCAGAATTCCATAGGGTACACAAAAGACACACTTCTTCAGATTCAAGGAAAGCTGATGCTGTCTACACTTTTCTAGCATCATTCTCAGGTCCACACAATGGTTCTTCAGCAACCCAAAAACAATCCAATCATCAAAATATGCCTCTAAAAACTTATGCATGAAATCTTTGAATGCTGCGACCACAACTCTAGAGAATATGGCAAGTGCATTCTTCAGACCAAAAGGCATCATTGTGTACTGGAATGACCCCCATTATGTAGAAAAAGTAGTTTTGTGTCTATCTGCTGGATCAATCCAAATCTGATGATATCCGAAAAATCCATCAGTGAAAGAATATGCCTCATTTCCTCCAACATTGTCATTTACTTCATCTATGAAAGGGGTAGGAAATGGGTCATGCATCGAAGCATCGTTTAGTTTTCTGAGATCCACACAGATCCTGATCTCACCTTTAGTTTTATTATCTTGGATAACCATCGGGCTTATCCACTTAGATTCTTCAACTGGCTCAATGATCCCTGCATCGATCATCTTGTCCAGTTCTACTCTGACTCTTTCTTTGTATTGCGGATTCAATTGATATGGTCTTTGCTTCACAGGATTTGCACTTGGATTAAGAGGTATTTTCATAACCCCTAAATCTCCCAGAATGCCTTTCATCTTTGTAAATTTGGCTAGGAATAATTCCTGATATTCATGCAGCATGTTTGCGACCTCCACGACCATGTCTTCATCCCAATAGTCTCCAATAGCTACGAATTTCGGCTCTTCGCTGGTGCCAATGTTCACTTTTCTTGTTTTCATAGGCCCACTCATGTCTGGAATTTCCAGTGGAGGTCCTCATCACTTTCTTCTTTATCTTCAAATTCTTCAGTGAGGTTATAACAATCAAGAGCATGCTCTATTTATCCTTCCCACATTGTTCTACTATATATGGGTACTTGTATTGTTTCATACAATGTTTCTTTGAATTCCTACAATTCCTCGTCTATGTCCTGGTCTTCCGCCTTGAATATTCTATCTTTGATCATCTGCAAAGCATCATTTATACTCGGGTGTTGACCTTCAAAGTTGAAGTCTTCCTGGAAGTTCGTAGTGAGGATGGACCAATCTGTTTTTCCCCTGTGCAACTCCCTATCCAAATACCATTTCTTTGGACTCGACTCTTCCAACGTATACACAAACAGATGCAGTCATTCTATCTGTGGTCTCTCTACCCAAGCTTTTGAACAGGTTTCAATATGATCTCTTGGATCTATCTGGCCATTATACTTTGCAAATGATAGTGTAACTTTCCCTGCAAATCTTATCTGCATCATGTATCTGCACTGATCCCATGTTGTTAATGTTTTCTTATGCACATCCCACCATTTGGTAGGTGTCTCGCGCAGTGCCATGTCTAATGCTGATAAGCGGTGCTCAACTACAACATATTCTTGAATAAATAGATAAACGTCAGTCGAACCATCATAGGTTAGGATTTGACTTACCTCTTTTCCAATCTAGCGCAGTGACTTTGTGATCTACGCGCATCACCTGGAAGATACTTCATGCATTATGCTTTGCCAGTTTTACAGACCTGCGTCGGACTCCGACATGCAAGAACTGTCACATCTCCAACTGAGTGTGCCATCCGCAATAGGATTAATATAATCAACATTATTCGTTGTCATTTTGTAAATGAGGTCTAAGCCTTGAGCTCTGGATTCCTCCTGAATTGGCTCAATGTATCTGTCTCCCTGCGAAGGGTCCAATGGTGCGATGACCCTTATGTCCTATCCCTCAAATATCATCTTCTTAGTTTTGAGGTTTAAAATACTGGAGTTAGTCATTTCCCAATCAATACCCAACAGTGTTGGATAAGGCTAGATATCATCCACGATTTCAATCACTTCGAAGTCTGCATGACATCGCACTCCATCAATGTCAACAATGGTGTTAGGTAACCTCCCAAAAGGTATAACTTTTTCTTGATTGGTCATTCTCAACTGTATAGGTGACCATTGTAACTTGGTGTCCCCATCTGCTTCCATGTCTTCTTGGTCAAGGCATTTACTTTTGACCTAAGATCAAGAATGATCTCATCCATCTCATAATTTCCAATCTATGCGCTTAACCCCATTCCCCTTCCTGTTCTGTTATGGTTCTTAATATGATGAACTGCGCTCTCGGCAGTCTCCTTCTCGCTACGTGGTTCGTACTAGTTCAATAGTTTTCTAATTCCACCAGAGCATCTGCGCTCTTCAATAGCTTCATGCAACTTCTAAGAAAATGCGCAACAGAGGTGCATGACTTTGTTGCGGGACTTGTCTTGTCATATGCAGTCGACATATCTTGTGGCTGCAGTACTGCACTGCACAACGGGATTCTTGGTGACCTAGGCGGTTGTTCTTTTAAAATGTCCCATGCTTCTTGAAATGCTTCTTTATTTTTTTCCAAGTTGAAAGCAGGTTATTTCCCAGTAGCCTTCTTGATCCAGATTATTTCAACAGGAGTCTGCTTAGTGTTAAAGTCTCCAGAAGTTGAATCTTCTGCTCCTCTATCTCGCCCTATGGCAACACCACTTCATGTCACCACATTGATACTTGGATATGCAGTTCTTCTCTCCGCTGCGATCAGCTGAATGTTCGGATTAGCGACATATTGTTTTCTTTTTTCCATATATGCAGCTAATACTGGACAAAGTTCAATAACATGCTCAAAGGATTTGCAATAGCTACAAGTGGTGCATTCATTGGTACAATCTCTGGATATGTGACCGGGCTGGTCACAGTTGTAACAGACTACCTGAGCTCGGCCTCGTCCCTAAGATGGGACAGCATTTCTTCCTCGTCGGCAGTATCCTCCACCATGGCCTATATATGCACCTTGATCATACTACGCATTCTCTTGTTTTGGATGATTTTCTCCCTAGACTCTGTATAGTCCTTCACCTCGCATATGTTCCATGTCTCGCTTCCTTTCGTTCATCAACTCATATGCACGACAGTTGGATTCATCATGTCCAACTGACTTACAAAAATTACAATACAAAATTTTAGGTGTTCTCACATATTTTTGTATTAGGTAACAGTCTCCAGGCCGATGTCCTCTAGTTCTACATATTTCACATGACGGGGCCTAGTTCTGGTTCAGTGGATTCGACGCTCCACTGCCAAGGTAGTCTAAAAATAAAGGGCAGTGTTCTCTGGTGTGGCCTTATCCTTTGCATCTTATACACCAAATTTCTTATCTCTCTTGATTTCCGTTCTTGATATCTTGTAGCTGTAGTGTCAGGGTAGCCAATTGGGTCTGAATTTGAGACATCCCAGTGCTAGTTTCTCCAATAGGTGAAGCTTCTAAATTCATTATGATTTCTAAGCTTTCTGCCTGCGAAGCAACCTTCTGCTGCATCAATGGTAGTCTAATGTGGGGTAACAGCGCAGCTATAAACCATTCTTGGTTCTATTACGAAGCTATAAAAAATCTCAATTGGTCCAATAATGTCTTAACTTTTTGGTCAAATTCCCAGACTGTCTCATTAGGCTTATGCTTTATTTCCGTTAACTCTATGATACACTGCGACTCTGACTTAGATTTATTAAATTCAGCTAAGAGTACATCCTTAATCTCCTGTAAGGTTCTCTACTGTCCCTGTGAGTACTTCATGACCCAATTTAGGGCTCTGTCTCTAAAGGTGGTGATGACCTGCGCTCTCTTCACAATGTCATCCTGGACTTGTTTAACACTCCATACGGATTCACATAGAAACCAATGCTTCTCAGGGTCCTATAGACCCATACCTTTGAATATCGGCAGCTTAATATCATTAGTCATACTTCTTCTATGTGGTGGAGGGTTCTGCGCAGGCTGCTGAGCTGTAAAAACGAAAGGAGGACTACATGGAACGTTCGGATCCAGAATGTTCTGAGTGCTAGGGTATTCACAACTAGAGGTGTGGTGTTGGAAACTGGAAGGTTCTGATCTGGTGGATTCTACGGAGTAATAGGCCGATAAGTGGAGGATTGAGGCGTAGTTTGGCAATCAGGTCCGGCTTGTGAATCTACGTCTGCATGCAGTCCATGTCCATTGGAATTTTTCTTAGGTGTATATTTATATCTTTCTCCACTTCTTAGATTATGTGTCTCTTCGTCAGTCTCACTATAAATTCTATTGACCATGACAGTTTCAAAGATTTTCATTGCATTCTTAAAACACCTTTCTCGGCTAAAAGCATTTTAATGTATAGACTGAGATTGTTTAGGGACTTACCTCTGAACCCTTTCAAAAAGTATGCTTCGGCTTCACTGTAGGATTTCAATGTGTCTACAACACATTATGTAACAAATCCCTCCAACATGTTGTTAACCCAAAATTTGACTGCTCGCTAAAGTGGGCTATTTATTGCTTTGAGCTGCGTGGTGAGCTCCAGAGTCCACTTGGTCGAAACTTCTGGCTTGAAACAATTCTTTCTTTCTGCGAGCCGCGATATCCACTCATGCAGCTCATTTCCAAACGATGCCCAAAAAAATCTCGTGAATGTCCCTCCACAAGTATTTATTCAACCACTCTACGTCTAAGAGATGCAGATGTCTGTTCTCTTTTCTTACAAAGTCTCTTTCGGTCTTATCGCACCAGGACTAGATCTCTTTCTTTTCTGGATGCCAATTTTGTGAAGCTAATGGAATATGATCCAATTTCTTCGCACATTATAATTTCAAACACACTATCGCATCATCGAGTCTTAGCGCGGCAACATAACCATTAAGGATTTTAGGTTTCCGTGGTTTGCAGTGTTTGAAAAGGTATTCGGATGATCCACGGTGGTCATTTTCGTAGTCGACGTTTCGAATCCCAAGCTAGAGGTTTCCAATGTAGACCCAGGTTCTAAGCGGATTCAAGAAACCAACAAAACCCCTATTCACCAGCCCTTTCGGCAACAATATGTAGATAGACTGAGGTCTCACCCGAGGCAAAGTTGAGAGGGTGGCTACGGAATCAAGTTTCCACAACCTGGTGATGCGTGTTCGGGGAACTGGATAGTAGCGCACTACAAAGCTGCGCTGTGCAATGGACACCTACACGAGGTTCACCTCCTACACAATGATACTCTTACAAGCTATAACGCTTGTACAACCTGTGCATCCAAGGACTGTGGGGGTCGAATGGGTTTTAACACTAGGACAATGTAACTGATGAATACGCTTCCTCATTATAGTCAACCAATCTTGTCGACTTTAGTTAGTAGGTTTTATCCATTCGTCGACAACTTAGATTATTAGCTTCAAATCATAGGCAAATAGATGAAACAAACAGTGATGTGCACTTCTGGTGCTGCGCCTAAGCTTATCTATGTGATTATTCGATAGACTTGTGCATTCACAGACTCAGAAATACTTATGCTTCCAACATTCATCCATTCATATGAAACCTAACATATTATTCCCAGCTCGTTCTTATGGCAAATACATACAAAAGTAAACATATAACCGATAACTATATCGTTAAGCATGCATAGCAAGCTATTAAGCAAATGCAAACATAAAAAATCACACTGCACAAGATTTAACGTGGTTCACCCCTAGGATGGAGGCTATGTCCACAGGAACTGTTGTTATATTAGTCTTTTAGGAAGGGTACAATAGTTCCAGTCTGCGCACTCAGCTGTAGAATCTCTTCTCGCTCAATAGGTCACTACACACTCAGTTGTAGAGCCTTTACAATAGATTTCAAGCTTAAAGATTCAACAATGTTCAAGACTTAACAAAATTAAGAGTAACCCTTACCCTTACAAAATATTCCTTATTTATAGATCATGCTCGTAGGTCATGTCTTTACAATGAATGGAAAAAACCTAAGGTTTCAAAAATGGTGCGGATGTCCGCCACCCTGCCTATCGCCAATGACAGCTTTCTTCACTCACTCTGGCTTCCTGATTGGGCTACTCACAGCTCTAACGGTCTTCTGACAACCGTAGTGGCCTAACTTCTCAACTACTTTCTGCCACTCTCTTAGACAGGTCGCTTTCCTCCATCTTTCGATCTACTCCTTACCCGAAATAGGTCGCTTACTCAGCTCGACCTTCCTTTATATTCTTCTACCCAAAAAAGCTTATGTGCTAGCGTTGCGCACTAGCACAGCTGCGCCAAAACTGACTATTCATTCCAAGCTACGCACACCCCAAAACTGTGTCTTCTAACTTCGCAACCCCAAAACTACGCAACTCCCAAAATTGTGTCTTTATCAAAATTGTGCCTACTTGGGCCACACCGAATAGGACGGCTTAAAAACTATTCTAGAGGTTTCCAATGTAGACACAAGTTCTAAATGGTTCAAGGAACCAACAAAAACCCTATTCACCGGCCCTTTTGGCAACAACATGTGAACAGACTGAGGTCTCACCCCAGGTGAAGTTGAGGCGGCGGCTACGGAATTAGGTTTCAACAACCTGGTGATGCATGTTCAGGGAATTGGCTATCAGTGCAATGCAAAGTTGCACTGTGAAACAAACACCTGTGCGAGGTTCACCTCATGTGCAATGATACTCTTACAAGCTATAATGCTTATACAACCTGCGCATCCAAGGACTGCGCAGGTTGGATGGGTTTTTAACACTAAGATAGCATAACTGATGAATACGCTTCCTCGTTACACTCAACCAATCTTGCCAACTTTACTTAGTGGGTTTTATCCATTCGTCGACAACTTAGATTATTAGCTTCAAAGCATAGGAAAATAGATGAAACAAACAGTGTTGTGCCTAATCATATCTGTGTGATTATTTGAGAGACTGATGCATTCACAGACTCAGAAATACTTATGCTTCCAACATTCATCCGTTCATATGAAACCTAACATATTACTCCCATCTCTTTCTTATGGTGAATACATACAAAAGTAAACATATAACTGATAACTATATCGTTAAGCATACATAGCAATAAAGTAAGCAAATGCAAACATAAACAATCACACAACACAAGATTTAATGTGGTTAACCCCCAGGATGGAGGCTACGTCCACAGTAACTGTTGATATATTAGTCTTTTGGGAAGGGTACAACAGTTCCAGTCTGCACACTCAACTGCAGACTCTCTTCTCACTTAATAGGTCATTGCGCACTCAGCTGCAGAGCCTTTACAATAGCTTTCAAGCTTAAAGATTCAACAATGTTCAAGACTTAACAAAATGAAGAGTAACCCTTTCCCTTGAAAAATATGCCTTATTTATAGATCATGTCCGTAGGTCATGTCTTTACAATGCATGGCAAAACCCTAAGGTTCCAAAACTGGCATGGATGTCCGCCACCCTGCCTGTCGCCGATGGAAACTTCCTCCACTCGCTTTGGCCTCCTTATTGGGCCGCTCGCGGCTCTAACGGTCTTCTGACAGCTGCAATCATCAACAAAATGGTTACGACTGCGTCATGGCTTGTCACTCTCCACTCCTTTAGCTTGTTTGTCACCTCCAAGTTAGTGTCCTAGCTTCTCAACTGCTTGTCGCCACTCTCTTAGATAGGTCGCTTTCCTCCATCTTCCTATCTTCTCTTTACCTGAAATAGGTCACTTACTCAGATCGACCTTCCTTTATATTATTTTACCCAAAATAGATGATGTGCTAGCACTGCGCACCAGCACAGCTATGCTAAAACTAACTATTCATTCTGAGCTATGCACACCCCAAAACTGTGTCTTCTTAATTCGCAACCCCAAAACTATGCAGCTCCCAAAATTGTGCCTACTTGGGCCATGCCCAACAAACTTCATCTTAAAGATAAGTGCTCTCTTAGGTTCTAAATAATTCTAATTCCTATGTTGTGTTTATCTGTATTTCAAGTCAATTTGAATGAAATGATCACATGGAATTAATCAGTAGGAAGCCTGTGTATAATCTTGAACATGAGGTTGGTTCATATCTGATTGTTTCGTCATTTTTCTTAGGTTAAATATGTTGTTAGCCTTTCATTATGTAGATGCATTAATCATATTTAGTTCCACTCTATATGTTATTATGCATTTCACACACCTGTAGATGGTTTGTATTTCATCACTTGGGATTAGGGGATGAATTAGACACCCCCCCTTGTTGTGTTCACGATCCCTCTAAGGGTCAGATGAAGGGAGGGGCCATGACATAGTGGGATCAAATCTTTGTACATAATGGTAAAGAGGAATTGATGAGGTTTGGGGGCGATACTTTGGTTAGAAAAATGGAAAAATCAGAGTAATCAGGTGTGGCATAGGATAACACCATTACATAGGGATCGTCAAGAGCTTTCCAACAGTGCAAAGTTTTCAAAAAATGGAATTAGGATGAGAAAGTTATCAACCTGAGAAGTTGGAAGTAACAAGAGCATATGGCTAACTTCAACTTTCCAAACCCACATTGCGGATTGCAGATTGCAGAACTCAAAGGGGTGATTTCTATGGAGTTGCACATTGGAGTCTCAACTTCCGACTTCCGCGAGGAGCATTGAATATTGCAGAAATCAGAGGGTTTATTTCTACGGAGTTGCACATTGGAGTTTCGACTTTCCAACTCCCACAAGGTGGATTGCGGATTGCAGAATTTGGAGGTGTAATTTTCCTAGAATTGTGAATTTGGGGTTCCGACTTTCGACTCCCGCATCGTGGATTGTGGATCGCGGAATTTGGAGGCGTGATTCTCCGAAGCTTAGAATTTGGGGTTCCGAATTTCTGACTCTGACATCGCGGATTACAGATTGAGAAATTCAGACATGCAATTCTTGAAGTTGTGCGTTGCAGTATCGATTTTTGACTACCGCATTGCGGCTTGCATCTTGCAGCTTGCGGATTGCATATTGTGGATTGAAGTTGGTTTTGTAGAATAAATTGCAGCTGTGTAATAGTGTAGTAAATTGAAAAAAAAATTATGAGGTTGTTCCCCCATCACCTCTAAAGGGAACCAAGGTAAGTGGGGACATTACACGACTCATCTTGACCAATGTCAATCCCATTTGCATCATCAATTGTCCTAGTAAAAAAGAAGGACATAACAATGTGCATGTGCATTGACTATAGGGACCTGAACAAGTAAACCATCAAAAACAGATATCCTATACCAAGGATTGATGAATTGATGGACGAGCTGCATGGAGAAAGGTATGTTTCCAAGATAGACCTTCACTAAGGATATCACCAAATCAGGATGAGGGAGGAAGACATCTAGAAGAAAACCTTTCGGTGCCATTATCGACATTTTGAGTTTCTTGTCATGCCTTTTGGCTTGACCAATTGTAATGTCCCCACCTATCTATCCCATGCAAGGGAGGGAACATGGCACTAAGATCTGGGCTTTTAGAACAACTTAGCCAAATTCATCATGAATAAAGGTTAAGGAATTACAATAAAATGCATATGGGTGCAGATGCAAATCAATTGAATATACATAGCGGATTTAAACATCATCCACACACATTTCATACTCATCCAACATATCAAAATAACCACCAATTTAAACATTGCAGAAGTAAACCACAATAAAATACTCATCTTGATGTAATGATGTCCCAAACAACTAGCTATGTCGCTACAACATTCCACCCAACCATAGGTCTTTTCCCAACCTGTATTATTTCAGCACTCACAGACCACCCCCGAGATGGGCATGATATCTACATGGAAAAGGGAACCCTCAAGCACAGCACAAACCAAAGAAATGGATACCCATCTCAACCCTAGCACTCTCTTGTACACAAAACTCAAATATGGGCTTGGGAACACACTTTCAGCAATGGGGCTTAGAAACTAGATGGACATGGATTTTCCCCAAAACATGGGCACACCAAAAACGGATGATGGGGAGAGGGAATCAACCCTAGGGATGAAAACCAATTTCCCCCATAGATGTATGAGCATTCAGTGGGCCAAAATGTCCTCAATAAAACCCCAAATCGTTTCCCCTTCTTCCCCACTATTAGCCACAACAAAAACGCCCTTCCTAGCTAGGAAAATGAAGGAACACACAGGAAATCAATGTAGGAAAACGCCCAAGTAGCTCCAAACTCATGAGAGAGCAAAACAGATGGATGAATAATGGTTTGGGGAGAAATTTTGTGGCCCTTTTGTTGCCCAAGAATCCCAACCACGAATCTCTAGGAAGGGTGGCTTGCCCATACTCGAATTTGGACAACCATGCCTCTCCATTCCCAAAGGCATTAACTACCTTAACCAACTCTTGGGCGAAATGAATGGTTGGGTACAAAATTCAACATGGGTAGTTTAGGGTTCATGGGTTCTCTCATTGACACTTGGCTTGACTTGATTGGCTCAAGGGTTTGAATATTTTCCTCCCAATTTCCTTGTAACATCATGCCCCCATCTCTTGTTGCATTGCATAGCTAGTTTGTGGGCATTTATATTAAGATGCATATTTGCAATTCCCATGGTTCACTAGCACATGGGTAGCATAATTTCAAATACTTTCCTCTTCTAGGTCGAGTGTTCACTAGCGGGGCCTTGGCCTTGAGCTCCATGCTAGGAATCATACATAATCTGCATACAATATTTACATTATAGCCCAAAATATTACAAGGATCAAAATGGGGGACGTTACACCAATGCACCAACGACTTCCAATCCTATATGAATAGAGTTTTCATTAAGAATTTGCATAAGTATGTCCTTGTATTCTTTGATGGAATTATGATTTACAATAGGACTTGGAAAGAGCATTTGCACCACTTGGATAATGACTTTAAAATTTTGGACAAGCAATATTTTTATGCCAAATTGTCTAAGCATGAGTTTGGGTTGACTGATATCCTCTATCTCGGTCATATAATTGGGAAAGAAGGATTCAAGGTGCACATGCAAAAGATCAGGTCCATACTTGAATGTCCAAGCCCAAAGAACATCACTGAATTGAAGGGTTTCATTGGTTTATGCACCTACTACCAAAAAATTTTCGTAGGATTTTCTAAGTTGTCATCCCATTTGACAGATATCACCAATAAGGGAGCTTTCTATTGGAAAGAGGAGGATGAGCAATTATTCAAAAGAATGAAGGAAGTGATGAGTAGCTTCCCAGTACTTGCACTTCCTGATTTCACCCAGCCCTGCATACTTGAATGTGATGCCTCAGGGGAAGACATTGGAGTAGTCCTGATGCAGAATAAGCATCCCATTTCCTATGAGAGTAGAACGTTGCAGCCACATGACATGAATTATTCCATATATTACAAGGATATGTTGTCCATCATGCATGCCTTGTCCAAATTTCTACAGTACCTGGTGGGAGGCAAGTTCATAGTGAGGAATGATCAAAACAGTTTGAGGCACTTTCTGACACAAAAGGAACTAAATGATAGGAAATAAAAAATGGGCGAGTAATATTTAGTCCTATGAATTTGACATAGAGTACACGAAGAGTAAGATGAATGTAGTAGTTGATGCCCTCTCTAGGAATCCTACCTACTCTCTGTTGCAAGTTCCAACTGATTGGAAGGTACATCTAGCTACTGAATACTCTAAGAACACGTTTTCTTATGAAATGTTGGATGAGCTGATATATGATGATGCTTACAAGGTTCTTAATGATATCATATATTATAAGGACATAATTTTTCTAGTTCCTGGATTGAAGTTAATAGAAAATATTTTGGAAGCTACTCCTAATGCACCAGTGGAAGGCCACCTTGGGTTCTTGAAAACTTACAAAAAGGTGAGAGAGATGCTCACATGGAAGGCCCTCAAAACTGATGTGCTAAGGAATGTAAGGGAGTGCATTGCATATCAATAGAACAAAGTGAAGCACACTCATCCTAATGGCCTCCTTCAACCCCTACCAATCCCAGAACAAGAGTGGGAAAGTATATCTATGGATTTCATCACCGGGCTTCCTAAAGCCCAAGGTAAGGATAGTATTTTTGTAGTGTTAATAAATTGACCGAATTTGCACACTTTTTTACTGTTACATCCATTATTGCAGCCATCCAAGTTGTTTCACTTTTCTTTAAAGAAGTATTCAGGTTGCATGGTCTGCCCAAGACTATAATAAGTGATCGAGATAGAAAATTCCCCAGTGCTTTCTAGCAAACTTTACTCGAGCTGGTTGGAACTAGTTTGAACCTTAGAAAAAGCTATCACCCTCAAACTGATTGCCAAACTTAGAGGGTGAATCAATGGCTCAAAGTTTACCTCAAAAATTATGTCACAGGGCAACAGAAATCATGGGGCACATGGCTACACTTGGGTGAATTCTACTATAACACTACCTTCCACCTCTCCATTGGGATGAAACCATTCAAAGCCTTGTATGGGTATCAAGCCCCTACATTTGCAGATCTGATATTTGGGTATTGAAGAGCCTAAAAATAAATGGATTGGCTCCAAGAAAGTCAATACATACTCAGAGCACTCAAGGAAACTTGCAAGTTGCAAAAAACCAATAGAAGGTGAATGCAGATAAGTACAAAATAGAACGAACCTTCCAAGAAGGTGATTTAGTATTTCTGAGATTGCAGCTATTGGGATATTCCTATACTCCATCCTAGTCCTACCATCATTTTCCATTTTTTCATTTTTAGTCATGCATGCATTTTGCATGCAGTCATGATTTTGCATGCATCCCAGTCATCAGTCCCAACACCTAGCCCTCAGTCAACTAGCCCCGGGAGCTTCTTTTTGATCGATTTTATCCCTCATGGAGCTTAGTGCACCCTTCCTCGATTTAAGGAAGCAAAGGCTCCCTCTCTCACCTGCCACTCATTTGCACTTTAGTTAGTTGAGTTATCTTTAGTTCTTTCCTTGATTTAAGGCTAGACTGACTCTCAACTGACTGTATCACTCCAATGGACCTACAGTGAAACTAGACTGCCTATTCTGACTCCAGTTAGCTCCTCATGCGCCCTCCACTGAGCCTCCTTCATTCAGTTAGTGCCTCCATGTGCCAATTACACCTACCACACTCAGTTAGACTCAGTTTGACATCTGGTTGACAATTACTTATGCATTGATGACTCCACTGATGATGATCAGGACTTCTAGTTGGGCTTTGATGACACTCCAATGATCTTTTGATCACTCCATGAAGGCTACTTCGAATTTCAACCTTGGAATTCGAATCCTCATGCATTGTATTTATTTTTCCATATTGTGATTAATGAATTAGTGTGTGATGTTATTCTGCTTCTATCTGAGTTCTACTGTATCATAATTCTGCTGCTCTTTTACACTGCATTGTCCTCTTCTTCTATTTTCCTGCTTAATATTTCTTCTGAGGTATACATCAGCTCTTAGATCTGCTATGAGGATTTTCACATGGTATCAGAGTATGTTGAGAGTATTGTCTATCTCCGTTCCTGAGATTTTTTTGCAGGTTATTATCAAGATTTCGAGTATAGGAGTTGCGGCAGTTTCTGCACTTTTGCGGCAGTAGCAGTTGCAGACATTTTCTATTGTTTTTACAGGTCTTCTGAAACAAATTCCATGAATTTGGAAGGAATTACTCCTGTTTCTCCATTCAACTATGATGAATGGAAACCACAAATGATAGCACATTTGAAGAGACATGGTCTCTTTGATTCTACACTCATGCTCCAAATTTCTTCTATTTCGAATTATGTGCCAGCTCACACTCTAGAAACTGCAGAGGTTCTTAAATCCTCTCTTGCACAAGAGTTTGTTGGTTTGCATAATGATCTATTGAATGTTTCGGAGGTCAAATCATCCATTGGAGGTAATACATTTGCTCTCCTTGATCAATCACCTCTTATTTACTACTGTAAGATCATTCTTTCATGCTCTCAGAAGTTTATTGAAGAGGAAGGCCATTTCCATTCGCTTGGGATAATTCCTCATACATTCCATGGTTTAGATCTCACCTCTAATGGTTCAAAGGAGGCCTTAAGAAACCATCATTCAATTCTTGGATCTGATTTGGATTCCAAGCAATCACTGTCATTTGATGGTTATTTTGGGCATAATATCACCCACGATGGTTCAAAGGAGAAAACAAAAGACTATCTACACATTCATGGATTTGATCCTACCTCATCTGATTCGAATCACAGGTTCTAGGCTCATCCTCATACGTTTGGATTTGTTCTCATCAGATTCGATCTGAAGAGAACGTATAAGCACATGCTTTTTGAGCATGAACCACTTCTTCCCAAGAAGAAGATACCTCCAGACATATGACCAAGCATCACACCTGCTTGAGTTTGGAGCATTTATTTTTTTTGTGTGCCTTACAGTCTATTTTGAGGGGGGGTATTTTTCCCATGAGGTTTTCCCCATTTCATCGGTTTATTGACTGTTATTATTATTCATTGTATTGGGTGACCTTTGGTCTCAGTTACCAGGGCCCAGGATGGATTAAGGGGGGTGTTGGGATATTCCTATACTCCATCCTAGTCCTACCAGCATTATCCATTTTTGCATTTTCAGTCATGCATGCATTTTGCATGCAATCATGATTTTGCATGCATGCATGTAATTTCATGCATCCCAGTCATCAGTCCCAGCACCTAGCCCTCAGTCAGCTAGCCCTGGGAGCTTCTTTCTGATCATTTTTATCCCTCCTAGAGCTTAGTGCGCCCTTCCTCCTTGATTTAAGGAGGCAAAGGCGCCCTCTCTCACCTACCACTCAATTTCACTTTAGTTGGTTGATTTATCTTTAGTTCTTTCCTTGATTTAAGGCTAGACTGACTCTCAACTGACTGTATCACTCTGATGGACCTCCAGTGAGACTAGACTGCCTATTCTGACTCCAATTAGCTCCTCATATTCCCTCCACTGAGCCTCCTTCATTCAGTTAGTGCCTCCATGTGCCAGTTACACCTACCACACTCAGTTAGACTCAGTTTGACATCTAGTTGACAGTTACTTGTGCACATATGACTCCACCAATGATGATTAGGACTTCTAGTTGTGCTTTGATCACACTCAAGTGATATTTTGATCACTCCATGAAGGCTAATTCGAATTTCCACCTTGGCATTCGAATCCTCATGCATTGTATTATTTATTTGTCCATATTGTGATTAATGAATTAGTGTGTGATGTTATTTTGCTTCTATCTGAGTTCTACTGTATCATAATTCTATTGCTCTTTTACACTACATTGACCTCTTCTTCTATTTTCTTTCTTAATATTTCTTGTGAGGTATACATCGGCTCTTAGCTCTCCTGTGAGAATTGTCATAGCAGCCATATAGGAAATTTTCTATGAAGTTAAAGGGTGTTGAAATATTGAATCCAAGTCTCTATGGCTCATCCAAAATCATAAGGAAAATGGGTGAAGTTTCCTATGAACTAGAATTGCCTTCAGAAAGCAAGATACATAATGTTTTCCATGTGTCTTTCCTTAAGAAATATATAGGCCAACAAGTGACAGTGTCAAGAGAGTTTCCTCATGTTGATGATGAAGCACATTTGGTCCTAGATCAAAAACACAATTTGCAGGTCAGGGAAATGAAGTTGAGGAGCAAAACTATCAAAGAATATTTACTGGAGTGGAAAGGGTTTCCTAGTGATGGTGCAACTTGGGAAGGTGAACAGATTTTGCAACATCCAAGATTGCACCTCATTGAGGGAAAGTAGTCTTGGGATGGGAGGACTGTCATGTTCATTCCTTAGTGGATAATTGATCAATCTTGGACCCTTTTATTGTTGATGTATTTGTAACTTCAGAATATATTCTTCTATGTATTACACTTGTACTTTGTTATATTCATGATGGAGATGTATTGTTCCTCCAATCATAAGTGTCATCATTTGTATTTGTAAGTGTCTCAAGTGTCGCAAGTGTCACAACTTATATTTTATGGGTTATTATACCACTAGTGTGGGGTCGACCCTAGTTGATTTATGTGGTTGGGTTATTAGACCTCCTTGGGAGGTTGGCCCTATTAGGTTATTGGCAGGTCAAGTCAGTGTATAAATAGAGAGGTTTTGTCTCTCATTCTATTCCTTCACTCACTCATCCAACTCGCATTAGTTGAGAGAGGAGTGCGCACAAGTGGAGGAGGAGTATCTGATGGAGTTATCTATCTTAGGTTTGATCATTGTGATCTTGTATTGTGACTTATTCTATCTCTAAGGAAGTTGTGGGGTTTTTCACCTTCTTGGTTTTCCCCGAGGAAACTTTGCGTCTCTTGTGTTTATGATTGTTATGTTGTGCATGTTATTCTTGTAGTAGGATCCTAAGATAATGTTTGAAAGAAATTATCGAAAAATTAACATGGTATCAGAGTCGTGATAAGAAGAAGACATTGTGACTCTCGTTGGAAGGGCGCATATTTCTGTCCTGTTGGAGCCAAGGCCGCAACTATGGTAAAAGCTGCGAATTTTGAGGAAAAAGAACAAGTATGGAAGAAAAAGTGCTAAGTTTTGAATAAGCGCCAATTTTGGGAACAGAAGCAGACGGTGCGCAGTACGGTGCCAGATGGATAATCTCAGCGTAGATTACAGACCGGAAATCGCGGGGCTCGCGCGCACGTCAGAAGAGAATGAAGGTAGCTGAGTAGAAAGCCCAGCTACCACAATGAATGAAGCAATGGAGTAGAGGGCTCAGCTACCCTCATTAAGGCTGAAGACAAAAGTTATGGTTGCTCGGACCAAGGAGGAGCAACGGACTAAAGCATTGAAGGCGAAGGACAAGGCGCCCATACCCGTAAGCTGCGCCGGAAATCATGGAGCCTGTAGGAAGCGGCGACATGACTGCAAGCGGCGCCTACAGTACACCTAGCCATGTGCGTGGTTAGGGTTTTTGGGGATTACTGCTGGGAAAGGCCCACAGTTTTGTAAAGGTGCGACCGCCATGGCCACCTATATATATGCATAATTGTAAAGGGTAGATGTTAGTTAGCTAGTTAGTGAGCTGGTTAATTAGCGAATCAGTTAGCTAAGCCTGTGAGTGAGCTAGCTAAGATAGTATATACTAGATGTAAGAAGGATTGATCGAGTTGATCATATTCTGTTACGATCTTGTTGATTGTTTTCTACCGTGTGCTAGAAAACAGGAGTTAGAGCTGGTTAGCAGTGAGGCTAATCCTTGAGTTGCAAACAGTCGGAGTCGACGTCTGAACTATTGTAATCTCTGAAGAGGAAGAGACTAGATCGAGAGAAGGGCTCCCAGCTGTGTGCGTGGAGTTTCCTGGAAAGATCTAAGGCTGCAGCTGTGTGCGCAGCATATTGTATAAGCTATCATTTTCTGGTTAAATATAACACTCCCGTGGACGTGGTTTTCCTCGAGGAGGTGAACTTCATACTTCTTCTTGTCATAATGCGGTGTTGAATGACTGCCTGTTTAGTTCATTACTTATGTATACATGAATCGTGCAATATCGTTATAAGTGTTTAGTGAGCTCGTGAAGTTCCCTGTAACTGTAATTGTTAAGTGGCGAAGGAGAAGAAGTGAACGCTGTCGCCACAGCGACAAGGGAATCCATTGTTGTGACGGGCGCGCTAGCGAAACAACGCATAGAGTATCAGCGCAGAGGATCGTTGGTCCTAGCGCAGGAGTGGAAGTACCGCGCATCTAAGTGGCTGAGCAGGAGCTTGAGCGCTGCCGCGCTCGTGAGTCTGAAGAAGGGTCAGACATTCACCTTAAAGGAATCGTCGAGGAGGAAAGAACCGTCTCCGCGTCGCCTAGGTTAAGGAAACCTGATTCCTTAGCCTCCCCATAGCCACTTCGGGTGATACCTCGAGCTGCTGCACAGCTCGTTGCCGAGAGGGCCAGTGCGCCAAGGGGTTTTGTTGCTGCGCTTCATTAAAACCCGGGTCTGTCCAAAAGCAGCCAACAAATGGTTCCGTTGCCTTATGACTTCTTGATCATGTCACTTCCATTGCTTTGAACCCTGTTGTTGAGCCAACAAATCGTTCCGTTGCCTTATGACTTCTTGATCACGTCACTTTCGTTGCTTTGAACCCTGTTGTTGAGCCAACAAATGGTTCTATTGCCTTGTGACTTGTTACTGTGAGACTTGCTATTTTGCGACGTAGGAGATTGTTGTTGAAGCCAACAAATGGTTCTGTTGCCTTGAGACTTGCTCAGCTAACAAATGTGCTGCTGGAATCCTACAGTTAAAGAAATTGAAGACTGGTTTGATGTAAAAGCTAAAGAGTTCGCTGAACAAGAAAATCGAAGCTCTAGGCTCCAGCCAGAAGAATGGTTGCAGAAGTATATCTATACTGACCTTCACGAAATTTTCTTTGTCACATTTGCACTTGAGTTACATGCTTGGATAGCCAAGTTAGCAGATACTAGACCCACTGTGCATATTGATCGACCAGTCGCTTGGACCCCTGAGCTAGTCAGTATCTTGAAGCGGGTAGACAATTCTGTGTCCCGCGGAGTAGACTTTTGGTTGAATAGTCTGCTGGAAGGTTTCATCACTGAGTTTGCGGTGGATACAAGAAAGAGTTTCAGTGAAGCTGAGAGGAGTTTCTTTCAAGCACATAGAGGTAAGTTCCTGAATTCTTTGAACTTATCGATTAAAATGCTTCTGTATGAAAAAGCAAAACTATGTATAGCTTCAGATGAATAGCATAGACAAGTAATGTCCGTAGACTCTGATAGTGACCCTGAAGTTATTGGTTGCACTCGTAGTGGAAAACGATATAAAGTAGGCCTTGACCAACATTCTTTTGAGTCAAGCCCAGAAGACAGTCAAGTTCCTAGAGCAAGCCACATACAAAGACAAGGGAGCGCTCATATCCCTTATCACCCTTTTACACCGCAAAAGCCAGACGAAGCTCAGTATAATCCCGCAGTAACACGTTCTAGTAGCCCACACGGTACTTCTAGTACCTCTGTGCCACCTTTGTTCAACCAGCCCAGAAGAACTGCTACAGCACCTCCACCTCAACCTAGCGCAAGAAAGATGGGTGATGACATGAAACTACCAACTTTTAGAGGACAGGGATAGAAGACCCTGAGCAACACTGGTTCCTATGTGAAGCCATTTGGACAATTAAGCAAATTAATGATGATGCTGTTAAATTGGTTCAGTTAGCAACCACACTAAGAGAAAGAGCCTTAACTTGGTTCATGAAATACTCAACAGCACAGAATAGAACGCTTGCTGAGGTAAGAAATGCAATGATTAGAGAATTCAAGAAACCTAAATCAGAATCACAGTGCATAACAGAGCTCAAAGACATAAAACAGTTACCTACAGAGTCAGTATGGGACTTTGACCAAAATTTCAAAGCCTTGATAGATCAAGTAAGCTTTGAGTTTGCACCACAACAGCATAAGGAATGGTTCATTGCTGCGCTGCTTCCACACATTAGACTTCCTCTTATGCAACAGAATCTCACTACTCAGGAACAAGCTCTAGAGATGGCTATGAAACTAGAAGCTTCACCAATTGCTGGAACAAGCAACGATGTTGCGCAGTTGCAGAACCAATTAGAAAACTTAACCTTGCAAGTGCATGATATTAAGAAAGGCAAGGATGCTAAGGAGGAGATATGGTGTACAAAATGTAAAGCACAAGGTCATTCAAAGGACCATTGTCCCGTTTTCATAGAGTACATTGCAACTGGAGCACCTAACCCTTTACCACAGGCACAGGGACTTTGGTGTGAAATCTGTAGAACTAGAGGTCATAGACCACAAGAATGTCACTTACTTCAGAAATATGTACAAACTCCAAAGAACTTATATTGTAATTTCTGTAAATCAGTAGGCCATGATGAAAACAATTGCAGAGCATATGACCTTATGATGGAAAGGAAACACGATGTTTATAGAGTACAGTCAGAAGCACAAGGACCCGTAGCAGGTCCACAGTATGACCAAACTCGCGACGGCCGAACAGGAAATTATAGAGGCCGCGGACACGCAACAAATTTTGGCCGCGGAAGAGGCCAGATCACTTGTTATAATTGTGGAGCGCAAGGTCATTTTGCAAGAGATTGCCAAAACCCTACAACCCTTTGCAGATATTGCAAATCTTATGATCATATCATTGAAGAATGCCCTCAGTTGATGACTAAGATGCAAGCAAAGACGCCACAGGTCAACCAGAATATTCAATTGATTGGAGCAGAAAAAATGGAACCAGACCGTACAGTTAATATCGTGATGCGCAGTGGAACAACCACTGGTGCGCCAGAGTCGGGAACTGGAAAGCAAGCGACGCAATGGGTGCGCCGCGCTAATATTAAACCAGCCCCACTTAATCTGCAGAAGCAAAAAGAAGCATTCAAGCAAGCCCAAGAGTATTTCAGAGATCCCAGAGCTTCAAGTTCTGTCGCAACTCCGCATAAATATATTAGATCGCAAATCCTAAGACAAGACAACCTGGTACAAGAACAGGCCACTACATCCGGAAGGCCTGATGAAGAAGATGCACTAGGCACTGTCCATACTTTTCTAAGAAACTGCTTAAAGTTGTTGCGCAATGAAAAAGCAACTATGGAACTTCAACACCTATTGGATAAATGTCAACAATCTGCTTCGACTAACACGCCGCAGCGTGCTGTTCACCAGATTGGGAGTCACACTAGAACTGGAAAAGAGATGAGGCTCACAGCACAGATTGGAGCATTTGAGATGGACAAAGTTATTTTAGATTTGGGCTTAGAAGTTAATGTTCTCACTATGCAGACATGGGAACAGATGGGAAGCCCTCAACTTACAAGATCCCCCATCCAGCTAAGACTCGCGAACCAGCAACGAGTCTCTCCATTGGGCAGATTACCCAATGTACCTATTGATATCGAGGGAGTAAGAAGTTCTGCAGACTTTGAAGTAATCAAAATTCTGGATGATAGTAGACCTTACCCAGCACTTTTAGGTATAGACTGGGCATTTGATAATTTGGCTGTCATTAATTTGAAGAAAAGACAGATGACCTTCGAGGACGACCAGATTAGGGTCATTGCACCGCTTGATCCTATTCAAGGACCACGATATATAGAACCCATTCGGGCGGAAGAAGAAGCGCGCCACATGGAAAGTTTGTATCAGATGACTGCTAGTCAGAGTGACTATGTCAATCCCACAGCAGATGGCCATATCAGCTGGTGATGCGATAGCTCGTGCACATCAGACTCAGATGCAGGATTGGAAAATTGGCGGAATCGCTTACATGAGGTTTCTACAAGACGTTGCGCCATGATGACTAAATCCATTCGATGGATTGGCACAGAATTGACTGACACTCCAATTTTTGATGGTTTAACTGAAGTAAGCAAATTCATACAGGCATATGAACAACAGCTTCCAGAACAGCAGCGCATACAGGCATTAGATGTATCACTGCGCGCTACACCCGCAAGATGGTGGGGTGCGCATAAAGAGAATATTCACACATGGCAAGACTGTCGCAGATTGATACTGCGCAGATTCCAGGACACTACAGCAGAAGTATCGCACAAATACGAGGGACAGAGTGACCCTAGGTCACACATTGAAGCATGCATTCAGCAATGGTCGAATATTCCGGACGATGAGTGGGTTCACCTATTCATCCACACATTGGACACAGTTCCAAGGAACTGGTACACTGAAACAGAATTGCGCAGAGGCACTCTTACTTGGCCTCTTATGATCGAAAGTTTTCAACTTACCTTCAGCTTTGAGTCAGAGCATCCAAGTATTGATCAGGCTTTGAAGTGTATTAAAAAGAAGGTATTTGAACCATGTCTATTACCAGAATATTCCCAACCGGATTGGGCTGTTCAGATAGAACATGCCCTGGAGTGCTATAATTTCACCGCTGGAGAAGAGGAGGATGATCCTCGCAACATCAATATCCCAGAATCAGAAGGGACGCGCAATGTTGAAGGTCCTCAACTTGATATCCCTGCCATTACAGAACACATCAAGCTCAAAAAGGTTAACATTGGTACAGAAGCCGAACCCAAGTTTGCTTCTATAGGATACTATTGGGATGATGAAACTGTTGGGCATATTTCAGATCTATTACGTGACTACCAGGATATCTTTCCTACCAAGTTCACAGAAATGAAAGGCATCCTAGGAGACTTAGGAGTGATGCGCATACCTTTGAAAGAAGACGCCAAGCCAATAAAGCAGCGCCCATACAGGTTGAACCCGCGCTATAAAGAAAAAGTCAAAGAAGAAATTGACAAGATGCTCGCAGCAGGTATTATTGAGCTAGTAGAAGAAAGCGATTGGATTAGCCCTATGGTTGTACAAGAGAAGAAGACAAAAGGCGAAATAAGAATCTGCGTGGACTTGCGCAAACTCAATGACGCATCAGCGCATGATCCATTTCCTACTCCCTTTACAGATGAAGTGCTTGATAATGTTGGAGGGCAAGAGGCTTACTCCTTCACTGATGGATTTTCGGGATACCATCAGATAAGAATCCATCCAGAAGATCGCCATAAGACTACTTTTGCGACTAAATGGGGATCATTCCAATATACGGTAATGCCCTTTGGTCTTAAAAACGCTCCTGCTATCTTCTCTAGAGTCGTTGTTGTTGTTTTTAAAGAATTCATCCATAAGTTTTTAGAAGTCTATTTTGATGATTGGACTGTATTTGGCTTACTAAAGAACCATATGGGGAACCTGCGAATGATGTTAGAAAAATGTAGACAGCACCAGATTTCCCTTAACTTGAAAAAATGTATCTTCTGTGTTCCTTTTGGTATTTTGTTGGGTCACATTGTATGCAGACAAGGACTCCTGATGGATCCTGCGAAGGTTGCCATCATTGCTAATTTACCTGCGCCCAACTCAGTCAAACAATTGCGCACTACATTGGGACATACAGGATACTACAGAAAATTTATCAAAGGTTATGCAAAGATCACAGCACCTATGGAAAGATTGCTGAAAAAGGATTCGAAATTCCAATGGACAGAAGAATGCCAACAGAGCTTGGACACACTTAAAGACAAGATGATCAGTGCGCCAATTCTAGTTTTCCCAGACTGGAATAAACCCTTTCATGTTCATGTCGATGCTTCTTCCATAGCATTGGGGGTCGTACTTACACAACCGGGAGAAGGAGGCATCGATCACCCCATTGCTTACTCTAGCCGAAAGCTATCCACAGCCGAGAAGAACTACACTACTACAGAAAGAGAAGGACTAGCTATGGTGTACGCCCTACAGAAGTTCAGACACTACTTACTGGGCGCACATTTTAAAATGTATACTGACCATTCTGCTTTGAAATACTTGGTCAATAATCCAGTGTTAGGGGGAAGAATTTGCAGATGGCTACTGCTCTTTCAAGAATATGATTTTGAGGTTATTGTAAAGCCAGGTAGATTGAATGCAGGACCTGACCACTTATCTAGGATCGAGTCGGGAGAAGAACCTACAAATATGGAGGACAATCTGCCTGATGCACAGCTATTTTTTGTTCAAGCAGCAGATGAATATTATTCTGATATCCTTGAGTTTCTCACTACTGGACAAGCGCCAGTTGAGTTTACAATCCAGCAGAAGAAACAACTTGTCGTCAAAGCCGCAGACTTCACTTTGATAGCTGGCCAGCTCTATAAGTTGGGCCCCGATGAAGTCTTGCGCAGATGTATTTTACCGCATGAAAAGAACTCTATCATCGCAGAAGCGCACTCAGGCACCGCAGGAGGCCATTTCGTAGGAAAGCCGACTGCTCAGAAGATCTTAGCCGCAGGTCTTTGGTGGCCAACATTGCATAAGGATACTAAGGAATTCTGCAAATGTTGTGTTGTGTGTCAGCGAATAGGAAAACCTTCAAGAAGAGATGAGATGCCTCTAAGACCTCAGATAACACTGCGTGCTTTTGATAAATGGGCCATTGATTTTGTAGGTCCTATCAACCCACCAGGAAAGAGAACCGGCGCAAGATACATCATTACAGCTACTGAATACCTCACCTGATGGGCTGAGGCTAAGCCAGTGAAGAACTGCGACGCTGCCACGGCCGCGCAGTTCATTTTTGAGAATATTATCACTAGGTTTGGATGCCCATTGATTCTAATAAGTGATCAGGGTAGACATTTCCTCAATGAGACTATAGAAGCCCTTACTGAGGAATTCCAAATTAGTCACCATAAGAGTACACCCTACCACCCTCAAGCTAATGGCACGGTGGAGGCATTCAATAAAATTCTTGAGAATGCCCTGACGAAGATCTGTAATCAACAAAGAGATGATTGGGACCTTAGAGTTACAGCTGTATTATGGGCTTACAGAACCACCTGCAAGAAATTAACAGGCCACACACCTTTCAGTTTGGTGTATGGACAAGAAGTAGTTATTCCTATGGAATACATTATTCCCAATCTCAGAATTGCGCAAATTACAGAAATGACAGATACGGATACCATGAGTGAAAGACTTTCACAATTGCTTGCCTTAGAGGAAGACAGACTCTTAGCCGGATTCCATCAACAGGTACAGAAGGCAAGACAAAAAGCTTGGCATGACAGGCATATTAAGAATAAAGTCTTTCAGGAACAAGACTTGGTACTCCTCTATGATAGTAAATTCATCAAGTTTCCAGGCAAGTTTCGCGTACACTGGTTAGGCCCTTTTCAGGTGATAAAAATAACAGAAGGAGGAGCAGTTCAGCTTGCGAAGCTGAATGGAGAAGTACTGCCTACAAAGATCAACGGGAGTCAGCTCAAGCTTTACCGCGACGGCCACTCCGCCATGTCGACTTAAATAGCTGTTCAAAGAAATGCAGATGTTCAGTGTAGTTGAAAGAGGCATCGCATTATCAGTCTACAGGGAAGTTGCGAGACCCTCAGTCTCCGGCTTCCCGCGCAGTTCCTAGAAACATCCGCCCATATCGAATAAAAATTTGGGATTGAGCGAGCTTATACTTGCGCTCTTGCGAGGTTCTCCAAGGACAGTTGAACCGTCGCTCTTGCGAAGTTCCCTGTGATAATTTGCCGCTTGAAGAAATTCTTGTTGTGGACCCCTCTATATGCACAGTTTCCTAAGCTGAAATGACCCGCCGAAAAATTTGAATTACCACAGTTATGTAGCCGCGTCTGAGAATAAATGAAGGATAAGCCCACCATTTAAGTATAGCCGCTCTGACAGATTTGGGTTGATCTCCGTAAGATTTGCATTTAAATCATGCGCTGAAAGCGTTAGCCTCTTCCGGAAGCCTGTCAGAGCCCGTCCATCACAATAAATGCACCGCAAACGCGAAGGGGATAGAAGGGTTGTCAACTCATGCATAGCCACCTATAGCTACTAACCCCACTTGCCCGCATTTACTATCACCTTTGGCTATAAATACCCCACACTTGTATATTTTCGGGTTACTTTTCTCGAGCTGCATAGTCCTGTTTGAGAATCTAAGCCATTTTTTTCAGAGCCGAGTTGTGCAGAGTGCTTCCTTTGTTGTCAGCGTTCATATCCCACGTTGTTCTGCTGTTTCTGTCCAAGTTCTTGTTATCTATACCCGTTCACGACGGAGAACCTGTCGACTGAAGAAGTTGTTCGCCAATTCCTACGCCGAGGCCTAGATTTCGGCATGACTACCCCCGTGACGGCCTCGACTTATGTACACCCTGGTTATCATGATCCCAGACAATCTCCGGCCACAAGAGCGTCTCAGCCACAGACAGAAGATCCCGTTCCAGAGCCGTTGGCCACTATGGTGAATTATATTCCGCCGCGTCCAAACGATGCACCATAGGTGCATATTCCGAAGAATGCAAAGTATCCGCTTCCGTTACCTCCACTACCGGCTAGCGTGCGAATAGAAGGGTCCTTGCTCGGACACCTTCCAATGGTCAAGTTCTCTGATTTCAACCTGGGAGACTACAAAACATATCCTCAGTTCGCGCTAGACCGATATCTGACGGTAGTGCATAATTCCACCAGAAAGGTTGACGAATTCATCCTGAAGGGATTTGCAGCAAATCTTGAGTGCCCTGGACTCCTGAACCTGTTAAAGCTACCGCATTTCGGGCGTAGCAATGAAGTGAACGCAGTTGTTAAGACACTGCTATCCTGCGTTCATGTAGGTTACCTTTGGCTGGGGAGGCCAACCGATTTAAATGTCGATTTGATTCACCGTATTACCGGCCTATCTAAGGTTGGTAAAGATCCCAATATTCATTTTGTGGGAAAAGACAAGGATAGAAAATTGGCTGCACAGCTGGTGCAGAAATACAACCTTACAAGAGGAGGTCGGGCTTATGACCTCACTATAGTAGAAGACGAAGCACTTAGATTTACAGGAAGTCTGCTCGCAGGCAGACTTCTCACAAAGTGCAGACCGAAGGAAGTTACTGGAGCTGTCATGGAACTCGCCATCGCAGCTGCGGAGGGAGAACAGTACAACTGGTCCCTCTTCCTCCTCAATTCTTTTTTGGAAGACTGTCGGAACGTCCAAGATAACCCCGGTCAGTTGTTCCATTTTTCTTGGCTTTTAATTTTATGTGCTCTCGTCGGGTGGAAGGAGCCCCCGAACACTCAGTTCCTCCCGTGCTGCGTAGGAGAACCTGTCGGAATCCGCTATGTTAACCTTTGGGAGTCTCCTAATCCCGCAAAGTGCAAGATGAACCACGCTGTATTTTGTGAATACTACTATCTCCTCAGAGACACCATTCAGGAAATGCCAAGGCTGAGTGAGGAGACAGCGAGAATATATGACGGAAAGTTGGCCTTTACTGCTGACTTACATCAACTTTACCTCCGTCCCTGCGGCATTCAAGAGGAATGGACCGTAGGCCTTTACAGGATGACCACCGAAGATGTCGAAGAAACTATCAAGTCTTGGTCGGATGAATGGAGGGAAGCCGCTGACATCGCATCCGCGATGCCACCCGCCGCTGCGCAAGAGAAGGATAAGGGAAAGGAATCCCCCGAGCAAAGAAGTGATGAAGGCTCAACAGAGCCAACGACCAAGAAACAAAAGGTGTCGCATCCCTCTGAGGCCATTCCCTCGGGGATCGACCAGTATTTGAAAGAGCAATTTCGCGAGCTGCGCACCACACACGCTCACATCAGAAGTGCTCTAGATCTGCAGTTTGTGGAATTAAAGGGCCTTGCAGGAAGGATTGCGCAGACCCATGCGCCATCATCTACTTCGCAGGTGCCACAAGTAATTCCAAGTACCGAGCGAGTTGAAGAACTTGTAGAAAGGCATACTGTCGTGCATATTCCGACTACCAGCATGACACTTCCGGATCCTCTAGCTGCACTACAGGTAAGCGCCGTTGGGCCCGTTGAAATAAATTTGTCTCTAATTCCTATAGAGACTCTACAGCTAGTACATGAGAAAGTTTCTCTTGAGTTGAGAGCTAGAGAGCTCTCTACATTCCAGGAAAATCAACGACTGCAGGAGATAGAGCTGAAGGAAAGCCATAAGAATATCTTCGAGAAACTCGCACTTTATGAGGCGCAAGACATCGGCATCAGAAACGCAGTGAATGAGATTGCCCAGGAGTTGTCGGCTTGCGAGATTCAACCAGACCTCCCTCTGGTTGAGAAAGTTCAAATTATTGGAGGAAGGGTGAAAACCCTGGAGCATGAAATAGTTGCTATGGCTGAGGGCCATAGAACCTAGATTGCCGAGCTGGAAGCTCGTGTTGCTGCGCAGTTTACCGATGATGCGTAGGAACAATTTGAAGCGCTGAGCCGAGCTTCCACACAAATGAAAGACAAAATACAGGAAGCCGAGAACCTGATGAGCCAAGCTATGGAAGCTTGGACTGAGCTTGAGAAGCTCCCTTTTAAAGTTGGTCTTTTAGAACAGGTGCAAGCCACAGAACAGTCCCTCACTGTTCTGACTGAAGAAGCTAAGGCCTTAGCAGGCTTAGCAAAAATGAAGAAAATGAGTGAAGTGCACAGAGTGCAACAGCAACTCCACAAGCTCAGAACTGAAGATGAGAAGCTCACCAACAGCATTCAGCCATTTATGGATGAGTATGTTGACATCGTTGGCCAAGTCGAGGCAAAAATCAAAAAAATTGCTGAATCTCAAGAAGTGATTGATGCCATAACTAAAGAAGAAGCCACTACAGAAACGGTGCAGATAGCTGTGGAGTGTGTCGATGAATTGGACTCCGCTATTGCACAGTGGAAGAAAACATTCGCGGAGACCCAAGCAAAAGCAGATGCGCAAGTAAAGCGACCACGCGCTAGTGCGAGTGGCTCGAGGGCGAGCCACAAGTAAGTGTTAGGGGCCTGTTGGAGCCAAGGCCACAGCTATGGTAAAAGCTGCGAATTTTGAGGAAAAAGCACAAGTATGGAAGAAAAAGTGCTAAGTTTTGAATAAGTGCCAATTTTGGGAACAGAAGCAGACGGTGCGCAGTACGGTGCCAGATGGATAATCTCAACGTAGATTACAGACCGGAAATCGCGGGGCTCGCGCGCACGTCAGAAGAGAATGAAGGTAGCTGAGTAGAAAGCCCAGCTACCACAATGAATGAAGCAATGGAGTAGAGGGCTCAGCTACCCTCATTAAGGCTGAAGACAGAAGTTATGGTTGCTCGGACCAAGGAGGAGCAACGGACTAAAGCATTGAAGGCGAAGGACAAGGCGCCCATACCCGTAAGCTGCGCCGAAAATCATGGAGCTTGCAGGAAGCGGCGACATGACTGCAAGCGGCGCCTATAGTACACCTAGCCATGTGCGTGGTTAGGGTTTTTGGGGATTACTGTTGGGAAAGGCCCACAGTTTTGTAAAGGTGCGACCGCCATGGCCACCTATATATATGCATAATTGTAAAGGGTAGATGTTAGTTAGCTAGTTAGTGAGCTGGTTAATTAGCGAATCAGTTAGCTAAGCCTGTGAGTGAGCTAGCTAAGATAGTAGATACTAGATGTAATAAGGATTGATCGAGTTGATCATCTTCTGTTACGATCTTGTTGATTGTTTTCTACCGTGTGCTAGAAAACAGGAGTTAGAGCTGGTTAGCAGTGAGGCTAATCCTTGAGTTGCAGACAGTCGGAGTCGACGTCTGAACTATTGTAATCTCTGAAGAGGAAGAGACTAGATCGAGAGAAGGGCTCCCAGCTGTGTGCGTGGAGTTTCCTGGAAAGATCTAAGGCTGCAGCTGTGTGCGCAGCATATTGTATAAGCTATCATTTTCTGGTTAAATATAACACTCCCGTGGACGTGGTTTTCCTCGAGGAGGTGAACTTCATACTTCTTCTTGTCATAATGCGGTGTTGAATGACTGCCTGTTTAGTTCATTACTTATGTATACATGAATCGTGCAATATCGTTATAAGTGTTTAGTGAGCTCGTGAAGTTCCCTGTAACTGTAATTGTTAAGTGGCGAAGGAGAAGAAGTGAACGCTGTCGCCGTAGCGACAAGGGAATCCATTGCTGCGACGGGCGCGCTAGCGAAACAACGCATAGAGTATCGGCGCAGAGGATTGTTGGTCCTAGCGCAGGAGTGGAAGTACCGCGCATCTAAGCGGCTGAGCAGGAGCTTGAGCGCTGCCACGCTCGTGAGTCTGAAGAAGGGTCAGACATTCACCTTAGAGGAATCGTCGAGGAGGAAAGAGCTGTCTCCGCGTCGCCTAGGTTAAGGAAACCTGATTCCTTAGCCTCCCCATAGCCACTTCGGGTGAGACCTCGAGCTGCTGCGCAACTCGTTGCCGAGAGGGCCAGTGCGCCAAGGGGTTTTGTTGCTGCGCTTCATTAAAACCTGGGTCTGTCCAAAAAGCAGCCAACATGTCCAGACAGAATTCAATTCTGAGCACTTTCAGTTTTTGGCTCGTCACTACTGCAGGAAATTAGGCTTTTGGATAAAGTTGGAATTTTTGGAATCCAAGACCACGGCTGGATGCCCCTCAAGAAAATCAAAGTTTAGAGACCAAGATCAAATTTTTTGGTTGGGCAGAAGGTCGGGCTTCATCAAACCCTAAATCAAGATTTTGATCTGAAAGGTGGAAAATTAGGGTTTCTGAAAAAGTTGAAATTTTTGGAATCCTTGACCACAGCCAGATGCGCCTCAAAGAAATTGAATTTTAGAGCACAAGATCAAAATTTTTGGCTAGGTGGAACCCCGGGAAATATAAAACCCTAGTGCGGGATCTTGTCTAGGAAATCTGGAAGTTGCAAAGGAAATTTTGAGGGGTCAAATTTTGTAGATTTCAAAATTGAAGTATACCAGCTTGATCAGCTCAACAAGGTGCATCTTTCCATCCTTTCAGAAGTTTGAATTTTTAGGGTTTCTCTGATAAATCCAGATCCAGCTTTCAGCAAATCAAGTGGTAAGACCTAAAACTTTCTATTTCCATTTGAATTACTCTTTAAGCTGTCTCACCACACCAAGCTTGAGGATAAGCTTGAAGGACCTGACAACTTCTGAGCATGGAAGTATAGGATTGGGTTAATCCTAGGAGATAATGAATTGGAAAACTACATAAAGGAAGAGGTTCCAGTTCCAAAGGGAGATGAGGCTAATGCCTTACACAAGAAGGACTTAGTCAAGGCCAATTAGAGAATCATTGTTGATTCTATAAAAGACCATCTCATACCCAATGTGTCTTCCCTAAAGACACCTAAGGAGATGTTTGACTCCTTGACCAAGTTGTTTGAAAGAAAGAATATAAATAGGAAGATGACTATGTGGAATCAATTGAAAGGGGTAAAGTTCTAGAATGGAGAGACCATCTAATCATACTTCACTAAGGTCTCTCAAATCAGAGAACAACTTGAAGCAGTGGATGAAGTAGTGGAGAAAGGAGAAATTGTCATGACCACATTGAATGACCTACCTAGGTCATGGGACTCCTTATCCAAGGCATTTGCAAGAAAGAAGTTGATATCCTTCAGTAGACTATGGGAGCAATGTTCACAAGAAGATGCTGGGCTTGTGGCCCGAGAAGAAAAGATGGGAAATGAAGATCAAGCACTCACATCTCACACCAACAAAAGTAATCCCAAAAGGGAGAAATCTCATCACAAGAGATCTTCACACCACCATCATCAAATATATAAGAAAAATCTAAGATGCTTCAACTATAATGAGAAGGGACACTTTGCCTGAGAATGTCCCAAGAACAAAAGGAACTTCAACAACAACAAGAGCAACAAGAAGAGATATCATGCTCATGCTGCTGAGGATGATCAACCTCCCAGGAAGAAGACTAAGGTAGAAAGTGAAGACTCCTCAAGTGATGATGAATATGTCCTAGTCTCTGCTCTCACAGATATTGTTAGACATGGGTGTAATGATTGGCTTATTGATAGTGGGGCTTCTAAACATATGACAGGATTCAAAGAATCTCTTATGGACCTGTCTGAACATGAGTCACCTCATAAGGTGAAACTTGGGGATGACTATCAATACCCCATAAAACGAAGTGGTGAAGCCTCCTACAAGTTAGACTCTGGGAAGTCTATAAAGATGCAAGATGTTCTATATGTACCTGGATGCAAGAAGAATCTTCTCTCCATATCATCTTTGGATGCAAAAGGGATGAGAGTTGCATTTGTGGATGGCCAAGTACTTATGTGTCCAAAAGGTAAGACCATAGATGATGAGATAGTGATTGGAGAGCAAGAGGGAGGATTGTACAAATTTAAACGACAACCTAAACATGCCAAGGTACATGAATCCATGGAGCCAAGTGAACTTTGGCATAGAAGGCTTGCTCATGTGCACTATAGGGCACTACCAATTGCAAGCAAAGAAATAGAAGGTATTCCTAAAATCCAATCAAAGCATGAAGGTGTTTGCAAAAGGAAAGAACACAAAGAAGGCATTTCCAAGCAGTAAAAGAAAGGGAAAAGGAATCTTGGAAATTATCTGTTATAGCTTAAAATGACACTTCTCCGTCCGTGACGACACTTGCATCGCTTGGTCACATGACAACACTTCTTGAGATCAAGTTTAGTCACACTACAGGACACTTGTGGATGGAAGGGTCATATGGGACACTTAACATTGCTGAAATTACCTCACTCCAAGTCCATCTGATGGTCATGACCCTTAGGAACACATCTCCAGACCAAACCACCTCCTGAAAATCACCAGAAAACCCTGTTTTGGCCATATTTCCACATGTGCGCTAGTATCCTATGCAAAGAGTAACGCCCACCTTGAAAAGTGTGTTGGTTTGCAGTAGGAAGAGTAGGGCACTTTCCTGAATCAGTCAAAATCTTGAATTTTGGTCAATTTGGGTTGGATTGGGAACTTCCTGATTGGTTATAACTGCTTTTCCTCCCCTTCATTAACTATATAAGGAAAGTAGAAGGGCCATGAGAGGGGACCAATCCCATAACAATGTTATGCTGGAGGAATGGAGACCCTCATCCCACTCTCTTGTGCCTCAGTTTCTGATAAAACCTAGCACAACTGATTAGAGGCTGGGATCCTTGGAGAACAGAAGCAGGAGACCTTGAATCTAGGTTTCGTGAAGTGTCAAGATTGAAGGAAGGTATAATTTTATGTACTTTCTTCATTCATTAATAAAGATTAGATGTCCTTCCCTTTCCAAATATGACCTATTCATGTGTGTCTCAGATTTGATTACAGTTTGCTTATAGTTTGATGTCTTCTTCTGTCATGAATATCAGTCTTATATATGTAGTCAAATGTATTTGAGAAAGGTATGAAGTTGTTTTGTAGGTGTGGGCATTGTGACACTGAATAGCATTGAAGAGCAAGGAAGAGAAAGGATTGGATCAACCTTCTGAATAAGGTACACATCCTCCTCACCTTAATATCTTTGCTTATTAGTTGTACTTCCATAACATTTGTAGGTCTATCTTTCATCCTTGTAAGTTGGTAGTTTCTCCCCTGAACTATAGGTGTATTTTCCTCACAACAGAATGGCGACTCTATTGGGGATGACCTATCTGCTTGGGGATATCCAAGGTCATTTATTTAGTTTTGTTTGAAGGTATTTGTTCAATTTCTTGATTAGAATCAGTTATTAGGCTGTGTTTGACCCTCCTTGGCTCTTACAGACCCTTCCTATCCCTTACAGACCCTTACTGGCTCAGGTGTGGGGGGTTTTTGCCCTATTTTTTCAACTTTTCCCACATGGGTGCTACTGTTGTGAAGCACACTAGTGCATTCCCCTATTTGGGTGCTAGTCTGCCTCATAGACAATAGCGCACACATCTTGGAACTGAGTTTTTTGAGTTTTGACCTGTTTGGGGGGGCTGTGGCTGCATTTTTTGGGGTCCCTGATGACCCTAGGTCCGAGTTAAACTACTATAAGTGGTCTCCTAACCTTGTACTGATCCTATGTTTATGATTTGGACCTTCTTTTGGGATTGTTTGGAAATTTTTGGGGCTTGTTCACCCAAGTTGGGGGGTTGTGGACCAGTTTGGTGTTTTGTACCCTGATTTGAGTCTAACTGAATTTGCTTGCTCCATTTCCACTAGATTTGAAACCTATTGATTCTACTTGACCCTGTTTGTATCTATTTGAGTGAAATTTCTCTTTAGATTGGTTTCTTATCCTCCCTTATGCTTTCAGTTTTCTTTTTGTAGTGAAAGCTCAAGTGTCTTTGTTGTTGTTCAGGACCTTGACTGCACTGTTTATGCGCAGACCTAACTTTACCAAACCATACTTATTTGTAGGTCATTTTCTTTGTTTGGGTCTAAAAGTAGGTTTCGTACGCTTTTCCCAATGGTTGGCATGCTTACATCAATAAGAATCTGAAAGTCATAGTGGTAGCTTTTACTGTTTCAATAAGGAAACCTGAAAGTTCTTTGCTTTTGCTTTGATAGTAGGTTACCTTCAATTTTAGTTGTGTTTCTCACCTTTAAAAAGCATAAAAATTTTGATTTATTTTCTAAGTAGAGTACCTTGCAAGTGGCTTAAAGGATTTAAGAGTGCTTTGCATCAAAAAATAAGAAGTTTTATTTTGCATACTTATTTGTTTGAGTAGCTGCATTCTTAGGTTTTAAATTTAATGTTTATTTTTACCTTTTTGCGTTCAAAAAGACTAAAAATTGCATTTTCATATGCATCTAGATCGTATCTTTAGGACTTGCATTGAAAAGAAAAGTTTTGTTTAGTGGTAAACATTTCATTTTAGTATTCTATCTCTGTTATAACCACTCTCACACACCCACTACCTTTTTTGAGTAAGCAAGTAACCTTTAAAATGAACCCTAATAAAATGTACTAGTAACATTTTCATTTCTAGGTTACACTATTCACCAACTAGTTTTGGTTAGGATATTGGGTTTAAAACACCTTAAACCACCCAAGATCACACATTACACAAAAATCGTAGTTCAACTATCACAGGAAACCCACCTCATTCAAAACTTTCCTGGGATCTTTGCAGTAGGTCTTGTGAGATCAGATTGTTGGGAATAAACCTCTTACTTTCTGTTTCGACCATATACCAGGATCGGATCGCGTTTGGGGACTCTTTTGAGTTTCGGGCTCAGTTACCCTTCCCACGCCTTTTGATTTGACCAGAGACTATTCCCCCAAGAGTTTTTGGTGTGGTGGTATCCTTAGTATCTGACCATAGGATCATACACATGTGACGGCAGAGGGTTATATCTTTTGTACCTAGAACAGGCGTGGGAGGAAATCCTTTGCAGGTCTTTAGGAGGGCGATTGGGTGATTCCAGCGCTTGCACCCTTAGTCATTGTATTGTGGACCCCGAGTAACTATCCTTCTTCCTTCGTTGATCTATTCTGGGCCCTCATCATCCAAGACTCTTCTCCGGAAGGCATTTGTTTTCCTAGTTTGATTTACGTAGGACCCTTTTTAGTGGTGTTCTTTTTGTGCTACTTGTCTTAGTTTTCCTTAGATAACTTCTTGTTCATTTGAGCAGGAAACTATGTCTAGCATTCCGATGAGTGCCAATCAAGGTACCCCTATTCCAGGGGATCCTTGTGTTGTTCCATTTATTGGAAACATTGGTACTCCCTTAATGGATACTCTGAATCTTCCTGGACTCACTATAGGGTTGTCGGTTTGGTTGTTCTCCACTCCGAATGCCTTCCATGCTCCTGACGCTTCTTTTCTGAGCACCTCAAATCAAGAGCATCAAAACCCTATGCCTTCTTTGCTAGTAACATCTTCTTCTCCTCCTTCTACCTCATGTGGCGAAAGTAGCAATACTAGTAACCAACAACCTAAAAGGAATAGACGGAGGAAGAATAGGAAGAAGATGCCAAAACAAGGGGGAAGAAACCCAACCTCTGGAAGTCATGCTGGGGGCAAGCACCCTACCTCTACAAGTCATGCAGTGGGTGCCTACCCAGCCTCTAGAGGTCATGCTGAGAGAAAACTTTTTGTCACTGAAAGTTTGCCTTCAACCACTGGAAGTCATGTTGAGGACATGTCATTGATCACTGCTAATAATATTAATGACAAGTCACCAGTTCCTATGAGTCATATTGGAGACACCATATCAACCACTGCAAGTCATGCTAATGTATTTGACATTGTCGATAAACCCAATAAATAGAAGTATAAGTTCCCTTGCAAGTTTTGTGAGGGAGACCACCTTACTTACTTGTGCCCTGTACTTCCAGAAGTGCAAAAAGTGTGGTCCTTAGTTCAAAAATATTCTTCATCTGAGAAACCAGCCACTACAAGTCGTGGTGGGGGCAAGTTGTCAGCTAATGCTAGTCATGCTGAGAGTACTGACGTTGTAAAGGAGTCTCAAACTATAGAACGGAAACCAAATTTCCCTTGTAAACTGGGTAAGGGAGATCACCTTACTCACCGATGCCCTGCCATTCCAGAGGCACGAAGAGTGTGGTCCATGTCTGAAGGAATCTCTGCTCTTGAGTTGTCTATAGATTCCCTACAGTCAAATCAACCTTTGGTTGATAAAGTGGTTGAACCAAAAGAGTTCTTGGTCAACCCCATGCTTCCTCCAAAGAGTGAAGTGATCGAATCGATGCAATATTCAACCGATCCCATCAGTCCTAGAAAGATTGATGCACCTACTGCAGAAGTATTCTGCATTACCAGTTTGGATGTTCCTGAAAAAGGGGGCACTTCATTTGTGCCGTTTGAACCCCTACCAAGACCTAGGATCGTTTCCTTTGATTGGGATAGTTTAGCCGAGCCTCATCTTCTTTCTTCGACACCTTTCCAAATAAAGGTTGATATCGGGAACCATACGGTTGATCGATGCATTGTAGATGAAGGAGATTCTGTTAGTATCTTATCCGCGTATGTTTGGAGATATTTTGGTTTCCCTAATGTTATTCCAGCTAGTAATTAGCCATTGACCTTCAATAAAAGACCTAGTGAACCGTTCGGATTCCTCCCTCAGGTACCTATTACTTTGGGTGGAAAAATAGTCTTCGTTGATTTTATGGTTTTAAAGGACCCTATGGACTTTGATATGATCCTCGAGCATGATTACGTTTATGCTATGCATGTTGTGGTGTCTACGCTCTTTCGTGTGATGCATTTTCCTCATAACGAAAGCATCGTCACTATCGACCAACTTGCATTCGTTGATCCTCCTTATTACCCAACTGTAGACCAGTCAGATCCCTCGTCATTAGGCACTACTATGTCACATGGGACTTATGTGGAATATTGTTCCTTGAGTTCAACTACTACTAAGAATAATTCTATGAGTTCATGCTTACCTTCTCGAGACTTAGTCCCAGCTTTTGAGCAAGTGACACCTCCATCTGAATGTTTAGATATGTGTTCTATCTGGGACGATATACTTCCTTCTGATGAAGTTTTCCTAAAGTCCATAGTACAGTCTACCATTCATTTGGATGTTGATATAGTCGCAGTTATGTCCAGCCCCAGTTTGACCTTAAAGTCTGATCATCCTACGTTGAGTCTTTGGACTCTCCTATCGATCAGCAAATCAGTGTTCCTGCTGAGTTTGATTCTGCTTCTAGAATTTTCAACTCCCGTGATGATGAATTTGTTTCTGCAAATTCCATCATGTCCTTCAAATTTGATCTTCATCCTAAAGTCGATATTGTTGATTATAAGTCCTCGACCTTGGGTACCATAGAGTCTTCATTTGAAAACTCTGCCTTGTTTATGCCTGTTGTTGATGATAGCGAATGTGAAAGTATTTCTACCACAGTGACTTGTATCGGGTCTTTCTTTACATATGTTTTAGATATGATCTTGGTACTAATGTTTCTTGGAGACAGGATTATTAGATGGATTTATACTTGCTTACTGGTCCTTTTCGACACCTTGTGCGACCATGTCAGGTATATTCGGAACCTTGCATATAGGTTTAGGCTTCCCTGTTGTTATGTTACATTTGAACCTTTTTCCATCCAAATTCGCCATAGGGTCGAACCTGTTGGATATTGGTGTGTTAGCCATCTCTTTATGCATTGTGCACCAGTCCGACAGTAGAGACTACCTAACATGCGTCACCCTAGTCAGCACCCTTATGCCATTTTGGTGCCCATGCTGAGTTTTTCTCATAGGCTCGGGTGCCTTTTTAGATTTACCATGACTTTGAGAAGAAACCTCATATATTTCTGGCCATCCCTGATAAGGGTCCCATCTTTGTGTTCAAGTTGCATATGCATTTGTTAAGATCCCTCTTGCGCTAATGAGCATGATGCCAGCTTCCACGCTTTTAGCTCGTTGTATAAGCCTCCATCTCTGATCTCCTTTCCACTAAGCCTTGTATCATTTTTCCTTCGCAATTTGACACCTTGTACCTGGAGGAGACACACCCTGAGTGTCCTTATCTTGCTCATGTTCCTTGCATTTAGGCATAGCTTTGTTCCATGCGCTTGGAGCTAGTTTCGCATGTCCCTGATCCTCGTCTCCTCCCTTTTCGAGCATTCTTCCACCTTTACTTCAAGCTCATTAAAAACAGTAAGTAGGTTTTGAGCATTTTTCCGTCTCTCCTTTGAGCTCATTAAAAAATAGTAAGGAGGTCACGAGTTTACTTTTTTCGGGCTCGTTAAACCTTTACGGAAAAGATCTCTATGGAGTTCTTTTAAGCCCTTTTCAGACTCCTTAAATAGGAAAAGTTTGCCGAGCATAGTTGTCTTTTTGGGCTCGTTAAAATAACTGAACTAACATCCACTTAGGTATAGAATTACCCCTTTTCTAGGCCTTGGTGGATAATTTACGGAAAAGGTATACTCTAGGTATACTCTGGTATGCGCTAGAAGAGTTTTTCTTCCATTATTTTACACTTTTTCAGGGAAGGAGACTAACTTTACGAAAAAGGACCTTTGGAGTCGTCTTTAGGGTTTTCAGACTCTCGAAATGTGAAAACACCAAGCGAGCATTCACCTACTCAGGATCAATGTGAAATCCACGAGATGGTTGATAGAGGACTGTTTAAGTTTTTCAACTTTATAAGCAAGAAAACACCGTCGAGCACAGACCAATCCGAGCTCGATATAAAATCCACAGATAGGTATATGGATTTTTCTTCTAGATTTTTTTGACTCCTTAAATATGAAAATACCGTCGAGCATGCTTTAGTTCTTTGTCAAGCTTGTTAAAAAATGAAAAAGGGAAGGGAAGGGAAGAATGTTAAAATATCTTCCAATATGATGGCAGGAAGTCAACTATCTCCTTGAACAAAGCATTTGTTTTGAGTCTATCAAACAAGTTGGGTTCTCGTGTTGGCCTTAGGATAAACTTGATCTCATAGTTCTTACTCCTCCATTTGGTTAGTCTTCCAATCATATGGAGAATCTATTAATGTCTCCTACATTGCAGATTTGCATTGTGGTCTCTTTGTGTTAAAAGTTGCCTAAGTCACTCTTATGTCGTGCTCACTGTTCAAGGATACAACCTGTGTCAACCATTCTGCAATTGCCTTGACCTCGTGCATCGGCCATTCCTTGGTGTCAGTATGTTTCATCATGTGTTCAGTCCTACTCCAAATCAGCTCATACCTATTGAGTGTCCCTCGTGTTGGATGATGGAGGATGCCTTAAGGCCTCCCTTCCAACGGACTTCTTCCCATCAACTTCAACTCATTGTGCTCTGGGAATGAAGTTTAGAGTTTCGGTTAGTACCTTGGGGATTGCAGTCATTAGTGGCAGTTTTCCTCGCTATTGGATAGATGGGAATACATCAATGTCTCCTATCCGATGGATTCTTCAAGTGTTCGACGGCAAGACCATTTATTTGCACTTGCTTGAATGTACTATGTACCTTGGGTTCCATTTTCATTATTGGTGGACAACCTCGCATTTGTTAACGGTATACATCAATGATCGGTAATCAAACAATACCTCCCATGTTTGACATCAACTCATTTATTCGCATGGATAGGTTTGTACCTTGGGTTGTTTTTGGATGAAGACCTTGTGATCCTCAATAGCATCACCTTATTTATGTTATCGCCCAAGTTGCGAAAGACTGAGCCACACTCTTTTTGGCTCTTGATGAGACATAGATCTAGCTTGTTCTCTATGGCTATGTTCTCCAGTTTTGACATAGATCCACCTTGTATTTATGTGGCTATGTTTACACTTATGTTCCTCATGGATCCACGCTTGTATTCTAGTGGCCATGATATATGCATTAGTATTTGGATCATTATTGTATCATCTTGGAGGTCATGTTCCACTATTTGAACATGGACAGTTACCCCAAGGATGAGTTTGTCTGACATTGTCTTTGCTTTCAGGTACTTCATTTGAGCCTATTATTCTTGGTTTCTCCAGTTACTCCACCTCCATGATTCAACTATTTATTATTTATAATGTATTTCGGCCATTGTTTTCCTCACTCCCTCTAACCTCACACTTTAGGGGGCATCTGTTATAGCTTAAAATGACACTTCTCCATCCGTGACAACACTTACATCGCTTGGTCGCATGATGACACTTCTTGAGATCAAGTTTAGTCACACAATAGGACACTTGTGGATGGAAATTTCACATGGGACACTTAACATGGTTGAAATTACCTCACTCTTGGTCCATTTGATGGTAATAACCCTTAGGAACACATCTCTAGACCAAACCACCTCCTGAAAATCATCAGAAAACCCTGTTTTGTCCATATTTCCACATGTGCGCTAGTATCCTATGTAGAGAGTAGCGCCCACCTTGAAAAGTGCACTATTTTGCAGTAGGAAGAGTAGGGAACTTTCCTGAATCAGTCAAAATATTGAATTTTGGTCAATTTGGGTTGGTTTGGGAACTTCCTGATTGGTTATAACTGCTTTTCCTCTCCTTCATTGACTATATAAGGAAAGTATAAGGGCCATGAGAGGGGACCAAGACCATAACAATGTTATGCTGGAGGAATGGAGACCCTCATGCCCCTCTCTTGTGCCTTAGTTTTTGATAAACCCTAGTACAGCTGATTAGAAGCTGGGATCCTTAGAGAAGAGAAGCAAGAGACCTTGAATCTAGGTTTCATGAAGTGCCAAGCTTGAAGGAAGGTATAATTTTATCTACTTGCTTCATTCATTAATAAAGATTAGATGTCCTTCCCTTTCCAAATATGACCTATTCATGTGTGTCTCAAATTTGATTACAACTTGCTTATAGTTTGATGTCTTCTTCGGTCATGAATATCAGTCTTATATATGTAGTCAAATGTATTTGAGAAAGGTATGAAGTTGTTTTGCAGGTGTGGGCATTGTGACACTAAATAGCATTGAAGAGCAAGGAAGAGAAAGGCTTGGATCAACCTTCTGAATAAGGTACACATCCTCCTAACCTTAATCTCTTTGCTTATTAGTTGTACTTGCAGAACATTTGTAAGTCTATATTTCATCCCTGTAAGTTGGTAGTTTCTCCCCTAAACTATAGGTGTATTTTCCTCACAACATTATCCACTCCGATGTATGCGGTCCTGTTCTCTGAGTGGGTATGTGTATTATGTTTCCTTCATTAATGATTTCTCTAGGAAGACTTGGATTTATTTCTTGAAGAACAAAGATGAAGTAATCATCAAATTCAAAGAATTCAAAGCCTTGATAGAAAACCACACTGAAAAGAAGATCAAGACCTTTAGATCCGACAATGTTGAAGAATTCACTTTAGCTGACTTCAAGAAGCTATGTAGTGATTCAGGGATTAAGAGGGACTTGACCACTCCTTACAATCCACATCAGAATGGAGTTGCAGAAAGGAAGCAAATATTGAGAAGGAGTCCACCCAAAAAACAAACAAAGATAAGTATTTGAACTGTCATTTCTTGTATACCTAATTGTTTAAATAATGTTGTTCAATGATGTATCTACTTATGTTCCTAGACTTAGGTTGTGTATTATACATATTAGAATAATTGCATTAATGAACAGTATACTACTCGTATGCATGTGATGGGTAAGTGGCCTATGGTACTGTACAACATTCCATTGCTACTTATCTAGAATGAAACCTCTTTGCTGACATGTTGGGAGTAGTGCAAACTCTTAACAATGTTATGGTAGAGATGGAAGGCATCTAGAAAGTTACTGTATGAATACGAGATATGGATGAATTTTGTATTGAATCATTGGCTAAGATAAATGCATGATTGTATGACATATATTTTATGTGTAAGATCTTGTTCTAAAAACTATGAGAAGTTTCTAATCATGCAATTGAATTTGACTTGTAGGAAAGATCGTGTACAATCACCTACAAAAGAAGGACAATGACAAGCGACGAAGTTCAAGAAAACTACCCATTGAAGAATCTGAAGTTCCCAGGATTAGGGATGCAAGAATGGAAGGATGCCATGGTCGAGGAATATCAGTCGATTATGAAGAATGATGTTTGGGATGTGGTCCCAAGACCAGATGGGAAGTCTGTTGTGACTTCCAAGTGCATCTATAAGATCAAGCATGTTGCATATGGTAGCATAGAGAAATACAAGGAAATATTTGTTGCTCGTGGCTTCTCCCAGAAAGAGGGGATAGATTATGAAGAGACTTTTGCTCCTGTAGCCAGATACACTTCCATGAGAACAGTACTTTCCCTGGCTGTAGTGATGAAGTGGAAAATGCACCAGATGGATGTCAAGACAACTTTCTTGAATGGTGTAGTCAAAGAGGAAGTGTATGTGGAGCAGCCACTTGGTGTTGAGACACATGAAAGGGAGTCATATGTGTGCAGATTGAAGAAATCCTTGTATGGCTTGAAGCAAGCTCCTAGGACATGGTACAACAGGATAGACAGCTTCTTGTCCAGTTTGGGCTTTACCAAGAGTAAAGCGGATTCCAACCTTTACTGCAAGCTCGAGGAAGGAAATCCAGTGATACTCGTATTGTATGTTGATGACCTGTTTAGGATAGATGGATTGCCGACACAAAGAGGAAGCTTGCTGCCGAGTTCAAGATGAAGGACTTGGGTATGATGCATTGCTTTCTAGGTATGGAGGTGTGGAAGAGTGCAAATGGAATCTTCCTTCGACAAGGGAAGTATGCAGTAGAGATCTTGAAGAGCTTCGGGATGATGGACTGCAAGGCCATGGCCATACCCATGGCATCGAACCTGAAGCATTTGAGTGATGCTTCATCAGAGACGGCTATTGTCATGGTGTATCGTCAGATGATTGGGTCCTTGATGTACCTGACGAACACAGGACCAGATATTTACTTTGCGGTGAACACCTTGAGCCAGTTTTTGACAGATCCTAGACATGTTCACCTAATTTCTGTAAAGCATATTCTCAGGTACCTGAAGGGTACAATTGATTATGGGCTCAAGTATGATGCGAATCAAAAGTTTAACCTAGAGGTTTATGTTGATTCAGATTGGGAAGCTAGTGCTGCCGATAGGAAGAGCACTTCGGGGTGTTGCTTCAGTATGGGATCAAGTGTGATCTCTTGGTTTAGCAGGAAGCAACCCTACGTAGCACTGAGTATAGCCGAAGCAAAGTATGTCGTAGCTTGTTTGGCTAGTTGTGAGGCAGTATGGCTTAAGAAGCTACTTTCTGAGTTATTCGATCTCTCATTGGATGCTACCTGTATCTTCTATGACAACCAAAGTTGTGTGAAGTTGTCTGAGAAATCGGTGTTCCATGATAGGTCGAAGCACATCAAGATCAAATATCACTATATCATGGATATGGTGCAGAGAGGAGTAGTGAAGCTCCTGTCTGTTGCGACAGATGATCAGATTGCAGATGTTTTGACCAAACCACTAGCCAAAGTGAAGATTGAGTACTTCAAAGAGAGGCTTGGTGTTCTTCAAATAGAAGATACTTCGAGGAAGAAGTGATGGGATACATTTGCAGGATCCATTCCAAGCATGGTGGTAGGAGGATACTTCTCATGGCTGTGGATGTATGAACATTAGGATGATGCTCAGGTTTCTGTTATCTATGATGATCAGGATGATCATGTGTGATGAGCATCAGGAAGATGCTCCACATGATATTCATCAGGATGATGCTGTGACAATGATCAGGATGATCATGTGATGATGATGTGCATCAGGATGATGTACTGTATGATGATGATCATTTTGATCATGAGTATCAGGATGATACTCTGTGGCCATGGACAGATTGTATAGGTAGCATGTAATAGCTCCCTGGGAGATCCGATAGTCTGATCTCGGATCCTCTTGTGAGGTTTTGCTACAAGTTGGCTATGGACAGATTGTACAAGTAGCATGTAATAGCTCCCTGGGAGATCCGATAATATGAGTTTGGATTCTCTTGTGAGGATTTGCTATAGGTTGGTTGTACAGGTAACACGTAATAGCTCCCTGGGAGATCCGATATTCTGAGCTTGGATTCTCTAGTGAGGTTTTGCTACAGGTTGGCCATGGACTGATTGTGCGATAAGAATATAATAACACCTTGAGAGATTTGCAGATACTCTTGCGAGGTTTTTCCTATGACATATAATAGCTCCCTAGGAGTTGTGGGAAATGCTCTTTTGAGGTTTTGCTTGGGAGGACATATAATAGCGCCCTGGGAGATTTGCAGATACTCTTGCGAGGTTTTTCCTATGCCATATAATAGCTCCCTGGGAGATATGGCAAATGCTCTTTCGAGGTTTTGTCTTATGGCATGTAATAGCGCCCTGGGAGATTCGATAGGTTCAGCTGTGTGCTCGTAATCAGTCTTGGGATGCTCTTTCGAGGTTTTTCCTGACCATATGTAATAGCACCCTGGGAGATCCGACAGGTTGAGCTGTGTGCTTGTAAAAGTCCTAGGATGCTCTTTCGAGGTTTTGTGGTGGTCACATGTAATAGCTCCCTGGGAGATCCGATAGTCTGAGCTCGGATACTCTTTCCAGGTTTTGTTGATGCACATTCCATAGTATGGCCAAACATGATGAACACCTAAAGGAGGCTAGGCCTACAACCAGCATGAAAAAGGGTTGGCTCTGTATAACTTCCTATGACGAGAAGAATTGAGAGATAGCCCAGTGATCGAGATGACCAGTACAGTAGCAGTGACGATGATGCTCCATGATCCAGTGACGATGATCCATCTCCAGAATTGAAGACTTGTGGCGACATGTATTGATGACCTGTGTCTAGAGAATACCTTCCTAGTTAAGAGGGAGTGTTGATGTATTTGTAACTTCGGAAGATATTCTTTTACGCATTACACATGTACTTTGTTAAATTCATGATGGAGATGTATTATTCCTCCAATCAGATGTGTTGTCATTTGTATTTGTAAGTGTCACAAGTATTGCAAGTGTCACAACTTATATTTGATGGGTTATTAGATCACCAGTGTGGGGTCGGCCCTAGTTGAGTTATGTGGTTGGGTTATTAGACCTCCTTGGGAGGTCGGCCATGTTAGGTTATTGGAAGGTCAAGTTAGTGTATAAATAGAGAGATTGTGTCTCTCATTCTATTCATTCACTCACTTATCCAACTCGCATTAGTTGAGAGAGCAGTGCGCACAAGTGGAGGAGGAGTAGCTACTGGAGTTACCTATCTTGGGTTTGATCATTGTGATCTTGTATTGTGGCTTATTCTATCTCTGAGGAAGTTGCAGGGTTTTTCACCTTCTTGGTTTTCCCCGAGGACACTCTATGTCTCTTGTGTTTATGATTGTTATGTTGTGCATGTTATTCTCTTAGTAGTATCCTAAGATAATGTTTGAATGAAATTATCGAAAAATTAACATGGTATCAGAGTCGTGCTAAGAAGAAGACACTATGCAGCTGCGAAAGCTAGGGCTTCTTAATTTTTGGGTTTCTCTCCTTGGATCATCAAAGGTAGGAGGATAGGATGACTATCCTTGGAAGGGTGCATCTTTCTATCGAGATAAAATTCAATTCTGAGCACTTTCATTTTTTGGCCCGTCACTACTGCGGGAAATTAGGGTTTCAGAGAAAGTTTCAATTGTTGGAATCCGAGACCACGGCTAGATTCCCCTCAAGAAAATCAAATCTTAGAGACCAAGATCAAATTTTTTGGTTGGGAAGAAGGCCGGGCCTCATCAAACCCTAAATCGGGATTTTGATCGGAAAGGTGGAAAATTAGGGTTTCTAAAAAAGTTGAAATTTTTTGAATTTGTGACCATGGCTGGATGCTCCTCAGAGAAGTCAAATTTAAGAGCACAATATCGAACTTTTTGTCTGGGTAGATCCCCGGGAAATATCAAACCCTACTTCACGATCTTGTCGGGAAATCCAGAAGTTTCAAAGGCAATTTTGAAGGGTCAAATTTTGCAGATTTCAAAATTGAACTATACCAACTTGATCAGATCAACAAGGTGCATCTTTCCATCCTTTCGGAATTTTGAATTTTTAGGGTTTCTCTGACAAACCCTAATCCAGCTCCAGATCGAGCTTTCAACAAATGAAGTGGTAAGACCTAAAACTTTCTATTTCCATTTGAAGTACTGTTTACGATGTCTTGCCACACCAAGCTTGAGGATAAGCTTGAAGGAGCTGATAACTTCCGAGCATGGAAGTATAGGATTGGGTTGATCCTAGAAGAGAATGAATTAGACAACTACATAAAGAAAGAGGTTCCAATTCCAGAGGGAGATGAGGCTAAGGCCTTACACAAGAAGGACTTGGTCAAGGCCAAGAGAATCATTGATGATTCTATAAAAGACCATCTCATACCCCATGCGTCTTCCCTAAATAAACCTAAGGAGATGTTTGACTCCTTGACCAAGTTGTTTGAAGGAAACAATATAAATAGGAAGATGACTCTACGGAATCAATTGAAAGGGGTAAAGTTTCTGAATGGAGAGACCATCTAATAATACTTCGCTAAGGTCTCTCAAATCAGAGAACAACTTGAAGCAGTGGATGAAGTAGTGGAGAATGGATAAATTGTCATGACCACATTGAATGGCCTACCTAGGTCATGGGACTCCTTCATCCAAGGTATTTTCAAGAAATAATTTGATCTCCTTCAGTAGACTATGGGAGGAATGTTCAAAAGAAGAAGCTAGGCTTGTGGCCCGAGAAGAAAAGATAGAAAATGAAGATCAAGCACTCACAGCTCACACCAAGAAAGTAAGCCCAACAGGGAGCAATCTCATCACAAGATATCTTCACACCACCATCATCAAATAGCTAAGAAAAATCTAAGATGCTTCAACTATAATGAGAAGGGACACTTTGCCTCATAATGTCCCAAGAACAAAAGGAACTCCAAAATAAACAACAAAAACAAGAAGAGCAACAAGAAGAGATATCATACTCATGCTCCTGAGGATGATGAACCTCTGAGGAAGAAGACTAAGGTAGAAAGTGAAGACTCTTCAAGTGACGATGAATATGTACTAGTCTCTGCTCTCACAGGTACTGTTACACATGGGTGTAATGATTGGCTTATTGATAGTGGGGCTTCTAAACATATGACAGGATTCAATGAATCTCTTATGGACCTATCTGAACATGAGTCACCTCATAAGGTGAAACTTGGGGATGACTATCAATACCCCATAAAAGGAAGTGGTGAAGCCTCCTACAAGTTAGACTCTGGGAAGTCTATAAAGATGCAAGATGTTCTGTATGTACCTAGACTAAAGAAAAATCTTCTCTCCATATCATCTTTGGACGCAAAAGGGATGAGAGTTGCATTTGTGGATGGCCAAGTACTTATGTGGAAAAAAGGTAAGACCATAGATGATGCAGTAGTGATTGGAGAGAAAGAGGGAGGATTGTACAAATTGAAAGGACAACCTAAACATGCCAAGGTACATGAATCCATGGAGCCAAGTGAACCTTGGCATAGAAGGCTTGCTCATGTGCACTATCGGGCACCACCAATTGCAAGCAAAGCAGTAGAAGGTATTCCTGAAATCCAGTCAAAGCATGAAGATGTTTGCAAAATGAAAGAACGCAAAGAAGGCGTTTCCAAGCAGTAAAAGCAAGGGAAAAGGAATTTTGGAAATTATCCACTCCGATGTATGCGGTCCAGTTCTCTCAGTGGGTATGTATATTATGTTTCCTTCATTGATGATTTCTCTAGGAAGACTTGTATTTAATTCTTGAAGAACAAAGATGAAGTATTCAACAAATTCAAGGAATTCAAAGCCTTGATAGAAAACCACACTGAAAATGAGATCAAGACCTTTATATACGACAATGGTGAAGAATTCACTTTAGCTGATTTCAAGAAACTATGCAGTGATTCAGGGATTAAGAGGGAGTTGACCACTCCTTACAATCCACATCATAATGGATTTGTAGAAAGGATGCAAAGATTGAGAGGGAGTCCACCCAACAAACAAACAAAGATAAGTATTTGAATTGTCATTTCGTGTATACCTAATTGTTTAAATAATGTTGTTCAATGATGTATATACTTATGTTCCTAGACTTAGGTTGTGTATTATACATATTAGAATATTTGCATTAATGAACAGTATACTACTAGTATGCATGTGATGGGTAAGTGGCCTATGGTACTGTACAACATTCCATTGCTACTTATCTATAATGAAACCTCTTTGCTGACATGTTGGGAGTAGTGCAAACTCTTAACAATGTTCTGGTAGAGATGGAAGGCATCTAGAAAGTTACCGTATGAATACGGGATATGGATGAATGTTGTATTGAAGCATTGGCTAAATAAATGCATGATTGTATGACATATATTTTATGTCTAAGATCTTGTTCTAGAAACTATGAGAATTTTCTAATCATGCAATTGAATTTGACTTGTAGGAAGGATCGTGTACAATCACCTACAAAAGAAGGACAATGACAAGTGACAAAATTCAAGAAAACTACTTATTGAAGATATTGAAGAATCTGAAGTTCCCAGGATTAGGGATGCAAGAATGGAAGGATGCCATAGTGTAGGAATATCAGTCGATTATGAAGAATGATGTTTGGGATGTGGTCCCAAGACCATATGGGAAATATGTTGTGACTTCCAAGTGGATCTATAAGATCAAGCATTCTACAGATGGTAGCATAGAGAAATACAACGAAAGATTTGTTGCTCGTGGATTCTCCCAAAAAGAGGGAATAGATTAAGAAGAGACTTTTCCTCCTGTAGCCAGATTCACTTCCATCAGAACAGTACTTTCCCTAGCTATAGTGATAGAGTGGAAGATACACCAGATGGATGTCAAGATAGCTTTCTTGAATGGTGTAATCGAAGAGGAAGTGTATGTGGAGCAGCCACTTGGTTTTGAGACAGGTGACAAGGAGTCATATGTGTGCATATTGAATAAAGCCTTGTATGGCTTGAAGCAAGCTCCTAGGACATGCTATGGTAGGATAGACAGCTTCTTGTCCAGTTTGGGATTTACCAAGAGTAAAGCGGATTCCAACCTTTACTACAAGGTTGAGGAAGGAAATCCAGTGATACCCCGATTGTATGTGGATGACCTGTTTAGTATAGATTGATTGCCGACACAAAGAGAAAGCTTGCTGTCGAGTTGAAGATGAAGGACTTGGGTATGATGCATTACTTTCTAGGTATGGAGGTCTGGAAGAGTGCAGATCGAATCTCCCTTGTACAAGCGAAGTATGGCATCGAACCTGAAGCTATTGAGTGATGCCTCATTAGAGACGGTTAATGTCACGATGTATCATCAGATGATTGGGTCCTTGATGTACCTGACGAACACGAGACCAGATATTTGCTTTGTGGTGAACACCTTGAGCCAGTTTCTGACAGATCCTAGACATGTTCACATGATTGTTGTAAAGCATATTCTGAGATACCTGAAATGTACAATTGACAATGGGCTCAAGTACGATGCAAATCAAAAGTTTAACCTGGAGGGTTATGTTGATTCAGATTGGGAAGGAAGTGTTGTAGATAGGAAGAGCACTTCGGGGTGCTGCTTCAGTATGGGATTCGGTGTGATCTCTTGGTTTAGCAGGAAGCAATCCTACGTAGCACTGAGTATAGCTGAAATAGAGTATGTCGCAGCTTGTTCCACTAGTTGTGAGGCAGTATGGCTTAGGAAGCTACTGTCTGAGTTATTTGATCTCCCATTGGATGTTACCTGTATCTTCGGTGAAAACCAGAGTTGTGTGAAGTTGTCTGAGAACCCAGTTTTCCATGACAGGTCAAAGCAAATCGAGATCAAATATCACTATATCATGGATATGGTGCAGAGAGGAGCAGTGAAGCTCCTGTATGTTGCAATGGATGAGCAGATTGCAGATGTGTTGACCAAACCACTAGACAAAGTGAAGTTTGAGTACTTCAGAGAGAGGCTTGGTGTTCTTCAGATAGAATATACTTCGAGGAAGAAGTGATGGGACACATTTGTAGGAGCCATTCCAAGCATGGTGGTGGGAGGATCCTTCCCATGGCTATGGATGTAAGCGCTATGTGATGAGCATCAAAACGATGCTCAGGTTTCTGCTATGTATGATGATCAAGATGATCATGTGTGATGAGCATTAGGAACATGCTCCAGATGATATGCATCAGGACGATGTTGTGATGATGATCAAGATGGTCATTTGATGATGATGTGCATCAGGACAATGTATTGTATGATGATGATCAGTTTGATCATGAGTATTAGGATGATACTCCATGGCCATGGACAGATTGTATAGGTAGCATGTAATAGCTCCCTGGGAGATCTGATAGTCTGAGCTCAGATGCTCTTGTGAGGTTTTGCTACAGGTTGGATACGGACAGATTGTACAAGTAGCATGTAATATCTCCCTCGGAGATCCGATAGTCTGAGCATGAATGCTCTTGCAAGGTTTTACAATAGGTTGGTTGTACAGGTAGCATGTAATAGCTCCCTGGGAGATCCGACAGTCTGAGCTCGGATGCTCTTGCGACATTTTGCTACAGGTTGGTCGTGGACCGATTGTGCGATAAGCATATAATAACGCCCTGGGATATTTGCAGATACTCTTGCGAGGTTTTTCCTATGTCATATAATAGCTCCCTAAGACATCTGGAAAATGCTCTTTCAAGGTTTTGCTTGGGAGGACATATAATAGAACCCTGGGAGATTTGCAGATACTCTTGCGAGGTTTTTCCTATGCCATATAATAGCTCCCTGGGAGATGTGGCAAATTTTCTTTCAAGGTTTTGTCCTATGGCATGTAATAGCACCTTGGGAGATCCGATAGGTTGAGCTGTGTGCTTGTAATCAGTCCTGGGATGCTCTTTCGAGTTTTTTCCTGACCACATGTAATAGCGCCCTGGGAGATCCGACAGGTTGAGCTATATGCTCGTAAAAGTACTCGGATGCTCTTTCGAGGTTTTGTGGTGGTCACATGTAATAGCTCCCTGGGAGATCCGATAGTCTGAGCTCGGATACTCTTTTGAGGTTTTGTTGACGCACATTCCACAGTATGGCCAAAGATGATGAAGACCTATAGGAGGCTAGGCATACAACCAACATGAAAAAGGGTTGGCTCTATAGAAATTCCTATGACGAGAAGAATTGAGAGATAGCCCAGTGATCGAGATGACCAGTACAGCAGCAGTGACGATGATGCTCCGTGATCCAGTGACGATGATCCAGCTCCAGAATTGAAGACTTGTGGTGACATGTATTGATGACCTGTGTCTAGAGAATACCTTCCTAGTTAAGAAGGTGTGTTGATATATTTGTAACTTCGAAATATATTCTTCTATGTATTACACTTTTACTTTGTTATATTCATGATGGAGATGTATTATTCCTCCAATCAGAAATGCGGTCATTTGTACTTGTAAGTGTCGCAAGTGTCGCAAGTGTTGCAAGTGTCACAACTTATATTTGATGGGTTATTAGACCACCAGTGTGGGGTCGTCCCTAGTTGAGTTATGTGGTTGGGTTATTAGACCTCCTTGGGAGGCCGGCCCTGTTAGGTTATTGGCAGGTCAAGTCAGTGTATAAATAGAGAGATTGTGTCTCTCATTCTATTCATTCACTCACTCATCCAACTCGCATTAGTTGAGAGAGGAGTGCGCACAAGTGGAGGAGGAGTAGCTGTTGGAGTTATCTATCGTGGGTTTGATCATTGTGATATTGTATTATGGCTTATTCTATCTTTGAGGAAGTTGTGGGGTTTTTCACCTTCTTGGTTTTCCCCGAGGAAACTCTATGTCTCTTGTGTTTATGATTGTTATGCTGTGCATGTTATTCTCTTAGTAGGCTCCTAAGATAATGTTTGAATGAAATTATCGAAAAATTAACATGTATTCCCTAAGGGTATAGGATAAAATAAAAAAAAAGGAATTATTAATTGTTTGGGATAATTTTGGAACAACGCCTATAGTAGTTAATTAATTAATAATTTAATGCTTAGAGTACTTTGTAATTATGTTTATTCTCATGAATAATTAATTTTGGTATAATTTTTTATGCTCATGTGGCTAGGTATAATTTTTTATGCTCATGTGGCTAGGAGGGCGCATGAGGATAAGGTGGACCTCACTCACTTGAGAAAATATAGAAACAAGAAGAAAGCAACCAAAAGCAAGGTGACAAAAGAAAAAGAAGGAAAATGGCAAAAGCAGTGAAAAGAAAGAAAGTACATAAACTAGGAAAGTGCACAAAGTAAGAATGTGCATAAAAACATCCATTCTTGAAAAGTAGGAAACATCCATAAAGTAAGGAAGCACAGTGTCGAAAAGAAAGAGAAAATCACAAATCAAGGAAGGTTGGAAAAGAAGGAAGGTTGCACAAAGAAAAGATGTTGTTAATTCTCACTAAGGAAGGTGCACTCATCCACTCACAGATGCTCGTGACTCTCTCATGAAGCCATCCAGTCTATGAAATAAGGCCAATGCTCTCCTCTCACATCTTTAGTCCATTTTTTTTAGTGATTTGAGAGCTCCGCTTCTCAAGGTTGAGTGATGCGACTCAACCAAGCTTGGGTGATGCGCCCCAATGAAGAAATTGTTCCACACTTTTCATGATCTGATCCATAGCCCTTAATTCCGATTTACATGTTTGTATCATCCTACTTCCTGAATAATTCAAGCCACCAAGGAGATATTCTGAGATCCAATCCAGTTAGAGAAAGGTTTTGAGGAGGTTCATCCATAGGACGAGAACAAGCATAGTGAATGCACCCTATCATAAAATATAGAAGTATGGTGCACCTTCCATGAGAATCCAGATTCTTTTTAACCTTCTATAGTACAGATCCATTTATTACATCTCCTCTTCTTCTTTTTTTTGAAGCATTCTTCTCCGATCATTGTAAGAATTTAAGATTGAGGACTCTCTATGAAGTCTGAGCTATGATACTTCCATTTGCTTCTTCATAAGTTCTGTTAATGTTTTCTACTTCATATTTATTGATTTTTTTTTCATATTAACCAAATGAGGAATATTTTGAGAGCTCTAATAGTTGTTTGTGGTTAGATTTCTCAAGACTAGCTCTTTATGCCTTAAATTATGACTAGTCTTGCAGTATCTTTAATTAAAATATCTCTGGATTTCTATTTTTAGTTCTATAAGTCATCATAGGTTCTAAATATAGTAATGAATCCAATCCAATCCTCAGAGTAAGAATTCGTGGCCCTCTCTTCCTATTTTTAAGATCCTAAAAGAGAGCCAGTTGAGTAGTCCTCAATAGCGCACTTCCTCTTAGGACCTCCAAACACTACCAAATATTCCCAAAACCCCTATAACTTTTGAAAAGTAGTATATTAGGGGTTAAATACCTTATATACACATTCTGGTTGCATTGAAGTGTAAGTGGATGAATCTAGTATGCATATGTTGGTGTACCTAGGATGCCTTGGAGTAGAATTCAACAACAGTTGTTGTTGAAACATAAATGGTCCCAATACCTTTTGCATAGGATTATGAAGATAGCCTTGACTCTGTTTTTTATGCTTTTTCACACTTATTATAAGATCTTATAGATGTAAAAGAGTCCAGGTCTCAAGCTCTGGGTGGGTTTATCTGTGACCAAGTCTAGTTTTTCTTATACTAGTTTTGATGAATAGTTCTAGTCTTTGTAAATTTATGTTTTAAATTTGAATTAGAGTTAATATCATTTGAAATCATATCTTAGGATATTACAATATTTTGATTCTTTCAACCTACTATTATCATTTTCGTTGACATATGTCTTTGAAGGTTTCCTTATCCATTTTTGAGAGTGCACATGCCTTTCAGAATGCAATTTTTTATACTACATCTTAGATTTCCTTATATTGTATGAAGCATTCACTAACTGAATTCTTGGACTTTGACTATTTTGATCTTTGTACCCAAAATCATTAAAATTATAGCATCTTATTGTATGACAATACGTTTCAATGTGTCCATAGTGATTGCACCTCAAACAACTTATTGTAATACTGGAATTTTTCTTTCCACCACCCTTATACCCTAATAATTTATTTACCAAAATCATAAAAAGAGAAACAATAACCATTAAATAAATTCCCATACTTGGCCTTCTGAGCTCACTCTGCTGAATTGTTTTGATATGAAGAGCTCACCTTTTGATGTTCCTTCTGACTTATTCTTTCATATCTTTGTTGGTTGAATGCATCCAGAGCATATTCTTGATCTACGACTTTAACCTTTCCTTTTGAAGGGGGAGGACCTATCTCTTGCCTCCAACTTAGAATCCTTTTATCATCTTTGACTTTTTCAACTATTTTGTTGTAACCTAGACCAGATTTTTTAGACGGTGACCTTTGGCTATTTAGTATCTCATCCAAAATTGATGAGTTTTTCTTAGCATATGCTTCCTTAGTATTTCCTTCTTCTATTTCCAATTTTAGCTTGTAACATGTGTCTTTTTTCTCCAACAAATGACTTTTAAATGCTTCCTCTATTCTTTTGGCTTCCGCAAGTTGTTTTTTTAACTCAATGACCACTTCTTGTGTACTTTCAAGGACTTGTGTGTTTTTATTAAGCTTGTCATTTGATTTTTGCATTTCCACTTCCTTTGTTAGATCATTGATTTATGTCTTCAGATTCATGATCTCTTCTACTTTGGTTTTCAAGGCTTCTTCACCTTGGAACTTTAAATCACTCATGGATTCAGTGATTTGTTCATGTATTTCTTATTCCCTTTTCTTAGATTCCTCAAACTATTTCTATAATAACACATTTTTCCTCTTATATCTCTCCATCTATTTTAGTACACACATGACTTTGCTTTCAAGAATATCAAGATCATCCCTTGAGACTTTGACATATGCATCACATTCTTAACCTTTAATTTCTTCTAACATGGCTAAAATATCATTCTAAAATTTTGTCATGTTCTAAAATTTTGTCATGTCATGTTCTAAAATTTTGTCATGTCATGTTCTTCATCTATAATAGAATAGTCAACCTAACCCTTCGAATCAGTACAATCTGAATGTCCAGGAGAGTGCTTAGCTTCATCAAGTGTGCTTTCATCCATAGAACCTGATTTTGTTGTTTCTATACCTCGCATTTGATCCTTACTAAGGTTGGATTCTATGTTGTTTACTTCGACTTGACATATATTCTCCAGCTTCAACCATAGTTATTTATCCGACATGCACTGTATCACGTTTTCTTTGATTTGAATTGATAAATCAGCGAGGATAGTCTCCAATGCCATTGATTCCTTTTTCTGTGCTTCCCTCTTTTCTAGATACTTTGATTGGTTTCTTGAAGGGGTATATTTGCATGCAATTGTTTCCCAAACATTAGATCCTCTTGAATTTAAATATCCTTTCATTCTTTATCTCCAAGAAGAATAATTTGTCCCATAAAAGAATGGAGCTTCATTTGTAGACAATATGTCCCATCCATTTGTGTGTTGAAGGATCTCCTTCCATTTGTTAGCTGTTGTGAAGGAACTTGATCTGATACCAATTGTTGAACACTCCAAGACATTGAGAGGGGGGTGAATTAGTGTCTCATAATAATTAACTTTAATTCTCTCTGTTTAAGCACTACTATTGAGCATGTATCATTAATGTTGCAATTTGTAAACAATAAGCATCACACACAAGAGACACACACGATATGTATATAGATATTTGGTAATTCACAAGTACATCATTTTGTAGAAGACACTAATCTTTGGGGTCCTCGGCACCAACTGAGGGGTGAGGAATCCAATCCTCACCGCAAGACCCATCTTGCATACAAGACCCAACTTGCTAATTGGAGATGCTAATCTCAGACGAAGCACACCAGTCGAGACTTCTGCAAGTTTTCATCTTCAAAATTACTTCAATAGAAACTACTCCTTCTTATTGTGCTTCTCAAACTGTAATCTAAAAATCATTCATCCACTGCATAATTCAGTCTGTAAGTTTATCTGCATATTCCAACCTTGTCGAATATTACATTATGCAATGTGTGTTTCAGCTAGAAGCTACTCTGTTTTCTTCATTTTACCAATCATCTTTCTGTTAACCTGAAATTTGAGTCTTCATCACCGTGACATCATTTTGTTCAACTTGAAATGTTGTCACATTGTGTCCTTTCAATTTGGCACCAATTACTTCGTTTCCTGTTAACCCGAAAATTTATTCCTCTGTCAAGTTGAATCCTCATCAATTTTTCACCTTGTCACTTCATTTCCTCACATTATATTAGCGAGTATACCCAATATTAAAAAAAAAATATTTGTCCTCGACTAACTTCATCTTTGCAATCATAGATTTTTCTCCACACATTGTCTCAGCTCCACAACTCCATTACTGAAGATGCTGCAATATTTGTTTATTTATATTGACATGATTTTCTTAAGTGGACCACTCTTAGGAGCTTCTCCTTGTCAGAGACAGCCCATCTTTCTTCCTTCATGATCACGTTTTCCCATATACTTTCTTCATGGTTAAGTTTTCCCACATAACTAACACAAGTCGATAAAGGATTTCATTGTCCACTTTCATCTGCACATTTGCCTTGATCTTTTGTCAGCTTCAAAGTCATTTGTATTGTTTAAACTTTCTACATTTTTCCTTGACGTGATTTTCTAGTCGATTAGATCTCTTCTCGTTGATGACTTCATCATTTCATTTTATTTGTTTCGATACTTTACCAACTGCAACCTTTGACAATGCACACACTACGAACTTCAACATCTCACTGGCTTGTGCATTTGCACAATTCAACATTCCACATACTACAAACTTTGTTACTGCAAACTTCAACATTTTACAGGCTTCACTTGCCTTTCTAGTTTTATTTTTGGCTTTCTATATGCAATTGTCATATGCATGCTTGTGTACACATGTGCATCTTTTACTAGTCTGATTGTGGTTTTTCAACATCCCAACTACCTACTACACACTTTGACATCTCACTTGCTTGTGTACACATCTGTATCCTTTGTCTGTTCTACTAACCACAGATTTCAACAATTATCTCATTGTTCTTGATGACACATGGTTGTTAATCATCAATGACAAGTTTTATATACTCCTTCAAACTAGATTCAAGCTTCACATGCATTTCTCTATATACTTCTTTAAACTGGCTTCAAGCTTCACATGCATTGTTATATACTTCTTCAAACTCTCTTCAAGCTTCACGTGCATTCCAAACATATTTGACATTAATGACAACATTAGGTTGAACAATCTCGTTTTATATACTTCTTCAAATTGACTTCAAGCTTTTCATGCATTCCAATGCATTCTTATCTTATTTGACATCAATGACAACATTAGGTCCAAAATATGACCATAACTACAACTACTATTATGAACAAAGTGTACTCACTAAGATCTCTTTTATTGTTATTTTTCTTCAATTATCATACATTTTTTTATAAATCACACAAATAAATACTGAGAATTCTATGAACATAAACAAATAGTATTACATTTACTTCGGATTCTACATAGTTTCAACATGGGATTTTTTTATGAAAAAAGGTAAACATCATTTGATGTTTAAATTGACCTAACTCTAAGAATAACAACACAAGAAAAGAGAAGTGTTTATTGACTTTTTTACTCAACAAATTAACCTTCATCACCACTTATTATATTTTCTCCATGTTTAGCATTTCTATATGAATGTGTTGAGAGATTTTAACACTGGTGAATAAAAGTCTCTATGATATATGAATGTGGTTGGAATTTTAAAATAGTCGCAATGTTGAAATTAATATAAGTTTAAGATTGGATTTTATTCTCTATAAAATAGAATTAAAGAATATAAATTAAAAAGTATAAAGTATAAATAAGATAATATTAAATTAATGAAAATAATATAATAATAATACAAATTTGATTTTTTTTAAGTTTAAATTATTACGTAAAAGATAAAGATATATAAATAAATAACATATAATTTAGGAGAGTTTAATCATTCGCAAATATATGCGTTTCCACATCCTCATTAAAAAGGACGTATGTTTCCACTCTTAACTTCATAGGTTCACCTCCAATAAATTTGTTAATTAGTATGAAAGTCATACATTTCTCATAAATTTCATTCCAAATAAAGTATAACATATTTTTCTAAGTGTACTTTATCAATGTTTTTTCAGCCTTAGCCTTATCACTGCGAGATGTATATTTTTATAAAACTAATCTATTCGATATTTTTCCACCTTATCACTATAACATGATATAGTTATCCTTTTCACTATGAGATGTATATTTTTATAAAAGTAATGTATTCAATATTTTTCCACCTTATCACTATAACATGGCACACTAAGAGAGGTGGGAAATTATGTGAGGCCGGGCATTGTAAGAAAAATCAAGCTTAAGGTCAGAGGATATTCATGAGATTTTTTATTGTAAGCAAAATATGTATTCACTTGTGGTTTACACATTCTCATCCATCAAAATAGAATTAGGAAAGCAAATGTATTTAAACACACCGAAATGAATTTTATTTGGCCTTTCCGTCCATTCATATTATATCACTAGTACTGACTTCTACACAGCTCATTAGTGGAAATTCATCGCAGGCTTCGTTTCCACATTATTCGGAAGGGCGTAGACCAACCACAGAGCAGACAAATGATAACCACAGAAAGTTGCACAATATTCTACACAGCTCAATACTGGAAATTCATGACATGTTTCGTTTCCACATTAGCAAGACCATGACATGACATGTTTGGTGATGATGTCGAAATCAAACATAATAATTAGCAAGACCAACGACTTGTAACGCGTTTACCAAGTTGGCGTCAAGACTCCAAAGCGCCAAACATTGAAGAGATAGCAGACATAATAACAACATAAAGTTACACAATATTCTACGAGACTCATTAAAGTTATACAATACAATATTCTACACAACAGTAGTGGAGATTCATGACAGGTTTTATTTCTATAAAATTATTTCTTAGCCATTGGTACATCAGGTAAAAAGGAAAATTTATTGAAAATTTTAACAATAATTTAATAAAAATATTCAAAAGTAAAGTTGACGCGATGAAGTGAAAATGACGACATTATTTGTGTGCCTCCCACTTTAATAATCACATTTTTCAATACTAAACCAACTTTTATTAAAATTAAATAATATCTGATTTGCATTTAAAAAAATTTCATCACATTAAAAGACAGGTGAGTCAATTGTGGGCCTTGTCACTTTATAAACTTTTTAAAAAATTGTTTTGGGTAGTCTTTAGTGATTTAATAGATTTAGTATTATATTTTAAAAAATTGTTTTGGGTAGTTTTTAGTAATTTAATAGATTTAGTAACCTGGATGCGGGTGCTCCAATATTCGCCACTGTGCCTAATGTTAACCGGGAGCAACTGCCACCTTGTGATGTTGCACGTGGTGACGATGGGATGATCCTTCGCATGCATGAACCGAAGGATGAGACGATCGCCGCCGCACATCTGTCCAACAAGAATGACGATCATCACATCACCCTGCGAGTCGGCACCCATTTAAGACTACAGGACAAGGGTAATGGTGACGATCCCCTCCCGCGTGTTTAGAATGACGTTTTCCCTTGGCGACTGTGTCCTGCATTCAATTCTGCCACCTTCTATCGACATGTATTCTGCTTCTATCATTGAGTTCTGGCTTTTATCTAAGGATTATTTCGCAGAGCTTGAGATCTTAGGGGTGGCTTACTTTGCAAGTCTCAAAGCGATGACAAGTCGCAACAGGGGGGTTTCTCGTCGGGGCAATAGCAGGAAAAGCTCCAGCCGTAGGCCCAAGGTAGCCATGGACTGGACGATAATGGATGGTTATGCGGATCGAATCTCTACAAGGACTCAAAACCTTATCGACGGGTGGGAGGCACGTAGGGTGGCGGCTCTCCTTGCCTCTGGTAGAAATGGAGGCACAATAAATCATTATTGGTTGCTCAAGAACATGATGAGCAACCTCATTGAGGAAATGGAAGCTAGTTGGCAAGCTAACTCCAGTATTGTTAGGAATATCAATGTCAGTCTGAAAGAGGCGGTGGACCACTCTAACACGTTGGATGCCAATATGACTTGGGACATTTTCTCCCTTGGCAACAACTCTGAACTTTCCAAGCAGAAAAACAAGGAGGTTGATGCTCCTGAATCCCTAGCCACCGAGTCTGCAAAGAAACATTCCAAGGTCAAGAAGAACAAGAGCTCGACCTCTGCAACCCCTACTCGTGATGTTGTTCATGACACTGCTCATGATGTTGTTCGTGATGTTGTTCGTGACGCTGTCCGTGATGCCGCTTCAGATGACCCGCGTTCTCCTGGGTCTCCCTTCCAACTCTGCCCCCTCCGTGCACCTTTGAGGATTTCTATGCATCCTTCCCTATCCTTGAGGAAGATCCAGAGAATTCACCTACAAATCGCTAATTGGAAGGCCGTAGCCCCTGGTCATCTCTGTGACTATCAGCTTCTCTGTTTTCATTTTTTGTATGGTTTAGTTTATAACACTATCAGACATTATGAATATTTAATTTTGGAGTTAGTCCAAATCTTTTTATGGGAAGACCATACTCACAGGGTCTATATTTTGTACTATGTCAGTCATTTTAGCTTTTTTGAGCAATTGGGATGGTGGCTTCATTATCTAAGGCCTCCCCAATCTGCAACAAACTTTACTGCTCATGATGTATATTCTCTTTATGTTAATTAAATTTCTGCCTGCAACTTACAAAAAAAAAAGTTAATAGATTTAGTATTATATTCTATTATTATGTATGGCGTTTAAACAAGGTGGGAATGGGGTAAGGACAGAACAAAAAAGATGCACATCATCGACACTCTAGACTACACCATTATTATCTTATCTTTTATACATAATTTAAATCCAAATTCTATGTTATTCAATACATCATTCAAATTTAAATACCATTATAACATAGTACTAAAATTTAACAACAAAAGGAAGGCCCATTTAAATGTATAATTATGGTTATATAACTAATAAAAAAACCAAACTTTCTAAATTATGTAAACAACTTTTAAGGGTTTGACAACAATTTAGACAAATTATGAAATGTCAACCTCCTGCTATATGTTAATATCAAACAAGTTTCTACATAAATCCAGAACAATACCATTCTCCTATGATTTAAAAGCATCACCAAACGAAAAAACAAAGCTCATGGCCAATCAAACAACACTTAAAAGGAAGGAATTTTTATAAGAAAAGTTCAAAACAAATGATATTCAACAAAAACAATTACATTTGTCCATAATAAAATTTGGAAAAAAATGAGCTCTAGGAACATCATGGGAATAACAATTGAAAATATAGAAATTCGTTGAACACAATAAATAGGAGCAATCTAATCAAGTAACAATTTTCCCTCTCCTATGTGAATTCAAAACTTTGTTGATTTTTTGAGTAACTAATTGGTTTAAAATGGGGCAAAACCCTTAGCAAAATTCCAACATGCACGAAATTTGGATGATGCTGGAACTCTAACCATGCTAAAAAATTGACTTAAAAAAATTTCCTAAACGGGAGTCTATTTGGCACTAACTTAGCTTACTCTCGTCAAATAAAGCATCTTATAACAATTTACGAAAGGAAAAGGGCCATGTATCCTTTTTTTTTTTTACAACAACGGATAACGAGATTTGTATTAAAAAAGAGGGAGAATTACAAAAAGAGGGTGGGAAGACTGATCCCAAAATTGGAGAGCTGGCAAGTCTAGCTCATCACAATCCAGTCTATGCAGGTCATGCAAAAACCTTGTTCTGAGACAGCTGAAGATTTTAACAAACTTCCCTAGGAGCAGACTACAAAAGAAATACATAGTGTGAAAATAGGAAAAGACAAGCTTCTACAAGCTTTCGCAGGTTAAAGACCAAAACCAAAAAGTTCTGTGAGTACATCAACAAGAAGGCAGAAGGATCACCAATTGCCATGGTGCTGATGAGAGTTCTTTTCTTTGTTCCTAGCTGCAACTCCGGCATTATCCTCAGCTATGTCGTGGAGAATAGTGGAACTATTCCTGTAGTCAGTCCTGATTCCATCCACCTTTTCTTCGACGATTCTGAGATTATTGTGCAGAGATTTAATTTGAATGTTCATATCAACCGAGCAAGGACAACCATTCTCAAATTTCCCAACCAGAATAAAAAAATACTCTTTCATCTTACTGCTACTGCTGCGAACTTCGGAGTTCGAGATCTGAACGAAGGTGGAAATTTGAGAAATGGCTTTTTTGAGATCTAAGTTCTCACCTCTGAGCCATCGGATTTGAGTTTCCAATTCCTGCAAGTGTGAATTGACCTCAGAGGGAGGACTGTCCATCCCATGAGGAGACCCCAAGTGGATGAAGCTGCTATTGTCACCTGCAGGATGCAACCAATTCCTTCCATTGCTCGACTCACTGGAGTGACCACGAGCAGCATGCTGCGCCGAACCACCAATGCTCTGTCCCTGAAACACGTCGAGAGGAGTCTAGGTTCGGTCGCTTCTAGGCTCATCATTTCTATGCCTAGATACATGTTGTGAAGAAACACCACGATTATGTTGTGCAGAGCCTCCATTGCTCTGCCCCTGCACCATGTCAAGTGCAGAGACATACCGCTTCATTCCAACCCCTCCTGACTGAACCTGAAGATGTTTCCTACAACGAAGACAATGCAGTGCTGAGAGAAACCCAGATTTATCATCCTCCATAGAAATCCTGAAAACACAAATACAATTCACTACACAGAGGGTCGCAGTGCGAAGGGAGAAATACTGAATGCCACCCTTACCACCTTCGTGCAAGTTAAATGCTGAGGGATGCTCGGGGGAAGGTCGTAGTGAATACATGCATGCGAGATAGATGGAACTTGTCGGAGAAGGATGCCATGTGTTCAAAAAGGACGCAGGAAGGGATCGAGGAGGGGAGGAGGATCCTGAGAGGAACATAGAATGATTTAAATTCGAAAAATTCTTAAGCCTATAGTTTGTAGGATAATGGGAAGTGAGATCCCATGCCGGGGGGGACTTAGCTAGAACAATCATGGGAAAAAATTCAAATAGGCGAGGATTAAGGGACCCAAATTTTGTCAAGGATTTTCCCATTATTCGTCATAAAACCACAATCCAAGCTAACACCTTCATTGGCCATGGCGTCTGCAATCTGATTTTTGTTCCTTAGGACGTGAAGAAAGGTGATGGAGATGAATTCCTTGGAAACATAGGAGAAGAGATGATGAAACTTGGATACAGGATTTGTATGATTTTTGGCTAGAGACCTGGCTTCCCTGATTACCATCATTGAGTCTCCAAGGGCCACAATATCCTTGACATCTTCGCTTCTTGCGATTTCCATTCCTTTGATAAGCGCGAGCCATTCTGCATCATTATTTGTCCTTTTGCTGAGTCCCCAAGCGAATTCTTTCATATTGTTTCCCTCAGAGTCAAGGAGGACTCCTCTCACACCTGCCAACCTGGGATTTCCCTTCGAGGCACCATCAAATAAAAGAGTATGACTACCAAGAGTATTGAGTCAGAGCTGAAGTTCTTTTGGTTCCATTCTGATGTGCCAATTTTGGGGTTTGTTTTTCTTGAGGGAGGGAGACGGTAGAGAAAATTGGGGTGAGATCAAGTGGTCAACCACCCAATTTTTATCTTCCACAGATAATGACTCCCTACTGATGTTCTTCATACCTCTCGAGGAGAGAGAGTCAACCCAGAGTGCTTTTGCTGAAGATAGGACTTTACCAAGGGTGGCCCTGACGTTTTCAAAAATTTCATGGTTTATGGCAGTCCAAAGTTTGTACCAGATGAACTCGGGGAAGGAGACCCAAGATCTTTTGAAGTCTGGCTTCTTGAACAGCGACTTCTAGTAGTATAGGTGCCAGTTTGCAAAGAGATCATTCCAGTTGGTAGGGAGGATTAAGTTTGGTTGGATATCCCGATATGCACGGTGCCAAACATCTTGAGAGAAGCTGCATTCCAGAAAGAGATGATGAATTGGTTACTCTGCCTCTTTGCATAGTATGCATCTGGTCGGTCCTTCAATCCCCCTTTTCCTGATATTTTCGGTGGTGAGAGTTTTCCTATGCGCAAGAGTCCAGAAGAAGGCGTTAACTTTAGGAAGCCCATCTCTGTCCCAGACTTTTCTCCACTTAATATCCTTGATGCTGTGATTGTCAAGAGCATCCATAAAATCATAACCCTCCTTAACAAAGTATGAGCCCTTTTTTCCCCATCCACGCTTATCTCTCTTAGATTGGTGCATTGGAAGAGAACCATGAAACAGGGAGAGGTGTGCATTGTAGTCTTGAAGAAGGTGCTCCAGGAGCTCCATATTTAGCCATCCAATCCATCTTCCTTGACTTGACCAATAGGACAGGTCGAAGAGAGTGTGGATATTAGCTTGCTCCATCCAGTTTTTTAATTCTCGGAATACATGCAACAAGTTAGCGGGCGGCCTGGAGTAGAAATTATCCTTCCAGATATGAATTTGCTTTCCATTTCCAAGGATGAAGGCAGCACGCTTACAAAGGTTCCATATAGTAGAACCTTTTTTGTCATGGTCAATGTTCTCCACACAACGCCTACTACTGCCAAGCATGTATTTTTTATAGAAATTTTCCTTCCACCATGCCCTCTTTCCAGAGATGATCCTCCAGAGGATTTTGGCGCTGAGAGACATATTCATAATCAAGGGATCCTTGATCCTCGCCCCACCATACATTTTGGGCCTACAGACAGTGTCCCAACTAATTAAGTGAAACTTTTTGAAGTGATTAGATTTCCCTCCCTTCCATAAGAATTTGCCGAGTTCTTTCATGATTTCCAACATCACGGACTTAGGGGCCAGAGAAATGGAGCAGGCGTAGGGAGGATAGGCAGAGAGAATGGATTTAATTAGGACAAGTTTACCTGCAGGATTTAGCCACCTGGAGCCCCAAGAGTTGATTTATTTATTTATTTTTTCAATCAACCCATGCCAATCAGCAACTCTTTTGTTCCCCTTGAAGATTGGAATACCAAGGTAATTAAAGGAGTTCCAAGTAACAATTCCTTCAAATCCCAGGATTCTTGCAATTTTTGCAAGAACCCCTTGGGGGCAGCTCTAGCCGTAGATTTTGCACTTGTCTGAGTTAACGTTTCCATCAAAAGCTTTGAGAAAAGTGGTGAGGACCTGGTTGAATCTTTCAGCAATGATGGTGGAGGCTCCCCCAAGAAGAATAGTGTCATTCGCAAACTGAGAGTGGTTAACCAGCTTGACCCATCTGACCATTTTGATTCCATTTAAATCCCACGAATCTTGCAGCAGGCGGATTTTTCTGCTCATTGATTCAACAACAAGGAGAAAGAGGAAAGGAGACAAGGGGCAGCCCTAACGCAGACCTCTTGAAGCTTGAAAAAATTTGGTGGGTCTGCCATTGATTGAGGGGAAAATCGAGGGACTGTTGATGCACACTTTGAACCATGTCACAAATCTTCTAGAGAAGCCAAAATTAATCGTTATTTCAAAAGAGAAAGTGGTGGTTTACTCTTTCAAAGGCATTAGCCATGTCGAGCTTGATGGCCATACCTTGATGCTTTTTCCCAATGCTGGAGTGGATCGCCTCTTGTACAATGATGATATTGTCCATAATTTGATGACCGGCTATGAAACCCCCTTGAGATTCAGAGATAAGCTTCCACATGAATTTTTTCATTCTGGAGGAAAGAATCTTAGAAAGATATTTGTAGGAGGTATTTCAAAGGGAGATCAGTCTGAAACGATCGATGCAGCTGGGGTTCTTCTCTTTAGGGATGAGAGCAAGGAAGGAAGAGTTAGTGGCCCATCCAATTTTGTCTTTCTTCCTGGTCTAGTTGTGCATTCGCTTCAGGTCCTCTTTGATAATATCCCAGGTGGCCTGGTAAAAGTTGATGGTAAACCCATCAGGGCCAGGAGCCTTATCAGCTTGAAGAGACCAGATGGAGTTCAAAATTTCATGCCCTAGAATAGGTTTGGAGAGATCTCTATTAGCATTGTTCAAGATAAGGGTGGGAGTACCCAATAGGAGATCAGCTTGAGCTTTCGAATCAATATCCCCACTTTCCATGAAGAGCTGTGTGGGGGATTTTCCCCTATATGAGGGTCTAGGGGCCAGCAGGTGTTCGAGGGAAGCGCCTGAGAAATAAATTTTTTGGTTTGTTTTGTTGTCCAATAGTTTACAGGCCCATGGTATTGGGTAGCCCGTGGTATTTTCGCATGGTAATTCCCCTTTAAAAGGAAGACATTGTAATATGGTTGTGTAATGTATGGTATTGTATTGTACTGTGAGAGAGACTGTGAGAGAGTGAAGAGGAAGTTTCAGCAGATGTGATGTAGGTTGTATCCCTTCATTTGTTCGACTATATAATAATAAGGTCTAGAAAATTCTTCTTTGGACATATCCTATATTGGGTGAACCACATTATATTGGTGTCTCTCTTGTAATGTGTTAAAGTGTTTTATATTTGCATCTTGTTTATTTTTATTGCTCTGCGATCATCTTTTTCTAACAGAACAAGTGCCATAAGTGTAGAGTATGTGATGAAGTGGAGGTAGACATGGTACTATTGGATGTTTTTTGGTGTAATGTTTGGAATCCCCTACATGTATATGAGGGATGTGATATTCATGAGGAGAGATAGCCAACACCACTTGATCAAGGATATTAAATCCTTCATCATCAATGCACACAAAGGTAAATCGAAAATATCTCTAGGAAATGACAACTAAGTGAAAAAAATGATCAGTTCAAGTAGGGAGTTTGTATTTATTTTCTTAAGGAAAAATAAAGAAGAAGGTGAATCAATTAAAGTGAAGGCATTCCTGGAGGGATGAACCAAATACTAGAAACATTAGTTGGAGATCCTTTTGAAGGCATACAGAGAAGTGTTCTAGGAGCCTAAGGGGATACCTCCTAATAGGGAGGTGGATCACAAGGTACAATTATTGTTGGATTCTCCATCACTAAGCATCAAACTATACAAATAGTATTTCGTATAAGCAGAGAAAGTGAAGAAGAATTTGTAGCAGTTGTTGGAGTAGGGTGTGATTCGACCAAGCACCTTATGTTGTGGGTTACCTATCATCATAGTATCCAAGAATGATGGGACTTGGAGGATGTACAATCACTACAAAGCATTGAAAAAGATCACAATCAAGAATTGGTACCGTCTTCCCAAGATCGATTATCTGTTGGACCAGTTGCAATGTGCCAAATAGTTCACCAAGTTGGATCTCAAATTGGGATACCACCAAGTACGTGCGAAGGATGAAGACACTTGGAATACCTACTTGAAGACTAAGCAAGGTATATATGAATGGTTAGTAATGTCATTTGGTTTATGCAATGCACCAACTACATCTATGAATTTGATGGATGATGTATTATGCCCTTTTTTAGATTTGTTTGTTATAGTATATCTATATGCCATATTGGTTTATAATGCTACCTGGAAACAAAAAATATCACATCTTAAGCAGGTGTTAGAGACTCTAAAAAACACTAGTTGTTGTCTAATTTGAAGAAATGAGAGTTCACCAAGTAGTCATTGGTGTATTTGGGATATGTGATTGGTGGAGGAGAACTTAATATTGATCCCGCAAAGATGGAGGCCATCACTAAGTAGCCTACTCCTACAAATGTCACTGAGGTTAGGAGATTTTTGCAGGTGGCACAATACCTTCGAAAGTTCATAGATTTCTTATTTGTTGTGAATGCACCCCTCCATTCCATAACATCCAACAACAAGGCATTCCAGTGGGGGAAGAATCAACAAAAATACTTTGAATAGCTCTAGTGAAAGATCAATTAGGCACTAGTTCTTGCATTGCCTAATTTGCAAAAGCCTTTCAAATTTGAGACATAGGCAAGTTGGTATGCCATGGGAGTAGTTCTAATGAAAGGAGGAAGGTTATTATGCTATCATTATGAAATGTTTCATGGGGATTTCTAAACTACCCTACCTACGTCAAGGAACTATATGCTCTGGTTCAATTTGTTAATAAGTGGAAGCACTATCTGATGGGAAAGGAGACCATCATTCACACTAATCGCCATTGTAGTATTTGCATGCCTAGAGTAAGCTACAACATATCGGGCATCATAAGTCGATGAGATTATTACAAAAATTCCATCTAATCATAAAGTATAACATGGGTAGTATGAAAAAGATGGAAAACATGCTCTCAAGGCCACCTACAACCAAGATTAAATTTTTGGGAATACAAGATGAAGACTTCAAGGAGGTATTCCAACAACTTCAAGTCCATTTCCATGTAGAAGAAGGTGAAAACAAGGCTGACTATCATCTCTAGGATGAGTTACTCTATAAGTTGGACAAGCTATGTGTTCCTAAAGGCAAGAGCTTGCAACTTATCAGAGAGGCACACACCTCCAAAGTTGCAAGGCATTTTTGGTGTATGGAATACAATTGCAAACTTATAGAGGTATGTTTACTAGCCTAGAATGTAAGAATATTTACCTCAATTTATTAGAGGATGCATACTTTATTGTACAACAATACCAACAATAGGAATCAAGGTCTATAGGATCCCTTACATGTTCCTATGAGACCATGGGAGAGCATCTCCTTGGATTTTGTGGATGGTCTTCCAACCACTAGGAAGGGACATGACTATTTATTTGTGGTAGTTGATATATTCAATAGGATGTGCATTTGTATGCCTTGTAAAAGGACCATCAATGGACAAAAATCAACAAACATGTTTTTTTAACAGTATTGGGTGAACTTTGTGATACCAATGAGCATCACCTCATATAGAGATACCATATTTCTTAGTACATTTTGGACTACATTTGGGAAAATATGGACACCAAGTTGAAGATATCTACAACATTCCATCCAGAAACATATGGGAAAAAAGAAGTGGTCAATATGACTTTGGTACAACGCTTTAGGGGTTACAATCAGAAACATCTGAAGACTTGGGATGAAAATGTGATCTACATCCAACACTTATATAACAAAGAAGTACACACTTCCATTGGGAAGCTCCCTTTTGAAACTTGTTTTGGATACTTGCCACCTTCACCTCTAAATGCCATTTATGGATAGAAAGGGGGAGTGATTAAAGACACCGCAAGTGAATCAGTAAGAGATGAAAACTTCATTGACAATGCGGAGAATAACTCTTGAATGATAATTTTATTGATAATGGATGTTATTTTTATACAATATAAAATTATTGTTGGTCTTCATATTCCAACTTGTCCATTGGAGTAAGGATACTCTTCATCTTCTCTAATACGTTTGTATTAGATTTCTAAACCCCCCCCCCTTAATCCAAAGGGATGTTTATGAGTTCAAGCATGTTTCTAAAATTTTCAAACTTTTATATTCCAAGAGATTTGATGAAGATGTCTATGATTTGTTTGTTCATGGAGAAATGTTGAAAATGGACTATATTGGCCTCTACATGATGTTGAATGAAATGATACTTCGCATTGATGTGCTTGGTTCTATCATGGAATATAGGTTTCTCAGCCAACTTGATTGCAAAAGTGTTTTTGATTAGTAAGGGAGTGGTGTAATATTGTTTCTCCTACAAATATCAAGTATCTTCCTGAGCCACACAATCTCCTTCATTTCTTTTGAAGCAACCACATCTTCTTCCTCTATTGTTGAATCTATTGGAATTGACTATTTGTAATATCTTCAGGAGACATCTACTAATACAAAACTCACAAGGTAGCCAGAAGTAGATTCTCATGTCTCTTTGTCTCCATCAAAGTCAAAATTAGACTACCCAATAAGTTTGAATACATCACCTTCGAATACTTGATTCCAAATTATTGTTTCCCCTTCAAGTATCTTAGAACTCTTTTGGTAGTAAACTAGTGTCCTTGACAAGGTTTTTGCATGAACCTTGAAAGGATGCAAGAATATATGAAATATATAATATGGTAGTGGTAAGTTACAAAATAATTCCCACGACCTATCGGTAGTTGGTTAGACCCTCGAATTCTTTCCCTTCATTCGATTTCAGATTCAACTTATATTCCATTGGAGTGGAGAGAGGTTTGCATTCTATCATGCAAAATTTGTTCAACTATTCTCCAATGTACTTCTTCTAGGAGATGAATATATACTTAGGATGTTAAGTCACTTCAATTCCCAAGTAATAGTGAATATGTCCCAGATCTGTCATTTCAAATCCCTCCAAATATTTCTTTATGTATGCAATATAAATTTCAATGTTTCCTATCATCAAAAGGTTATCTACATAGACCACAAGATACACAACGAATCTTACAACTTTCTTTACAAATAGCGTTGCATCATCAAGATTAAAATGCTTGAAATTCAACTTTAGAAGATGGTCGGTCATATTTTCATACCATAGATGAGGTGCTTATTTCAGGATGTAAAATGACTTGATGAGATTACATACCTTATGCTCTTTCCCTTTCAGAACAAAGTTTTATGGTTTAGATGTGAAGACATTCTCTTTCAAGTATCCATTCATGAAATATATTTTCAAATCCATTTGATGAAATTTCCACCCATTATATGCAGCCAAGGACAATAAGGTACAAATGGTATCCCATTTTGAAATGGGCGAGAATGTCTCTTCATAGTCAATTCCTTCCTTATGTGCATATCCTTTAACCGCAATACTTGCCTTGGTATTTTCATTTGATTCATTTGATATGTATTTGTTCTCATATACCCACTTGCATCTAATTGGTTTGGTTCCAATTGGAGGGACAACTAGCTTCTAGGTTCCATTCTTCATGAGCACATCATACTCTGTTGATCTTTTATTTCTCTTTGACAGACCCGGGCGTGCGGTAATCTTTTAGACCAACAGAACCCTTAGCTCACTGGCCCTTTCGGCAACAGGTCGCAGAAGCGACCTGAGGTCTCACCCGAAGTGATTCTAATGGGAGGCAGAAGACTCAAGTGTCCTCAGCCAAGTTCCGAGGCATCCAGGGTGCTCAAACCCACCTTAACCCCTTTCACAGAAGCTGTCTATCTCATTCCATTACTCCGGCTACGCCTCTGTCTTATCGCAGTACGCAGGAAATGCGATAAGTCTTTCCCTATGTGAACCCGTCTAGCGATACCCAGGATATCGTAGGTGCGATGTCTTGCCCTTCTAGTTCCTGCGGCAAGCGAACTTTGGCCGCTTCCTGGGCTAACAGGTGGTCTTAGCTATCCTTATCCTGGTACTGCAGTCAGCAACAGCATTCAGCCTACAAGCCTCACCCTCACTACTGAAGTCGACCCTTGATATCTCGCAACACGTAACTAGGTAGAACATTACTTTGCGCAATGTCTAAATAAACCATTCATGCCTCATATTCAGTTCTTACTCGCACATTAACCTCTGTTTAACAATTATATAGTTCGCAAAGAGGTTAGCTACGATTATCGCACTTGTTATACATCATTCAGAAGTTAACTGACGACCATGTACATTACTTATAACAGATTGAAGCATTCATATATAGCACAACCACATGAATGAGAATAATGGCTACACAATTACAATAGTGCTACTTAGATAAGCACATTGATACTCCCAGGGCAAAGGCTACGCCCAGGGGAACTGCGGTTCTTGTTTACAACTCTGGGGAATAAACACAGCTCCGTTCCACTCTTTACAATAGGGGTCTTCTCGGAAACTCCACCTCAGTGGGAGCCCTTCTCTATAAACCTCTTTTCTCTTCTTGCTTTTACAGTGCACTCTCTCCCTCTCGCAATCCCAGCGGATTGCACTATCTCTCAACAGGTCGGCCCTTGTATTCTCAGGGATGTTCAGACTTGCAACAACAAAAGACTTGACTAGCATCTACCTGATGTCTCTATCGCTATGTGGCCAACCCCTTATCCTATAAAAAGACTACTATATATAGATGGCCCGAAGGTCTCATCGCAGTTACAAAACTGTGGGCCTTATCCCAACAGTGACTCAACCCTAACCACTTACAGTAAACTGGCTGTACTTCCATGGCCGCCTTCTGTCTTGTCGCCGCTTCCTGCAGTCCTTAGTCTTTAATGCATCGACCCGTTGCTTCTTCTTGGTTCACGCAACGCTGACTGTAGTCCTTCGTCTTTATGAGGGTAGCTGAACCCTCTCTTCATCTTCGGCGCCTTTATTGCAGTGGTTGAGCTCTCCCTTCGGCCTCTTCTTTGTACCACATGCTTGACTTTTCTGTACCTATCGCCGTGATTCCCGCCGGAATTTGCGCTACGGCGATATCTTTGTCTTACCGCCAAAATTGGTACTTTCCCTCCAAAATTAGTTATCCTTCCCAAAATTAGCAGCTTCCTAACTGCTGCGGAAGTTCTCTCCAACAACTCCCCTAACACTTACTTGTGGCTCGTCCCCGAGCCACTCGCAACAACAGCCTGATTCATCTGCCTAAGCTTATCCTTTGCTGCTCGTGAGATTGCTGCGAATTGTGCCTTAAGCGCTTTGATACTTTCATCCATGTGTGTTACTTCTTCCTGCGCTGCGCTAAGAAGCTCAGCGGTTACCAAGGAGTCCTCTGTGCCCTCAATGACTCCTTTACTTGAGGTGAAGCTTTTCACCTTTTGCTCCAGTTCATCAACCAGATGTGCGATGTTGCTTTCATGCGGGCTAACTTCGTTAGCCAGGTTGATCTGTTGTTCTCTGTATTTCTGCACCTGCTGCTGAATTTGTGTGATTTCTCCTTTCTTTCTTATCTTCGCAAGAGCACTCAAGCCCTTGTATTCTTCTTCAGCTTTTGCTATCGCATCTTCACAGTGCTTAATGTGCTGATCAAGCTGGGCCTTCTGTGGGAGCTCCTCTAGCTCCAGCCATGTCTTTGATGCATCTTCCAGGATGGCCTCTGCTGCTTCCACCCGACAGTGCATCTGTGTCTGTACAACTCTGAAAGCTTGCACTCGTGCTTCTTGGATTTCCTCTGGGGTAGGTGGCTTATTTGCTTCAAGTGCAGCAATCTTTGCTTCGTATTCTTCCTCCATCTTCCTCTTCTCTTCATCTAGAGCCTTTGCTCTTTCTGCTATTTTTCTGATCTTTTGAGTTATTTCTAACTCAGGCCTGATATCGCACTGCGGAAGCTCTGCTGCGATATTCTTTAAAACAAGAGAGACATCCTGCTCTCGCTGAACATATTGCGTCAACTGGGCACTCTCTGCCTCATGCTGCGCAATGAGCTGCACATTGTCGTGAGACAGCAAAATATTTTGCTCATATGTGACTTGTTCTCTGTGCCTCAGCTCCGTGCCTATCTGCTGGAAAATTTCATACAACTGATCCATAGGTACTTCTGGTAGGTTCACCTCAAGAGGATGAACCATCTGCACCTCCATAGGTACAGGGAACTTAATACTTCCTGGCGGTATACGAACAATGTTCGTGCGGTCCTTTGCAATGCTTTCTTCTCTGCTCTGCGAAGGGGGCTGCGAACTTTCTGCGACTGTAGTTGGAGCTGGCTGAATCTGCATGGAAGCAGTCTTCTCAGTGATTGCCTTCAACTCTCGCAATTTGTTGTCAAGGCTGATGCGCATACGATCCTGCGATGACTGAATCGCAGCGAATTTATCCCGCATCTTCTCCTGTATTCGGCTGGCGATGAGATCATACTCATCCTCTGTCATGACTGGTGCCTGCGGTTCGTCGGAAGTAACCGCCTTTGTTCTCTTCTTCTTTGCTCGCACCGGAGAAGGGCCTTCAATAGCCTTTCTCTTAGAACCCATTGGTTCTTTCTCTTTGTCTTTAGGATCTACCTCCTGAGCATCTTCTGGGTCCTCGGCTGGGGGATCAACTGGAACTAGGCCAGAGGATAGATCATCATACATTTGTTTCATGTCCTCATCGAAACAGTTCTTAATGGTATCTTCGACCTGCTGGATGTCCATGCGATATGGGCCGGGGGCCCATTCGTTGTGTTTCCTGAACCCTTTGGGTCTGATGTAGGTTTTATCCCTGTCGACCTTAAATTCCAGCTTGGACTGATAAAGATCAACGACCGGCGAGTCGACACGCGGAATCGTTGCGACGGATTCAAGCAATAGCGTATAATATTCATGGAATACCATTGCGTTATTCTTGTGCTTCTCTGAATGATTACTCGCCCAAAGATTGGAGTACCTCGACCCTCTGCACGCCCCTGGTGCCAGCTGTGGAAACTGCGAGTTGGGCGGCTCCTTCCATCCAATGAAAGCCATAAGGATCAGCAGCCACGAGAAGTGGAAGCTGTGAAGTGGATCCTGCTGTGCTTGCGCACAGTCTTGAAAGAAACTATTCAGCAAAAATAAACTCCAGTTGTAAGGTTTACCATTTATGACTTCGATCGCTAGGCGGATAACTGAGCCTGTGACCTCCTTCGGCCTCACCTTGAGAAGGAGTTTTCCGGCCAACAGACTAACAGTAAACCGCAAGGCGTCATCTTGTATTGAATTGACATCGTAGGCGCGACCTCCTCTTTGCAGCTTATACTCCGCAACCTGCTTGGTTGAGAGTCTGGTATCCTTTGTGGCGCCATCAATATTTATCTGTGGGTCAAAACCAGTCTTCGACAGACCGGTAATGCGGTGAACGAGATCAACATTGACATCTATTCGGTTACCCAACCATAAGTAACCACCATGCACGCATGAAAGTAGCGTCCGCACCACAGCATTGACCTCCGGGCCCCGTCCAAAGTGTGGGATCTCCAGGAGATTGAGCAGTCCCGACGGTACTAAATGGCTTACATGGTCCTTGGGGACGAACTCATCGTGCTGTGTCCTTGGGTTCCTCTGAATCGTCATATAACGATCGCGGCGGAATTGTGGGTACAGCATATAATCTCTCAGATTATAATCAGTAAACTTAACAGCATGCATATTCCCCCACAAGTTACCTTCTTCCTTCACTCGGTTATCCAGCGGCGGGAGTATGAGTTCATACTTAAAGTCTCTTGGAAGGACGATCGCTGGCGCATTCTCTACTCTCGGTGGGAAGTATAGGGTAGTGACTGTAACTTCTTCCGGAAGTTCCTGCTCCGGTTCCTCTGACTCTGTGCTATTCAGGGTCTCGCTACGTTCCATATTAGCTAAGGTTCTCGGCGACTGGCGTATGGTCGAAGAGCCAGCAGCAATTTTCTTTCCTTTCTCCGCCACAACTGAAGTCATAGCGCACTCAATTCCACCCCTTTGGAATCTCTGCAACACGTCTTCGAGAGGCTCGTCTGGCGCGAGGCGCCTTCCCCTGTGGTACTCTGGGCTTCCTATGATTGCTAATCTTACTGCAAATCAGAGTCTGCAACTGTTTTTGATTTCCCTGCTCAGACTCTGCTAAGAATACGTTTGGCTCGGCTCAGCTGCGCTCAACTCTTTTGGTGAAAATGACTAAGTAGCCCCGTGCTTTGAATAGGACGTGTATTTATCCTACGGCGGAATTTCAAATGGCAACGGACCAGTAACTGGACCCGTTGGCGACATTTAATGTATAGACAAGACAGCACCCCGCGCCTATTTATTGCAAATGTCGTTTGAAATTTTGCTGGGAAATTGTGCGTCGGAGTGGTGTCGCATCGGATTTTCCAAATCTAGAAGAATCGTCGTACTGCTGCCAAATCTTAGTACAACAGCTACTTGTCAGCCGTGCAGTTAATGCTTGTCAGATGGCGAAGTGACTAGCCCTCTGATCAATTCAAAATTTGATATCGCATCAACCTGTTTTCTGTCCTCTGCGATACGATATCGCATCGTCTGGAAGTGGAAAGTGCCAAAAACTCGCCTCATATCAAAATGGTCGCAACCACCAGGAAAACTGGCTGCGAGTTCTTACCTGAAGTATTTCCCGGTGTAGACTCCTTAGGGTGCGATGCTTCATTTCAACTCCACTGAGCATCTGCACCACTAGCTTCCTTTCTGGGCTAGGACTGGGAGGTGGCATGGCCTTCGCGATACAGCTTAAGCCGACTGCCATTGATCAGGGTAGGAAGAAACTCCCCACTCATAGTACAAAGCTGTATAGCACCTCCATCTGTTATTTGCTGGATTTGATATGGTCCTAACCAATGAGTTTTGAATTTTCCAGGGAACTTTATAAACTTACTGTCATAAAGGAGTACCAAGTCTCCAAGCTGAAAGGTTTTGTTCTTGATATGCCTATCATGCCAAGCTTTTTCTCGTGCTTTCTGCACTTTTTGATGGAATCCTGCGATAAATCTGTCTTCCTCCAGATTGAGCAGCTGTGCCAATCTCTCCTCTAAAGTATCAGAATCAGCCATCTCTGTAAGCTGAGCAATCCTTAGACTGGGTAAGATGTATTCCATAGGCATAACAGCCTCTTGTCCATATACCAGGCTGAAAGGTGTGTGCCCTGTTAGTTTCTTACACGTGGTCCTGTAAGCCCATAATACAGCATTAACTCTGAGGTCCCAATCATCCCTTTGACTGTTACAAATCTTTGTAAGAGCATGTTCTAATATCTTATTGAAAGCCTCCACCGTACCATTAGCTTGAGGGTGGTAAGGTGTACTCTTATGGTGCTGTATTTCAAATTCCTCTGTCAAGGCTTCTATGGTGCTATTCAAAAAATGTGTGCCTTGATCACTCATCAAAGTCACTGGGCATCCAAATCTAGTGATGATGTTTTCAAAAATAAATTGTGCTGCTGTAGCAGCATCACAATTCCTGACTGCTTTTGCCTCAGCCCACCTGGTGAGGTATTCTGTTGCTGTAATTATATATCTTGCACCAGTTCGTTTTCCTGGGGGGTTAATAGGACCCACGAAGTCTATGGCCCACTTATCAAATGCGCGTAGCGTTATCTGTGGTCGCAACGGCATTTCATCTCTTCTGGAGGGCTTTCCTGTCCTTTGGCAGATATCGCATGATCTGCAAAACTCTTTACTGTCTTTATGTAATGTAGGCCACCATAGTCCGGCTGCTAGGATCTTCTGAGCGGTTGGCTTCCCTACGAAATGGCCTCCTGCGATGCCCGAATGTGCTTCCTTAAGAATGGTCTGTTTCTCGTGGGGCATAACGCATCTGCGCAAGATTTCATCTGGTCCTAACTTATATAGGTGTCCTGCAATCAGGGTGAAGTCTGCTGCTTTCACCACTAATTGTTTCTTTTGTTGCTTGGTAAACTCAGGTGGTGCCCACCCTGTAGTAAGGAATTGAATTATGTCTCCATAATATTCATCTGCGACCTGAATGGAGAATAATTGCGCATCAGGCAAGTTGTCCTCTAAATTACTTGGTTCTTCACCTGAGTCTAGCCTTGACAGGTGATCAGGTCCTGCATTTAGTCTTCCTGGCTTAACAATAATTTCGAAATCATATTCCTGGAACAACAATAGCCATCTGCATATTCTTCCCCCTAACACTGGCTTATTGACCAAGTACTTTAATGCAGAATGGTCGGTGAACATCTTGAACGGGGCACCCAATAAATAGTGCCGAAATTTCTGTAAGGCATACACCATTGCTAACCCTTCTCTCTCTGTGGTGGTGTAATTCTTCTCAGCTGTCGATAGTCTCCTGCTCGAATATGCAATAGGGTGGTCAATACCCCCTTCGCCTGGTTGCGTGAGAATAATGCCCAGTGCGATGCCAGATGCATCCACATGAACATGAAAAGGCTTGTTCCAATCTGGAAATACCAGAATAGGTGCTGTAACCATTTTTTCTTTTAGAGCGTCAAGACTCTTCTGACATTCCTCATTCCACTGAAATTTGATATCCTTCTTCAATAATTTCTCCATTGGTGCGGTAATCTTGGCATAACCTTTGATAAACTTTCTGTAATACCCAGTATGACCAAGTGTAGTTCTCAGCTGCTTTACTGAGTTAGGTGCTGGTAAATTGACGATGATGGCGATCTTCGCAGGATCTACCATCAAGCCTTGTCTGCACACAATGTGACCCAACAACGTACCAAAAGGTGCACAAAATATACATTTTTTTAAGTTAAGGGAAATCTGGTGCTGTCTACATTTTTCAAACATTAATCGCAGGTTTCCTATGTGCTTCTTGACTAGTCCAAATACAGTCCAATCATCAAAATAAACTTCTAGAAATTGATGGATGTATTCCTTAAAGACAGCAACAACTACTCTAGAAAAAATTGCTGGGGCATTCTTAAGACCAAAGGGCATTACCGTATACTGAAAGGAGCCCCATTCTGTCGCAAATGTGGTCTTGTGCCTGTCGTCTGGATGGATTCTTATCTGGTGATAGCCTGAAAAGCCATCAGTAAATGAATAGATTTCTTGTCCTCCAACATTGTCTAAGACTTCATCAGTGAATGGTGTCGGAAATGGGTCATGCAGCGATGCATCATTCAGTTTGCGCAAGTCGACACAGATCCTGATGTCTCCTTTTGTTTTCTTTTCTTGTACTACCATGGGACTAACCCACTCACTTTCTTCAACAGGTTCAATGATGCCTGCTGCTAGCATCTTATCTATTTCATCTTTGACTTTTGCTTTATACCGCGGATTCAACCGGTATGGGCGTTGCTTAACCGGCTTAGCGTCCTCCTTAAGCGGTATTCTCATGACTCCGAGGTCACCCACTATTCCCTTCATTTCTGTAAAGTTGGTAGGAAATAGGTCCTGATACTCATGTAATAGGTCTGTGATTTGGCCAATTGTCTCATCATCCCAGTAATCTCCAATAGAGGCAAACTTAGGGTCTGTTTCTGTGCCAATATTGCTCTTTCTGATCTTGATTGGTTCTGTTACAGCTGGGATTTCTAAGTGCGGACCTTCAACTTCACGCATACCTTCTGTTTCTGCGATATTGATACTGCGAGGATCTTCATCCTCATCGCTTGAGTCTTGTGCACAGTTGTAACATTCCAGTGCATGTTCCATCTGAATAGCCCACTCGGGTTGCGAATCCGCTGGTAATGGGCAATCCTCAAATATTTTAGTCTTTATGATCTTCAAGGCCCGATCAATGCTTGGATGCTCAGATTCGAAACTGAACGTGACCAAGAAGTTTTCAATCATAATAGGCCATGAGATAGTTCCTTTTCTTAGCTCTGTTTCTGTATACCAGTTCCGTGGAACTGTATCCAGTGTATGGATAAACAAATGGACCCATTCTTCTGCTGGAATTTCTAGCCAACTCTGTTCACAGTTCATAATGTGTGTTCTGGGATCACTCTCCCCTGTATATTTCCGCTGTGTGCAGTTTCTTTCCTTAGAGAATCTAATGCGCATCAATCTCTTACAATCGTACCATGATGCGATATGTTCCTTGTGTGTGTACCACCATCTTGCAGGTGTGGCTCGAACTGCAAGGTCAAAAACCTCCATCCTCTGCTCTTGAGGGATCTCCTGCTCAAACTGCTGCAAAAAATCATTGACATCTGCTAATCCATCAAAAGTTGGAATATACCTGTTTTCTGTCCCAATCCATCGCAGTGATTTAGTCATGAATGCGCATCTGCGAATAGAGACTTCGTGGAGTCTATTTTGCCAATTTTCTAAGCCAACATCTGAATCTGATGTGCAAGAGCTATCACATCTCCAGCTGATATGTCCATCAGCTGTAGGATCAATGTAGTCTGTCTGATTAGAAGTCATTTGGTACAAATTTTCCATGTTATGCACCTCCTCTTCTGCTTTGATTGGCTCGATGTAGCGAGGACCCTGTAAAGGATCTAATGGTGCGATAACCCGGACTTGAGCATCTTCAAACGTCATCTGCCTTTTCTTTAAGTTGATAACAGCCTTGTTATCAAAAGCCCAATCAATACCTAATAGAGCTGGGTAGGGTTTGGTGTCACCAATAATTTCTATAATCTCAAAATCGGCATATGTGTGAACTCCGTCGATGTCCACTGGGACATGCGATAGGCGACCCATCGGTGATATTCTCTGTTGATTAGCTAGTCTGAGATGGATAGGGGATCTGCTTAGTTTTGGACTTCCCATCTGTTCCCATGTCTGTTTAGTCAAGACATTTACTTCTGAACCTAAGTCTAGGATAACCTCATCCATTTCAAATAGGCCGATCTGCGCTGTGAGCCTCATCTCTCTTCCTGTCCTTGTATGGCCCATTATATGGTGAATGGTGCGCTGTGTATTGCTCACAGAAGGGCTCTGTTGACATTGGTCAATAACTTTCTGAAGTTCCTCTACAGCTTTCCCATTTCTTAGAAGTTTCAAACAACTCTGCAAGAAGGACTGTACACTCCCGGTCAATTCCTCTTCGTCGCATCTGCCAGATGTGCTAGCCTGTGGTATCTGCGTAGTACTAACATCCTGCGGTGGTTTCCGTGGTATACCCTGAGATGGTAATAATAGTGATCTGGGCGGTGTCTGTTTAGCAAAGGAAGTCTTAGTTTGTTGAAATGCCTCCTTATTTTTCTGTAGATCAAGTGGGATAGGTTTTCCTGGAGCTTTGCGCACCCACTGCGTTCCTGTCGTTTTTTCCACGTCCTGCGATATGTTGCTCGTAGAGAGGCCACTGCGAGTTACAATATTGACCCGTGGTTCAGTTTCATTCTTCTCAGCAGCGATAAACTGGATAGTCTGATTGGTTGCTGGCTTGGCGTCCTTGATCTTAGCTATCAGTATGGGACATTGCTCTATTGTGTGATCATAAGATTTACAATACTTGCATGTTGTAGTAGGGTTTTGACAGTCTCTAGCGTAATGTCCTGTGCCTCCACAGTTATAACAGGTGATAGTTCCACGGCCACGGCCAGATTCATAGCCTCCTCCGCGTCCTCGGCCTCTGAAATTTCCTCCACGGCCTCCCTGATTCGGATCAGTTTGTGCACGTACTGCTGGTCCGGATGCTTCTGACTGAACTCTGTAGAGGTCGTGCTTCCTTTCTATCATTAACTCATAAGCTCTACAATTGTTTTCGTCATGTCCCACAGATTTACAGAAGTTGCAATATAGGTTCTTTGGTGTCTGCACATATTTCTGAAGGAGAGGGCATTCCTGAGGACTGTGTCCTCTCGTTCTACAAATCTCGCACCATGGCCCCTGGTTCTGCATCAACGGGTTAGGAGCTCCACTGGCGATATAGTCAGCAAAGACAGGGCAGTTATCCTTACTGTGTCCCTGCGCTTTACACTTAGTACACCAAATTTCATGCGCAACCTCCTTTCCTTTCTTAATTTCGTGCAGCTGTAAGGTGAGGTTAGCTAGCTGATTTTGCAGATTAGTGATACCGGTGCTAGTTTCTGCTAGAGGTGAAGCCTCTAGTTTCATTGCCATTTCTAATGCTTCATCTTGTGTATTTAATTTCTGTTGCATTAGCGGGAGTCTGATGTGTGGTAATATTGCTGCGATAAACCATTCTTTATGCTGTTGAGGCGCAAGCTCAAAGCTTACCTGATCAATGAGGGTCTTGAATCTCTGGTCAAAATCCCAAACCGTCTCCGTAGGCAATTGTTTAATATCCTTAAGTTCTGCTATGCATTGTGACTCGGATTTAGGTTTTTTAAACTCTTTAATCATAGCAGTTCTAACCTGTGCAAGCGTTCTGTTATGGCCAGTGGTATACTTCATATACCAAGTTAATGCTCTGTCTCTAAATGTGGTGGCCAGCTAGACAAGCTTGACATTATCATCTTGTATTTGCTTAATGGTCCATATGGCTTCGCATAAGAACCAGTGTTGCTCAGGGTCCTCCGACCCTGTACCTTTGAATGTTGGTAGCTTCATATCGTCTCCCATTCTGCTTCTAGATGGTGGGTTCTGGTTTGCTGTATGACTACCACTCGGCTGTGTAGATGTGGAGGGTGTAGCGGTAGTATTCGCTGTATAAGAGCTACTGGAAGGGGTTCCTGCGGGATTATTCTGAGTTCCGACTGGCTTTTGAGGAGTCCTAGGATTCTGACTCTGCTGTCTCGGGTGATCTGAACTGTCTTCTTCAGAAGAAGATGACTCGTTGACTCTATATCTTTTACCACTACGTGTATGTCCAAGATACTCGTAATCACTTTCAGAGTCTACTGACATTACAATATCATGCTACAATTCATCTGAGAGTATATCCAGTACTCCTTTTTCATATAGTAATTGCTTAATGGACAGACTTAGAGAATTTAGGTACTTACCGCGATAACCCTTGAAGAAGTACCGTTCTGCTGCGCTGAAACTCTTTCTCTGATCAACCGCGAACTCTGTGATGAAGCCGTCCAGCAGACTCGTAAGCCAGAAGTCTACTGCGCGTGAGATGGGGTTATCGACACCCTTCAAGGTCTGAATCAGCTCTGCTGTCCAGACAACTTCTCGCCTCTTCTTGACACCGCTGTTGTCAACAAGCTTTGATAACCAACCATATAACTCAATAGCATAAGTTACGAAGAATATCTCGTGAAGATCTGTAAAAATGTGCTTCTGTAGCCAAGCCTCAGTGCTCAGTCTAGGATTCTTGTTTTCTTTTGCAGCAAACTCTCTTTCTTTTGACTCAACCCACTGGTTAAGTTCTTGCTTGGTAGGATGCCAACAGAACATCAGCTCAATGTGTTCAAATCGGCAACGGAACCATTTGTTGATCTTTTATTTCTCTTTGACAGACCCGGGCGTGCGGTAATCTTTTAGACCAACAGAACCCTTAGCTCACTGGCCCTTTCGGCAACAGGTCGCAGAAGCGACCTGAGGTCTCACCCGAAGTGATTCTAATGGGAGGCAGAAGACTCAAGTGTCCTCAGCCAAGTTCCGAGGCATCCAGGGTGCTCAAACCCACCTTAACCCCTTTCACAGAAGCTGTCTATCTCATTCCATTACTCCGGCTACGCCTCTGTCTTATCGCAGTACGCAGGAAATGCGATAAGTCTTTCCCTATGTGAACCCGTCTAGCGATACCCAGGATATCGTAGGTGCGATGTCTTGCCCTTCTAGTTCCTGCGGCAAGCGAACTTTGGCCGCTTCCTGGGCTAACAGGTGGTCTTAGCTATCCTTATCCTGGTACTGCAGTCAGCAACAGCATTCAGCCTACAAGCCTCACCCTCACTACTGAAGTCGACCCTTGATATCTCGCAACACGTAACTAGGTAGAACATTACTTTGCGCAATGTCTAAATAAACCATTCATGCCTCATATTCAGTTCTTACTCGCACATTAACCTCTGTTTAACAATTATATAGTTCGCAAAGAGGTTAGCTACGATTATCGCACTTGTTATACATCATTCAGAAGTTAACTGACGACCATGTACATTACTTATAACAGATTGAAGCATTCATATATAGCACAACCACATGAATGAGAATAATGGCTACACAATTACAATAGTGCTACTTAGATAAGCACATTGATACTCCCAGGGCAAAGGCTACGCCCAGGGGAACTGCGGTTCTTGTTTACAACTCTGGGGAATAAACACAGCTCCGTTCCACTCTTTACAATAGGGGTCTTCTCGGAAACTCCACCTCAGTGGGAGCCCTTCTCTATAAACCTCTTTTCTCTTCTTGCTTTTACAGTGCACTCTCTCCCTCTCGCAATCCCAGCGGATTGCACTATCTCTCAACAGGTCGGCCCTTGTATTCTCAGGGATGTTCAGACTTGCAACAACAAAAGACTTGACTAGCATCTACCTGATGTCTCTATCGCTATGTGGCCAACCCCTTATCCTATAAAAAGACTACTATATATAGATGGCCCGAAGGTCTCATCGCAGTTACAAAACTGTGGGCCTTATCCCAACAGTGACTCAACCCTAACCACTTACAGTAAACTGGCTGTACTTCCATGGCCGCCTTCTGTCTTGTCGCCGCTTCCTGCAGTCCTTAGTCTTTAATGCATCGACCCGTTGCTTCTTCTTGGTTCACGCAACGCTGACTGTAGTCCTTCGTCTTTATGAGGGTAGCTGAACCCTCTCTTCATCTTCGGCGCCTTTATTGCAGTGGTTGAGCTCTCCCTTCGGCCTCTTCTTTGTACCACATGCTTGACTTTTCTGTACCTATCGCCGTGATTCCCGCCGGAATTTGCGCTACGGCGATATCTTTGTCTTACCGCCAAAATTGGTACTTTCCCTCCAAAATTAGTTATCCTTCCCAAAATTAGCAGCTTCCTAACTGCTGCGGAAGTTCTCTCCAACATACTCATTATGCATGGATTCTTTCCACTCATCACAAGCATCAACATCTTCAAAGGAAATTGGTTCAAGGTTAGAAGATAAATTTAATTCACAATCATATGAGACATCCATGTTTTCTACATAACCCGAGTTTGAATTATCTACAACTCCTCCATATTGTTGTCTAGTTGAACTTCTTTTTCTCGTATTTCCAACTTCATCCCAATGGACACTTACAAGTGTCTATGTGTCCCATTTTGAAACATTATGTGAATTCCCAGCTTGATCAGCTAGTGGTGCTTCATTCTCTTTAAGATTTAATCTTCCAATCCTCACAATCACATCATCTAGATTAATCTCCTCTTCAAGTGAAGTGGGATAAAATACTTATTCATGAGTTTATTCATGAGGGGGTGTTGGTGCTTCAAAAGAAAATTCTAGATATTGATACAAGATAGGGATACCCCCTTCAAGATGATGGATTTTATTATCAAATTCATACTAGGTATTTATATGGGAAAATTTTTCCAGACGATCAAGTTGTGGACTCGTCAATTTTATTCATTTAAAGAAAAATGATATTTATGGAAAGAATAAACTTCTTGTTACCTCATCATAAAGATGATATGCCTTGGTGGTGTTTGAATACCCCAAGAAAATGCACTTTTGACTTCAAGTTCCAAACTTTTCTCTTTGTTCCCTTGGTATCAAGCCATATCAAGTGGAACCAAAGACCCTGATATGCCTCACTGAAGGGATGTGTCCATACCACATTTCATGTGGAGTCTTGTTTTCAAGAGCATGAGTTGGACTGATATTTACCAAATGGACTACACATAACAATGCATTACCCCAAAACATCACCTTGACATTCTTGAAAAACAACATGCAACATACCATATTCATGATGGTTTTGATCATTCTTTCTGCCACACCATTTTGTTGGGGTTGTAAGGAAATGTAGTTTCACACGCAATCCCATGTTGACAAAGATATATTCAAAATTGTTAGAAGTGCATTGTTTTCCATTATTAGTAAAAAGTGTGTGCTCCATTTTATATCCATGCATGAAAATTTTTGAATGTTTGAAATGCTTTAGATTTTTTCTTTAACAGTATACCCAACAAATTCTGGTGTAGTCATCAACAAAAGTTGATTGATTAAAGTTGTCATGGATGTCAAACTCTATATGTATATGTCCATTGTTAGAACATTATTACACTTAGGACCATAGTCTCAATGATGTTTAATTAATGACTACTGGTTCAAGCAAGGTTAATGACGATTATCTAAGGTTGTTAGGCTAATTATGACCAATTCCACTACCTTGGCACCCATTTTTGGTCAACCAATGGGTAAGGATCCCTCATTTATGGACCCAACCCTAATTTATGACCACTACACCACTAGGGAATTCCCTTATCCCTTGTTTTGTGGATTTGAGTTTGACTTGGGGCGCTCATGCATTGAACTTGGTCATTTTTCCTCCTTTTTGGCAGTTTTAGCCTATATTAGGCCACCTCCACTCCACCACTCATGTGAATCCATCATTAGTGTCCACACATACCATCCCAACATTCAGATTAGGAATTCGTGACTGTTTGAGGTGAGTTGGGAGACTATCGATCAACTCAGGGAAGATTGAGGTCCAATGTAAGCTAGACACTTGTAGCTCATTTGAATGCCTCCAAAAGCTCACGGTTTTTCCCAAGTGTAATATAATGATGCTCCCAACTTGTTTCTGGGTTAGACTGTAATATAATTATCATCTATTTGCAACATTCGTTGTGTATATTGTGCTTCTTTAACACTGTTTTCATGCATACTTAGCCAAATTCTTAATTGTGAGGAAATCCTTATCTAGTAGAGACTCCTATGATTAGAATTTCAAATGGTATCAGAGCTCTTGGAGCTTGTATTTGAACAAGACTACTTCATAGGTGCACTAGAAGCAGTGGATAAACCATAGAAATACTTGGGGCCATTGCCTTGAAGCCATTGGAGCAATCTAGTGGAATCTACCCAGGTGTGATGCACTCCCAAATGTTCCCTCTATCAATGCAGGGTTTGAATTAGCTATTTAAGATTCCCTCCTAAGTGATTGAGTGTATGTATTTCATATTTTTAGTGTTCTTTGTCACCAAGTGTGCAAGCTGCAGAATTGAGAAAACTCATGTCACCTTGCTCACTCCATTCAACTAATTTGAGTGGAAGGATGAAATGATAATCTAGTTGAGATAGAAGGGTCTCTTTAGATCTACCATGGGGACTGAGAATCAACCGAACTCTGTAGTAGAGAAGTTGAAGTTCTTCAACGGGATGGATGGAGAATTTGGCATGCTTTGTCTCAGTATCTCAAGAGGCCTCTTGTTTCATGTAGATAGTATAACTACTCCAAATGAAGTGTGGCTCAAGATTGATTCACTATTTGGGAATATTGATGAGTTGAGGGGCCAAAAACTTGAGAATGATTTGATCTCTATGAGCCCAAGAAACTTCAATACAATTCAAGACTTCTTCACCAAGTTCAAATCCTTCATTTTGCAGCTCAAGCAATGTGGCATTGACAAGAAGGATGAACAACTGGTGTTGTCCATTCTTTTGAAGTTGGGACCTGAGTACTCTGTGTTTGTTTCAACTTTCCATTCCACCAACCTCACTATTTGAAACTGGAAGATGTCATCTTTGGAAGACTTCATGGAGTCTCTTACATAGGAGCAAGACAAGTTGGTCCAAATGGGCACCATCAAACCATCAAAGGACCAAGTTCTTGCAGTTGGTGATTTGAAGCATGCAAAGGGGAATCAGAAAGCCAAAGGTTCAAAGAAGTAAGGGAAGAAGAAAGACAAAGATAAGCCCAAATATTCTGAAGGGGTTTTGAATCCTAGCAAGGAGAAAGGGAAGAAGAAGGAGAAATCGAAATGCACTTACTGTCACAAGCATTGGAACCATAAAAGTGCATGCATGAAGAAAACCATTGACATGATGGCGCACCTCCTTGAGAAGAATAATACCCCTCTTCAATATGGAGAAAATAATAAGGAGGGTGGTTCGAATTTTTAAGACAAGGAGAGATGCCATGCATTGATGGCTAGTACTTTTGAATCATCTTCCTTCATCATAGATTTAGGTGCCTCAAGGAACATGGATTCCGCAAGAGATTATTTCTTTGATATCACACCATATAGTGGTTCTTCTATTCTCATGGGAGACAACTCAGAGATACTATCAAAAGGCATTGGAAGCATCAATCTAGACAATGGGTACTTCAACAATGTGTTGTATGTACCTGATCTTGCAGCAAATCTCCTCTCTGTTTATCAAATGAACCATACTAGTTCGGCCAAGAGAGTGATATTAAGTCAAGAATATGTGTAAATTTCTTAATTTTCCATTGGCAAAGTGGTTGTAGTTGGTGTTGCAGATCATGAGTCAAGGATGTACAAGTTTTCACACTTTCATCCTTACTCTTCTCATAATGCTATTTTGTCACATTCTAATGAGGTTAGTATACTTTGGCATGAGAGGTTTGGACACCTCAAATATAGATATCTTCAAGCTTTGAGCAAAGAAAACATGGTTGAAATATTTTCAAGCATCAAATTTTCCAAAGGCACCTACAAGGGATGCATTGTCGAGAAGCATGCAGAGCACAAGTTTAAGAAGGGGAAGGAAAGAAGAGATGCTCAACCTCTTGATTTGGTCCATTCATATGTAATAGGACCTCTTCCCACACCCTCCTATTGTAACTCAAAATATGTCCTAATATTCATTGATGATTTTTCAAGGTACTGGGTGTTCTTTCTCCAGTTCAAATCTGAAGTGTTTCATTATTTCAAAGTTTTTAAAGCTTCTATTGACAACTTCAATGGGAGGAATATAAAATTAATAAGGAATGATAATGGAAGAGAATATGTCAATAAGGACCTACAGCATAAATGTGAAGAAGATGGAATTCACATGCAGCATTTTGTGCCTTACACACCCCAGAAAAATGGTGTGGCAGAGCGTAGGAATAGAGCATTGAAGCAGATACCTACCTATATATTGGAGGATAAGTATTTGTCTCCTAAGCTATGGGATGAAGCCATTAATTGTGTTGCATGTGTTCATAATAAAGTTCCACAAAAATCCTTGGAAGGAAAGACACCATTCGAGGCTTGGATGGGACATAATCCCGATGTGTCTCATTTCAGGGTGTTTGGCTCAAGGGCATGTGCTAGAATACCTCCAGAGAAAAGAAAGGCCTTGCATCCCCAAAGAAAGGAGTCCATTATGGTTTTTTATGCAGAAAATGATAATATATTCAAGCTCTTTGATCCCTCATCTCAAAATCATTTTATTGAGAGGAGTGTTCAATTCGAAGAAGAGCCCATGCAAGAAGCTGACCAAGAAGAAGGGGAATGCTCAAATCGCCCACTTGCAGAGGATGTAACTAATGTTTCATTTTCTGATATTTCTGATTTTGACATTGAGGATGAAGATGATGGCATGCATGAAAATCATGACCCTCCTACAAGGCTTAGAAAACCATACAAGTTGCAAGTGAACTTGCAGGAGATCCACAACAACCTAGGAAAACTATATCAAAGTTTCACAATGCATTTTCTTCTTGTGATTCGAATATTCCTGGGAGGTGTTTTTATATGGTTGGATCTGATCCACAGTAATATGAAGAAGCATCACATGAACCAAGGTGGAAATATGACATGCAAGAAGAGTTGAAGTCTCGTCATGACAATGAGACTTGGGAGTTGGTTCCTCTTCCTCCTAAGAGGAAGTTGGTGCAATGCAAGTGGGTGTATAGGAAAACAATGACTGTTGATGGTTCTGAAGTGAATTATAAGGCCATATTGGCAGCTAAGCGCTTCTCTCAAGTCCATGGAGTGGACTACACAGATACATTTGCACCCATGGCAAAGATGGATTAAATCAGGCTAGTTTTGGCCATTGCTACATCCAAGCGATGGGAGTTTCATCATATGGACGTGAAGAGTGATTTTATTCATGGTGACCTTCATGAGGAGATCTATATGCAGCATCCCAAAGGTTTCATTCAAGATCCTTCACTTTTTTTCAGGTTGAAGAAGTCTCTCTATGGCCTCAAGCAAGCTCCCAAAGCTTGGTATGCCAAGATGGACAAATTTCTTCTATCTCAAGGTTTTGAAAGATGCAAGTCTGATCCAAATGTCTATATGCAACATTTTAGTGACTCTATTTTTATCATTTTATTGTATGTTGATGACCTCTTGATCACTAGTAGTTGTATTGAATACATAGGCTTAGTTAAAGTTTCATTACACAATGCATTTTCCATGTCTGATCTAGGATTGTTGAAACAATTTCTTGGTTTGGAGATTGATCAATCTAGTGCAGGGATCAAAGTTTCACAATCAAAATATGCTTCAGATATGCTACAAAATTTCAAAATGGATGAATGTAAGGATTCTAATTTTCCCTTCCTTTTAGGGGTAAAACTTCATGATTGGGGTTCCTCACCATTGATGGATAGTTCGTTGTATAGACATGTAGTTAGGAGATTGTTATATCTCACACACTCTCGACTAGATTTGGCTTATGCAGTAGTTGTTGTTTCTAGATACATGAAAGAGCCTCATGAGATCCATTGGAAGGCTACCAAAAGGAGCTTGCATAATGTGCAAGGTACCAAGCAGTTTGGGATTCATTATGCAGTTGGTTCATCACTTGAACTAGTTGGTTTTATTGATTTGGATTGGGTTGGAGAGAGAACTGACCGGAAGTCCACTTATAGTTATGTCTTTATGCTTTCACATGGTCCCATTTTCTAGTCTAGAAAGAATCAAAACACTATTTCCTTATCATCAGTTGAGGCCGAGTACATAGGGGCAGTGAATGCAGCTACACAATGTGTATGGCTACAAGGTATTCTTGGGGAGTTTGGCTTTGCATTTGATTCAACCACGGTCATTTGGTGTGATAATCAAAGTGCAATCAAGATCTCCATTGACCCAGTGTAGAGGAAGAGGACCAAACACATAGAGATACACATGCACTACATCAGGAGCATGGTGCGACCAGATCATATCCTTGCAGTATTTCCCATCATCTGAGCAAACTGCTAATATCTTCACCAAGTGTTTTGTAGAGAAGACCTTCATCTACCTTAGATCACTCCTTGGCATGGATGATACATGGTGAACATTGATATATGTTTCATATTTTCTTTTATGTCCATTTTAGAGGGAAGGTTTTGTTCCCATGTGGTTTTCCTCCTTACCTTGGTTACATGGACTAATAAAATTTGTAAGAGGTGACTTGAGCCTTAGTTTCCAAGGCCTCATTTTCTTTTGGCTACATAAGTATAGCTTAAGGGGGGGTGTTAGAAAATTATTGCACCTAGGACCTTAGTCTCAATGATGTTTAATTAATGACTATTGGTTCAAGCAAGGTTAACGATGATTATCTAAGGTTGTTAGGCTAATTATGACCAATTCCACTACCTTGGCTCCCATTTTTGGTCAACCAGTGGGTAAGGAACCCTCATTTATGACCACTACACCACTAGCACATTCCCTTATGCCCTGTTTTGTGGATCTTATTTTGACTTGGGGCACTCATGCATTGACCTTGGTCATTTTGCCTCTTTTTTGGCAGTTTTGGCCAATCTTAGGCCACCTCCACTCCACCACTCATTTGAAGCCATAATTAATGTCCACCCATGCCATGCCAATGTTTATATTATACATTCGTGACCATTTGAGGTGAGTTGGGAGACTATTGGTCAACCTAGGGGGGATTGAGGTCCAATGTAAGCTATCCACTTGTAGCTCATTCAAATGCCTCCGAAGGCTCATTATTTTTACCAAATGTAATATAATGATGCTCCCAACTTGTTTCTGGGTTGGACTGTAATAGAATTATCAGTTATTTGCAACATTCGTTGTGTATATTGTGCTTCTTTTACACTGTTTTCGTGGATACTTAGCAAAATTATTAATTGTGAGAAAATCCTTCGCTAGTAGATCCTGTTGTGATTAGAATTTCACATCCTACAAATCGGTTCCCTTATGGCATAGTAGTTACACAAGGCCCTCGTTGGAAGACACTTTATGATGTACACATATGGATCAACACCTGAAAGAAGTCCCTAAGGTTTCGCTTGAGAAATGTTGAAATAAAAGGTGAAGAAACCCCTAAACAATGGTGTTTGGTCCACTTTCCCATGAGTTTGGGGTTACATGACCCATGTTGCAGAAGGCTCTAAAGAGTCCCCAAAGTTGGTCTGAAGCAAGTTGGTTTCAAATTTGAACGTTGTGGATGTGTCCAATAAGCATGAAGTGATTAAGAGGGAAAGTAAAAGCCTCTTGATGAAGCCATGAAGTGGTCATTGAACCATTAAAGAGGTCCCTTAAAATGTGGAAAACGAGAATTAATTTTAAGTGATAGGTTGACCCTAAAAGTGACATAAGACAAGTATAAATAATTGATGGAACTTGTCATTTCTGATTATAAAATTGAAGAGCTCATATACAAGAGTAGAGGACCAAATTTCAGGGTAAGATGAAGTGAAGAAGTCTGAAATTCTAGTGGAAAATGAAATATTGTGATGATCTCAATCTTGGGTTCTTTTGTTGTGAAATATGTTTTAGGTCATCATGGAATTGTCACCATATATTATGTTATAGGATGATTCGGATGATTTCCGTTGGAAGAGATGAAGTAGATACCTTGATGAACCTTTGGTAGAGGTTTGAGATTCTGATTCGCTATAGTTTTAGAGATATTACCTCGGGAAGTTAAGGTTTCTGAATAATGTTCAAACAGGTTAGTTTCGAATTTTATTTATATATTTTGATCCATAAAGTTTCTAATTTTTCTTCTTGGAGGGAAAATAGTAGACATATAGAAGAATATATGGTTCACGTTTTAGATCCTAGTTCAATACATTATTTGAGATATTATCTCTACAAGTCAGGGATTCTAAATGACTCAGAAATCATTTTTAAACAAGTCAGTTTGGAATTTTCATTATAATTTTGATTTAGGATGTTTCAGAGAGCACCCCTTGGAGGAGACGCATTATATATATTTAAGAACATGTGGTAGAAGTTTAAGATACTGATTCATTATATATTCATATTTATACTTGTTGGAATTCAGGGCTTGTGATAGGAACAAGGACATTGATATAAGTACATGAACAGAGATATAGGTACGGGTTGTGAGAGACAGTGGTATCGTGATGATTAGATATTGATTATTATATTCATATCAATGTGGCAGGGTGAAGCAAGGAAAGGGGGTTGTATCCTCCTTCCAATTGGAGATAGTAAATTAATTGAATTTAACATTTATATTATTTAAAAAAAGAATTATGTGGTTTTCTCCCATTTGGGTTTCCAACGTAAAATCTCTTGTGTATTGTGTATGGTTTATGTGATAATTAATGTTATTGTTAATGAATAATGTTAATAGCTGGTGTTAAATCTTGAAATCATAAAAAATTTCCAATACTAATTCAACCCCCCTCTCAGTATTGGTGAATATTCCAACAATTGGTATCAAAGTAGGTTACCTTAAGAATAGTTTAACCACTAGAAGAAAGACCGTGAACAAATATGGATCTACAAGAAGGATACTCTTCAAGTGGTATTCTGATATTTGATGGAAATAATTATGCAGTATGGAGTATTAAAATGAAAAACTTCTTGTTGGATTTATGGGTGTATGTATGGCTCTCTTTTGTTAATGGCTACAAAACTCCAGAAACTCATCCAACATATATTGAGGAGTAGACATTATGTAGTTGTAATTATAAATCTTTGCACCATCTCATGAAGGGAGTATCACAAATGGTTAAGGCCAAGGTGATGCATTGTCGATCAAATAAAGAAATATGGGACAAAATTCAAAATATTTATGAAGGAGATGAGAAATTCAAGCAAGTCAAGCTCCAACAATATAGAACAATGTTCGAGAATTTGAAAATGAAAGAAAGTGAAAATATTGCAAATTATTTACTCAAAGTAGATGAAGTTGTCAACTCCATCATAGGATTAGGAGAAGAAATCCAAGAATCCATGATCGTACAGAAAGTGTTGAGATCACTTCCCTTGATATATGATCCCAATATCTGTGGCATTGAAGAATCCAAGGTGTAGCTGGAGTTTTCACACCAGCTCGTGCTAAAGAGCACCTAGTAAGGATTTAGGAACCCTTAGTAGTAGTTCAATAATGGATAAAAATTATATGTGAAATAAGTAAAAAATAAATATTAAGATGTGACATGTGCAAGTGATAACATAAAAATAAATCTAAACTACTACATAAAAATAAACAATCATGAGGAACACATTAATAGAATTTGATATTTTGTATTAATGGGAAAACAAGGGTTTGCAATGGTGTTTACCTCAAATGGTGAGGTTGTTGGAGTCCTTGCAGCTGTATGAAGAGTAGTGCACCGTATCTCCATAGTTCCTTTCCCTTCTCCCAAATTCTCAATGGGTGGCCAAGACTCAACTAAAACGATGAACAAAATCTCAAGGTGATAGGCTAGGGTTCTGCAGGAATTTTGGAAGCATAAGGTTATGACGAGTGATTGTGGATGTGAAATGGGGGGCCTCCATCACCTTTTATAGATATTTTGGGTGGTGGAGTATTGACCCATGGTTTTGGGAAACCAATAGTATTAGTAAATGGTCTTAGGGTTTTCCCTCTTTTTGAATTTATTTTTGACGTTTTTCCCCTTTCTATTTTATTTTTGGGGATTTTGGACCCTTTTTTGTGGGTTTTGACCTTTTTTGAAGAAATTTCATTAATTGCGGAGGGAAATAATGAATTTTTCCCTTTTGGTAACCATTTGAGGGTTTTTTATGGTTTTGGAGGTCAAAAATGTAGGAAAAGTGGACAAATGGGTTATTTGACTAGGGAGATGAGCTAGTGAACAATTTTTGGGTGTTAACAGATTGCCCCCTGATATGTGAGGGAAGGAGCTCATCATAAGGCCGATAGACATCATAGGTTATGTCATTTTCCAGGGGTATGAGCATTGTGATAGAGGAGAGAAGAAACTGGTTGGAGATGGGAACACGTGCTCCATACAAACTGCAAAAACTAAAAATACATGACCTCAACCATGAATGAGGAATAATCTCAAATATATGGACAAGGAAGCCATACCCATGCTCGTATAAAGATATAACAACAATAATGAGGCCCAAAGGGGACCTGAATAATACATAAAGAACTACTGTGTGCATCATAATAGTCCAGAGCGGACACAAATCTGGGACATACTCATGGTCCAACCATGACTGATCTGAAGAACTGATACATGGAAACAATGGCATCCATACTGAATGTGGTACCATAACAACTGATGCTCTGTTGGATTTGAAGGTATCCAAAAATCAGATGGACTCAATGAATGAGAGTCAGAATCTCAATGGTACACTGGACTGTATATGAACTGGATAGTTTGGGAAGCACATGACTGGATGGTTGCCGAGCAATATTGCCAACGCAACCCAGATATCCACGGGAACATAAAACTGGGTTTTGAATAGACTCACCAATGTTCTAGAGTCGGGGGGCATCCTGGGTCTTCAACCAATAATTGAAGGGATCAATACCCTGTACAAATCTCAATGGTGCGATGATGGAGTTGGAGTCAAGCATGCAAGAAACAACCATTCCAAGAGGCACTAAGGACTCCTTTGAGATGATCTGTAGGCACTCACCACTAATGGATATGAGTCCAAGGTACAAGGGACTCTGGGTCTATCCTCTAGAATATATGGGTTGGCATCGACAGAGGAAGACCTACAACTACCAAGGCAATGATGTTTCCTTGATAGGAGCATGGGGTGTACAACCAAGATGTGATAGTACTGGATGTGAGACTGGCATACTGTGGGGAGGGGGAAAGGGGGTCGCAGAGTGGGAGGAATCAAACTTATGTTGTTCAGAGTATGGTGGCAAGGTTAACCTGGCAACATATGAAACTGACTTCAGGGAAGCGGATCATAGCTTACGGGACCAGGGATTGTAACTGCAATGGGGGAGAATCAGGGGGGGAAACTGATGAGTGATATCAGGAGACTCTAAGGGTGACACATCGCAGAATACTCTAAACAAAGGAGACCATGTTGGAGGTGCTTCCATAATGTGGGGACTAGATATGATCTGTCGTGGCGCCGAGAGGCACCGTTTTGACCTTCTTCATGGTTTAAGGAGCTTGAAGAAGAGGTAGAAGTGTGGTCAAAATGGTATTGTCGTGTGGATTTGTACGAGCCCGGGACAACTCATACTCGTGGTTGCTTTCAATTTTAAGGAGTTTGAAAGAGATAAGAAGAATCTGAAATGGTGGAAAGGTACCGTCATGTGGATTTATACGATCCCATGATGGTGAATGCTCGGGGTTGCTTTCAATTTTAGAGAGTCTGAAATCAATAAGAAGACTCCAAGGTGGTTCTTTTTCGTGTGTTAGTCTCCAAGGCCCGAAAAAACATAAAAGTATGAAATGAAGAACTCTTCTAGCCGATGTGACTAGAGTATTCATTTTTCATAATTAGTCTACCAGGTCCAGAAAAGGGTTAAACTTAAACCAGATAGATGCCCTTTCAGGTACTTTAACGAGCATGAAAGGAAGCAAGATTTCTCAACGATCTTTTCATTGTTTAAGGAGTCAAAAAAGAGCTTAACAGAAAATCCCTAAGTGCCTTTTTCGTAAAGGAATTGCTCGGCCCAAAAAAGGGATAAAATTATACCGAACTAATATAATGGCCAAGTAAGGAGGAAGTGTTCAATTCAAGGGACAATTATGAGAACCAAGAATGAAGGCGCGGGGGGAACATTGATGGGATCTACTTGTGGGGTTATGAATGGTGGAAAAATAGTGCAATGACTGTAGTATGTATGGAGTAGAGGGCTCATAGATAGGCTACGATGCAAAAAATGGAAAAAAATGACTGCAGCTAGTGTGGCACGCAAATTGAGGTGGCGAGGGGCATGGAAAAAGTGCCTGAAATATTTTTTAGTGAGAGCGAGAAATTATATCAAGCATCATCACTTCCATGGAAATCTGAATTTGATGATGCAAACGGTGCAAAAAACGGATGTCATATGACTCCGGAATGGTCAAAACAAGAATAGGGACAAAATGGCTATAAATAACAAAGGGACCCTCATGCCACATGTCATTTTCACTGTGCAAATTGGGAGAAGTGTGGAGGGGCCCAGAAGAGGAAATTTAGATTTCTCTCAATCCGACCGGTGGAATCCATTTCTGCGACTTGCAGGTAAGTCTTACAGTGATTTTTTATGTTTTTGATGCATTTTGAAGGGGGTTTGGGCATCTAGGGAGGCGTGCCAAGCTGGGCTTGGGCACCACAATGCAAAAGCACAGATTTCAGGAGAAAACGCATGCTTCAGGGCATGGTTGTGGTCCGTACAACCGCGCTTTTGAAGCATGGCTATGGGTTGTACATCCGCGCTTTAAAGTGCAACATTTCTTGGGAAATGCACACTTCAAAGCGTGGCTGTGGGACCCACAGGTGTGCTCGAGAGGTGCATTTTTCAAGGATAAAAACACACTCCATAGTGCACCAATGAGGAAAAAATGTGCGCTTTGGAACACGCATTTACACCTAAGTTTGGTTGCGGCAATCCAGAGGAGATCATGGTAATTGTTGATATGGACATGATGGGGTTTTTGTTGTTTTGGTTGGTAGGATGTCGAGAGTTGCTTGGAGAGAGTGTGACCTCAAGAACTTATTGGAGGCTATCTAGGATGATGGGGATGTTAAGGACACCTTGGCCGATTGTGGACTACTAAAGTTCACAAATGTGCCCATGATGCGCATGACAAAGTTGTTGTTGAACAAGTTGGTAGAGTTTTGGGATGCTGATGCAGGGGCGTTCATGATACAGGGGGAGCGATTAGAGATATCGCTCTCATATGTGTACTTCGTGATGGGGCTTCCACAATTGGGAATGATCTCGGATACCCTCCCAAGGAGGCCAGGTGATGTTTCCATGGAGAATTTGCTAGAGCGTCATTGTTATGCCATAGCATATGTGCATGACAAAGCTATTCTGATATGTGACACAGAGATCCTAGAGACGCGGGCTATAGTGGCAATAGTGCTACACATACTGAGGTCGAATTCGCCCCATAGGGTCCTAGGGGGATAGATGGTGCTGGTGGACCAGGTCTTGGCAGGTACTTACTCTGGATGGATCCATATGTACTTGACGGTGGTTCGGCGTGAGCTGAACAAGTTGAGTCGGATAGGAGGGGATTTTTGTTTTCCATCATTCCTTTGTTCTTTTTTCATTGAGCGTGTTCTGATGCTGTGACCACATAGAGCAGTGCATGATGGAGGACCCACCAAGCCGTAGAAGCGATGTTGGGATGAGATGATGGCTTGCGGGGGTGGAGGACTTGTAGGATGGTTTTTTACCGACGAGTTGTTCACTCAGTGGTGCATCTCCCAATGGTGATTGAGGACTACCCTTACTATAGGATGGACTACAGAGGGGATCCAAAGCTATCGCAGCCTCCTGTTCAGGCATGGGGACCAGATGGTATGTAGCTATTTATTTGTAAGCATCATATTGTTGTATACTTCATAGCATAGATGGTATCTAGAGGGTTTTTATGACACTAAGACTGATTATATGCTTATTCTATGTAGATATTGGACCACAGACTCCAAGAGGATACCGGGAACGGAGGGGTAGGGTAGTGGGAGTATACTCTCCCGTGTGTGGATAGGGTTGATGATGCACTGATTCGATGACATTGGACACGTTGCGGGTTGGTATTGAACATATTATGGATGGGGTGGTGGAGGACAGCTGGCAGCATTTAGATCAGTAGTTGATCGATATCTACTATGATGCTCCACGGGAGTGGAGGCCTGTGATGAGGCGTATTGCAATGGTAGATGAGACAATTAGAGCCATGGAACAGGAGGATTACCCATACTATGGTGAGGAGGTTGAGACAGAGTCTAATGAGGAAGAGGAAGAAGAGGAAGAGGAGGAGGAGGAAGAGGAGGAGGAAGAGGAGGATGATGATGACGAGGATGACGATGATGAAGGAAAACATGACTCTGATTGACTAGGCAGTTGATGGAACTTCCCCCATGCGATGAGCATGGGGGTTTTTTGTATGGAGTTGATATTTTTATGGCGAGGATGCTGTTGTGGCTCCTCGATGTATTTATGTGTATTTTGTGTTATGGGCGCTATGACATTTCTATGATGATATATATATATATATGCACGTGGATGCATTTTATTACAATGAAGGTTTTATTTTTGTCTTTTATGATGTTATATGCCTATATGATGTATATATGCATGTGGATTGTAAGTTGATGCACTTTTATGGTTTACTTACTAATTATGATTAATGTGCCAGTCTAGATATTGTTATCCATTTGGTCTGCGACACTATTTTAATCTCGTGGGACATGAGTGAATGTAATGGATTCAACCTGTCTAATCAACTGTTTAGTGTGGAGGAAATTTCTAAACAAGCAGATATCCGGTACCTGGTAAAAGTTATTAAGTTTGGCGACAAGGAGCTAGGAGGCGAGAAACACACAAAGGTGACTTATACCCAAATGAAGAGTATCGGTCAGGAGACTAGTCACAACATCATACTAAGCTTGGTTATTAGTAGCAGTGCCAATACACACACCATCAAGGTGGATCAACTCGTGTGAAGGGGAATATGGTACCCAAGCTGCAGAGGCGAGGTTTAGAGACCATCTACTTGTGTCATCAGAAAACAGACATAAAAAGGTGGAACAAGATCCATCTATGGTCATGCAAGGAATCAAATTGTAAGGTTTTGGATGTAAAAAAGTTTAAAACAAAAAGATAAGAGAACTATACAACACAGACTATGGGGTCCAAAAAATTTTCTATAGGTAAAAGTGTTTGAGATACAAGCCATTATGATGGTTGGCTAAGGGATGGCCTTCTGGATCGGTAAGGATATATGCACCCTTGCCTAGATAGGTGTGGACAATGTAAGGGCCTTGCCACATGGATTCAAAATTTCCTTTACTGTGTTTGTCATGGGCTTGGTCATAAACAAGGACGAGATCGCCTTTTTGGAAGGTACGGGGATGGACATGCTTATCATAATTTGCTTTGTAACGGTGTTTGGCAGCCTCAGTAATTTGTAAGGCGGCTCGTTAGTCTTCGTTAGCCTGTTCCAGCAGGAGTAAGCGTTTCTCAAGAGGTGAGGTATCCGGGAGGAGGTCCACAACAATGTGTAAAATGGGGATTTGGACCTGAATGGGGAGGACTGACTCTACGTCATGAACCAAATGGAAAGGGGTAAAACCCGTGGCAGTCTTGGTGGAAGTGCGGTAAGCCCAAAGTGCAGGGAATAGCATATGGTGCCAATTGGAATTATGTTGGTTTACTGTTTGTTGAAGGATTCTCTTCAATATCTTGTTGATAGCCTCAAATTGGTCGTTCCCCTCGGGGTAGTAGGATGAGGCAAACTGGTGGTCAAACTTCAAAAAGGTGGATAACTCTTTCCATATGGCGTCTTCAAAGTGTTTACCATGGTCGGACATGAGTTGCTTGGGGACTCCGAACCGAGCAATGAAAGGGTTAAAAAAGAAGAGTGCTGCAGTCTCGGCTTGACAATTGAATGTAGGCATGGCCTTGGCCCATTTTGTAAAATAATCGATGGCTACAATGATGTATTTATGTCCATTCATCGAGGGTGGATTACACTCCATAAAATCATTGGCCCACTTACATAAAGGGCCAATGGTTATAACTGGATGGAGAGGAGCATGAGGGGTCCTCACTTTGGGGGAAAAAATATGGCAATTCCAACAATGTTTGACTGTGGTGATACAATCAGTAAAGAGTGTGGGCCATAAATAATCGGCACGGATGACCTTTTGGGAAGTATCCATTCCAGAGAAGTGGCAACCACAGGCTCCGCTGTGACAATCATTTAAAACTTGTCCAGCCTCATCATGGGTGAGGCATCGATGTAAGATGGTGTCAATGCCGCGTCGATAAAGGACATCATCGAGGAGGAGATATTGGGAAGCATGATGGCATATGCAACGTAGATCATTGCGGCCGAGGTTGGGGCTAAAATTTTGTGTTCGTAAATATATCAAGATATCACCATACCATGGGTCATCCGACGAAATTATAAACAAGTGGTCATCGGGCAAGTTAGTGATGATAGGTGGTGACGCTGATGAAGATGGTAAGTTAGTCATGAGGTTGGCCAAGGCAAGGGCTTTGGTACTCTTAGGTGTTGAAAATGTCAAGTCGTACTCTTGCAGGATAATGACCCATTAGCGACGAAGACTTGAAGTAGGCGATGGATCAAGAGATAGACCATGGGGTTGGAGTCAGCCACAACTGTAGTGCGACTCATGATAATGTAGTGTCGTAAATTTTGAATGGAGAAGACGATGGCGAGAGCCAACTTTGCCTCATGGGGGTAACCTAACGGTGGTCTAGACAATGTCTGACTGACATAATAAATAACCCGTTCATGTCATGCACTACCTTCTTGGAATAACACATCGTAAACGGCATATTCAGATGTCGAAACGTAAAGGATAAGATCCTTCGTGAAATTAGTAGGTGAAATCAAAGGTGCATAAGCCAATTCTTATCTGAGTGCTTCAAAAATTGCTTGTGCTTGTTCGTCCCAAATGAAAGGGATATGGGTCTGAAGCAAGTTGAAGAAACCATGAAATTTGATAGCATAGTCGGAAACGAAGGGGCGAAGAAATTTGGCTTTACATTGAAGGATCTGTAACTGTTGTAATGTACGTGGTGATGGAAGGTCCATAATGGATCGCACCTTCAAAGGATCGAGAATAAGTCTTGTTTGGGAAACAATGAATCCCAATAACTGGCCTACAGGAACACAAAAGACACACTTGAGGGGGTTCGAGCGGATATTGTATTTGCGACAACGCAAAAAGACTTACCGGAGATCGTCCAAGTGGGTGGATCATTTCTTGGCTCACGCAGTGAGATCGTCCAAGTACACTAAGATAATATGAACCAAGTCATGGAAACAATAAGTCATGGCCCTTTGAAATGTGGCACCAGCACTTTTAATACCAAAAGGCATAACTCGATAGGAAAAGGTGCCCCATGGGGTGCTAAAATAATTTTTGTATTGATCTTCTTTGCAGATTTGGATCTAATTATAGCCATAGAAACCATCCATGAAGGATAGAACCTCATGATCTGCACAAGCATCAATGCGATCATCGATGAAAGGCGTAGGAAATTTGTCTTTGGGACAAGCTAAATTCAGGTCTCAAAAATTGGTACAGATGCAAATGGTGCCCTGTTTTTTGTTAAACGGCACAGGATTGGACACCTAGGTGGTGTAAGCAATGGGATAAATGAATACGGCTTGGCATAATTTTTCAATCTTGAATTTCACAACTGGGAGCTTGGCGGGGTGAATGGGCCATTGTGTTTGGCGAATTGGTGGTATGTCAGGCTAAGTATCGATATGATGCTCAATGATTTTGGGGTTGAGACCGGGAATCTCAGTGTATGACCAAGCAAAAACATCATGAAACTCTTGGAAGAGTTTCTTATAGGAATTAATTTCGTCTTCAGTACATGAAGTGCCCAACATAATGATTTTAGGCGCACCAAGTGGGATGGAAATGTCAACATGTATGGTAGGTGAAATGTTAGCCATGTTACCCTCCTCAAAGGAATCTGGAGCTGGGATGGGGTTCTTAAACCAGTACACTTGGCTAGGGAGAAAATATTTCGTCTCAATCGAAATTTGGTTGGTTGTACTGGGAGTAGACTCCTCAGGGATGAAGTAAGATCGATAATGCATATCATCCCAAGGGAAATCAGGGGCCATTAATATATCGAGGATTTCTTTGTCGCTACTAAACAAGTGTGTGGATAAATCAGGAGAAGTAAAGCTAGTGGTTGGGGGAAAGGTTGGTCTATCGTTTTTGGAAATCATATAGATCATATTAATCTCTCCAGAGGAGGAAGACTCAGGTGGGTGAATCTCCTCGATGGTAGTAATGGAGGACTCTAACGAGGACTGGTTCATTTTGTGGAGAACCAATTGATACTCAGGTAGGTTGGGGAAATGATGGGAATAGTGTTTGTAGACTTCGCATATTGCGCAAGAGTGGTTGGTGCATAGTGATTTGTTACGCAGTTTAGGGGTGGTGTCCAGATCGACAACTGGAATATTAGAGTCATCGTCCAACGTTTTCATGTGCTATTGAATGCTTGGAAATTGTGGACAATTATGGGTAGGATGGCCCAAATCATCGCATAAAGAGCACTTAGGAGGTGCAAGAAACGTTGGGGGAGGTTTCACGGGTTTCATCGCTTGTGGGGCAGTACAAGTTTGTGGGCCTCTGCCCCCATTGTTCTTAGTTAGTGGAGAGATAGGTTTGTATGTAGACGCGGTCGCCACACCAGGAGGTGGGTGGGTAGACATGGTAATCATTTGGACTGGTTGCAGGATGACTTATGGTATCGGAGCAGGATTAGGAGCAGGCAGATACCACATGGGAAGTCCTAATGTTAACCCAAGGAGATTAAGCGTGTCCATGACAGACGTACTCAATACTCCATAAGGTGGGAACAAGAACGGGATTGTATGGATTGGTGTGGCTCCAACGTGGCTAGGTACCGATGGTGGTTGAGGCAACAAGGGTGGTTGTGGGTTAGGGACTGATTTTTTTGACGAAATGGTGCATAAGTCAGAAATTTTGACAGTCGGCGGAGGAGGTGGTAATGAACGAAAAGTGGAGACCATTGGAGTCTCTAAATAAAGTCCAGGGACGACGGTGGAAACCAAAGAGGTGGGTGCACCAAAAACGGGTTGTTCAACCATGGGGAGAACATTCTCATGTGTAGAGGGCACATTCGGATCATAGTATCTGACTTGGTCGACTTGAAAACATGTCCCTCATGGGGGAACATCATAATCTAGAACACTGATGAATAAACAGCCTTCATGGTGTACATGTAACTCTGTCCTAGGAGTAGGTTGTAGTCGAGTTGTGCATTGACTACTTCAATGTCAATCAGGGTAGTTTCACCATCTAATTGGACTGGAACGTTGGCTAGGATACCTTGTGGTTGAGATGAATGGCCATAATAAGCTCGTAAAGTAGTCGCGGATGGCTGTAGGGTAGGGGATCTGATATTTTTCCACATGAATGTAGACATAACGCATGTAGAGGCACCCTCATCGATGATGCACTGATGGATAACAAGATTCCGGAATGAAATCGAAACTTGAAATGATAATGTGGAAGGCATGCGTGGTTCAGATTGGTCAAAATCGAATTCCATCATCCGTGACTCAGAAGGGTCGATTGCACCTATGGCGGACAACAGTGTTTTGCGCTATGTTGGGAAGTTATTCAAAAATTCTAGGGATGACATAGAAACGGGGGACTGATCTAAGTCATCCATAATATTATAATTGGGGGGCACATGAGCATTTGGATTGTTATTAATTCGACGTAGTGGGAAATGAGGAGCTTTGGGAGCCCCGTCGATTGGCATTGGCAGTATGTGTAACGACTGATATGGCGGTACTCTTATTTAAGTTCAAGGAGATATGATGTTGTCTACACTTTGATAACATCAGTCTTAAGATGGCATAATGGTTCTTTAGTAACCCAAATACTATCCAATCATCAAAATATACTTCTAAAAATTTATGGATAAAATATTTGAATGTAGCAACAACTACTCTTGAAAAAATGGAAGGTGCGTTCTTCAAACCAAAGGGCATAACTGTGTACTAAAATGAGCCTCATTTTGTGGCAAAAGTGGTCTTGTGCCTATCTACTGTATCAATTCTGATCTGATGATATCCATAAAATCCATCAGTGAAAGAGTACGCCTCATTCCCTCCAACATTGTCTAATACTTCATCTGTGAATGGAGTAGGAAATGGGTCATGCAGCGATGCATCATTTAGCTTTCTGAAATCTATGCAGATCCTAATTTATCCTTTATTTTTCTTTTCCTGGATAACCATGGGACTTATCCATTCTGACTCTTGTACAGGTTCAATGATTCCTGCATCAAGAATCTTATCGAGCTCTGCTTTTACCCTTTCTTTGTATCTTGGATTAAGTCGGTAAGGTCTCTTCTTTATAGTCTTTGCATCCAGCTTGAGAGGTATTTTCATGACCCCCATGTCGCCCAAAATTCCTTTCATTTCAGAAAACTTCATAGGAAATAAGTCTTCATACTCGCGAAGTAAATCTCTTATTTGTGCAACCGTTTCTTCATCCCAATAATATCCTATCGAAGCGAACTTCGGTTCTTCAATGGTTCCAATGTTCACTTTCTGATTTTTCACAGGATTACTCAGTTCCGGAATTCCCAATGGAGGTCCTTCGACTTCGCGTATTCCTTCTGACTCAAGTATATTGACATTGCGCGGTTTTTCATCATCGCTTTCCTCTTCTTCTTCATCTAAAGTGAAGTTATAACATTCTGGGGCATGTTCTAGCAATCTTGCCCATTCTAGTTGGTGATACACAGGTTCTAGTGTGTCGTTGAATACCTTCTTTTTGATGACTTGTAATGCCTCATTTATATTTGGGTATTCATCTTCGAAGCTAAAAGTTGCTTGGAATTTCTTAATCATAACATACCATTTCGACCGTCCCTTTGTGTAGTTCTGTTTATGTGTACCAGTTCTTCAGGAATCTTCTCTAGTGTGTGTAGAAACAAGTGAACCCATTCTATTTGCAGTCTATGTGTCTGTGCTTTCATATAGTGGTCTACATGATCTCTAGGATCATTTTTTCCATCATATTTCACTTGTACCAACTCAGTTTCTTCCAGAAATCTGATTTCCATCATATGCTTACATTCCTCCCACGTGGTTAGATTCTGCTTATGCGCAACCCACCATCTAGTACGTCTAGCGTGCAGTGTTGTATCTAACGATGCTATCTTATGTTCATCTGAAACTGATATAAGATATTCTTGAAAAAATGTATGGATTTTAGTCAAGCCATCATAAGTAGGGATTGAAATTACCTCTGTTCCAATCCAGCGCAGTGATCTCGTGAGCTACGCACATCTTCTAGCAGATACTTCATGCATTTTGCTCTGCCAATTCTCTAGTCCTGCATCTGAGTCTGATATGAAAGAACTATCACAGCACCAACTGAATGTTCCATCATCAGTTGGGTTGACGTAATCTGCCTTGTTCATTGTCATCTTGTAGATACGATCCAGGTCTTACACTCTGCATTCTTATCTTATTGGTTCAGTATATCTGGGTCCTTGTGAAGGATCTAGGGGTGCGATGACCCTGATATCTGCTCCTTCAAATATAATCTACTTCTTTTTCAAATTGATAATTGTGACGTTATCCATGGCCTAATCAATCCCCAATAGTGCATGACAGGGTTGACTATCATCTACGATCTCAATCACTTCGAAGTCTGCTCTACTTCGCACTCCATCAATGTCAACAAGGAATCTTGCTAACCTACCAAAGGGTATAACCTTTTGCTGATTGGCTAACCTCAACTGTATTGGTGACCCTGATAACTTCAGCTTCCCCATTTGTTCCCATGTCTTCTTTGTCAAGACATTTACTTTTGAGCCTAAGTCAAGGATAATTTCTTCCATTTCAAAATCTCTTATCTTTGCATTTAGTGGCATTTCCCTTCCAGTTCTTTTATGGATCTTGATATGATGAACCACTCTATGTGCTTCATTTACTATATTGCGTTGCTTGTAATTACTCAGCAAGCTCTATAACTCTGCTAAGGCATTCTCATGTTTTAACAGCTTCATGCAACTTTGTAAGAACTACGTAATAGGACTCATTGCATCTGTTGCATTATGTGAGTGATCATACGAAGCTGGCATATCCTGTACAGGCAAAGTCTCACTTCACAGCTTGATTGGTGGGGTGACAGGTTCTGGTTCTTTGAAGGTTTCTCTTGCTTCCATGAAGACTTCTTTTTGTTTTTTCAGCTCAAATCAGGTGTTTTCCCAGTTGCTTTCCTTATCCAAGTCCCTTCAATAGGATTTTGCTCATCCTATTGATTCTCAGAAGTCGATGCTTCGGTTCTTTGATCTTCACCTATTGTAGCTCCACTTTGCGTCACAGCATGAATGTTATATCCTGTATTCCTTTTTTCGGCTGCGATCATCTGTATGTTTTTATTTTGTGCTTCTGGTCTTCTTTCTTGCATTTTTTCTTGCAAAACAGGGCATGCCTCAATGACATGATCAAAAGACTTGCAATATTTGTAGGTAGTACAAGCATCCGTGCAATATATGGATAGATGTCCCAGTTGAGCACAGTTATAACATACTGTCTGACCTCTTCCTCTTCCTTGGCCAGTGTTTCTTCCTCTGCCCCTGAATCCACCACGTCCTCTGTATGTGCCTTGATCATACTGCATATTTTCATTGTTATGCATTGTTTCTTCTTGTACTTGGTAGACATCATGTTTTCTTTCCATCATGAGTTCATAGGCTCTACAGTTGGAATCATCATGACCAACTGATTTACAGAATGTGCAGTATAGGTTCTTAAGTGTTTGCACATACTTTTGAATTAAATAACAATATTTTTGGTGATGTCCTCGACATCGACAAATCTCACACCATGGACCTTGTTGCTGATTCAATGGGTTTGGAGCCCCACTATTGATGTAATATTTAAATACCGGAAAATGTTCTTTGGAGTGACCTTCTCCCTTAAAATTTGTACACTAAACCTCTTCTCAGGTTTCTTTTCCTTTCTTCATATCTTACAGTTGTAATGTCATATTTTCTAGCTGGGTCTGTATCTGAATCATACCTACGCTAGTCTCTCCTATAGGCGAAGCCTCTAGTTTCATTGCAATCTCCAGGGCCTCTGTCTGTGAAGTAACCTTCTGTTGCATCAACGATAATCTAATGTGTGGCAATAACAAAGCTATGAACCATTCCTGGTGTTGTTGTGGTGCTATGTCAAAGCTCACTTGGTCTAACAACTCTTTGAAATTTTGATCAAATTCCCACACTATCTCGCTCGGTTTCTGTTTTATTTCTTTGAGCTCTGTGATACACTGCGATTCTGACTTAGTTTTTTTTAATTCTCTTATGAGTGCAGTCTTGATATCCACTAGGTTCCTATTCTATCCAACATAGTACTTCATAAACCATGTAGAGGCTCTGTCCCTAAATGTGGTGACTAGTTGTGCTTGTCTTATAGCATCATCATGTACTTGTTTAACATTCCACATGGCTTCATAGAGAAACTAGTGTTGCTCAGGGTCTTCTAGACCCATTCCTTTGAATATCGACAGTTTGATGTCATCTGTCATTCTTCTTCTACAAGGCATAGTGTTCTATGATGTGTTAGGTATACTACTACTCACAATGTTCTGAGTACTTGCTCCTACAGTGTTACAACTAGTATTGTTTGTGGGTTAGCAATATTCCTATCGTCAATCGAAGGATTTTGTGGAGTGATGGGCTGATAGGTAGTCACTTGAGGTTTTGTTTCACTATCAGTCTAAACCTATAAGTCTTTTTCTAGAGAGATGTGAAGGTCATGTTCATTAGGCCTCTTCTCGGTACTATAGTTGTATCTTTTACCACTTTGTAATGTGTGAATGTTTCCTCAGTGTCACTGTCTATATTACTGAACATTACAGACTCAAATTTCTAGGGATCTTGTTGCATTCTTAAGACACCTTTATCTGCTAACAACATTTTAATGTATAGATTGAGATTGTTCAGGTACTTACCTCTAAATCCTTTGAAGAAATATTCCTCGGCTGTGCTGTAAGACTTCAGTGTCCACAGCAAATTCTGTAACGTAGCCTTCTAGTACGCTATCTAGCCAAAAGTCTATTGCTCTTGAGATTGGGCTATCCACCACTTTAAGTATCAGAATCATTTCTGGAGTCCACGCCATAGGTACTCCTCCCTGATAACATTTTTTCTACTCTGTTAGTCTTGACAACCACTCATATAGATCGTTGCTGAAGAATGCGAAGAAATTTTTTTAAATGTCCTCCCATAAGTATCTCTGTAACCATTCTTCGTCAGAGAAACGCGGATGTCTTTTCTCTTTTCTTGCAAACTCCTTTTCTGTATTATCCACCCAGTTTTGTATTTATGTTCTCTCTGGATTCCAATATTCAGAACACATCACCAGTTCAAGTGCAGCAATGGAACCATTTGTTGGGTATGAACCTTGTTCTTTAACTTTCTCTTACTAACCCAGGTTATGCACAGTTGTGGTTAGACAAAAACCTTCTTCACTGGCCCTTTCAGAAACAGCCTGGGAACAAGCTGAGGTCTCACCCGAGGCGAAGTTTATGGGGGATTATAGAAGCAAGCTTCTGTAATCAGGTGATGTGCGGTTAACAGACTAGGGACTGCGCGAAGTTACCCTGACTTCGCATCTATCTCTTATATTGTAGCACACAATGGGACTACGCACTTCAAAACGGTCAATTAACAATATGACAATGCAACTCTACACTTCACAAGCATACGAGACTGTGCACTTTGCAAACTCATACAATATGGTGAAATACAACACAACAACGCAGTTTCAGTACCGTGCTTCTAGGGAATCGCACTTAACATAGACTTCGCTGAATTAGTGTTTACCCAAATAATCTATGCATTCGACGTATTCAGAATTACTTGAATTCAACATTAAAGCATATATGTTCGACACTTAACATATTATTCTCATCACTCATTCATGTGGAAAATACATATAAAAGCGAAGACACATGCAACTATAAGCATGAACTTAACCATAACAAAAGAAAACACACAGATTCAATCACACAACACGATATTTACGTGGTTCACCCCCCGGATGGGAGCTATGTCCACGGGAAATTTTGATTATATTAATGGGAAGGGTTTGATAGCTCCAGTCTGAGCACTCAACTACAAACTCTTCTCTCTACAATAGGTCTCTGCGCACACAGCTACAGAGCCTCTTTCTCTCTTCAGTGGGTCTCTACGCACACAGCTGGAAAGCCTCTTTACAATACTCAATCCTCCAGAACAATACTATGAGAGATCAACAAAAATCAACTTAGAGATCAACCCTTCCCTTACAAAATTGCCCCTTTTATAGATCGTGCCCGCAGGTCATGTCTTTACAATGAACATGGGCTAAAACCCTTGAGTTACCAAAATTGGTGCAGTTACCCCGCTAACCCATCCTGTCATAGTTGATAGTTGTTCCAATCGCCTCTGGTCGCCTTTTTTTGCCATCCTGTCTCTAACACCCTTCTGACCGCCACAGTCCTCACTGAATGGCTCTAACTGCATAGTGGTGTGTCCCTTTCCGCCACTCTGGATTTCCTGTTGCTGTCGACCCGTGGCTTTGCTTCTAATGGTTTCTGCCACTCTGAATGACAGGTCGCTTTCAACCGCTTCCACACTGCTCCTTACCCAACTCTTGGGAATCATGGAGTCACTTTCCCAAAATAGGTCACTGTTGGAACTCATTGCGGTTGTACCTCACTACCAAAAATAGCTACTATGCTGGAACTGCGCATCAACAAAACTGTGCCACCTCTTTGGACTTCCCTTCTCCTATTGCACATATCTGAACATTTCTCCAACTATTCATTTCTGAACTTCGCTTCATCAAAATTGTGCCAACTTGGTCCATGCCCAACAAGTCAGTGTACCTTCCATCATGTCTGTCTACCCTGAGTCATTCTTGCACACCACTCTACCATCTGATTCACTCCAAACATCTTTGATCATGTTTCGTGTCAATGATGAGGGACTCATCATGACCCTCCTTTGACGGATTCATCCTTGTCGACTTCAACACATCATCTATGGATTGAATCTAGAAACCAATCAAGTACCTTGTGCATGCATGCCTTAATCGCAGGTTACCTCGCTTTCAACATGATTTTACATCATTGACTCTTGATTGGAACATTTCGTTGAGCGTTCGAACTCAGCTCATTGATTCATGCTTGATGGTATGTACTATGATACCTTGGGAATAATTGACGTCAATGGTGATCTCCCTTGCGCTTGTTAATGGTATACATCAATGATCGGTAATCAAGTGGTTTCTACCATGTTCGACTCCAAGACATTGTAATCACATGTATAGATTCGTATCATTGTTGGTTCCGCTTGAAGACGTTGGGTTGTTCTCATATTTCACCCAGGTTGCGATGGATATTTTTTGAGTTATACTACACAGATCCACTTTGTATTAGTCATGGTTGTGTTATCATCTCATCATGGATCTACGATTGTGTCTATTAGCCATGATTGTGTTCAGCCGTTCTTTACTATAATGGATCTGCAATGTATTGGTCGGAAGCCATGTTGTGCATCATATGAGACTTGTATCTCATAGTCAGTTATACTATAGCAACACCCTCCAACCAAAAATTCCTTCCCATCTATCTATCAAAGCATATCACATGTTTTATTTTACCAACTTCATGATTTAGGGGGCATTTTGTTACACCTAAATCTCGTCATCATGAGTCCTATGTAAACTCAGCGCCTTGATCCCTGAAGTTTCCCTGACTAGAAGTCATGTAGAGAAAGTTGTTGATCCTTTATCCACATTTTCTAGTTGGGCCAGCACAGCTTGTCTTCCATCAATAAGTGCCTAACTAGGCTCAGCGCAGAGTGTCATCTGGCAGTCTGTGTCGGTGGCTTAGGTTTCCTTCATTAAACCTGTACTTGCCCCTTCCTGGCACAAATTGTCCTCATGTAGCATGCATCGTGGTTGCTTTAAATGGATCAATGAGACATTCAAGCGACTTCTCGAAGCATGATGAGGTGGATGGTTATCCCTAATTCATAGGTGAGATGTCCTTCGGTTCCCTAACCTCAAGGGATGATCCCTTATCCTTCTCCCCATAATCTTCAACCTACTATATCCACTTGGTCCTATAAATATGAAGCTCCTCTCCATTCCAAAAGGAGGAAATTCTATAGTACTCTCATGCTGGTGAAATTATCTTAGATGACTCTCACGCATCCATGAGAGGTTTACTTCATCTTTGGAGGCTTGGCTTGGTTTGGCTTGTTGCAAGGAAGGTTGCGATGTTAAGGAATAGGTTGTAATGTTCTCTCTTATTGTACTCTCCTTTATACAGTTAATACAATCTCTTCCCATATACATTATAATGTTGTTGATGTTTAGAGCTTACTTCCTTAACTATTAGCTTAGATCAATCATATGCGATATATGCTTTTATTGTTTGATTGTTTTCACTTGTTCAACAGGACTTTGCAGCTGCATATCTGAAGGTGCTGGAGCATTGGATCAAGCAAAGAGAAAGAGAATTTGCAGATCCTAGGTAAGAGAACCATTTATCTATTTGCATTTCTATTGATCTAGGGAAGTTGATTCTATCCTGTGTTTATTTATTCTAGATCCACTTGGACTAGGTATATCTGACCTTTAAGTCCACTTAGGTAGATTGTCTGAAAACATAAACTACAAGATCTACAAGGGGAAGTGGAAACTCTCCCTGTAAACAACCAAGCCCTCAAACATTATTTTTCTTAGATTTAGGGAAACTTTTATACATAAATAAATTGCTTTTCTATTGTTTTATTTATTTCCAAATTCTTTAAGCTTTACCTTTAGTTTTCATTTTGTTTTTGAATAAATTCATCTCAATAATAAGAGTGGTGAATGGGAAGCTGAGATTTTATATTATTCATAGAATTAGTATTTCTTACAGAAAGATTATGAATTTAGAAGGTCTAAGAAGGTCTAAGAATTGATTTGAAATATGAAGGGGTCTTCTTTTTGTGAATATTCATTAATCTCAAACATTGCAACCTATTTGCCTTATTTGTCATTTTGTTTCATTGAAAATTTGGTACTTGGATCATTCTACATTAAAATGTACTAAAACCTGTGTGAATAGCTAGGATAAATATTTCTAGACTACTATAGCAGGGCTCCACTCACTATACACTTAAAGAACCTTGCCTCAGGCAGTATACTATGGCTGACCCATGAAAAGGAAGAAAATATTACAGATATATAGAAATCAAAACGATCCTATGCCACAATATTAAAGCCAAAATGCACTAATAGAGTCAAAAGTTCTCCGAAATATAAATATCCCCTGAAGTCAAAATTGGATATTTGAAGAAGAATTAATGTACAAAGTAAATCAGGAGGATACTTCTTATGATACTCGAAGAAGGCTCTTCTCCATCCGTGGGTATTATAAGCTGAATAAAACATTCATTTCCCACACAAAAGGACATCATGGATGGAAGAGCCTATGATAGATCTCTGAAAACAAAGAGAATTGCATGTTAGAATGACTCAAGAATCAAAGAATGCTAAAGCATCGAAGAAATGAACATGGTATAGGAATGAGGAACAAACAATTACATCTTCCTGATATTGTTCTGGATCTGTAGTGTCTTACCTAGTGGTTTCCAAGAGACAGGGTAGGTAAATGAACCTCATACCTTGGCCCCAAGAGAGTGCTTGTGAATTTTGAACCAAGTTGCCTTATGCCAATTTAAGATTAACAACAATTTATGATCCATGTGACACTTATTCCAAATTGAAATAGAAACTTTTCAATCACAAGGAAAATACATGAAGCATGACTCTTACAATTAGAAATCATTAATAAGTAAAAGTGATTCTTACCCTAATTAAATTATCTGGCCCAAAAAGAGTATTCTGTGCTCCTTTTCAGAGATCTAAGTTCTCCATCTAGTCACCATTTGTTGCAGCTGCAACACCTTCCCCAAAGTTTCTTAGATTTTAGGGCCCCTCCTTAGACTTTATCTTTATTTTAGACCCTTTAGGTTTCAAAATTCTTTTTAGAGTGTTTTCCCATAGAAGTTCTACACTTGGAATTTTTTTGGAGTTTCTCTATTTTGGGACAAAATTCAAAACTTCACCGAAATAGTCGAGGCAAAAATCCATTTTGTCACTGAAACAGTCGAAATACAATTCAAAACTTCGCTGAAACAGTCGAAGCAAAGCTCATTTTTGCTCTGAAGTAGTCGGGTTAGAATTTGATTTTGAGTCAAAATGATTGGAGGACATTTTAATTCCGCGCCGAAATAGTCAGATGTGAATTTATTTTTGATCTGATGTGGTCTCCAATTAACCAAGTTTTTATTTGTTTACAAAATGGTCGATCTCTTTTCCCGGCCAAGTTATGTTTCAACACAAAGTAGTCGGTGCTAGATCATATTTTTCCTCGATACACATCGGATCTCGTTACAATTGCACGTCGGTAGCATTGTGTTTTTGGATCATATATCACTTGGATTGAAATAAGCCAGTGTAAAATGACATTTTAGACTGAAACAAACTGGCATAAAACCATTTTTCACACTGAAACACATCGGATCGATATTCGATCTTCCACTAATATAAAATGAAACCTAATACAAGAACACTATATGGTTTATGCAAGGTGGTGTGAAAATTTTTACTACCACCACTAAATTTTTAATGAGGATTAGGGTTGAAATTGCATTTAAAAGGGGGAAACAGTCCATTCCATTTCAAAGTTAGAATTTCTAAGACACGTTCAAGCCATGTGGAGCATGAATTCTGCCAGATCACATGCCATCTCAGCGACGTGCCCAACCTATCCAGGTAGGTACTATTTCCTAACTTGGCAAACTTGTTTTCTTTTGGTTGGGGGGTCAGGGATTAGGTTAGAACAGTTTTATTTCTTCGCCCTAGTTTTACAATTTAAGCCTGCTGTTTTCATTTTGAAGGAAGGTGATAGCCCTCAAATTGTGTTTTTACTAGTTGAGTGATGGCGGATAAATACTCAATTAAGCATAGTGTTGAACCCTTACCAATCAGAGTCCTTGTTAAACCTTCCTTGCGCACTTCTTCTTCCCGTGAATTTCCCGAAGTGCATGAAAGCTAAGCGCTCAGCCTCAATAAGTATCGAGTTAAAGTGTTACCTGCTGAAACCATGAACAACGTGCCTTTCACGACCTGGTTACGAAAACAGAAGCAAAACCCTAGATTCTTGGAACTTTATTTGATCAAGGAAGCAGTCGGAAATTGACTTATACTACCAACTTTGATCAAGTTTTGGATTCCAGTTGACATGGTTAATTAGTTGTTAACATTTCTTATTTTGAGCAATTATTTCGGTTGCACATCAAAATGTCTTCCAAACATGTTTTTTCCTTCAGAACTAGGGTTCATTTAAGCCAATTTCATGTATAGTGGTAGGATGAACATTTGAACTTAGAGATTAAATCCAGGAAATCTGAAAAGAAACAAATGTCATGCTTAATAATTGATTTGAAAATTTATCATTATTATTGTTATTCACTTTTTTGGAACCCTGATTCTGATGAGCCTTGCTTAGAGAATTGTGGAAATGTAAGGCTAATACCTTAATACCATCACCCAAGAAAATGGTTACTTCAATGATTTTACCTTATTTCTCAAAATGGTTATTTTGGTTGATAGGACAAACATGATATATTATCTTCAAATTTGTCATAGAGGTTGTTTTAAATCCACACTCACTTCAAGGGTAACTTGCATTGAAAGTAAATTTGTAATTGGATTGACAGCTTGAATAAGTAGGAATGCATATAACCTTATTTGGTCCTTTTGAGTAGAAATAAACTGGGTTATTCAATGTTTTATTAGATACCTCATTGTTATTATTTTGATTATATTGCAAAAGCTAAACAATGTCAAGTCTTGATATTGCTCTTTTGTTTCAGGATCCCGATATGTATAGATGATCTTCTAAGTGCAAACGCTAAGTGGTAGAATCTGATTCAAACATTGAGATAGTCCTAGGTTCCACTATGGAGATCTAGTTCGAGGATACGAGAGTTATCACTAGAATAGTCCCCGAATACAAGTGGGGAGAAATTTTCCAGCTCATCATAGATCAAAACATACCAAATGCCTCGATTGAGGAAATGGTTATATATCAAAATTAAAGAAATCTGGACTCCACAAGGAAGCTACTAGACAAGAACTATTTCTGAGTTCATAAGTAATAGGCTGGATCTTTCCTCAAGTAGATGCTAAATTAAGGATCATTGTGGGGGCCAATGGAAATGGGTTTGCCTCATTTCAACCTGCTCACATAAGAAAGGCTTATAAATTTCTAGCTCTCAAATTCCTCCTAATAGATGATTGGATTAATAGTCTAAAGATAGACCACTCGAAGTATGCAAAGAAAATGCTTCTCTCGGGTAAACAATTGAGGCATAGAACCAGTGGGAAGCATGATACATACAATCTGAAAACTCCATTCAGAATTGTTGCAATGCTTTTAAGCAGAATATATGGGAAGGAAACTACAAATATGTATAAGCTCAGTTGGGTTCCACTAATGTATCATGTCACCACATATGGTACTATATTCAATTGGGAAGACATCATTTTAGATAACATGGTTGCGGCTATATTAGTAGCTCGGGAGTGGTTGAAGCAAAACAAAGTGGAATTCTACATGTCCTCTTACCTGATTGATTGTATCCTTATCAGGAATCCATTCCATAAGTTGGGATGCTATCGGGTTCCAGATGAGACTCCCATCTATGTATCCTATTAGATCATGTGGGAACATAGACATGTAAGTTTCTACAAGACAAATTGTGAAGAGTTCATAATACCTCTGTATTGACTAATTTTCGGTAAAGAGCCGAACTGTATGTCAGATGCAGCTTTGGAGGTAATCAATGAATATGGAGACTACTACTTTACACAAGAAGGAACTTATATCCGAATGTATAGAGGTACCAAAATCCCTTCTTTGATGTCAAAGTATGTTACAGACTATGTCATTCTAAAGGAAGTAGTGAGACAAGTTTTTGTAAATGGAGTCGAACATTTTTTAAATGACAATAAGAAGGCATCATTTCCTCCACTTCCATTCACCGTGGGAGCATATAAATTTCCCAAATTCAAATGGGCTGAAAATTTTGTGAAGGAATTAGAGGTTTACAACTTCGTGAAGAAAATATTCGTCAGAAATGATAACCTACAGAAGGTAGCCAAACATTGTGCAGCATGTAGGATTAACTTTGAATATTCTGATCACTTTTTAAAAGATGAAGAAGTGTACAAGAGGGTGAAAAACATGGTTGACTTGAATAAAAGATTTGGTATAAAACCATAGGAAATATCAAGTCAAACGAAAGAAGTCTCAAAGGAAGCAAAACAAAAGAAAGACAATGAAGAGGTGCTAGTAGCAGAAGAGGAAAAGAAGATTCGTGAGGCGACTCTAGCAAAAGAAAATGCGAAGAAATTGCAAGAAGAAGCATTAGCAAAGAAGCTACAAGAAGAGCAACTTGCTAAAAATGAGGAAGAAAGAAAATAAAGAGAGCAAGAAGCAGATGAAGCGAAAATGAAAGAACAAGAAAAGGAAAGGAAAGAAGTAGTCGAACCATAAAACAAGAGATTACAAGATGAATCCAATAAAAAGTGGAAGACGAGGAAAGGATCAAGAAATTTGTGGAAGAACAAAAACACCAAGAAGAAAGCCATGATTGACAAGATATGGACATGGACTATCTAGCTGAATCTAATATAGAATTACCACTCACTAAAGGTCACCTTTCATTGGTTGAGCTTGGACTCACGCCATTCACACCTACCAAATAACACTCAGTACCTAAACTTGAGACCATTGTTTTTTATCCAAAAAGGAAAACTATTTTGAGAAGAACTGAGAAGAGATTGAAGGTTGGTACTCAGTCGGATATTGTGACTATTCAAGAAAGTACTTTAGTAGAAGGTACTAACAAAGATCCAAAGTTCACGGCTTCTGTAAATGTGGCTACAACACAAGCAAACACAGACAACATAGATAAATTAATTGAGGATTTGGAATGAAGCAAAGATAAGATGATCAAGTTGAAAGATAACTTGGTACAAGCACAAAGTCAGGGAATCGAAATAAAAACAAAGCGGGATGCTCTAGAAGTAGTGAAGGAAAATATTTTGCTAGATTTTCAGAATCTTGAAGATGAGAAAGACTCCTTAAATGTGCAACCAGTAATAATAAAAGGAGAAAAAGCATATTTCCAATCTCAAATTAATGATCTCAAAGATCAAGAAACTCAATTGGATCAACAAGTGGAAAATCTTACCATTAAAAAGGGATCTTTGCAAGCCCATATGGATTAATTGAATAAAGAGAAAGAGTCCTTGATGGAGCAACTCAAATCTGCTCAAGCAAAGAAACTAGACATGGCACCATTTTACGGGCATGCTTATGATTCACAAAAGCAACTGTTTCACTCCCAAGAATTATTGATGCAGAAGATTTATGAGTTAAAAGAGGTGGTGAATAGATTGAAGCAGATATCTACATAAGCTTCAAACGCAAGACAAAAACTAGTGGAAACCTATAATAAAGTAAAGAAGATGATCGTATGGAAAGGAAAGATCAAAGAAGTTCCTGCACACTTTCCCAAAAGAACAATTGTTGAATTAAAATTGGATATATCTCTTATAGATAGTTGTCGGAAATCAACCAAGAGGATAGAGAATGAAGTGCAAATATCAATCACGAAGTGTGAAGATAACTATCATGCCATATACCAAGTTTTCCATAAATGTCATCTTCCACCCCCTAAGGCCATTGATGAGTTGCCACCCAAAGAATAACGTATTGCAGAATTGAGGAATGGTCTAGATGAGGATATGATTTCTATTAAAAGGTTGTGTGTGCTCACTGCAGAAGACCTCCAATAGCATATTGGAGAAGCAACTCTAAATTCCTACTTTTTGGGAGACGGTCATAAGGTTGTATCAAAGAGATTGATAGATACACTCAAAGAGATATCCACACATGAAATGGATTTAAAGTTATTAGAGTCCCAACAATTGAATGTAATATCTTATGAGAGTGATATCTGGGATAAGTACATTCAAAATCAATGGAATATTCCATCCAATTAATGTAATTTGTATTTTCTTATTTATTTTGGTTATTTTTGGGTGCAACCACAAAAGACAAAAATGTGGAAACAAAGAGTTAAAATGGAATGTGAAGTGATCAATCACACAAAGACAAATTTTTGGAAAGATACATAGGATAAAATAGGATAGGAGAGGGCCGTTTTCTAGTGAAATAGAAAAAAAGTATCATTTTGTATGAGAACTACTTTTCTGCCAATGAGAAAGAACTATTTTGCTGGTGAAAGCTTACATGGAGTTTTGCATGAAATGTTATGAATGAATGTGCATAATTATTTCTTCCTTTGTTCATCTATATATAGTAAGATATTTCCTGCTTTATTAGATTAATGTAATAGTATGTGAATGATTTTACTAATGGTAATTATAAATGCAATGCTCTGTGTAAAATGAGTAATGAATGAAACAAATGTTGTACCAAAGTTATCTTTAAGTAATTATTTTACTATGATTGTGGATGCTTTTCTTTCAATAAGCTAACTGTTGAAGTTGTATAAGCAATCTCAGTCATTAATCATATTTTAAATTTTACTCCTTGGAAGGATAGAGTAGACTAGTTAGTTAAATATATGTGCTTTAGTACAATAGTTTTAGCTGATTGATAAGGTGGAAGTGGTAAGACGACAGGTAAGAACTTGTTCATCACTTGTAAGGACTCTACCTATCAGTCAAGTTTAGCCTAGTTAGAATTATTCATTGTTAGAATCATGAAATTCTAAATCACAACAGATCATGGACCTGAATATACCTCACAGAGAAAGAATGAGCAGAAAATATGAATTACAATGAAAATTGAAGTAAAAATGAGCAGACAATTGAGTCATGCATGAGAACTCAGATAGGAACCGAATAATGTGTCATGATCCAATAATCACTATAGTCAATAATTATGTTACAATGGAGAGAATTCAAATCATCTAGGTGAATTTGAGTCTCAGTCTATCTAGCATAGGAATTGTCACCACTGGAGTGCTCTGGAAGACCCAAACTCAACTCAAATGAACCAAAAATCAGTTAACTAAAGACACAATCAGTTAACTAACCAAAAGGGGTGCATTAGTGATTTTTTCATGCAAATAACTTAGAAAAGGGTGCATGAGACCACAAACAGTGGAAATCAGACCATAAACCCCCCACAAGAGTCAGCTAACTCAGGTGGAATGAACTAGAACACTGAGTTGGCTCCTAAAATGTAGGGAACTAACTCATGTGGTCCTAAAATGATGCATGGAGGGTGGATTAGGTGGATAATGGGTCCTATATGACATCTGCACACCACTAGGGAGGAAATGACATCATCAACTGCTAGGTAAATGAAAATAATGCTAAGTGCGACAAGGATGGAGTATTAATTATCCTAACACCCTCCCTTAATCCAAACTTAGATATCTTGGGCCCTAATTATTGAGACCAAAGGTCACCCATACAATCAACTAAATAATAAAAAGAAAAATAAGTGTCCATGAAACAAGGAAATGGGGAAAAACCTCATGGGAAAAATACCCCCCCTCAAAAATGAACAGCAAGGAACTCAAGCATCCTTCATACTAAGCAGAGAAGGAAAAACTTTCCTGAGTGAAAGTCTTTGTAAAAATGTAGGCAATATGCTCCTATGTAGGATAGTAATGCGGGTGTTGTATCTAGATCTGGATCTGGATCTACTCCTTCGATGTACCTCCCACTGTGTCGAAGTTTTATTTTCCAAAAAAAGTCTTTCAAGAACCCTTCTTTCTACTAGAGTGAATGACTTGTTGTATTCCAAATAATGAACCTTTGATTACCCTTTGTCAATTTATTGATTTTTTACGTAGTTGTATATCCATCATGGAAAGTCTCTTTGAAGGATTATAGATCAAACCCCACCATCGTGTAGAACCTATCTGAGAGAAGTGGATTTGTATGACATAGTGCGAGGTTTGCATGCTATTGAGAATTTCTTTTTCTATAGTTAGATGGATCCCCATCTATGTTCCCATCAGCTTCAAGGACTTTGTGATCCCATATTGGCCTTGGCCATGGATTGGGAGTAGGTACTAGATCTGGACCTGGATCTGTTTGAACTTCATACTCAACATCAAGATCTTGGTCCAAATATTCATTAGAAGAGACATCATTATGATCTTCATCAGATTCCAATGGAGTAGGAAGAGAGTATGGAAAAAAGTGAGAGAATTCATATACCTTTGAGGCATGGTTTGCAAACCATTTTGCTATAATCTTCCCAGAAGAGAGCTCTGCAATCTCAAATGTCTCAAGACCAAAGAAAAATTTCTTCGGTGAACCTGTGTGAGTCATCTGATAAATAGACAACAAATTTGTTGACAAATAAGGCACAAATAGAACATTTTTGAACTTTTCATGCTCCAGTTGTATTGTGCCCTTCCCTTCAGCATAGATTTGGGAATCATCTCCCATGTGAATACTTGGACCATCATTGAGATCTAGAGAAGAAAATTACTCTTCGGAGGAAACCATGTGGTTGGAGGCTCCAAAATCTATGAGGAAGACTTTTGATTGTGAGAATCCATCCTTTGGTGCATGGCATCTCTCATGATCATTTGTCTTACTTATAGAATCTGTCTCCCTTGCCCCTTCTGGGAGGGAAATGTTGTGTTATTCAAGAAGTTGGGTCATTTGATATATTTTCTTCTTCATGCATGAACTCTCTGGATGGTTTTCTTTCTTGCAATAGGAACACTTGGTATTCCCAAACCTCTGTTGCTTATCCTTCTTGGAGATGGAGGCTCCTATTGATGGATTAGACTTTGCATTCTTCTTGGATTCAAATTGCTTCTTCTCTTTACCCTTGTTCTTCCCTTTTTCATTCGCACATTTTGACTCCCCAACCATACGAGCCTGATTTTTGGAGGCTTGAAAAGTGCCCATCTGAATCAGTCTATCTTTTTTTTGGATGAGATATTCGGTGAATGCATCTAAGGAGGGAATTTTCCAGTTGGGGATTGACAATCTCCCTGAATGGAATGTAGAAACAAAAGTGGAAAATTCCGGGCCAAGCTTGCTTAGAATGGATAGCACCAGCTGCTCATAATTCTTCGTAATGCCGCATTTTTTGCATTGCATGACCAAAGATTTAAATTTAGAAAAGAATTGTTGTATAGTTTCGAAACTACTGGGTTGAAGAGAAAGTAACTCATTCTCCATAATATGGCCCCTTAGCTCATCTTGCTTGTCGAAGAGGGTCTCAAGTTTCAACCAAACCTCTCTTGAATTCTTCAATCCATCAAGGTGGAAGAGTAGATCTCTGGAAATATGAATACACATGAAACCAAATGATTCATCCAATCTATTTAGATACTTGTCCTTCTCAATAGTTGCTTGAGGTTCAACCTCCTTGCCCATTGTAACCTTGTACAGTGACTTGTTGCGCAATACCATTTGAATGTCAGCCCTCCAATCAAGATAATTGAAGGGTGTCAAGATCCTTGGAGACAGAGGGACATTCGAATTCTCCATATGAACTACTGGAGTGAATACAACTAAACTGTTGCATTGAAAAACCTTCAAAAATCCTACAAAACACTCTCAATTTTGGAGATAAACTTCTATTGATCACTGCTTTAGGACAATAGGCACTTTTATATGGACCCTTCACACCTAGCTAGACCTCAAAGGATTTCTCCAATGAATTCAATGCAATGGCACTAGGATTTGCTGTGGAAATCCATAGGCTTATGATACACTACTAAAAGAAGATGCTCAAACTACGCTCACTGAGCTCTGATACCATGTGAAATTATAAATCATAGCATATCATGGAGTTGAGTATACCTCACAGAGAAAGAATGAGTAGAAAAGATGAATCATAGTGAAATTGTAGTAAAAATGAGCAGACAATTAATCATGCATGAGAAATCAGATAGGAACATAATAGTGTGTCATGATCCAATAATTAGTATATTCAACAATGATGTTACAATGGAGAAAATTCGAATCACCTAGGATAATTCGAGTCTCGGTCTATCTAGCATAGGAATTGTCACCACTGGAGTACTTCGGAAGACCCAAACTCAGCTCAACTAAACCAAAACTTGGTTAACTGAAGACACAATCAGTTAACTGGCCAAAAGGGGTGCATTAGTGAGTTTTTCATGCAAATCACTCATTAAAGGGTGCATGAGACCACAAACAGTGGCAATCAGAGCATAAACCCCCCACAAGAGTGAGCTAACTCAAGTGGACTGAACTAGAACACTAAGTTGGTTTCTAAAATGTAGGGAACTTAGTCATGTGGTCCTAAAATGATGCATGCAAGGCGCATTAGGTGGTTAATGGGTCCTAGATGACTTCTGCACACCACTAGGGGGAAATGACATCATCAACTGCTAGGTAAATGAAAATAATGGTAAGTAGGACAAGGATGGAGTATTAATTATCCTAACAAGAATTAGGGCATTTTCATTTGCATCCTTAAATATAAAATTTTAAATAGTGGATCGGGTCGTAATCGATAAACTAAACTCGAAATATATCCTACGGTAGTCGGACCGATACTTCGACAGATTCCCCATTTCAAACAGTGAATAATCCAGTTGGGACTTTTCATTGAGGAGAATCCCTACTGTCGACGCAAACATTTTTCCAAGCATCAACACATTCATCTCCAAGTGGGATACGGGCACCATGACTAGGTCTGTTGTGAACCAAGAATGGATCTCAAGGTTTAACCCAAGTTAGTGGAGGACAACAAGCTCCTTGTTCTCTAAATAAATTTTCTTCATATCAATCATCATGAAAAACACCTACAACCCACAAAACATTCCCTCTCTTAATGATCTTTCACTTTTTAATATTTTATAGGGGGACATTACAATCTTTTCAGTAGGATTGATGGATCTTTGAGTGGAGGTGATGGTCAAAGAAAGATAAAAACAACCTAAGGAATTTAACAAAGCTTCTTGGGCTCAAGCATCATGAAAAATGAATTAAAACACCACATGGGACATTAAAGTGGGATATGGATGCTAATAATTGGTTTTGGGTAGATTTGATAGGATTAGATGCCTTGAACATGGTCAAAAGGGAAAAGAAGGGCCTTACATGGGAAAATGAACCTATGTGACCTCAAGTGTTGTGAATAAGACCTCAAACTATGAAACTTAATCTTATTGGGGTCTTTCACCTGTGAGTGGTATTTTGGGCACGATAAGACAATTTTTCACAAAGGGGGTGGATCAAGGGCCATTCACAATGGATGAGAGAGAAAAATAGGTTGGGTTCCCTCAAAATAAAGTTTTAGTGCTAAAGACTTGAACTTTTCAAACATGTTAGAGTGAGGAAATTTTAGATTGTTTATATATATTGTTTACAAATAAAGCACATGAGTTAATAGTGCACATGCATTGTTGAGAATTAAAATAAATAGGCAGCATTGTCTCCTTTCCCCTGTGTTAGATTATTTGACTATTTTTGTTATTATTTAGAGTTATGAACCTTATGGTTATTGCTCCATTAAAACAAAAAAACACTCATTTTTCCAAGCTCCTTATTCTTATCACTATTTAAATGACGTTTTCAAATATGGTTCACATATTCATTGCTAATAAAAATACGTGTGCATAGATTTCTATATATAGATTCTATTTTTTTTTAAATAAAACATAATAATTATTTTTATGTTTTGTTCAATTTTCATTTTACATATATTGTAATTATAAAATGTATACGACTTTTTTTCCTATCATAATTTTGTCTTTCCTTATCGATCTAAAATTATATGGTGCAAGAGATATACAAAAGTCAAAAGTCATTATAAATCTTTAAGCTATTTGCCAAATCGTTATTAAATTCTCCTTTAAATCATCTTAGTTTCATTAATGCGCTCTCAATTTCGTTAAATATCTTAAATTAATTAAATGAATGTTTTATTCAATTTTTCTTACTTTTAAATTGGTTTTTTTATACAAATTTGTAACTATGCCAAATGTTGTAAAGTGGTTGTTCGGTGATTAAAAGAATGTAAAACTTTAACATTATAAAGTATAATAAAGTAGAGTTGTATATAGTATATCTCTTGAAATAATTTTAAATAATTTTGATAAAGCATTTGGATAGATGGTAAAATAATAACATTCAAGTGAAGTATTAAATGTATAAAAAATAATTGATATTTGAGATATTAAATATGTAATGTTTTTTTTATAAAATTAATTAAAGATAGGATTACAAACTATTAAGTTAATGGAACATGGAACATTAATTCTTGAATGGGCAATTGCTAAAGGGGTAAAATGACTAAAGAATCGATGGTTTCCTCCCTTGCTTGTTCAATGATTTTAGAGAAGAGAGAAGTGTAAGAGTAAACATCCAAATCTAGAGTATAAACAAGTATAGAACTTAGTTTAATTGTCTAAGCTAGAACTCCAAAAGTAACTTCAAGGGAACAGTTTTAATTGCAACTAATGAAAGACCTTCATGAAGATGATAAGAAGCCTCCAAGAATGCTCGCTTGCTCCAAAGATAGGTTTAGGTTGAAGATAGATCAAAGATCTGTCGAGAATAGGACAAGTAGGGTACCTCACTCTCTTAGAATAAACCAAGCACCTGTAAATAGAATTCCATCGTCCAAGAGTAAGCTACGTATGCTTGCGCTCTTATCTTGATTGCTCAAGGAAATTTATTTAAAAATATATAAATATATGTTAATATTATTATATATTATATATACAAAATTTTTTATTAATTTTTATAAAAATATATGTTAATATTATTATAAAATATTTTCATACAAAAATATTAATTAGTTTTTCAAAATTTGACAAGGTTCTAAACTAATTTTTTTTTGTACAGGCTTGTTTCTGATTAAATATTATTCAATCCTTTACTATTTTTCCTATTATTATAGATTTATTTTCTCTTTTTAGCTATTTGCATCAACATTTTAGAGGTAAAATAATATCTATTTCCATTTACATGATTCAACATATACATATTAAGTTTAAAATATGACTTATGTAAAATTAATAAGGAAAATACTTGTTTTGTGAAGGTGCTCAAAGGTTGTAGATTGTCCCGTAGCTTGCTGTAGATTTCCTTCTTGATTTTCGTCCGTAAAGCTAAGCAACCAATCGAATGAACCACCCTACCGACTGGCTATTATCTTGCTAGCCCTTGGAAATCAAAGGATTTCCAAGCCCCCAAGCTCACAAGCTGATAATCCCGAGAGCAGTCATTACTAGGTTCTCAAAACCTTTCCCTATTCTCAAACCTTTCTTTCCACTTAGAGCTATCCCCTTGTTTCCTTCAACTTTCTCCCAATATCATTTCTTCGCCCAAAAATCCTCCCCTTCTCCTCCCTTCACTCTTCCCTATATACCTTTCCTTCCTCGAGAAGACCTTGGGATTACTCCACTACCCCAAACTCCCCCTCTCGAGCCCCTCAAACATTTACTCCTTTCACTTAGTTCATTCATACACGTTACATTATAAAAATGTATTTTTCACACTCATGGTAAATTTATTTGATTTTGGTTGATGGTCATAAGTATTTATTATGGTAGGAATCATTACCCAAAGGTTATCTATTCGAGACTAAGTTTATTAACTACTAGTCTATTCACCACCTTTGTATTTAGTGTTTTTAGGATAAAATAATAAAATAATATATAAATAGTTGACTTTTCAATTTGGACAAGGTGTGTCTTAATGGTCTACATCATCCATCAAGATAACTTATCTTGAGATTTAAATTCTAAGATTTGTATTGAATAATTAAATAGTAATAAACCATTTTCCATCACATCACATCCATTCCAAAATTGTTATCCTATTATGTCTAACTTAGAAATGGAAATAATGACACTCTAATAATTTATTAATCAATATTTAAATTTTACCTATATTGCAATTGTTATGACATGGATAGTAATATTATTAGAATAACATTAATTAAGTAATAATATTAATTAAATCACCACAAAGTAATAATAAATGGTGAATTCGTAAAAATGTTTTTTTTTTTTTTAATCATTTGTTTATCACATGAGTACCCTAACATCAACATAGTATCCTCGTTCTTCTAAACAAAGCACCCTTAAGGGCTTAAACAATCTTACTAATTAATTAGACAGTACCATTACCTTATTTACAACAATTCTCATATGACAATGTTAACTGATGACACTTGTCTCAATTGTTTATCAGGATGTTTACCAACAAGTAATACATAGCTTAACTGATTTATTTTACACATCTTAAATAACTTTATATTCATTATCTGAGTTCGATCAATGCATGATTAACATAATTACTTATGACGACTTATACATTTATTCAATATGTTGAGTGTTTGTATATCGATACTAGTGTACATGTGCAAAGCGTGCATGCGTGGCCAGCATATACACAGATCAGAATGTACTATAGACAAACCCCATCCCGCCTATGCATACCTGCTAACTAATAGTAGTATTTACCCCCATGTAGAAGAACAAGCATAATATATATAGTACAATCATTTTAACATCCCCAATTATTTAACATTTAACCCTTTACGATTATTTGTATGTTTACATTAGCTTAATCAATCATGTACAAGGAAGGGTACCTACTACCACTAACTCATAATCAAGGAATACCCAACCCTCAACAGTACTAATAAAATATCCTCCCATCATAACCTACGTCCTCCATCCTCCCTATCCTTCCTCTGCTAGTACAAAAGTGGATGTCGGACTCACCGACCTAACCACATAGAACCTGAGACCGATAGCGTCTGCTGAACAGCGGACCTATCCTCCCCTAGCAGGCATCTGACCATCGTCATCACAACAACATGGGGAGCGTGTCTCAGCACGGTCCTCCCACGACCTCGGGTCTCATGGAAACATAGGGCGGGAAACACATCCATCCCTCTCAACATACTGGGTCTATGCCCTTATCGACTCATACTTTGCTACTATCGGGATTATCAGTTTGTGTTATCGTATCAACATTTTTGGCTGCTAAGGTTTACTGTACGAACATGTTTTTTTTCCAATATATCAGATCAAGTAACTGGCTATCCCATAGCCCTTATGTCCTGTAGGTTAGTATTTCGCAAATTACAAATTTATAGAAAGCATTTCCCATTGATCGCCAATTGATCCATGTTATCAAAATCATTTTATTTCATGTAACCTTTTTAGTTCATCATAGATGCGTATGACATATAACACTTCAATAATTCATACAAGAAGATGGTATCCATGTATCGAATCATATATTTCACATCTTATTAATGAAAACATATGAACATATACTGTAATCATAAAATAAAGAAATCATATGATAATCATGACATTGTAACCGCATAACATAGTAACATCATAATCATAGTGAAATCATAAAACAAAGTAACATCATATAATGAGGTCCATCATATCATAATATAGTTTACTCAGTTGAGCTGAGTTCAACAGAATATATAAGAAAATAAAGTATGGTGTGTCTAACTGATAAATATGCCTAATCAAAATATGGGCGTTACATACACCCACCCTTCAGGAAACTTCGTCCTGAAGTCATGGTCAAAATAGTGAGGGAAAATCTCGATGCATGGTCTCTGCATCCTCCCAGGTAGCAAGCCCTGGGCTATACTTGTCCCATTGGACCTTAACTTGGTCCACATGGCGACTACGGAGCTGTCGAACCCTACGATCAAGTATACGTAATGGTTCGACCTTGAAGGTTCCCTCGTCCGAGACCTGCAATTCCTTCCAATGAATTTTGTGAGTCTCGTCAGCTATGTAATGTCGTAATACAGAAACATGAAATACATTATGAGTTTTATGCAAGTGGGGTGGCAGTGCAAGACGATAAGCAACTGGTCCGATTTTCTCAAGAATCTCAAATGGACCTATAAAGCGAGGTGACAACTTGGTACCCTTCCCAAACCGAATGGTACTTTTATTTGGTCTGATGCGAATAAATACACGATCCTCTACTCCATAACTTCTATCTGATCTGTGTGCATCAGTGTAACTCTTTTGCCTATCCTGCACTTCCTTCAACCGCTGCCTAATCTGTAACACTTGTTCCTCCATTTCCTAAATCAATTCAGGCCCAATTAAAACTCAATCCTCTAATCTGTCCCAACTGAGTGGTGTCCTGCACGACCTCCCATACAATGCTTGATATGGTGGCATACCAATGGAGCTGTAATGACTATTGTTGTATGCAAACTCCACTAAAGGAAGATATTTCTCCCACTGTATCTGTTGATCCATAACATACATCCTAAGCATGTCCTCCATCACTTGATTCACCCTCTCTATGTGTCCATCTGTCTCGGGGTGATAAGCTGAGTTTAAGTTCAACTGTGTCCCCAATGCTGACTGCATGCCTGTCCAAAATCTGGAGTTGAACTTGTTAAAATTCAATATGCTAAGACAGAAAATAGCAGCATTACATTCCATTTCACAATAATAGCATATACAGGATCACTGAAGAAACAACAAGCATAGCATAAACACAAGAGACAGAGATTTATCCTGGGAAACCCTCATGGGGTAGAAAACCCAGCAAAGCTTCCTCAATATAGATGACCAGCAATATACAAAGATGCAAACCCTGAGCATAAGCTCCTTCTCCTCCATAGCAGACCTCTCCTCCACAAATGCGCCTTTCTCAAGTGAGTGAGTGTATCAAATGAGGAACACACCTCCTCTATTTATACACTACTCTGATATGTATTTTTCACAAGTACATGTAGGCTCGTATTTAACCATTAGGTTAAATACCCCATTATAACTAACTGGGCCGACCCCCACATGGTGGGTCTAATAACCCTAGTTACCACACCCAACTCGGAGGAATAAACATCTCCGGATTTATAGTATAATCACATCGGAGGTATGGAACATCTCCGGAATAAATAATATACAAATATAATATTCTTTGAAGTTACAATATTTCAACACTCCCCCTTAACGAGAAGGATATTATAATAGTATCTGCACGAGCAAGGAGTCATCAACATCATACATGATACATCTATAAATTATTGGAAGCTTTCTCAACATCATCAGTAACTCAAGCAGTTACTGGAACATCTTCAATACTGGAACATCAACATCTTCAGTACTGAGTCTTTATCTTCTGCAGCACTCGAACAACTACAACAATATCAACATCTGGATCCTCACGATCATCAGTATCGTCATCTCATGATCATTAGCATCGTCATCACACGATCATCAGCATCGTCATCACATGATCATCAGCATCGTCATCACACGATCATCAGCATCGTCATCTCACGATCATCAGCATCGTCATCACACGATCATCAGCATCATCATCTCACGATCATCAGCATCGTCATCACACGATCATCAGCATCGTCATCACACGATCATCAGTATCATCATCACACGATCGTCAGTATCGTCATCAACACAGGTATCCATAACAATACAAGTATCCACATCATTAGTACAAGTATTCATGCCAATACAAGTATACATATCATCAATACAAGTATCCATACTGATACAAGTAATCATGTCATCAATACATGTATCCTACCGATACAAGTAACCACATCATCAATACAAGTATCCATACTGATACAAGTAACCATGTCATCAATACTAGTATCCTACCGATACAAGTAACCACATCATCAATACAAGTATCCTACCGATACAAGTAACCACATCATCAATACAAGTATCCTACCGATACAAGTAACCACACAAAAAAAAATCACTTTCTCGGAGATCATACGTCTACGGATCAATTCAGGGACCGAAGTCCGGGGATGATACAATCCCCATCACATACATTTTGAACTATCAGTTCCGGGATGATGCAATCCCCATCACGTACATTTTGAACTATCAGTTCCGGGATGATGCAATCCCCATCACGTACATTTTGAACTATCAGTTCCGGGATGATACAATCCCCATCACGTACATTTTGAACTATCAGTTCCGGGATGATGCAATCCCCATCACGTACATTTTGAACTATCAGTTCCGGGATGATGCAATCCCCATCACGTACATTTTGAACTATCAGTTCCGGGATGATGCAATCCCCATCACGTACATTTTGAACTATCAGTTCTGGGATGATGCAATCCCCATCACGTACATTTTGAACTATCAGTTCCGGGATGATGCAATCCCCATCACGTACATTTTGAACTATCAGTTCCGGGATGATGCAATCCCCATCACGTACATTTTGAACTATCAGTTCCGGGATGATGCAATCCCCATCACGTACATTTTGAACTATCAGTTCAGGGACGATGCAGTCCTATCCTCTATTCTCGGAGACCTCACGTCTACGGCTCTCTTTAGGACTGAGAGTCCAGGGATGATCCAATCCCCTCAAGTCCATCAAGGACTTCATTCTCGGAGACCTCACGTCTACGGCTCTCTTTAGGACTGAAAGTCCAGGGATGATCCAATCCCCTCAAGTCCACCAAGGACTTCATTCTCGGAGACCTCACGTCTACGGCTCTCTTTAGGACTGAAAGTCCAGGGATGATCCAATCCCCTCAAGTCCACCAAGGACTTCATTCTCGGAGACCTCACGTCTACGGCTCTCTTTAGGACTGAAAGTCCAGGGATGATCCAATCCCCTCAACTGTCCACTAAGGACTTCATTCTCGGAGACCTTACGTCTACGGCTCTCTTTAGGACTGAAAGTCCAGGGATGATCCAATCCCCTCAAGTCTATCAAGGACTTCATTCTCGGAGACCTCACGTCTACGGCTCTCTTTAGGACTGAAAGTCCAGGGATGATCCAATCCCCTCAATTGTCCACTAAGGACTTCATTCTCGGAGACCTTACGTCTACGGCTCTTTTTAGGACTGAAAGTCCAGGGATGATCCAATCCCCTTCTGTATTCTCATCTATACAAGAGCAGTTATCACATTAGCATGTATTCTCACCAATACATCAAAACATGTATACATCACACCAAAACATGTATACATCACAACTAGCATGTATTCTTACTAATACATCAAAACATGTATACATCACATCTAGCATGTATTCTTACTAATACATCTAACATCAAAACATGTATACATCACAACTAGCATGTATTCTTACTAATACATCAAAACATGTATACATCACATCTAGCATGTATTCTTACTAATACATCTAACATCAAAACATGTATACATCACAACTAGCATGTATTCATCAAAACATGTATACATCACATCTAGCATGTATTCTTACTAATACATCTAACATCAAAACATGTATACATCACAACTAGCATGTATAAGTAAAGCTAAGTATTCTAAGTATAAGAGTCCTAAATCTAAATAATTCTAAGTAACTGGGTGTAGAGAACAGGTTACCTCATCAACGACCTTGTTGTTCGATGAGACAATCTCATCAGTAGTGACTATACTACTCCCCCTTTCGAGGAGGATCCTTTTAAACTACACCAAGCTTGTCTCGGAAGTATTCAAACTTCACTCGAGACAGAGGTTTGGTTGGTAACTTCTTCACTTGACGTAGAGGTTTGGTTAGTACAACGGTAACCTGTTACAAAATCAAACTTTTAGAGTTCCTTTCTGCGTCATAGCTTGTTAGTTCCCTATGTTCTTTGACTTATCATGGAACACTAGATTCTATGTCATCTTGATACAACTCTAATTATCACATAGGATCTCAGTTGGTTCTATCTCTAAGTCAAACAATCCTAAAGCCAAACTTCTTCACAACTAGCAGAGCAAGCAGCCATATATTCCGCTTGTGCTGAGAGCCACACTAGACTGCTTCCAGCTAAACCACGAGATCATGGCTAATCCCAGACAATAACATCCTCTCGATGTGTTCTTCTTGTCTAATACACTTCCTGCCCAATCAGAATCTGAATAGCCATCTGAAGTCATGATCTTCAAGATAGCATAGATCAAATTCTATCGTGTCCTTTATGTGCCTCATCACATACTTTGCAACTATCAGGTAAACACATCTAGTTTCCACTAGATACTAACTCAAGGTGTTCATAACAAAGCATATATCTAACCTAGTATATGTTAGATATATCAAAGACCCAATAATTTGACTGTACAGAGTTATATCCACTAACTCTGATGAGTTATCCCCTAACAGCTTCAAGTTGGAATCCATAAGAGTGGCCATTCCAACACCTCAAGTCATATTTCTCATCATACTTTCCCTGGTTGAGAAATATTCCTTCTGAGCCTTGCCATACTTCCAGACCTAGGAAGTAAAGCATCAATTTGAGATCTTTCATTTTTCATTTCTGCATTGAATGATCTTCTGCATATCTATCTGTGCCATCTCTCGTTAGATGGGTCTACTGATATGAGCCTCAATATCATTCGAACTCTGTGGTGAGTTCCTTCTTGCATCCATGTCATATGTGTATCATATTCAACCTTGTAGCAAAGGTTGAGATCCACATCACCCATGGTGATCATTAAGCTTATCAATTTATTATCGATCCTAGGTACCTATACAGAACCTGATTCATACTTCTTCTTTAATTACACCATACTTGGAGCAAACATCTTGTCGTGATTCTCTTCCCCTTTCTAAGAGAATATTCTAGCCATGAGCCTTGATTTGTAAATCTTCTTGTTTGAACATCCACCACTTGTAAGGTGTCCATCATTCTTCATGGCCTTTCCTACAAATCAAAATTAAGTACATGATTAGTAATACTTCATAATCATCAAAAGATAACCTATTATGCATACAGATATCATTTACATAGTGATGCAACTATTTTGACCAATACTTTGTCACAACACTTTCTCATATCCTGTATGCATACAGTGGCTATCTAGATGCCTTCCATCTTTACCAGAACATACTATCGAGAGTGTGCACAACTCTCAGCATGTCAGCAAAGAGGTTTCATTCTAGACAAGCAACAATGGAATGTTTGTCCAAACATATGCACATTAGTTGTATACTATTCAATACTCTATGAATGTTTACACTCAGCATTATATATTCTAGGAATACAAATATGCATACAACCTATTACAGGCAATATCATTACTATTTCAAATAGCAACTCAAATACTTATCTTTTATGTTTGTGTGGCTGCCTCCCGCTTGATCTTCTGTATGTCTTTTGAACTTCTATTCATTCTGTACCACTGTGCATGCTCAAGAGTCATCCTCATGATCTCATACACAAACATACACTCATTAGTATATTCTAAATGCTATCAAAACATTATAGTACTAAATAATCTTGAAAATGTATAGTCATGATTATAGTTAATAAACATTAGTATTCAAGATTTCAGGGAAGTCTTCTTTTACTCATGCATATCATTGATAAAAGATATAATATGCATAATCCCTTGATTACTAACTTTATGAATAAGCATAACCAATCATTCCAAGTATACTTATATAAGGGATCCTAACACAAGGTAAGATTCATGGGAAACATACCTGGATTAGTATACCTACTTGGTTATGTACAACATACCTAAACAATCTCTTCAATGATTTAGAGATCCTGAGCTAGAACCTGCATGTCTCATAGGTTAAGCATAATATAACAAAGTCATACATACCTCGTAAGTAGAACAAGGATTATGGATGAGTCTTTGTCTTCATGTTTTCATGGTCATGGAGCCTGATTTGTCTTTTGTGATGTACCTGTATCTTGTTAGCAGACAACATCAACCTCACACAACACCATAATGCATTAGTACAATCATAAGTGTCAATACCCTAACCAATGAATATCTTCTATCATGCATTCATAATTTTGTTAAGGTGATACAACAAATCTAAAATCAAGATTGTACTAACTGTAATAGCATGAAGACAAACATACCATAAATTTAATCATGAACAAATCTCAAAACATACCTCGATGAGTCATACCTATCGAGATCGCTTGTAATCTCCTTATGTAAAGTCTTAGCCTCATCTCCCTCTGAAACATGAACTCCTTCACTTATGTAGGTGACCAATCCATCTTCTTCTAGGATTAACCCTATCCACTTGATTTGCAAGAACTGGACCTGGAGCTGGATATGGGTTTGACAGAGAAACCCCAAAAATTCAAACTTTGAATTTCAAACTTCCGAAAGGATAGAGATATGTGCCTTGATGAGCTGATCAAACTGATATATTCAGAATTTGAAAACTGCAAAGTTTTACTCCTCAATTTTGCCTTTGAAACTTTCGGATTCACTGGACGTGACCCTGAACTGGGGTTTGATGAAGCCCACTCTTTTGCCCCATCAAAAAGTTTGATCCAAAGCTCTAAGCTTCTATTTTTCTGAGGAGCTTCCAGCCGTGGTCACAGATTTCAAAAATTCCCATTTTTACAGAAGCCCTAATTTTCCGCTTTTCTAATCAAAGTCCCGAACTAGGGTCTAATCAAGCCCGGCCTTCTGCCCAACCAAAAATTCTGATCTTGGTCTCTAAATTTCTATTTTGATGAGTAGCATCCAGCCGTGGTCTCCGATTACAAAAATTCCAACTTTCTTCAAAGCCCTAAATTTCAGAAGCCATGAATGAAGGTACCAAAAAATAATTCTGTTTTGACAGAAATATGTACCTGATTGTTTCTGGTGTAACTCCGAAATTTTTGATCCACAGGGTCTGAAAAAGTTTTCTGAGATAGCCTGACCTGTTAGCTTTCCATCCTGACAGGTCTGACCTCAATTGGATGTTCTGAGAGAGAGTTATGCCAAATGTCGCAACGTGACCTGTTTTGGGAAAATACAGGAGAGCTAACTTGTACGGCGTGCCACGTGTCACTGTTTGACCTTCGGCCTCTGAAAAAGTTTTCTGAGATATCTCAGCCTGTTATCTTTCCATCCTGACAGGTCTGACCTCAATTGGATTCTCTGAGAGAGAGTTATGCCAAGTGTCGCAACGTGACCTGTTTATGAGATAATACAGGAGAGCGAACTTGTACGGCGTTCCACGTGTCACTGGTTCAACTTCGGCCTCTGAAAAAGTTTTCTGAGATAGTACAGTCTGTGTACTACCTGTCACTTTTCACGAAATTTAATTTGGAGCTTCCTATCCCAAGTTATGACCTTTTTCCCAAGGTCACCTGATTTTGACTCAGATCTGGAAGAGGCAGAAACCCTATATTGTACAGATCATAAATCACAAATTACAACGAATTAGAGGTTGTCCTTTGGACACAAGGTACCTGGAGATTTTAGCTTCGTCCTGTAACAATTTCAGATCCGAAAAATTCGTCAAAACGGATTTATAGCGAAAGTGCTACGATGACTGGTTTTTGCTATGTAAAACCCTAACCTTCAAATTGTCGTAAGTAAAGCAAGTGTCTTTAGTGCCATACCTTGTCTTCCTTCAGGTTCGCTCTGATACCATGTTAAAATTCAATATGCTAAGACAGAAAATAGCAGCATTACATTCCATTTCACAATAATAGCATATACAGGATCACTGAAGAAACAACAAGCATAGCATAAACACAAGAGACAGAGATTTATCCTGGGAAACCCTCATGGGGTAGAAAACCCAGCAAAGCTTCCTCAATATAGATGACCAGCAATATACAAAGATGCAAACCCTGAGCATAAGCTCCTTCTCCTCCATAGCAGACCTCTCCTCCACAAATGCGCCTTTCTCAAGTGAGTGAGTGTATCAAATGAGGAACACACCTCCTCTATTTATACACTACTCTGATATGTATTTTTCACAAGTACATGTAAGCTCGTATTTAACCATTAGGTTAAATAACCCATTATAACTAACTGGGCCGACCCCCACATGGTGGGTCTAATAACCCTAGTTACCACACCCAACTCGGAGGAATAAACATCTCCGGATTTATAGTATAATCACATCGGAGGTATGGAACATCTCCGGAATAAATAATATACAAATATAATATTCTTTGAAGTTACAATATTTCAACAGAACTTAGGGTCTCTATCAAAGATTATCTTTTTAGGAACTCCATGAAGACGTACAATCTCATTTAGAAATACCCTTGCCACATCTGTCACATCATAGGTGTCTCTGATTGGAATGAAGTGAGCGCTTTTGGTCAGTTTGTCGACTACCACCAAAATAGCATTATGTCTCATAGATGTGAGTGGTAATCCTACAACGAAGTCCATGGAAATGACTTCCCATTTAGTCATAGGAATATCATGCGGTTGTAAGAGACCGGCCGGGTGACGATGATCTGCCTTAACATGTTGACACTCAAGGCACTTCGAAACAAAATCAACTACATCCATCTTCATACCTGGCCAGAAGAAGAGCTTCTTCATGTTAGTATACATCTTCTTCACCCCTGGGTGCGCACAGTAATGTGATCTATGGGCCTCTCTAAGGATCGTTTCCCTGATATCACCTTCCTTAGGAACATACATCCTTCCCTGATACCGCAACAATCCATCTTCCTCAAGATGGTACCCATCATACTTCAATTCCTATTCCTTTCCATTCTGAATAGCTGAGGTTACTTTTAGGTACCAGCTATCGCCCAATAGTTGTCCTAGTACTCTTTCCCTCAAGTCAACCTTCAAGGGAATTAAGGAGAAAAGTCTCAGTCTTCGGCTTAGAGCATCTGCCACCACATTCTCCTTTCCTTTGATGTAAGAGATACCAAAGTCATACTCACTCATGAACTCACTCCATCGCCTTTTCCTAGCGTTCAAATCCCTTTGGGTAAAGATGTACTACAAGCTATGATGGTTTTTTTTAAGGGTGAAGCTTCTACCAACTAGGTAGTGCCTCCATAACTTTAGTGCCAACATTACTACTGCCAATTCTAGATCATGCGTCGCATACTGCTCCTCATGAGGTTTCAACTTTCGAGATGCATAAGCTATTACCCCACCTTCCTGCATCAACACCGCTCCTAGTCCTTGCTTCAAGGCATCGGTGCATACCATGAAATATTTATCCATGTCTGGTACCCGCAAGATCGGTGCACTTGTCAACAATCTCTTTAACTCTGTAAAAGCGGTATCGCATTCATCGGTCCATTCATACCGGATTCCCTTGCATTGCAAGGTGGTAATAGGTTTTGCAATTTTAGAAAATCCTTCTACAAACCTCCGGTAATATCCTACTAACCCCATGAAGCTGCGCACCTCATGAGCATTCCTTGGAATTGGCCAATCTTCAATGGCCTTTACCTTTTTCGGGTCTACAAAGATCCCTTCACCTGAGATGATGTGCCCCAAGTAGTGAATCTCTTTTTGGAAGAAGGAACACTTTGATAATTTACCATAAATTTTATGTTCCCTTAAGCATGTCAAGACCAACCGCAAGTGTTCCTCATGCTCCTTCTCATTTTTAGAATAGATAAGAATATCATCTAAGAAGACCTGAACAAAGTGGTCCAAGTATTTTCGGAAGACACCATTCATGAGGCTCATGAATACAGCTGGAGCATTGGTCAAACCAAATGGTACCACTACAAACTCGTAATGCCCAAATGGAGTTCGAAAGGCAGTATTAGGAATGTTGCCTTCCTTGATCCTCAACTGGTGATACCCTGATCATAAATCAATATTTGAGAAGACTGACGCACCTTTCATTTGATCAAAGAGGTCATCAATTCTTGGTATGGGATACCTGTTCTTCACTGTGGCTTTGTTCAAATCTCTGTAATCTATGCACAGTCGCAGAGATCCATCCTTCTTCTTAACAAAGATCACTGGTGCTCCCCACGGCAAGATACTAGGTCTAATCAGTCCCAAATCTAGCAACTCTTTTAACTGGATCTGTAACTCACGGAGCTTTGGAGTTGTCATTCTATAAGGAGTTTTTGAGATAGGCTCTGCACCAGGTTTTAGTTCGATTGTGAAATCGAGCTCTCTTTATGGAGGTAGTCCTGGAAATTCCTTTGGAAAGACATCCTTGAACTCGAAAAGTACTGGGTAAGAATTCAAGGAAGGTCCTTTACTATCGCTCACGGCCTCCACTATGAACAGCTGGCATCCTTTTCTTAGGCACCGCTTAGCTTTCACCATAGAGATGAAACGGAGGGATACCTTCCTCCTCAAGCCTTGGATTTGAATTGTCCTTCCCTCGTCATCGAGGAACAACACCTTCTTCGCATAGCAGTCTATGAAAGCTCTATGGCCTTTTAACCAATCCATGCCAATAATGAGGTCATAAGTCCCCAAATTGGTGACATAAGCATCCAACTTAGTGGTGCACACTCCTAAGTCAACCTCACAACTCCTCACTTTAAGACCTACTGGTTGCTTAGCTCTTGAAGCCATTTCAACCAGTTTGAAATCATCGTGCTCATAGGATGCCAACCCACATTTATCTAATGCAAATGGTGAAATAAAACTATCAGTTGCTCCTGGATCAAACAAAATTTTAAGTTTGACATTGTTTACTTTACCAGTGGATTCTACTACAGTAGACTGATGTTCTGCTTGGTGGTTATGAACCGCTGCATGAATCCGATGACTGTTACCCGAACTATCCATGGGTGCTTTTCCTTCCCTGTGCCTGCTGCTTGACTAACCCTTGGGACAGTCTCGCTGGAAATGAGGACCTCCGCATCCCCAACAAGAGAGATTGGGAGGGGCTTGTATGTTGCTCGGAGGAATCCTCTGAGATGAGTTCCTTCCCCTGGGTCCTCTAAAACCCCTTGATCCTCTATAGGAACTTCCTTGTGTACGCCCCTGGCTTTGGTGGGTTGTGAACGTTGCCTACGATACTGAGTTAACTGAAGTATTACCCCTTGGTGTGAACCTATTACCGTAAGGAGGAGGTCTAGATTGTCCTACCCTGAAGTAAGGACATGAGGCCTTCCCTAAAACATACTGATTGGTTCCTGTCAACTTACTCCCCCTTTTTCCATCTGACATATCAGCTGCATAACGAGCATACTCAACTGCCATGGCAACTGAAGTTGGCTTCCACATCTGCACAGCAGCCCTAATCTTGTAGTTAAGTCCATACACAAAAAGCTCTACCTGACAATCATCTGCATCTAGGTAAGGAACGTATTTTACTAGTTCCATAAACCGAGATTCATACTCCTCCACCGTCTTGTCTCCCTGTACTAAGGCATGGAGTGCACCTGCCTGTTCTTCCTTGTAATAATTTGGCAAATACTTCTTGTGGAACCTCTCCTCGAACAGTTCCCAAGAAGTTGTAAGAGGAGTAAGGTGCAACTGCTTCTCGAGATCTGACCACCAATTCAAAGCATCACCTTTAAGCTGAAAGACGACCATCCTAGCCTTGGAACTAGATGTGTACTCATTCAATGCGAAGCATCTCTTCATGCCTTCCGGCCATGCTTCGGCATGCTTACCGTGTCGTCCTCCTGAAAACTATGGAACCTTTATCTTTTGCAACTCCCTCGATATGTCTTGAAGCGGTTCCTGTCTTGGGCCATGTGCCCTTTCAGAGTTCTCTCGACTCACTTGAGTGGTTTCCACCTCGACGGCCCTTTCCGACTGCTTGTTCATCGTGGTCATAATAGCCTCCAAAGACCTCATTATGATTTGCATTTCAGGCGTTGAGGTTGATCGCGGCGGTGTTGGCGGCGATGACGGTGGCGAAGGTGGCGGTGACGGTGGTCGACCTTGACCCCGACCTCGACTTCTGCGTGTTGTTACCATGATTGGTCCTGAATTATGGAAATGATAGCATGTAAATACAATGTAATCATGAAAAAATAGCAATTTATCTTCGTGAATCATAACTTTAATTTGATGTAGATATATGTATATATAATTTGAATAATTCATTAAAGAGCAAAAATAATACCATCCATTGCAAAAGGAAATGTATTTGACAATTGTGTAATTAATCATCCATAGCATGCAATTAATCAAGAAAACAACAATAGATTACAAATTCGGCAAGTCCACAATAAATAATTCAAATGTGATATGACCTATTTTTCTATCTTTATCTGTGTTCAGTGTAACTTTTTACTCCAAATTTTAATATTCGATATTTCTCTAATTATTTTAAATGCTTACATACCAATAATTATTTACTTGAAATTTCTTAAGATTGTCAATTAGAAGCAATCCTACCCTATTTCACCAAGGCAAGATGAATAATTTGGTTGAAAATTTTATGAACAACAATTGTTAAAAATTTGCCTCAACTAGCATGCACAAGCTTATGGTTGGTTGCTACTAATTTGAGGGATTTATAAAGGAAAGGACCCCATAATGCTCATAAGTCGAATGTGACAAATAGTGTGTTAAACATTTCAAATGATTGTGGCTATGAAGGGAGGCATTGAGGTAGCTAATTGAAAGTTTATCTAAAGAGTATTTTAAGGTCCTTACTTTGAGCACTCTGAACCTTTTGATTAGTCACAGATCTTACTGCTTGTGCACCTACACTTGTTGCATTTGTTTTCATAGTTTCATTTTAACATCCGAACACTGTGTTTGTAAACATTTTCATGCTATTATTTATGTCATTGAGCCCATATAGCCCCAATGGTTATACCATTGGATTTGATACCAATTGTAAAATACCTAACCTCCTCTATAGCCATTTCAATGGAACGGGTTATTAGATTAAGCATTTCTTCTCTCAAGAGAGATGTCTTTTATAAGTCATATGTCTTATCGAAGATAGAGGACATCAAGATGGATTAGTGGACAAGTAGGAACAATATTCATCGGAGAGCATGTTATAGGTTGGTGGGTCAATGTGCTTAATATGGTGAACTATGATTAACTATGGTCCACCACTGTTATATGGTCCAAAAAAGTCAAGGGTTGATAAGTTAAAGAGATTATTCGGTTACGAGGTTGTGGGTATGCTACAAAGTTGATGAGTTAATGGGCTTATTAGGTTATGAGAGGTTTGTGAGTTTGGTGAAGGGTTGATTTGTTAATGGGGTTATTACGTTATGAGCTTTGTGGGTAATGGGATTACTGACCTAGATGCGACCAATCCCTTTGTGGATAAGTGGGCACAATGTTTGTGGGAGAGCATACTAGGGTGTGAGTCAATGTGGTGAATACAAAAATAAGTCTTTCATGCACTAGAAATAGTCTCAAATAACTAGACGTTGAGATTGCACAATCAAATTATAAAAGGAAAATATTTGAATATATATATATATATATATATATATATATTAGTGTGAAATATATAATTTTTAATATAAATGGTTAACTTGATTGAAGAATTTTGTGTATATTGGTACTAATAGCTTCATATAATCAAATTACAAAAAGGGTATTTGAAAGTGTTGAATCTATTTATATATTAGAAAACAATTTAAGTAAGAAAAAATTCAATCATAAAAATAATTAAATAAATCAAACTATTTATATATGTGAATATGATCCATGTAATTATTTTTAATTATTCATTTTATTTATTTGTATTAGTAATCCTCTAATTTACGATTACTTAAAACAAATAAAAATTAGTTTAAATATTCATTTTTTTTATAGTATCATATTTGATTTAATATTGTGTATTTCAATATAACTTTATTGTGAAATATGTAATTTTTAATATAATATAGTTAATTAAAATAAAATAAATTCAACTAGCCCAACCGGTCATTCGCTTAATATGAAGGACATGTTGTAAATAGAGGTCTCGACATGACACCCCAGCTTACCCGTGCCCCATGCTTGCGGAAAAATAAAATAATAAATTCAACTTAGATATTTATTTTTAATAATTTTTTATGTTGTTTTTCATATCATATAAAATTATGGGAGGTGGTTTTTTATGGCTCTTTCTTGGAAGTATTTATATTTCAAATTTCATTTGAAATATTGTATGCAGAAAAAAGTAACGCAAACCATATCAAATTTTGGTTAAATTGCAATGTTGATTGAACATTAAATTGAGAGATAAACTCATTTGCTAACTTAGATTAACATATATTCTAAAATCACGTGTATTTAATGTCAATTTATTGTAAAATAATTTACTTTACTAACATTTTTTTCAAAACAAACTCTTTCATCCCATAATTGTAACAAAACTACCAATGCCTTGAAAATTAAATTTATGTAGTGTTCTTCTTTATTGTAGAGAAATATATTATCAAAATAAGCAATATATTATTTTTTTAAATTATTAAATCTTGTCAACATTTCTTGAGTGTTCATTCAAACCCTTGGAACTAGAGTATCTATTGCTTTGTCTATTTTCTATGTCATAAAGTCCTTATATAAAGAATATGAGCTAGTGTATCTATTTTTTAACTTACTTTAATATATTTTATAAAGAATTGTAATTTTAATAAGATAATGAGTTAGGGAGATATTGTTTTTTAATGAAAAAGTGTTTTCCTTAAATTGGTTAAACCCTTGGAACTAGAATATCTATTGCTTTGTCTATTTTCTATGTCATAAAGTCTTTATATAAAGAATATGAGCTAGTGTATCTATTTTTTAACTTACTTTAATATATTTTATAAAGAATTGTAATTTTAATAAGATAATGAGTTAGGGAGATATTGTTTTTTAATGAAGAATTGTTTTCCTTAAATTGGTTTGTTAGTTGTACATCTATTCTAAGACGAGATATTGCTCTTCAACTCAATTTATGTATTTGTTCAATTTCTCTTTTCAACGTTCTATTGCCCCTTTTAAGGCAATTGCTAATATTACTAACAACAATGTTAACTCTATATTAACTCTATAAAAAGTGTGATGCGAACAATCAATGTTGACTACAATGTAATCTATTGTCACTTAAAACTTGGGACATAATTTGGACTTATATTTGTGCACTCTTTAAAATAAAAGATTTTGTCCATGAAATAGAGTTTGTCATTATAAAATAATAATGTTCTTAATTGTTATACATATTGTATTCAAAGTATAGAAAGAAATATAAGAAATAAGAAATTTGTTTTTTAATGTCACATAAATTATATAAAACCAATATAGATCCATCTTAAACTCATATTTATCAAGCACCGAGAGGGATCCAATTTCTTGAGGTGTACATTTCTTTTTTTAATTTTAAACTCAAGAAATTTGATCTTTCTTGATTGATAGTTCCGGGTTTAAGTTTTAAGTTTTTATTTTATAAACGAACATCTATTTTTTAATTACTTTTCATAATATTTTATTTTATGAACCAACATGGATTTTTTTTTAAATATTTTCCATAATTTTTTATTTTATGAGCCGACATGAATTTTTTTAATTATTTTGTTATTACTGTAAAAGCACCTCCTCGTTCACTCGGTGCAATAATAATAAATTTAAAACACTTTAATTATATAAAAAAATATGAGTATTTAATGAGATGTGAGCAATTTGTGGGTCTCATCAACAACAAGGCCACCCAAGTTCAATTCTTCTTAGGGGTGAGCTAGTTAGGAGGAGACACATAAAAAATAACCAATAGCTTAACTCCTAACTCATGCATGGATAACACGAAGTGATTACAACTAAATATAAAGGACAAATAGTATATAACTTGTTCATGGCACTTGTGACCTACTAGTGTTCACCTACCACAAGTTAAAGTTAAGTAGCTATACTAGTTAATAAGATGTGAGAACGATCTAAAGAGGAAAAATATTTTTGAATTAATTGTCAATATTTAAACTTAATTTAATAATAATGATAACTTTACATTTAAAACACTTTAATTGTATAAACAAGAATTGCAAGCAGCAATGTCTATGACAATAGCAAGAAAAACATGGAAAAATTTAGATGTGCATTCTTTATTTTAACTAAACTTGGTAAAACCCATATCACAGGCTCAGTTTGTTCTAAAACTCATCAGATCTTGGTAAAACCCAGGTTTGTTTGCCAGTAATTTTCTTATACAATCTAAGTAGCCACACTTGGCTCAGCGAGGCCAGAGCGTAAGAGTACAACTTGGACTGCGGAAAACAAATAAAAAATACACAAAACTTAACCTTCTTTTGCTTTTTGCTCAGTTGGGATTTTGGCTGGTTTTGACACCGATCAGATGCAACTTGCAAGTCCAAGCCATCCCTGTCCTGCTTAAACATTTATAATATCTGATTGCGGGTGGCATTGTTATTTTCTAGCGGGATATTGAACCTTTTCATTTGCGATTGCATGTGGTGTGGATGAGTTGTCCATCAAAGACTGGAAGGTGATATTTTGAGGTTGCGTTTTAATTAGATTGAGAATTTGGTCAATACATATGCATGGTTGTAGATTCCTCTGAAGGCGCCAAATTCAATCGTTGGAAGGGCAGTTGTTGTGCATGTGGATCCTGATGACCCTGTGCCAAATTCAATTGCTTACGTTCGTTTACGTATGGAGACAACAACACCGAAAACGTAGTTCGAACGCGTCGTGGAAACTGATGTAAGAATACAGTTCAATCGGTCCAAACTTCATATATAGAGATAACATGGAAAATTGAAGAGAAATCTCTCTCTGGAAAATAGAGTATGTTCCTACGCCTGAGAATTAAATGGGCTAGTAAACATCCGAAGTTTTACTTACAAAGCAATATTTAATCCCACCATCAATCACAACAAAACTTTGCAATGCACCAAAACATTATAAAGGTAGGAACCGAGATTGTTTCATAGAATACACGAAATTCGTTTATTCTATTGCACGCAATTTGGAGTGGCAGCAGAATTGGCATCGTGGTGGAAGCCAGAAGATTCTGTCTGCAGACATCGCGGCTATGTTCATATCATGCATGTTTTCGCTTGTAAACCGGGTTAGAACCTTGGTCGCCGCTGCTACAGGATTTTGGTGGAAGAGGCTATACGTTGACTTAGGCAGCGGCGAGTCTTTCGCTGAGAATTGCCCTCAAATAGATCCGAAATGGCGATTGCCCAAGGGGAAGCCGGAAGCATTGATCCCTTTGCAGCGATCCATGTGGGCAGTGTCAATTAGGCCTCTGATGCAGCAGGCAAATGGCCTTTCCTCGTACCACATAGCTTGTCGACAGCTTTCGTACATCGTCATCATGACCCAGGGACATGGCTAGCGATTTCTCCGCTCCAAAGTTCAAGGTAAAGTTATAAACTTTATAAAACTTTGCATTATAAAAATTTGACTTATACTTTCAAAGTAATATGTGGAAAATGGTTCTAATTTGAGGCCCAGGTGCACCTGCCCCTCCGTTTGTCTTACTGTCCCAAATCACTAAATGTCTTACCCTTGCCGCACAGCCCCAGAGGGGAAACCTGAGTTATTCGGGTCAAATATCAATTATCACATCTGGAAAATCATAAATTTGGTGGTGAAAGATTATATTTTCCAATATATATTATTGTTATTGAATGTATAGAGATAATCATTAGAATAGGTCATCTTGTCATGGAATTTTTTGAAATAATTTAGGATAACTATTTAGTGAAAATTGAGGATCAAAAATTAAAATTAATCAAGCGATATTTCAAGTAAAACTTGTAACACCTTAACACTTTGTCATCTAGTTAAATCTGAACAAAATTTTATTAAACCTGAACAGAATTTTACTGAAAAAGTGAGAACCGAGTTTATGATCAAGTATATATTTTTTTAATATTTTTGTTGTTTCATATGATTATATAAAGGAAGATAGGACAAATGTATTGTCCAGGTTAATACAAAGATGCAATGAAAATATAAAATATATTTAAGCTAGGCAGGCTATTGTAGTAACATCAATCCTACTTAATAAGAATCGGTCAAAGATGACAGGAGTGGCATTATCCATACTAGTTATTAAAAACTGGTAACTAGAAGTACATTGCGTCGTGATAAAGATAAAAACAAAATCCACGCGTTTAATAGATCTATGCAGTGAAACTAGTGGGGTATTTATTGAAGAAGTGAGCAGCAAAGATGAGGAATTGTAGAACTAGAGATATTTAGAACATATTGTCATTACCGTGAACCGGATTCTTGAAACCTAAGAGATGGGTACCTTAGTTTCTGAAGAGAGAAATGCATTGTAGTCAGACCGTAGCTGATGAAACATGTCAAGCACTACGTTCATCGGCGACCTGAGATTGGGAGCAGATCGAGTGCAAAATGTGGCAATCTCGATCATCTTCATTATTTCATCCTTCATCTCATTGTAGTCACTGCTGCTTCTCAGATCCTCATCAATTATTTCATCCATTCTTCCTTCATTGGCCATCCTCGCAGCCCATGCAGTCAGATGTAAAAATTCTTGATCGCCTTCTTCTACCACGGGGCCCTTTCCGCTGACCAGCTCTAATAACACCACATTCTGCACATACCATTAATTTTAGCACCACATGGTATATATTATAATGATCTGATCTGCAACTACAATCCATAGCAACAATAAATGGGTCGAGATGATTAAGCTTTATAGAGAGAAAACGTTCGAAAGATTTTTTACCGGGAGCAATGTAACCAAGAGTCCCTCCAAAAAGAGAACTCGATTCAGAATCTACCGATGGACTTTTCACTAGCCTGGCAAGTCCGAAGTCTGCGATGTGTGCTACATATTCATGGTCCAGCAATATGTTGCCAGACTTTATGTCGCAGTGGATGATCGGGGGTTCGCAGTCGTGGTGCAGATATTTGAGCCCCTCGGCCACGCCCACCGCAATGCTATACCGACTCGTCCAGTCCAGCTTCTGATTTCGTTTGATAGCGCCGCCCAGATATTCCCACAGCGATCCATTAACCATGTAGTCACACAAAAGAACTGTTACATAATTCATCTCATCCCGTGCAGTTATCAGGTCCCGATGACGCAGGATGTTTCTATGACGGGCGTTCTTCAATGTTTCGATCTCGCGCCTCAGACTGCGATATCGATTATCGTCGTGATGATGATTTGTTAGTTTTAAGCACTTCGCTGCAACGATTTTGTCCAGTCCTGCAAGAACCACTTTGTACACCATGCCCGACGTGCCAGAGCCGATGACGTAATTACCGCTGAAGTTCTCAGTAGCTTCTACTATATCTCTGTATTTTATTATACGTTGTTCATCTCCTTGTTCATCTCCTGAAGAAATATCCGATCTAGCATCCTCCTCGATATGGCTTTCATCCTTTGCCCTGGAAGTTTTTAACATTTATATCAGCCCAAGGATGAGAATGGTTATGGTGCCAATACAGCCGATGGTAACCCCTGCCACTCCGACTGAGCTTAACTTTTTCATTTTGCGTGCACCTTCTGGATCTGAACAATTCTTCGTTGTCGGAGGTCCGCAAAGGCCTGGATTGCCCTCAAATGCATTGGCCGGACCTTGTAAAAATGCCCTCAAAGAAGGAACTCCCCCTATCAATAGGTTGAAAGAGAAGTTGAAACGATCTAGGCTTATCATGCCTATGAAAGACTCAGGAATCTGACCAGAGAGTTGATTATGGGAGACGTTCAAGGATTCAAGGAACCTCAAGCTTCCAATCTCAGGAGGAAGAGATCCCGATAGATTGTTCCAGCTTAGATCTAACCCATATCTAAGATTGGCTGCAAGCTTTCCCAACTCCAGTGGAATGGCCATGCTCAGTTTATTTCTAGCCAGGTATAGTTCGCTTAGTTGTCTGCAATCCCCCACTGAACTGGGGATCCTTCCTGTCAGTGCGTTTACACTCAAATTTAATTTCGATAGCATCAGAAGATGGCCAAGAGCTGCCGGTATGCTGCCTTCCAAGAAGTTTCCGCTGAGATCTAATACCTCTAATTTAGTTAAACTGCCAATTTCTGGAGGAATCGTTCCAGTGAGAATATTGCGGCTCAGATCGAGCTTTCCCAGATTTGTCAACTCTCCTATTTCAGGAGGAATGGCACCAGTGAGAATGTTGTCCGAAAGGAGGAGATTAGTAAGGTTCCGCACCTGTCCCAGGGAAGCAGGTATACTTCCATGGATATTATTGTAGGAAATCTCAAGGTATTGCAATGAGGACAGCTTAGAAATATTACTTGGTATGAAGCCGGTGAAGAGGTTGTTTTGAAGCCGAACTCGTAGTAGAGAGACGCAGTCTTGCAGAAGGCCGGTGATGTTACCCTCCATTCGATTGTTAGACATGACAAGATAGTTCAACGATCTACCGCTGCATAGTCCAGAAGGAATGGATCCACTCAATCCCGTAGAATCTGAATCTAGATAAATCAGCTTGCTGAAGTTTCCAAGTCCATCTGGCAGCGGACCTTCCAACTTGTTTCCACTGATAAACAACCCCGTCAGATTGGTAAGAAGTCCAAGTCCTTGAGGTAAAGTGCCTTTCAACTTATTGTATGATATATCTAGGGTCTGCAAGCTTGTAAGTTTGGAAAAAGATAAGGGGATCGGCCCGGACATGTTATTAAAAGCAAACGACAGGTATATCAAATTATTCAGACTGCTCATTTCATATGGTATAGCTCCAGTCAGATTATTGAGAGATGCATCAAATACCTCCAACTTCAGCAGTCTTCCGAATAAACCGGCGGGGACTGAGCCTGTGAGCTGATTCTCATAAACCATTAAATATATCAGATTTTCGAGCAGCGCTATCTCCCCCGGTATCGTACCATGTAAGGAGTTCTGATAAACAGAAATGGCTTCAAGGCTGCTGCAGTTTCCGATAGAAGAAGGCAAAGTACCAGTCAAATGGTTACTGAACATCGACAACACTTTAAGCTTTTTCAAATTCCCAATTCCCCGCGGGATGTGTCCTTGCAATCCGGACTTTTGGAAGATCAAATTCACCAGCTGACTGCAATTGCTGATTTCGGGCGGTAAAGAGCCACTGAAAGAGTTGGAATTTGCCGTGATTGTTTCAACACTGCCAAGCTTCCCGATGGACGAAGGAATGATGCCAGTGAGATTATTCGTATCTAAATAGAGAGCAGTCAGGCTTACCAGATTACCCACTTCAGGTGGAATAAAACCAGAAAAATTGTTGGTACTGATATTCAGAACGGTAAGAAGGCTGCAGTTCCCGATATCCGGAGGAATGAAGCCCGTGAAGAAATTGTTGGCGAGATTGAGTTGACGAAGCTCAGTGCAGTTGGCTATTTGTCGAGGAATTGCACCCGATAAGCTATTGCCCGAAAGATCGAGCTTCTCCAGGGCAGCCATGTTGCCTATTGCACTGGAAAGACGGCCGGACAGACCCTTATATGGCAGGGAAATTGAAATGACCCGCCTTCCATACGTGCTGCAGTGCACACCTTCCCAGCTACAGGGATCCACATCAGAAGAGCTGGTGTTTCTCCAGCTTGAAAGCACATTTGGGGGAACCGCAAAAGATGACTTTATTTCTAAAAGGGCGACTCCATCTGCCGACAGAGCGTTAACGCCGCAAACCAGTGCAGGTAATCCGCCAAAATAGTGGACAGTATTGAAAACAAGTAACATTGTTAGGCACATAAAACTATATCCTTCCATTCTCATATCATGCTCTACTGCATCAGCATGTATCTTGAAATTTGAAGAAGTTGTCCAGTTGGGTAAGTGGATGTGGGTAATATTGTGTCCTTAACCTGCCGTCTTTGACAAGGTAATAGTAATCAGATTCAGGGTTTGCAGAGAAGGTCTCCGCACATGATGTAATCCGAGTTTTCTTGTAATTATGACAGCATCGCTTCAAAATTGACTATCCAATGAAATCAGTCCACATAACTCATATGGTTGAAGGGCAACCACGACCCAGGTTACATCATCCAACTTGGGCTCGAAACGCGCTCAGCTAATCAACATGTCCGCAGCTCAAGAGACTTGGATCAGGATGCAGATATGGTCCAAGCTTGGTCCTTGACGATTTGATTGTTACAGAGTACTGTGATTTGATCGCCGTTCAGCCACCCTAATTTCATGGATCGCGGTTAAAATTTAAATCTTTTTGATCTATCCATATTAATACATAAGCTTGTGTTGTACAGAGAGAGTTGGGCTCCACCGTATGTGCGCAGACCGGGGGCTACGAGCTATATTACGTCAGCTGAATTTTGAGGGCAGAGCGAAGCCCTTCTTGGCTCCATGTGCGAAGCATAAGACACGGACGGCTCCACCATCCATCCTCGACCTTATGGCCATCCTGCCATACCATAAACAATTTGAAATGGGAATGAATAGTTGTTGATGGTGCAACATATCCACGGACATGCATGCATCATACCTACCTCGATAAAGAAATTCGAAGACTTGGTACCATTTTTAAACCAATTGGTTCGACCTACCTTCGTTGATGAAGAATTTTCTTTGGAGTCCAGGTAGTTTCCGCATACATCATACCTACCTTGATAAAGAAATTCTTAGACTTAGTACCATTTGGTTTCGACCTACCTTCGTTGATAAATAATTTTCTTTGGAGTTTAATTAGTTTCCACATACATTCCTTCAATTCGAGACTTTAATACTGACCCGTTTGCAATCTGCATCTGTCTCCATTTTTAATTGGTTCCGTTCTTCAACCTATTATTTTCCACATGTATTCCTCGATAAAGAAACCCCTCGAATATTGACCCGCAGAATTCGTGGAACCTCCATTTGTTTCCAGTGTGAAACCAATTAGTTCTACAGGTAGGAATTTGACGGGCAAAATGTCCGTTAGGGGTCATTTTGTCCGTCAGGTTTAAATTTTAAACTAACCCTCCAATAAAACAAAGAAACGGTAAAAAAGTTTATCTATACTCTCAAAAACCAGCAAAAATGATGAATAAATTGTTTTCCAAATTACTACCCTGAAACTTCCCCATTCTTTCCTTGATAAAAATGATGAATAAATTGTTTTCCAAATTACTACCCTGAAACTTCCCCATTCTTTCCTTGATAAAGAAATTCGGAAACTCATGTTGACCCGAAAACATAGTGAAATTTACGTTCACAGTAGTTTTGACAATCATTTCTTGATAAAGACATTCAAACACTAACATTCACCCGAAAAGTGAGGTTTGGGTTTCGAGGGATTGTGAAAGAAATAAAAAATTCACCCGCTTGACATGTTTAAAAAGTCACTACAATAGACTTATGCTTCCCCACTTTCACATTACATAATCATCCACTAGCAAATCGTCCTTTAGCATTGAAAAAGGATCTTGTCTTGGCTAGAAATATTGTAGTGTAACATTCACTAATTTTTTTTCTTAATATGCATTCAGTAACCTTCTTTTACATATACTTTCACATAACTAGTTAAAAGAGGTTAATTTTTGCAAGTTGAGATTCTAAATTCTATTAATAAGAAATAACTCATGAAAATATAAAAATATAAGCCATAAAAATATATGAAACACGGTTATAAAAAATATAAAATGTAGCATTGTTATCAAACTTATTAATAATATAGTGTAATAAAATAAGATAATAAAAAAAAAAGGCAAACCCTCATAGATGAAGCTCTCAAGTTAAGTGCTTTAAAGAAGTTAATGTAATCAATAAACTAGAAAATAAAAGACAAATAGAACATGCATGATTGATTATGTTCATCAATGAGAGTCAAAGTCAAGAATGATAATCTCAAACTCAAAATTATGTTGATTCTCCTCATTCTGTTTCTCAGTGGACTCCTTACCTTTAAGCTCCTTCTCATCCTCTACAAACATTGCTTTTAGGCCTCAATGGACCTATATGCGAGTGTCATACTTGGTCTCCATGAAGTCTAGTTTTTGTATGATTTCAAAATCCATATAGGTATCTCTTTCTTCCATTTCTTGTGTAATTAAAAGCTTGACTAACCAATAAATTTCAATCATTTTTGGGACCTTGGTCTCTCCACTTCTTGAGAAATCACTATCAAAGATCCATTGGGGGGATTCCAATTCCCGCCTTCTCAATGGGTTTTTTTCCCCTTTTGGATGAATCCTTCTTTTCTAGATTACTGATCTCAATTTAACAACTTCTAAGTGTTTGAAGAAATACCTATTTGGTGTTTCCATTGCTTCATATTGAGCTCTAGTTTTTTTTTCAACTCATGCTTGATTGGAATGGTATTGGACATTCTAGATTTGTCCCACCGAGTAGTCATTTAGCTTCCCTCTACTACTACTACCTATAATGGGGTTTTACCTTTTTGTTGGGTGCAACTGAAGTGGAGGAAGTTTTGATGGCGAAAGTACAAGTTAGGCGAGGCCTAAAATCGATCAGTTTTGGGAGAAGCAACTCCGCAATTCCCGAGAGCAGGGTATGGAGCAAAGCGAAGTGGCAGAAAAGGACCTGTCCCCTTAGTAAAGGAGAAGTACTAAGGACGATCAAGGTAGTTGAAGAAGTTATGAATGAAGCGGCAGACTGTCAGGTACAGAAGCAAAGAGTAAAGACGCAAAATGGTGCAAAGGACGCGCCACTGTAGTATTAGAGTCACACGGTCAAAACTGCGACTCTTAGGGAAGCGTCAGAGCCAGAGAAGCGGTGCAAAAAGACAACAGAGCTCAAACAAAGTTAAGCCAAAGTGTGGTCAATGGGAGAACCATGCCATTTTGGGTTTAAGGGTACTATTGGGGTTGGCCCAACTCTGTTTTATAAATCAGAGGAGGAATAATTTTGTTAGACCATATCAACTGAGCAATCAAGCCTACTATAATCAAGGACAACCAAATTGGAACTCTGCACCAACTCCATGGCAAGCACAACCAAATCCAAACCAATGGCAACAGAATCAACAAACATATCAACCATCCTATCAACAATCGTATTACCCACCGTCTTACCCCCAATACCCCCCACCTTTTCCTCCATCCACCACAAATTATGCAAATCAATACTCCCATCCATCAAATTGGAGGGCCCCGTTACAACAGCCACTTATTATGCCACCCCCACAGCCTCAGCCACCCCCAGACCTCCACCCATTCCAGCCCAACCAATCCCAAATCCTAATAATAACAAACCTCCACAACAGCAACAAACTTATAACACTGATATCACACAATTCCCTACCTATGTCGTAGACACCATAGAAATAAACGAAATAAACCTCCAATTTGGAAAAATGTTGCAGAATACATCCCCACACAATATCCAACAACCTGAAGCTCAAGAACAAACATCAAAACCCTATGTTCAGCATCTAGATGAACTAGACCCTCCTGAGGACGAAACCCAACCACTCCCATGCAACAGAAACCCTCCATTTCCAGAAAAACTGGTACGAAGTACGAAAGAAGAGGAAGAGAATGCAATTTTAAACGAATTCAAGCACTTAAACATCCAAATCCCGATTTTACAAGACATAAGGGATGTGCCCATCTACAACAAATTTATTAGGTAAAATTGCCTAAAGAAACCCGGAAGGAGGAAACGCAACCCACCAACCATAAATGTAGTGGGACAATTGGTTGATTTAATGCTGGGTGTCATAATAAACCCTAAATATCTTGATCCAGGTAGTCCTATAGTAAACGTCACCATCAATAACAAGCAAATAAATAAAAGCTTAATAGATTTGGGAGCTGCGATCAATGTCATGACTAAGTAAACCATGCTATACTTGGGACTCCAATCAATGGTCAGACCAACCACAACAATACTCCAACTAGCGGACACATCCACTGTGAAACCCGAAGGAATGCTAGAAGACATTATGATCAATATTGAATCCTGGGAATACCCAGCTAATTTCATAATAATTGAAATAAAAAACAAACTTAGTGGTTATCCAATCATACTAGGTAGACCTTGGTTAGCAACTACGGACGCTTACATAGGTTTCTGATCAGGAAATATGACTATCACCAGTGGACATGCCAGGAAGAAAATCACAATCTACCCACTAGAAATGAAATCTTTAGATTTAGAATATCAAAATTGGACTAATGATTACCAAAACACACAAATCACAACCTCCGACCTATCCTAACAATGGATGCTACACTATCACTAAAAGAAATAAATGAAGATGACCATATAGATAGATTTATACAAAATGTATCTTCTAACAATCATGTTATTCAAGAATTTTTTTCCACAGAAACAGGTGACAATTCAAAACAGAACATGGATGAATTATGGACAGAAGTACTAGAAGAACAAATTGAAAAGGTAAAAATCGTGGAAATTCTTCCTGGCAAAACAGTTAACATAAATTTCAATTTGAAACCAGAGCAAAAAAAGAAATTAATGAAGATACTAGAAGAACAAAGTAAAGCATTTGCACGGACATACGTAGACATGAAAGGAATACATCCTGATATCTGCAAACACTACATTTACATCAAAGAAGGTTCTACTCCTATCAGGAAACCACAAAGAAGGCTGAACCTTGCATTGAAAGACATAGTCAAAGTGGAACTACAAAAGTTATTAGATGCAGGGTTCATCTATCCAATATCTGACAGTGAGTGAGTCTCACCACTAGTTATAGTACCTAAAAAAGGAGGCAAATGGAGAATTTGTGTGGACTACAGAGAGATGAATAAAGCAACCAAGAAAGATCACTTTCCTCTTCCATTTATAGATCAGGTGCTAGATACATTATTTGGAAACAAGTATTTTTCATTCTTAGACGGTTTCAGTGGGTACAACCAAATTTTAATACACCCAGCTGATCAATATAAGACGACCTTTACATGCCCATGGGGAACTTATGCCTATAGGGTCCTACCCTTTGATTTATGTAATGCCCCAACAACATTTCAAAGTGCCATATTGAGTATTTTCTCCGATTTTATAAATGACAAAATGGAAGTCTTCATGGATGATTTCACACCCTATGGACAAAACTTTGAGCAGGCATTGAACAATCTTGAATTAGTATTAAAAAAATGTATTGAGATGAGCTTGTGCCTAAGCAATGACAAATGCAGGATGTTAATGGAAGAAGGAATCGTTCTAGGACATCATATATCATAGAGGGGGATAGAGGTTGATCAAGCAAAAGTCTCAGTAATCAAAACGCTGCCACCACCTATCAAACAAAGGGATGTAAGAAGTTTCCTTGGACAAACAAGGTACTACAGAAGGTTTATTGAAAATTATAGCAAAACTGCTGCCCCAATGTTTGCACTTCTCACAAAAGACAATGAGTTCACATGGACAAGCAATTGCATGATAGCATTTTATAATCTTAAGGAGAAAACAATCACAGCACCACTAATCCAAGGACCAAACTGGGAAATTCCATTTCACATCCACACAGATGCATCAGATAAAGCCATTGGATCTGTGCTTGGACAAGAACGAGACAAGAAACCCTATGCCATATACTATATAAGCAAAAAATTGGCTGGGGAAGAACTCAACTACACAGTCACAGAGAAGGAATTTTTAGCAGTCATACATGCAATCAATAAATTCAGGCATTACATCACAGGATACAAAAGTTTTATCCACACTAACCACTCAACAATCAGATATCTTATGAACAAGCCTAATACTAGTGCAAGAATTATTAGATGGATTCTACTTCTACAAGAATTTGACATTACTATAATAGATCAACCAGGAAAGCATAATGTTGTAGCCAACTTTTTGTCAAGAGTCACACATGGAAAAGATAATGAATTGGTTAAAGATAACTTCCTTGATGAGCACCTTTTTGCCATATCAACAAGAAGCCCATGGTTTGCTGACATAGCAAACTATTTAGTATCCGGGAAGTTTCCAGAACATTACAGTTATAAAGAAAAGACAAAAGTAATAAGGAAAAGTGCCACATACACATGGATAGTGGGCATGCTTTTTAAACAGGGACTAGATCAGATACTTAGAAGGTGCATTAGGGAAGATGAAGTACATGACATAATGCATGTCACTCACAATGAACCTTGTGGAGGACACTATGCTGCAAAGAGGACAGCCTACAAGATCTTGCAAACAGGGTATTATTGGCCAACACTCCACAAAGATGCTTATGAGTATGTGTCCTACTGTGATGACTATCAAAGAATGGGAAAGCCTACACAAAAAGAAGAAATGCCTATTCATCCACAGATCTCCTTAGAAGCATTCGAGAAATGGGGATTTGACTTCGTTGGTCCAATCAACCCACCATCAAATCAAAAGAGCTACATTCTAGTATGCACAAATTACCTTACAAAATGGACTGAGGTAGTAGCACTTGTTGCAGCAAATGAAAACAATGTAGCAAAATTTTTCACTTAGAAAATCTTCCACAGGTTTGGTGTTCCAAGGGAACTAGTTTCTGATCAAGGACCACAATTTACATCCAACTTAATAGAGGACCTACTGAAAAAGAATAAGATTAAGCATGGACAGTCCTCTTCATATCACCCTCAAGGAAATGGTCAAGCAGAAGTCACCAACAGAGAATTAGAAAGGATTCTAACAAAGATAGTCCAACTCCACAAAAGAGATTGGGCTGACAGATTAAGTGAGGTAGTTTGGGACTATAACACCACAAGGAAGACAACAACAGGAATCACACCTTATGAGTTAGTATATGGAAAGAAAGTCATGCTGCCAATTGAATTTGAAATAAAAACACTAAGAATTGCAATAGAGTTAAACATGGAACTATCAGAAATACAACAAGAATGCATGCTAAAATTGAATCAACTGGATGAGCAACACCAACAAGCATTGGCTCACACTGAAATCATCCAACAACAAAGAAAGAAGTGGCATGACAAGCACCTAAAAGATAAAAAGTTCAAGGAAGGTGACTGGGCACTACTCTATGATTCCAGGTTTCACACATTCAAAAGAAAATTAACAACCAGATAGCTAGGACCTTACATCATTGAGCACATCTATGAAAATGGAGTAGTCAAGATTATTACAATAGATGAACAACAGTTTCCCATGATAGTGAATGGACATCGACTCAAACTTTACAAGAAACCACAGTCAAAAGAAGAGTTTACAGAGCTACTCTACCAACAACAACTGATGCTGATAGAAAATATGAAAAAAGCATTGAAACAAATGAATGAAAAAAAATGAAAAAAATGAAAAATGAAAAAAAAGAAAAAGAAAAAAAAGGAAAAAGAAAAAAGAGAAAGGAAAATAAAATTGATAGAGAAAATAACAGGCCAAATTATAGGGCCATGTATATCCCTATGAAGATACAACATTACTATTGCAAAGAGAAATATCAAGCACAATTCAAGCGAGCCCGAAAATTCACAAACATTTTCAGCAATCAAGCAAGCCAAATATGTATTCAAGAGAGCCAGCAAAATTATCTACCACTACAGGAACAATCCAAGCACACTCTTCAATCAACTCTGCCATATGATCACAAGAGCCTAACCCTACTTCAAGTGAGCCTGCAATTGATTCAAGCAAGGCTGCCATTTATCCAAGTGAGCTAGAAATTCGTCCAAGTTCAGCAACAAGCAATCAAATTCATGCAAATCATTATCAAAGTCAAATCAGAAATGGCACGAATAAAGAAAAAATTCCAACAACGCACATAACTACTGACACGCTGAAGAACACTACAGATTACACCAAATCTACTACAACATCCAACACGCATACAAATCAACGATGATTGTGAACTCAAGTACGCTAACAAAATATAACAAGGTAATCTTTGAACATTTTCATTTTATTCTTAAGGTCAAATCATTATCCCCAAAATGATTATATTTTAAGCCGAGGATAGCTTTTTGATAAAGTCGGAGGGAAAGGTTCAGATTACAAAATCATGATTGCACACACCCGTCATTTCGACAAATGATGAATCCGCATATAACCATCATACTTCACAATAATCGCAAAGTACAAGCATAAAGCGAAATGAAGAGCTTGATTATGAAAAGAAATAGATCAATCAGCAAGTACAACGAAGAATAATAAGGATAAGTGAGGAAGGACATTTAAGTAAAGTTGCATGATCGTCAAAGAAAAAGAGCCAGTTTTTGCAAAACAAAAAAAAACCTCTCAGCACTACCCGGAAGCAAGCCATCAGAAGTGAGAGTGGTCATGCAGCAAGAAATACGGCCTTGAGCCTATAGTCAATCTATACCAGTGAGGTAAAAGACACATTAAAAGTTGGTTTCTGTCGATTGTAGAAGAGATTTTAAGATGACAAAGGAAGAGATTTTAAGATGACAAAGGATTCAAGAAAAGCGAACCAGAGGAGTACAGTGCCATCTACCAGAACATGTGAATATTAACAACCATCCGCAGTGCAGGCTGGATGCCTTTCATCCTAGGACTAAAAGGGTACAATACAGGGGTGGCTCTAGAGTTTGCGAGAAATTTTAAACATATCAAGGATGAATAGTTCGTCACCCGAGTGAAGGGGTTACATATAAAGTTGGATGAGGATGTAATTGCCAAATTCATTGGTCTACAGAGAGGTTTGCATTGGAGCAGGGATGACATGGAGGCAAACCATGAAGCAAAAGCAACATTTTTCAAGCAAAGAGAGGTCTATGACGAAGAGAAAAACGAAGTCAAAAGACTCTCCATGCCAGCGCCATGGGAGGACATGGCTGCAATCGTTCAAAAGTACATCACATGCTCTGGTAGGTTAAGCTATGTCCCCATCTTTCATTTTCAGATTCTAGAGCTATTAAGGCACAGGACCCATCATCCACCAAACAACAACATTAATATTCCATACTGCCTACTCCAATATATAGCAGAAATGAGCAAGAATGTGGCTAAAGGTAAGGAGGATTCCTTGGCCCATCTTGGGATGATCAAGTTAATCACGTGTGAGGAATTAAACGCGCAGATACCAGAGCTTTTGTGGGAAGAATTCGTGTTGGTATCCACTGAAGATGTTCAAAGGATGAAGGGTACACCCACAGCCGGCATACCACTAGGAGCAATGAACAAAACCACCTCTACATCAGGGACGAAGAGGAAAATTGACCTGGACCATGTGGCCGAGACCCTGGTGAAAATCAAGCATTCAAGAGATGACTCCCCCAAGACGAACCTAGGGATCCTTGCCAGTAATCAAGAGCCGAAAAGAAGAACTAAGAGGTTCACACAAGCATCCAGAATCTGAATAACCAAGGAAAAGAGTAGGGAACCCAGTCCCATAGTTCAAAATGTGTTGAATGGGGATGATGATCAGTGGGTAGATCAGAGGGATCCCACTATAGAAGAGGAGCAGGATGAACAGGAAATGCAGGATGAACAGGAAGAACAAGAGGTGGAAGAAGAACGAAATGAACAAAAAGAGCAAGTCAACCCCCAAGGGGACCCTCCTGAGCATAATGAAAACCCTGGGGTTGTTAATCAGCTGGCTGAGGCACGGGAAGAATTAGAAGAGCTCAAAAAGGAGCCGGCGGCATTGAAAATTGAATCAGGAAGCCAGACAACATCACCCTTGTTCTCATTTGAGAAGACACAAATTCTAAGAATGCATCATGCAGGGGAGCTAAGACTGGCGGAACAGAGAAATTTAGCACTTCAAGAAAAGTTGGTTGAGGCACAAGGGGAACTAGCCAAAAAGGACCAGGAAATTGTTCAACTGAAGCATGTTTTGGCTACTACCACTGAAATATACAGTAAACTATTGGAGCATAGGCCACCTTCAGCAATATATGCAGTTTACCTACAAGAAAAGTGGGGCAAATTCCAGCTCCAAAGGTTGGCACAGGGACTCCCAATAGAAATCAAAACAACCAGGGAATTTGTGGATGCATCTCTCAAGGCCACAGAGTCGGAGAAGGACCAGCTCAGTGAGTTCTTCCTACACAATTTTGTATCTCCTAGCTCGTCGAACTGGTCACCAAACCCTTACATGGACGATTTCCAGTTAAGGGCATTATGTTCTTGGATGAAAAACAAAATTGAACGAGCTCAGGACTACCACATTTATGTGGCAGCAAAATGGCAGACCCCATTATGGATTAGGGCCGAAGCAACTCACCCTGAAAGAATAATCTATGACCATAGAAATCTCACCATAGATGAGGAACTGATCCCAATTCTCCTTGAGAAATAGTAGGGGGTTGTGGTTCACTTTAATCTTACTCTTCAGAACACACATAAGGAGGTTCAGGAGTCTATTGGTGAAATATGGTGCAGTGTGGCAAATGACATGAAAACAAAAGAGCTTCACTCCCCTGCCAGACTAGAAAATGCTCTCGTAAAAGCCAAGCTCTACAGGGAGTCATTGATAAAGAATCAGCTTAGGTGGATAGGGATGAGGCTAAACCCCCCATTCTTCCTTCCTCCTGTCATTAAGGAATAGGTCAATGAGGAAGAAGAAAGGAGGGCATGGGTCAAAGAAGATCAAAGTATGGGCTGCCACAGGCAGGAAGGGACCCCCAAGGTGGTAGCATGGGACATCAAAGACGTCATCAGAGAGCAGAATATGTCACCCAAGGATGGGTGAATCCTTCAAGCATGGGGGAGATGATGAGTCCCCATTTCAGGTATCTGATAGTTTCTTTTCCCACTAGTAAAATACAAGAAAGGTTGTAAAGATACACTCGTTAGTGGGAAAATAATTTACCTTAATTATTTAATGAAGTGTTTAAAAGATTATTTCTGTTATGTTTTGAAAAGCGTTGCTATGAGCTAATTGCATGAAAAACGAGGTTGAATGAGCAGTTGTAGGTGTACTAAAGGATAACGCGTGAATCAAGTGAAGAACTGGAAGAACATCACCAAACTCAGTGCCTTTTTCCTAATCTGTAGAGAACGAACTCCTATTCAAAGAGAATCGGCAGTTAGACATTTTTGTTAGGTTAAGCATTAGGATTTTATAAATATGGACCTCTCAAGTAGTGAGAGGCCCTTGCTGCTATTTTGAAGAATTATTGTTTAAGTTTCAGACTATCAAGACAGTTGATTTACAAACTTGGTTTTAAACTATGCGGTCTCTATTTTAAATAAAGACATTATGTTACCTACGATTCACGGTTTATAAGTTCTTTTCACTCCTGAGTACGGGTTGGAGAGGGCCCCTCCAACACGTAAGTCAGGAGATCTCACAGTACAGGTATTTCTCATTATGTGTTGTGCATTGGTTGAATTTATATTGTAGATGAGAGTATTCTAAATAGTATCTAAATAACACGATTTGATTTCTGTAGTGGTTGATCACTTCTGATTCCGTAGTTCATTACAACGCATTATGTAGTATGATAATGCTGTGTCTGTAGTCCTGTAGCAGCATTCCATCAAAGCATAATTTAACACTTATTTCTTTATGTACTTGCATTTACTTCTGAAGCAGCGATTTAGATCTTAAGCCTATGTATTCATTTCATTATTAGGACTGCTCAGAGATTGATTTCTTTCAGTATTTCTTGGTTATATGATGACATTCACTTCTTAGATGTTTTGATTAAAAATGCAGCATTAGATAATGGCATTCTGAATTCAACCTTAGCATTAATTTATGTTAGATCAGACTTTGAGTTTATGCATTTGATTTCCAGTAAATACCCCTTAGATTAAAGATCAAGCTTTCATTACTTTAGAATAGATCTGTGCTAAATCCCAGCATTTCAATTCCATAGTATAATTTTTATTGTTTTCAGCAAGTTAATTCTTAAAAATAGATTTACTGTTTCCTGCATTCAAATTCTTATCCATAGATTTCCTGCTTTTAGTATTTGATTTCTTAGCATAGGAATTTGCCTTCCATAGATTAACAATCCTGTTTACAGTTCATTTAATCTTTCTTAGGCAGCTCTTTAAAAACATTGATACAAACACCCAACTTTGACAAGGACTATCCTAGAAGAGCACATATAGTGCCAGTGCCTCTAAAGTTTGTATGTCCCCTGGTTTGATAATTAAAGTAAGCTCCTAGTATAGATGCCCTCATTAGGCACCCATACTTAGAGCTCACCAACATGAAATGATAGGACAAATGAAGCTTCGACTTCTGAGGATCATATAAACAGACTAAATCCTACTGATGGGCCTTGGGTAAAAAAAGAAACTGGAAAAATGCCTTCATTTAACCTTGACCAGGAGAAAAATGTATTTGTGGAAGTAAGAAAAGGTTTTCAGGACTTAGAACCTTCGACCACAAGGACCCAATTGCGAAGTAATTAGACACCGATACTAGACATGATGACCTCGTATGATGGATCGCGAACTTCGCGGGCCAGAACAAATAAGTCCTATAACGCAGTTTCTAAAGAGCTGCATAAAGCTGCTAAGGCATGGAAACGCCTTAGGAGAATTACAGAACCTATTGGGACATTATGAACAATATAATACAGTAAATGATGCACACAGAGCAGTTCATCATATCAAGAACCATAGAAGGAAAAGAAGATAAATGAGGCTAAATGCGCAAATAAGAGATTATGAAATGAACCAGGTCATTCTCGACCTAGGCTCAGAGGTGAATGTCCTAACAAAACAAACATGGGAACAAATGGGAAAGCCAAAGTTATCTTGGTCGCCTATACAGATGAGGTTATCCAATCAGCAAAAGGTTATATCTTTTGGGAGATTATTCAGTGTTCTCATAGACATTGATGGAGTGCAAAGTAAAGAATATTTCGAGGTTATTGAGATTATAGATGACAACAATCCTTATCCTGCATTAGTGGGGATTGACTGGGAAATTGATAACCTCGAAATCATCAATCTGAAGAAAAACAAATGATATTTGAAGGATCGGATATCAGGGTCATCGCACCCTTGGATCCTTCACAAGGACCTAGATATGTTGAACCAGTCTGAGAAGAATGCAAAGCTCAAGAACTTGATAATATTTACAAAATGAAAGTGAATCAAGCAGATTACATTAATCCTATAGATGATGGAACATTGAGTTGGATATGCAACAGTTCTTGCATATGAGAATCAGATGCAAGAATGGAGAACTGGAAAATCCAAATGCATGAAGTATCACCAAGGCGGTGTGCGAAAATAACAAAGTCACTACGCTGGATTGGAACATAGGTAAGTCCAACTCCTACTTATGATGGTTTAGGAAATATCCACGCATTTCTTCATGAATATCTAGTGTTAGTTTCAGGAGAACATAAGTTAGTAGCTCTGGATATAGCATTGCGAGCTACACCTGCTAGATGGTGGGTTCCGCATAAAGACAACCTAAACACATGGGAATAATGTAAGAACATGATGGAATTTGGATTTGCATAGAAAACTGAGATAGTACAAGAAAAATACAATGGACAAACTGATCCTAGAGATCACATAGAGTTTTGCTTGAAAGCTTGGATACATACCTCGAAGACAAAATGGGTTCATATGTTTGTGCAGACATTGGATCAAATACCAAAGAACTGGTATATAGAAGAAGAACTTTGTAGAGGTACAACAGATTGGCACATAATGATAAATGAATTTAAATCCACTTTCATCTTTGAGGATGATTGTTCGGGTGTCAATGAGGCTTTACAGATCATTAAAAAGAATATATTTAATGATGTCTCGTTTCCTGTATCAAAACAACCAGATTGGGAAGTACAGTTGGAACATGCCCTTGAGTCTTACAACTTCGCGCTAGATGAAGATGAATATGATGTAATACACCGGGATTTAATAAATTTATTATTAAATACATTTCTGAATATTTTTTAATTATTTTATTTTTGACAAGAAGTCAAAAATAAAAACAATGTAATGGATTCTTATTTTTATAAAAAAAGTACTAAAAAGGGGGAGATAGGAATGAAATAGTTGTTGCATGAGTGATTGTTGAACCACAAGAGGAAAATCCAAGTGGTTGAAGCTGCTGAGTGAGAAATCAAGATGCATGAGGCAACTTCCCCAAAATCAGGTCACAACTCTTAGTTGAGTGCTAAAGAGAAGGAGGCTCATAAATGACCAAGTCCTAGGAAAAATACTATATAACAGTATGTCCATAAGCAGAAGAAGGCTAGCATTGGATGGGGATTGAATATGATAATGCAAGAGATGGCGCATTACGTGGAATTTTATCTTCTGGTTCAGTGATCAAGATCAGGGGTTTTGGAGCAAGTAAGACTCGACTGCTCTAGGATTTGGTTGGGAGGAACGACTGTTCATTCCTATTTTCCCCCACGGTAGTACTAGGTTTCTTGTTCCTAGCTATGATATACACCCTTCAAAAGTTTTGCCACTATCTCTTTGGGGCTATTTAAATTTTTTAACCGATAATTCAGCTTAAAATATTAGTATGCTGAACCGAGTCAATCAATAACCAAGTCCTCTGTTAGGGGTGGAATAGGGAGCTCATGGGCTTCTTCCATCACCATTTTTTGTAAATTACCATTCTCTCAGGAGGATATAGATATGATAGGACCAATTTTGGGATCAAAGCATAGCGCCACAATAAAGGAGACCAAAGGGATTAGTTACGCCTTATTACCTTATTATTGGTTACTTCCCCCGCTCATTTCCAATGGGCCTACATTGACTCACTGCTCTTTCTTTCCCCTCCTATTTAATGCTACTTTATTCATCTATATAAATAAAGAGTATATATAATAGTATATAAATATATAGATAATTATATTTCCTCTTTATTTATATAATGTAATTACGCTTGTTCTTTCCACCAGCTACACACAAAGTTTTTAACATCAAGTAAAATAGTAAATTTCATGCCACTGTTATCATTGAATAATTATACACTGAAAATTTCAACTTTAAATGCAGCCTAAAAAGAGAATCTTAGAAATATAGCCATGCATAGTAGACACATTCTGTTCCCTACCTATTTTAAGTTAATTACAATAGAAGTTCCGATTATGTGTCGCATCTAACCCTTGAAAACAACTTTTAATATGTAGTCAGATAGACTTTAAATTTGTTATTATTCAGTACCAATATATCACTCAGGATAACCGGATATAAAATAAATTATTGATAACATTTAGATTGTTTCTGAAACAAGCTCGATTTTCCAAAACAATAGAATTTATTTAGAATACGACAATTTAAAGTAGGTAAGGTATTTCAAGTCAATACCCTTTCTTGTTTTATTCAAAATAAGAATCTCTATTGAATCGAGATTTATATCGTCTAGCTTGTCTCAAATTTAATAAACCGTAGTATATTGTTTTGTCGTTTTATTTAATTGTTTATAAATTATTTTGTTTTAAAAACTTTGTTTCGACTCAAAATTTCCTTTCCATCGCAAGGATTCAATTACATGAAATACTGTCAACTAGATCAAATCTTACTAATTCCAAGGCAAGAAATTTTTCTGTCAAAACTATAACAACAATCCTAGGATAGCTAGTAAACTCTTCCTAATCAAGCTCTAAACTAAGTTAAAGTCAATTAAAAGGAAGATTTGATTTATCTCTTTCCTTCTCCCTATAATCTGTTTAAATCACAGTATGACTGTAATAACAGAAGCTAGGGTTTAGAACCATCAAAAACCCCTCATACCCTTTTAATAATACTAAACAACGATTGCTATATTAAAGAGATGTAAAGCCTCTGCTAATAAACCGAAGATAGATCAACGCTACAGTCGGGCGGATCTTAACTTAATAAAAACTTATAAATGCTATTAATTGTGCAAAATGTATTACCTCTAACGGAAAACCCAAAAGATAACAATTACCATCTTTCCCCATAAAATAGCAGTGGATCAAGAGTCTAACTAGCATTTGGGATTGCATTGTTAATCCTTTAACAAGAAAAATATTTATAAAAAGATCACTGTATGAGAAGGAGATCCTATAGATTTAAAAATGGTAAAAACCCTTTAAACATGACCAACAAAGTCTTTTCTCATTCATTTCTTTTATGAGTATTTGAAATCACAGATCGCTTTTGACAGAGCTAAAAATTTTACAAAACATTTAGAAAGAAGATTCAAGCTACATTATAACCATGCTTTAAATACAAAATAACTTTCAAAACTACACTTTCAAAGTAACGACGCTTTAATTACATAGTGAATAGAAAACACATTCTCGGCATACTGGCTGAAAAACTTGTTAAATTATCATATTACATTATAAATTAAATCTCAGAGTAAGCCCTCCCAAATGGTATCCTTGCTCTTTCGAGCTTCGTTAAAAAAAAATTTCAACTCTTTCCTTTAAAAATGATTTGGAATTCACGATATGCCTCTAACCCGTAGGTCACAAGCCCTAAAGGGAGACCAGAATGAGCTCAAACTTATCTGATGGTTGCGAAGGTTGAACCCCTTTCCACCTCTTTAATGCCATAGGATCACCTGTCACAAGCAAGCAACTATTTAAGTAGTTGGTTTACCTTTTGTAAATGAAAGTGTAGTGAGCAGAGCTTGTTCGATCTTCACTTACCTTGGTGTCTGAAGACACGGGCTCGAGAGGAGGTGATCCCGTCGCCACCCTCGTCGACGCCCTCCTAACTGCAACCTGTAAACCTGGGTTAGTTTAAAAACCATTGTTGTGCAAGATTGAAGTCGAATTTTAATGGCATTATAATTCTCACCTGAAGATTTTTACAGTAAATACAGAGGTCGGCTCCTCCTGGAACCCTTGTCACTCCAACCACCTGCACATTAGATCCAGAGGTTAAACCCCGCTCTTAATTAATGTACATTATAGTAATACTGATAACCGAACTAAGTTAAGAATGGTCCTTACCATTTTAATGACGGCTCAAGACCTTCAAATTATTTTTATGCTTCGGCTTACTGCAACGAGCAACTCCCGAGTTATGGAAGCCATAGGTTGGTAGAGACCTCACCAAACAAGCACACAAGACGTTCCATTAACCACAGTTTATTTTCTTACGCCTTCAACCTAAAACCAAAGACGCCATGATTTTTTTTTGACAAAGCTTCTACATCTCAGAGCCCGCAGACATCTAGTTATGCGTTAATGAATTTTTCATACCAACTTTCGATGTATTAAACCCTTATTGAATCCCTAGGTATTCGTCGGTCCAAATGGACGGTTGTGATAGCATCACAATGAAGCCATCAAATCCTGGCTGCAATGTCAACCTGTAGCTAGGTTGGCTCATTAAAAAATCCAAGCTATCACTGGTACAACTTTTAAGCATTGCGACCAACCAGTCCTTTCAAAATAAATGTGAAACGATAAAGCTTGCTTATAACCTTGTAAAGACCTTGGTACCTTTATACATCAACTAGCATTTAACAAATGAGGTGCATAAAACATTATGATATTAATATACCTTGTAACATTTTACTATCATGAGTCCTTACATAGCCCCACTCCACATCAAAGGTGAAGACAAGACCATGGTTATAGTCTCCATACTAATACGATATGGGGTTAAGAGTAAACATTAAATTAAAACGAGGACCAAGATCAAGACCAAACTATAGGATGAGTAAATGATTTTTTTTATAGGTGGTAAAATGTCACCTTGGTTAAGACATTAGCACACCGCTTATAGTATAGCTTGTCTGCCAAAGGCATTTATAGAATTAATATGAGAAAAACCCTACATTGCTGTAATAACTCTTTATTTTTGTACCGTAACTTATGTTTCCCAGTAAGACAGTAATGTTAACATATTTACAATGCATAATTTATGTAAATGCAAAAACAATAAAAGTTTAATACGATGTTATTTATATATGTCACAAATGGAAAAAAAAATTGTTATGGATTTTTGGGTACATGACAGATGAAGATCCTCATGATGTGAATATACCTGAGTATGAAGGAAAACAGGATGTAGAATGACTAGATTTAGAAATTCTAGACCTAAGTAATCCCGTGAATACCAGAAAGATCAATTTTTGTACCAGTGATGAACCAAAGTTTTCTTCTATTACGGATTATTGGGATGAAGAAACACTAGGACAGATTGCAGACCTAATGCATGAATGTCAAGATTTATTTCCTACCAACTTTTCTGAAATGAAAGACATTTTAGGTGACTTGGGAGTTATGAAAATACCTCTCAATCCTGATGCAAATCCTATTAAGTAAAGACCTTACAGATTGAATCCAAGATATAAAGAAAGAGTGAAAGAAGAAATTGATAAAATGCTCGATGCAGGAATCATTGAACCAGTCGAAGAATCAAAATCGATAAGTCCCATGGTCATTCAAGACAACAAAGCTAAAGGTGAAATTAGGATTTGTGTGGACCTCGGGAAATTGAATGATGCATATCTACATGATCCATTTCTGACTCCATTCACAGACGACATGATAGATAACGTAGGTGGATAAGAGGCATACTCTTTCACTGATGGATTTTATGGATATCATCAGATCATAATTGCTACAGAGGATAGACATAAGAATACATTTGCTACTGAATGGGGATCATATCAATGCACTGTTATGCCTCTTGGGTTGAAGAACACACCTACTATATTTTCAAGAGTCATTGTAGCTGCATTTAAGGATTACATTCATAAATTCTTAGAAGTTTACTTTCATGACTAGACAATATTCATCTTTTTGAAGAATCACCATGCAAACTTAAGAATGATGTTAGCGAAGTGTAGACAATATCATATTTCTTTGAATCTGAAGAAGTGTGTCTTCTGTGTGCCTTATGGTATTTTATTGGGACACATAGTATGTAAGAAAGGATTGATGGTTGATTCAACAAAGATCGCAATCATCGTAGATCTCCCAGCGCCTAACTCAATGAAACATCTACGCACTACATTGGGGCACACAGGATACTACAGAAAATTCATTAAAGAATATGCGTAGATCATTGCGTCTATGGAGAAATTTTTGAAGAAAGAAGCGAAGTGTTGATGTATATGTAATTTCGGAATGTATTTTACCCATGTATATTGTATTCCTATAGAGATGTTATTATTCCTCTATACGGAAGTGTTTGTATTCCTATAGAGATGTTATTATTCCTCTATATGGAAGTGTCGTCATTTATATTGTAAGTGTCGTAACTTATACTTGATGGGTTATTAGACCACCTTGATGGGGTCGGCCCTGTATGAGTCATGTGGGTAAATGGGTTATTAGACCACCAAGTGTGGGGGTCAGCCCGGATTAATGTAACCATGGGTTATTAGGCTAATCTAGACAAGTCGGCCCCACTGGTTTATTGGGAAGGACAAGACAAGTATAAATAGAGATCAGGAGATCTCTATTTGATCACTCATTACTCACTTCTATCTCTCTCATAAAGTGGTGCACTTGTGAGGAGGAGGATCATTTGCTAGGAGAAGACTATCTCTTGTACTTTGGTTGTATCATTGCTCTTTCTATCTCTAAGGAAGTTGCGGGGTTTTTCACCTTCTTGGTTTTCCCTGGTGAAACTATGTGTCTCTTGTGTGCTTGCATTATTGTGTTCATGATTGATATGCTATTGATATGCTATACATGTTATTCTCTCAGTTAAGATCCTAGATCAGATTGATGATTGGATTTTGAGCACCTTCATTCATGGCTCTGGGAATTAGGGTTTTGGAGAAAGTTGGAATTTTTGTAATCGGAGACCATGGATGAATGCTACTCATCAAAATTGAAATTTAAAGACCAAGATAAAAAATTTTGGTTGGGAAGAAGGTCGAGCTTGATCAAACCCTAGTTCGGGACTTTGATCGGAAAAGTGGAAAATTAGGGCTTTTGCAAAAGTTGGAATTTTTTTAAGTCTGTGACCACAGCTGGAAGCTACTTAGAAAAATCGAATTTTATAGCTTTGGATCAAACCTTTTGGTTGGGAAGAAGGGTGTGATTTATCAAACCCTAGTTCGGGATCCTGTCTAGAAGATCCAAAAGTTTCAAAAGCAATTTTGAAGGGTGAAACTTTGTAGTTTTCAAATTCTGAGTATACCGGCTTGATCAACTCATCAAGGTGCATCTTTCTATCCTTTCAGAAGTTTGAAATTCAACATTTGAATTTTTAGGGTTTCTCTGACAAACCCTAATCCAGCTCCAGATCCAATTCCTGCAAATCAAGTGGATTGGATTAATCCTAGAAGAGAATGGATTGGTCACCTGCATAAGTGAAGAAGTTCCAGTTTCAGAGGGAGATAAGGCTAAGGCCTTACATAAGAAGATTACAAGCAATCTCGACAGGTATGACTTATCAAGGTATGTTTCGAGATCTGTTCATGATTAAGTTTATGGTATGTTTGTCTTCATTAAGGTTAGTACAATCTTGATTAACTTTAGGCTTGTTGTATCACCTTAATAAAATTATGAATGTAGATATTCATTGATTAGGGTTTTGACACTTATGATTGTACTAATGCATTGTGGTGTTGTATGAGGTTGATGTTGTCCGCTAACATGAAAGGTGCATCAAGAAAGACAAATCATGTTCTAGTTCAAGAACATATGACCATGGTGACATGAAGACAAAGATTCATCCATTGTCATGAATCACAGAGAAGATCTACTTACGAGGTATGTATAATTTGGTTCTACAATGCTTAACCTATGAGCTATGCAGGTTACTGGCACAAGTCATTGAAGAGAACAAGAAGACATTACTAGACATAACTAGCAAATATGATAACCAGGTATGTTTTTCGTATATCAAGTTAGAATCCTACCTTGTGATAGGTATACTTTGTATGATTGATAACGATTACTCATGAAGTTACAAGTTTGAGTAATCTAGGGTTTATGCATATTATGTAGCTTACCTTGATTGATGATATGACTAACCAGAAGAGTTCTATGGTCAAATATGAATATGCATGAGTAAGAGAAGTCTTCCCTGAAACCTTGAATGCTAATGCTTATTATCTATGTTTGAAATGATCATGACTATAAATGTTTAAGATTATTGTGTTTTGACAGTATTAAGATTATATTAATGAATGTATGATTATGTATGAGATCTCGAGGATAACATAATGATGATACTAGTAAGCATGCATAGTGATCGAGGATGGATATAAGTTCAAGGACAGGTAATCCAGGAAGCAAAGATCAAAAGGGAACACACTCCAGTAGTTCCTGCAAGGAAACAAAGATTGAGAGGGAGTCCACCCTACAACCAAACAAAGATAAGTATTTGAATTGTCATTTCTTGCATATTTGTTTGTTTAAATAATATTTTTCAATGATGTTCCTAGACTTAGGGTGTGTATTATGCATATTAGAATAAATGCATTAATGAACAGTATACTACTAACATGCATGTGATGGGTAAGTGGCCTATGGAACTGTACAACATTCCATTGCTACTTATATAGAATGAAACCTCTTTGCTGACATGTTTGGAGTTGTGCACACTCTTAACAATGTTCTGGTAGATATTGGAAGGCATCTAGAAAGTTACGGGATATGGATAAATGTTGTATTGAAGCATTGGCTAAGATAATTGCATGACTGTATGACATATTTATTTATGTCTAAGAATTTGTTCTAAAAACTATGAGATGTTTTCTAATCATGAAATTTAACTTGTTTTGTAGGAAAGATCGTATACCATCACCTACAAAAGAAGGACTACAACATTTGTTCAACAACAAAGTTATCTGTTGAAGATATTGAAGTTCCCAAGATTTGGGAAGAATGCCATGATCGAGGAATACCAGTCGATCATGAAGAATGATGTTTTGGATGTGGTCCCAAGAATGCCCTGATTGAGGAATACCAGTCAATCATGAAGAATGATGTTTGGGATGTGGTCCCAAGACCTGAAGGGAAGTCTTTTGTGACTTCCAAGTGGATCTATAAGATCAAGCATGCTGTAGTTGGTAGCATAGATAAATACAAAGTGAGATATGTAGCTCGTGGCTTCTCCCAGAAAGAGGGGATAGACTATGAAGAGTTTTTTTTGCTCCTATAGCCAGATACACTTCCATCAGATCAGTACTTGCTCTGGCTGCAATGATGAAATAGAAGAAACACCATATGGATGTCAAGACAGCTTTCTTGAATGGTGTAGTTGAAGAGGAAGTGTATGTGGAGCAGCCACTTGGTTTTGAGACACATGACAGGGATTCATATGTGTGCAGGTAGAAGAAAGCCTTGTATGGCTTGAAGCAAGCTCCTAGAACTTGGTATGGTAGGATAGATAGTTTTCTATCCAGTTTGGGATTTACTAAGAGTAAAGCAGATTCCAACCTTTACTACAAGGTTGAGGAAGGAAATCATGTGATACTACTTTAGTATGTGGATGACCTGTTTGCTATAGATGGGGATGGATTGATTATCGATACGAAGAGGAAGATTGTTGCTAAGTTCGAGATGAAGGACTTGGGGATGATGCACTATTTTCTAGGCATAGAGGTGTGGCAGAGTGTAGATGGGATCTTCCTTGGACAAGGGAAGTATGCAGTAGAGATCCTGAAGAGATTTGGGATGATGGACTGCAAGGCCATGGCCACATCTATGGCATCGAACCCGAAGCTTCTGTGTGATGTTTCATCTGAGCAGGTTGATGTCACTATGTATCGTCAGATGATTGGGTCCTCTATGTACCTGACAAACACGAGACCAGATATTTGCTTTGCGGTGAACACATTGAGCCAGTTCCTGACGGATTCGAGAGGTGTTCACTTGGTTGTTGTAAAGGATATTCTGAGGTAACTAAAGGGTACGGTTGATTATGGGCTCAAGTATGATGTGAATCAAAAGTTTAACCTGCATAGTTATGTTGATTCAGACTGGGAAGGCAGTGCTGCAGATAGGAAGAGCACATCTGGGTGCTACTTCAGTATGGGATCAGGTGTGATCTCTTGGTTTAGCAGGAAGCAGTCCTGCATAGCACTGAGTACAGCCAAAGCAGAGTATGTTGCAGCCTGTTCGGCCAGTTGTGAGGCAGTATGGCTCCGGAAGCTACTGTCTGAGTTATTTGATCTCATGTTGGAGGCTACTAGTATCTTTTGTGACAACCAGAGTTGTGTGAAGATGTCTGAGAACCCGGTGTTCCACGACGGGTCGAAGCACATCGAGATCAAATATCACTATATTAGGGATAAGGTGCAAAGAGGAGCAGTGAAGCTCCTGTATGTTGTGATGGATGAGCAGATTGCAGATGTGCTGACGAAACCACTAGCCAGAGTGAAGTTCGAGTACTTTAGAGAGAGGCTTGGTGTTCTTCAGTTAGACGACACTTCAAGGAAGAAGTGATGGAAACATTTGTAGGAGCCATTCCAAGCATGGTGAGAGGAGGATCCTTCCCATGGCTATGGATGTAAGCCCTGGATGATGAGCATCAAGATGATGCTCCAGTTACTGCTTTGTATATGCATCATGTTGGATGATTGTTATGATTAGTTGGATCATGTATATGTAAATGCATCATGTTGGATGTTGGTTATGATCAATTGGATCATGTATATGTATATGCATCATGTTGGATGCTTATTATGATCAGTTAGATCATGTATATGTATATGCATCATGTTCGATGCTTGGACCATGTATCTATATATGTATTAGGTGGATACGTTGTATGATGAGGTAGATCATGTATGTTGATATATATCAGGTGGATACATTGTATGATCAGGTGGATCATGTATCTGTGTATGTATCAGGTGTATACATTGTATGATCAGGTGGATCATGTATGATGATATGTATTAGGTAGATACTTGGTATGCATCAAGTGGATGCATTATATGATCAGGATGATCATGGATGATGAGCTTCAGTATTTTGCTCCAGATGACATGCATCAGGACAATGCAGTGATGATGATCAGGATGATCATGTGTACATCAGGATTATGTATGGTGAGTATCAGGTTGATACTCTGTGGCCGTGGAACAGGTTGTGCAGATAAGCATATAATCCAGCCCTGGGAGGTTTACAGATAGTCTTTCGAGGTTTTTCCTATGGCATGTAATGTGGCCTTGGGATATCTGGAAAATGCTCTTTTGAGGTTTTTCTTTGGGAGGACATATAATCCAGCTCGTGGAGATTTGCAGATAGTCCTTTGAGGTCTTGCCTATGGCATGTAATCTGGTCCTGGGATATCTGGCAGATGCTCTTTCGAGGTTTTGTCCTATGGCATATAATCCGGCCCTGGGAGATCTGATAGGTTGAGCTGTGTGCTCGTAATCAGTCCTAGGATGCTCTTTCGAGGTTTTTCCATGACCACAAGTAATACGCCCTAGAGATCTAGACAAGATGAAAAATGCCTCAGATGCTCTTTAGAGTTCTTTCTAGTCAAGACACTCTTTAAAGGTTTTTTCGTAGGGGTCACATGTAATAAGTCCTGGAGATCTAGACAAGATGAAAAAGGACTCAAATGCTCTTTAGAGATCTTGCTTGTTAAGACACTCTTTTAAGGTTTTGTGACAGTCACATATAATACAGCCCTGGGAGATCCGACAGGTAGAGTCGTGTGCTTGTAACAGCCTGGATGCTCTTGCGAGATTTTGTGATGCACGTAATAAGTCCTGAGGATTCCACAGTATGGCCAATGATGATGAAGACTTGCAGGTGGTGGGTCTACATCCAGTATGAAGAAGGACTAGCTCTGTAGAACTTCCTATGATGAGTAGATTCATAGATTGATTGAGATAGCAGCAGCCATGACGATGACGATGATTCAAGGATGATGATTTACTGATGATGATCCAGAGAAGAAGACTTGTGCTAACAGATCTATGTCGAGAAATACCTACCTAGTTAAGAGGGAGTGTTGATGTATATGTAACTTCGAAATGTATTTTACCCATGTATATTGTATTCCTATAGAGATGTTATTATTCCTCTATACGAAAGTGTTTGTATTCCTATATAGATGTTATTATTCCTCTATACGTAAGTGTCGTCATTTATATTGTAAGTGTCGTAACTTATACTTGATGGGTTATTAGGCCACCTTGATGGGGTTGGTCCTATATGAGTCATGTGGGTAAATGGGTTATTATACCACCAAGTGTGGGGATCGACTCGGATTAATGTAACCATGGGTTATTAGGCTAAGCTAGACAAGTAGGCTCCACTAGTTTATTGGGTAGGACAAGACAAGTATAAATAGAGATCAGGAGTTCTCTATTTGATCACTCATTACTCACTTCTATCTCTCTCAGAAAGTGGTGCACTTGTGAGGAGGAGGATCGTCTGCTAGGAGAAGACTATCTCTTGTACTTTGGTTGTATCATTGCTCTTTCTATCTCTGAGGAAGTTGCGAGGTTTTTCACCTTCTTGGTTTTCTCCGGTGAAACTCGGTGTCTCTTGTGTGCTTTCATTATTGTGTTCATGATTGATATGCTGTAGATATGCTGTACATGTTATTCTCTCAGTTAAGATCCTAGATCAGATTGAAATTTCTAAAAAACTAACAAGAAGTACAACTGGACTGAAGATTATAAAAAAGGATTGGCCACATTGAAAGATAAAATGGTTGCAACGCCTATTCTAGTCTTTCCTAACTAGAATAAACCATTTCATTTACATGTAGATGCTTCATCTATAGCACTTGGCTTTGTATTATCTCAACCAAGTGAGGGAGGCATCGATCATCCCATCGTATTTTCAAGTATAAATCTCTCTTCAACAGAAAATAATTATACCACAACAGAAAGGGAAGGCTTGGCTATGGTATAGACATTGCAGAAGTTTATACACGATCTGCTAGGTTCGTATTTCTGTATGTTTACTGACGATTCAACTTTGAAGTACTTGGTCAATAAACTAGTTTTATGGGGAATAATATGTCAATGGTTATTACTGTTTCAGGAATATGATTTTGAAATCATTGTAAAATCAGGAAGATTGAACACAAAACCTGACCATCTTTCAAGAATAGAGTCAGGAGAAGAACCTAGTAATTTAGAGGATAATCTACCAGATGCGCAGTTGTTTTCTATCCATAAAGAAGATGACTATTTCAAAGATATTGTAGAATTTCTGACTAAAGGACTAGCTGTTATAGCTTGAAATGACACCTCTCCGTCCGTGACGACACTTGTTTCCCTTGGTCGCATGACGACACTTCTTGAGATCAAGTTCAGTCACACAATAGGACATTTGTGGATGGAGGAGTCATTTGGGACACTAAAAATGGTTGAAATTACCTCATTCTTGACCCATTTGATGTATATGACCCTTAGGAACATTTTTCCAGACCAAACCATCTCCTGAAAATGAGCAGAAAAGCCTATTTTTGGCCATTTTTTAACATGAGCGCGACTCCACTATTGAAATAGTAGCGTGTGTACACGACTTTGCTTGGTTAAAGTAGTGCTCAAGTACATGTGTAAGCGACTTTGTCTACTATAGAGTAGCATACACCCCTGTTTTGGTCAAAAATATCGAAATTCGAGTAAGTTAAGTTGGTTGGGAAACCTTTTGAGCAGTTATAACTTCTTTTCCTCTTCCTCATTGACTATATAAGGAGGGTAGAAGGGCCATGTGAGAGGACTAAGCCCAATTACAAAGTTATATTGGAGGAATGGAGACCCTCATCCCCCTCTCTTGTGCTTCAGTTTTGGTAAACCCTAGTACAATTGCTTAGAGGCTGGGATCCTTGGAGAACATAAGCAGGAGATCTTGACTCTAGGTTTCGTGAAGTGCCAAGCTTGAAGGAAGGTATAACTTTATGTACTTGCTTTCATTCATTAATAAAGATCAGGAGTTCTTCTCTTTCGAAGTATGACCTATTAATGTGTATTAGATTTGATTACAGTTTGTTTATAATCTGATGTCTTCTTCTATTATGAATATCAGTCTCATATATGTAGTCAAATGTGTTTGAGAAAGGTATCAAGTTGTTTTGCAGGTTTGGGCATTGCGACATTGAATAGCATTGAAGAGCGAGGGAGGCAAAGCTAGGATCAACCTTCTGAATAAGGTGCCTACATCTCTAAACCCTAATATCTTCATTTATTTGTTGTGCTTGCAGAATGCGTGTAAGTCTATCTTTATCACCGTAAGTTGGTAGTTTCTCCCTTGAACTATAGGTGCATTTTCCCCACAACACTAGCACCTATAGAATTGACTACACAGCAGAAGAAACAATTAGTGATAAGAGCAACTAACTTTACTCTAATTGTTGGGAAATTGTACAAATTAGGACAAGATAAAGTATTATGAAGATGCGTACTAGAACACGAAATACCTATTATACTGACCGAAGCACATTCAGGTGTATCTGGAGGACACTACACAGGAAGAGCTACTGTGTAGAAAAATTTGAGATAAGGACTATGGTGGCCTACAATACACAAAGACTCAAAAGAACATTGTAGGAAGTGCGATGTATGCCAAACATTAGGGAAGCCATCTCGTCGAGATGAGATGCCATTGATGCCACAGTTGACATTGCAAGCCTTCGATAAATGGGCTATTGACTTTGTGGGACCTATTAACTCACCAGGAAAGCGAACTGGCTCAAGATATATCATCATAGCTACAGATTATCTAACGAGATGGGCAGAAGGAAAACCAATGAAGGAATGTAGCGCAGTTACTGCCCCGCAGTTCATTTTTGAGAATATTTTGACAAGGTTTGGATGTATGAAGTTTCTAATTAGTGATCAAGGAACCCATTTCCTAAATCAAAATATTGCATCCTTGACAAAAGAATTTCAGATCTACCATTAGAAGAGCACACCATATCATCCACAAGCTAATGGAACTATAGAAGCCTTTAAAAAGGTATTGGAGAATGCATTGACCAAGGTATGCAACACAAACAGGGATGATTTGGATCTTAGAGTACAAGCAACATTATGGGCATATAGAACAACTTGTAAGAATTTGACAGGTCATACACCTTTCATATTAGCATATGGACATGAAACTATCATGCCCATGTTATACATAGTTCCAAGCTTGAGAATCGCGACATTCACAGATATGGAGGATGATCAGACAATGGATGAAAGGTTACTACACTTGGTTGGATTGGAGGAAAATCGTTTCATTGTAGGTTTTCACCAAAAAGTGTAGAAAGACAAAGAAAAGGTGTGGCATGATAGACACATCAAGAATAAATTCTTCCAGGTAGGAGACTTTGTAATCCTATGTGATAGAAAATTTATGAAATTTCCTGGAAAATTCAAAATGCATTGGTTAGGACCATATATTGTTAAGCATGTCACTAATGGTGGCACAATTCCATTAGCCACATTACTTGGAGAAAATTTGAAAGGACTTGTTAATGGAAGTAGACTAAATCCTTACAGGGATGGCCCTACTCTCCTAGGTATCAGTTAAGAAATGCAAGAAGAGTTTAAGTGTCAAGTGCAGCTGAAATTGTACACTAAAAATGAAAGACAAAGTATACACATGGCTTTATTAAAATGCGAAGTTTTCACAAGATGGAAAGATGTGCTGTGAATCACACAACGCAAGCTAAGTTGAATAGTAAAAGAATGAGGTCATGCTACGAAGTTAAATTTAAGCCAATGGAAATGCACAGTGAACCTCGCAATTCACCTAACCGCTAGAGAAGTAAAAGAAAACTAGCCGTTAAAGTTTTTGGTCAAAAAGTGTTGTTATATAGTACTTTTGGGAACCGAATGTTTCCACATTTAAGGCATATTCATTCGTTGAAGACACATTCAATGAAGAGAAAGGACCAATATCTAAGTAATATTTGGATAACAAACATGGAATTTAATGCTAAGTTATCTATTTTTGGGCGCACCTTAGTGCTGTTGCGCCTATAAATAGTAAAGTACGCATACTTACCGGTTTTACCACAAATTTTATTTTTTACTGCTTATAATTTCCAAGTTTTTACCAATTCATGAGACACAGTAAGCCGATAGTGTATGTATGAGTAGTGGACCTTAGACAAAATCTTAAAAGACTTCTGACATTTTGGTTTGGAAGGAGTCATGAAGACGCCCGTGAAGAAAGCCGTCCTAGAGAGAGGTGGATCATTTAGAGTTTCACCACGAATGTAATGTCCCCATTTTGACCCTATGGAATTAAAATCATAAATGATGTAAATATCGTTGTTGTAGGTCAAATCTGCACTTCTCCGTCCGTGATCACATTACGCTGTTGATCACACAGAAGAACAACTTAGATTGAAGAGATAGATTAACCTAGGTGATGTATGGACTAGACTTACTCCTCTGCAGCTGACAAAACACTGTTTTTACCTACATTTTGACATGAACGCTACCCTACAGGCATAAGAGCAGTATTCACCTACTCAAATATGCAACTCTGCTTCAGTAGACTAGCGTTTACCTACTGAAATATGCTACTCTACTTCAGTAGACTAGCGTACACCCTCAAAAAACCTTGCAAACATTGGTTGTAAGCATGAAAGTTGCATATTGTGCGCTACTCCACTTAAGAAAACTCACGTACATCTTAACATGTAATAAAAAATATATTAATTTGACGAATTGGGATTAGTTGAGGTTGGTTTTGCAACTTCCCCAACCTCCTAATCAAACTACCTCTTGATCCAAACTACCTACCTTGTCCCATAAATACAATGGGGATAGATGAGAGAGGGGAGGAGAAACTATATATTAAGGGTTGTTATGCTAGAGGAATTCCAAATTTAGTGTGAAGAGCAGGAGCCCAGAATCTGGTTGCACAAGCACTCTGAATGATCAGGTATAATTGTACTGGTTATTTGCTTTTGACAATAAAGGTTGAAATACCCTTCTTGTCCCAATCAAATGTCTAATGGATTGCATATTTGTTTGGTTAATGCTTGATTGTATTGATGTCTAAATTGTATTTCAATTTCATCATTGTTATATCAGTCAAGATACGTTGAGGAAGGTATCTTTTGTATCGCAGGTTCATCAAGCGGAAGATCAAGTGAAGAATTGATCGAAGGAGCGAGCGAAAGCTAGGATCGAACGCCGTTAATAAGGTATGCCTTCTAAGATCTTGATCTCTTTTCTTTTGTAGAAGCCTATGTGATATGATCAATGTATTTACCTCTCACCCCAAAAGTTGGTAGCGTTCCTCTCCTCGCTATAAGGTAGAAATCCTGAACAACAGACTGGCGACTCCACTGGGGATTTGGTTGTTTTTCTGCTCTAGGAGACCTTGTTAGTTTTCATTCCATTACTTTTGGGTTTTTTTATCTTCCGAGAGGCCCCGTAGGCCACTTTTACCTGATGTTTCTTACTTGATTCATCTCAATTTGAAGTTTCAAATCCTGTTTCAGACCTTTCCTAACATGAACGCTGGTCTGCCATACATATAGTAGCATACAGTATATAAAAAACGTTGCTTTCTCTATTGCACAGTAGGGTACATCTCCCAGTGTGTGCAGGTTTATACACTGCACAATAGAGTATTTTCCTGTAAGTCTCTGTTTGCTTTTGGGATTTGATTTCCAGCCTCTTGCTTTGCTTTCTTAAATGATCATTGAGGCCTTTATGTCCTTATTGAGTCTTGTTTGCCTCTCCTAAGTCCCTCAGGTCATATTTTGCTTGCTTGAGTACTTTTGAGGTGTCTTGCTTGTTTGTGACTCGTTTTGAAGACCGTGCATTGTTCCTTGTTGGACATAGATGCATGTTCGTACCTTAGTTGCTTGTTGCAGATATACAAACCTTTGTTTACAACATTTGTTGTTTGTGGAAACACTAGTACACTTTGACGGTGTCTTGTCCTTTGATTTAGGGTTTGACCCCAAGTTGAAGTCCTTAGGGTGTTTTCAAAATTTTTTTGAGTCCAGACACTTCCTGATTGCTTTGTCAGTTTCGGTCCAAGTAAGTTGAAGTCCTTTAGTTTGCTTTCTTTCGAGTCTTTGTGATTGTAAGGTCATATTTGGTTCACTTGCCTACCTTTTGCTTGGCTTAGTGTTTTCTTAGGGTTTTTTGTGCTTTGGAGCAACCTATCAGGTTTGCCTTTCCATTACAAGCATTTCTTATCCCTGTTTTCTTTTCGCTTTGTTTCCAAACCCAAATCTTTTTCCTTTGAAAAAATTTGTAGGACAAGTCTTTGTCAAGTCATTGATTTGATTGTTATGAGACTTAGAGTTGCTTTTCCTTACTCACATTTCTCTTTTAGGTCTTACTTGATTCCATTTTCGAATTCTTTTTCTTTTACATATATCAGAAAAATGGCAAAAAATGAATTTGGTAGTTTAAAGTAGTGAAACTTATAATCATTTCAAAGTATCGTAGTTTACTTTGTTTTCAATTTGAAAAGAAAATAAAAAAAAGAAACCTGTTTTAGGTTTGCTTATCTTTAGTTTTGGAAAACAATGAATGAGAAATTTTAGTTAAAGTTCTTTACTTTTATGTACTTTCCATTTCAGTCACAACCATGCCACACACCGCACTACAACCCTTGAGTAACAAGAAGCCCTTAAAAGGAATTATTAATAAAATTTATTAGCAACATTTTCTTTTTAGGAATACACGACCTCAACTAGCTTAGGCTAGAGTTTCAAGCTTAAATCACCTTAAACTGCTCGGAACTGGCTTCATTACTCAACAATCGTAGTATGACTTTCATTTAGGTAAATCCATCTGTATCAAAATCTCTTGGGAAACTCTATTGAAACTAGAGCTAAGCATGAGGTCGTGTGAGACTAGAATTGTTGAGGATAACCCCTCACTTTCTTTTCGAGCATAAACCAAAGCTGTCTCACGTACGAGGATCCTTTTGGATTTCGGGCTTTGTTACCCTATCCATGCGTTACGGCTAGACTGACTGTCCCCCCAAGAATTTTCGTACTTAGGGTAGCCTTAGTATCTTGACCATCTAGGACTCTACACAAGTCATGATGAAAGGCTATTTTTGTTGTACCTAGGACAGACGTGGGAGGAAACCCTCTACATAAATTTGGGAAGGCGGTTTGGTGATTCAAATGCTTCCACCCAAAGGACTTGTATTTGGACCCCGGGTAACTGTTCTTCATCCTTCGTTGGTTATTTTTGGGCCCTAATCATCCTAGACTTCCCTCCAGAAGGCATCTTTTTTCCTGGTTTGGATTACCTTAAGGCATTTTTAATGGTGTGCTCTTTGTGCCGCTAGTGTTTTGGCCTTAAATATTTTTTGGCCCGTTGAGTTGAAAACTATGGATAGCATCTAGGTAAGCACCGATCAAGGGACCCCTTTTCAAGGGGCTCCTTGTGCTTTTCCATTTGTTGGGAACATCGGTACTCCCTTAATGGCTACCTTGAATCTTCTGAGATTCATTATGGTACTCCACTTAAGAAAACTCGCGTACATCTTAAAATGTAATAAAAAATATATTAGTTTGACGAATTGGGATTAGTTGAAGTTGGTTTTGCAACTTCCCCAACCTCCCAATCAAACTACCTCTCGATCCAAACTGCCTACCTTGTCCCATAAATACAAGGGGGATAGATGAGAGAGGGGAGGAGAAACTATGCATTAAGGGTTGTTATGCTGGAGGAATTCCAAAGTTAGTGTGAAGAGCAGGAGCCCAGAATCCGGTTGCAAAAGCACTCTGAATGATCAGGTATAATTGTATTGGTTATTTGCTTTTGACAATAAAGGTTGAAATACCCTTCCTATCTCAATCAAATGTCTAATGGATTGCATATTTATTTTTTTAATTCTTGATTGTATTTGATGTCTAAATTGTATTTCAATTTCATCATTGTTATATCAGTCAAGATATGCTAAGGAAGGTATCTTTTGTATCACAGGTTCATCAAGTGGAAGATCAAGTGAAGGATCGATTGAAGGAGCGAGGGAAAGCTAGGATCGAACGCCGTTAATAAGGTATGCCTTCTAAGATCTTGATCTCTTTCCTTTTGTAGAAGCATATGTGATATGATCAATGTATTTACCTGTCACCCCAGAAGTTGGTAGCGTTCCTCTCCACGCTATAAGGTAGAAATCCTGAACAACAATCGTTATTAAATCATGGTGAGGAGCTCAAGGCCAAGGCCCCACCATCAATTTATCGTTTTATGTATCAACAATTAAAAATCGATGCATATGGTTCTTGTGCTAGCCACTCACAATAGAAATTGAAAGATCATGTAAATATGCATTTTAATGAAATACCCACAACTAGCTATGTAATGCAACAAGAAATGGGGGCATGATTTTACAAGGAATTGGGAGGAAAAATATTCAAACCCTTGATCCAATCAAATCAAGCCAAGTGTCACTGAGAGAACCCATAAAACCCTCAATTGCCCATGTTGACTTTTGTACCCAATCATTCATTTCTCCCAAGAGTTAGGTGAAGCAGTTAATGCCTTGGGTAATGAAGAGGTATGGCTGTCCAAATTAGAGTATGGGAAAGCCACCCTTCATGGAAAATCATGTTTGGTTTCTTGGGCAAGAAAAGAGCCATGAATTGCTCCCCATGCCATTACCCATCAACCAGTTTTAGTTCTCTCACAAGTTGGGAGCTGGCTGGGTGTTTTTCTCCATCAAAATTCTGTGTTTTCCTTCATTTTCTTAGTTGGGAAGGGTGTTTTTGTTTTGGTTACCAGTGGGGAAGGGAAAAAAATCTATTTGGGGTTTCATTGAGGCCATTTTTTTCCATTGGAATGCTCATAACCTATGGGAGAAATTGGTTTTTCTCCCTGCGGTCGAATTTCTCTTTCCACAGTTTGTTTTTGGTGTGCCCACAATTTGGAGAAATCCCATGGCCTTCTTCTTGTAAATCCCATTGTTAAAATGTGTATCCATTCCCAATGATGGAGTTTTGTTGTGTGTAAGTAGTGTATGTTGGGGTATGGGTTATGGGTATCCATTTCTTTGGCTTGAGCTTGAGTGCAAGCATCTAGAAATGAAGAGAGTTCATATTTAGCCTAATAAACCCAACTGTGGACTAGCTTGGCTTAGATGCAAGGATTATTTGGCTGTGTACGATCTTGAATGCCCCCTTTTCCTTGTAGAAATCATGCCCATCTCGGGGGTGGTTGCAGAGTGCTTAAATAATACAGGTTGGACAGAGACCTATGGTTGGGTGGAACGTTGCAGCGACATAGCTAGTTGCTTGGGACAATTGCATAATGAAGATAAGTATTCTCTATGTGTATTTACTTCTGCAATGTTTTAATTTGATGATTGTATTGATATGCTGTATGCATATGAAATGTGTGTGGATGATGTTTTATTATGCTGTGCATGTTTACTTGATTTGCATCTGCACACATTTGTTTTTATGAATCTAATTAATCGAGCTGAGTTTTATTAAAAGCCCTAGAATTTGGTATCATGTTCCCTTCCTTTTATTGGGTCCACGGGAGGGGACGTTACAACGAAATGTATCATAGCCGAAGCAGAAAGACAAGAAGAAAGCCACTGAATAAGAAAAGCTGAAGGCCGCGAGTATTCTAAATCCATTTCCACCAGAAATGCCCAGCGACAAGCCCATCCTGCTTGTTCTAGAGTACATCCCTCCAAGGAAACGAGATGTGCCAGAGGTGCTTCTCATGAAGAATCCACATTATGATATCCCACTACCGCCCATATCGAGTCATGTGCGAATTAAGGAGAATTTGCTCGATAACATTCCAGAGTGCAAATTCACAGACCATGACTTGCTCCAAGAAGCCAAGTACCCGCATTTTCAACCCAAAAAGTGCTCACCATCTCATCTCCCTCATTACATGACTCATTTGTCCATATTTCCTACCATATTTGCCTCCAAAACCTTAAAAACCCATTAAAAAGCCTCCAAAAGGCCCTAAACCCCCATTTTCCCCCCAAAATAAGTTAAATTTCCTCAAAAATAGCAAAAATCCTCCAAAACCCCCCAAAAAGGGCCCTAAATTCCCAAAAATCAAATAAAAGGGAATAAAAATATTAAAAAAAAGAGGAAAAAGAAGGAAAACAGGAAGCAAAAACCCTATACAATTGACCTAAACCATATGGTTCCAAAAACCATGGGTCAAAACTACACCACTAAAAACTTATAAATAGGTGATGGAGGCTCCCCATTTTTCATCCATAATTTCTCCATCCTTATGCTGCCAAAAATTCTTTTGAAACCCTAGCTCTCCACTTGGAGCTAATTTCCCACTTGAGAACCCATTTGGCCCATATCCAAAACACCTTGGAAGAAGGAGAAGGAACAACACTGGAGCTTGGAAGCAGCCCTCCTGGACTACTGCAAGAGCTTCACCAATCTCAACACTTGAGGTAATTTTAATACAAAAGAAAATTCTTTACCATATTGTCACATCTTTTTATTTATGTTAATGCTCATGCTAGAATAGTTTACTGCTTTTATTTACTGTCATATTTTACTGTTTATTTGAACTGCTACTAAGGAGTCCCTTCTCCTTAATAGGTGTCCATTTGCAAAAGCTAGGGTGAAAACCCTAGCTACAATTAGTACATGTGCAGGAAACATGACGAATCCAACAAGCATACAACCATTCAAGCGCAATACTGGATTGTGTCATTACAAGCATCAGGGTTGCTGAACCTGCTGCGCATTCCGTACTTTGATAGGATCCCAGAGCTCACGGAGGTTGTGTGCCCACTGCTGTAATGCACTTACCAGGGATACTTGTGGTGAGACTGCAAGATAGAAATCAACACAGATCTCATCTACAGTATCACGCACTTGAACAAGAGAGGTGCTGATCCCGCAGTCGAGTTTGTAGGAAAGAACAAGGACAAAGAGATTTCCAAGAGGATGAAGAGAGAATTTGGTTTGCTCAAGTGAAACCGCGGATATACAACAGCCAGAATCAAGAATCAAGCTACATGGTTCACAGTCCAACTCCGTGTAGAAAAAATCCTAAGGAAATGCATATTGAACGAGGTGCCGACCGCTGTGATATCCTTAGCTACGAAGGCCAAGGATGGAATTCAATACAATTGGGTGAGCTATCTGCTGAACAAATTTCTAGATGACATTCGAGACACAAAACATGGCGGACATCAGTTTCACTGCAGTTGGTTGCTAGTGTTGATCGCCTTTGTAGGCTGGAAAGAGCCTAACTATCAACATAATGTCCCGATATTCATTGGAGATTGCTGATGATCGAGGTTTGTGAGCATGTGGGAAAACTTGAATCCAAATAGACAGAGGATAAATAACATATAGTTATTTACGTATTATGAGAAATTATGCGAAGTCATACAGAGGACTCCGTGTATCACAAAAGAAGTAACAACTGTCTATATATGTAAGATGACTTTCAAAGGTAGACTTCAATTCATCTACATTTAGCCGAGAGCATAGATAAAGAACCCTTAATGTTTTGAAGGATTATATCAGTTAGATGGATAGAAAATTGGTTTGATCATAGAAGAATGGCCACCGGAGTGGAAGGTTGATGCGCCAGCCACGCTGATCACCACATCAAAAGAACGCGTAGATGGAAATTCACAGAATGAAGACGATGAGACAACAAGCGCGGAAAATCCAGAAGCAGATCAAGTAGATGAACAGCAAGAAGCTGTACACAGTCATGCCAAAAGGAACCCAAAGGAATAAAAAGAAAGTAACCAAGGCTCCTCTCGATGCGCAGTTGCACGATGACGATTTTGACTGCATCGCATCCCGAGTGACTGAGCACATTGAATAAACACTTGCATTGAAGGACATCAAGCAAGAAACAGTCAAAGAAGGCATGATGGAGAGCCTCGCAGAACTGAAGAGTCTGGTAGCAAGAGTTGAATAAGTCTAGCGAGACTTGGCAAGAGAATCAAATTCTGAAGATAAGACAGGCGAGACAATCCAAAGGAATATAAAGGCACTTATCTTGACATTGAGATCTCATCTAGTCAGAATAGATCCAATGAATGTCGTATTCTTGACTGACGAGCTTGCGGAAGGTGCAAAGCAACTCGCACATCTAAACATTAACGTTGGGATGTTTCCCATTGAAGGATTACATGATCTGCATTTGCAGGTTGTGGAAGAAATCCGAGATAGAGACATGGTCTCTTATAACTAGCATCTGAAGCTGGATGATAGCTACAAAGAGATAAAGGATGAATGCAAACTGAATACCAAGGAGTTAGCATATGTGCAAGAGAAGCAAAAGAAGTTGAAAAAAGCAATTGCCGAAGTCTGCGTGAAGATGCCATATTACACAGAAGAGCCTAAAGTAGATCCCACTATTTTGAGGATTGGTGCTTCTGTGGACAACCTCAAAGCTAATATGGAGGATATGGAGATTGGCTATAAAGAGAAGATTGCTAATTTATAATCTTGGCAACAACTTGGCACTCCTCCATATTTGAAAGAAGCAAGAGATGAAGAATTGAAGGCTTCAACAGAAATCATCTCCACAAAAGTAGCGATATGCCAAGACCTACTTGAAGAAATCACCAAGGTATGGGATATGCTACAGGAAGACCTTGAATTACAGAAAATTCAGGACGAAGTTCAACAAAGGAAGAAAGATCTCAATTTAGTGAACACGGCTACGAAGGATTTGCCGCTAAGGCAAAGGATCCAGAAGTTCGCAGAGATGAAAGAAATTCAGAAGGAGATGAAAGCATTAAGGATGAAGGAAGTTGAATCTTCATCGAAGTTACAGCCAATGCAGGAAGAAGCACTAGAACTTTCTGAGGAAATTGAGGAGAAGTTTCAAGAACTCCGAACAACAGAGAATACCATAAAGGATCAACTTCAGGAACCAGTCTCAGAGATGGTGCTTGAAATAATTAAGGAGTTTGAGCAAGAGATTAAAGAAACAGTTGCAAGGGTAAGTGCAACTTTTCAGGAATTTGCTGCGAAATCAAACATCCCACGGGATGCGTAGTCGAAGCATCCCAGTTAAAGTGGCTCAGGGGAGAGCCATGAGTAAGTGTTAGGGGCCTGTTGGGAGCATCCCAAGCGGAGGAAGTTTTATTGGAGAAAGTACAAGTTAGGCGAGGCCTAACATCGACCAGTTTTGGGAGAAGCAACTTCGCAATTCCTAAGAGTAGGGTATGGAGCGAAGCGAAGTGGAAGAAAAGGACCTGTCCCCTTAGGAAAGGAGAAGTACTAAGGATGATCAAGGTAGTTGGAGAAGTTATGAATGAAGCGGCAGACTGTCATCTACAAAAGAAAAAAGTAAAGAAGCAGAATGGTGCAAAGGACATGCCACTGTAGTGTCAAAGCCGTGTGGTCAGAATTGCGACTATCAAAGAATCGTTAGAGCCAAAGAAGCGGTGCAAAAGGACAACAGAGCTCCAATGAAGTTAAGGCAAAGCATGATGAATAGGAGAACCATACCATTTTGGGTTTAAGGGTACTATGGGGGTTGGCCCATAGTTATTGTAAAGATGTGACCTTCGGGCACAATCTATATAAAGGAAAATTTTGTATAAGGAGGGGTTATATCTTATCAGACTTATGTTAGATTTTGAGGGAGCTATATCTAGAGTGAGAGAGATCTAAGAGAGGAAAAGACTCTGTAGCTTCGTGCATAGAGATCTATTCTAGATAAGAGTCTACAGCTGAGTGCGCAGACTGGAACTATTACCCCTTCCAAGTAATATAAGAACAATTCTCGTGGACGTAGCTCCCATCTGGGGGGGTGAACCACGTAAATATCTATGTTGTGTGTATGAATCTATGTTATATTTTCTGTTCATGTATGTTTATGCTTAAATATGTGTTTTCATATGTATGTGAATGAGAATGATATGTTAAGTAAGTGGAACACACATGCATGAACATTGTGAAGTTGTGTTAAGTATGGCAAATGCATAGTTAGCAGAGTAAGGTAGCAACGATTCAGTGAAGTCTGTAGGTTGTTCAGAACTGTGAAGTGCGCAGTCACATATTGGTAATAATCTATTAAGTAGATGTTCAGTAAGCTGCGCATAACATAACTGCATGTCACTAGGTTGCAGAAACCCAATTCTGTAACCACCCATCTTTACTTCGGGTGAGACTTTAGCCTTCTTGCAGGTTGATGCTGAAAGGGCCAGTGAAGGGGATTTTGTTGGATCTACAGTAAGGAACTACATAGAACCCGGGTCAGCCCCATAGAGAGTAAAAAGAATTAAACCAACACTTTTGTGTCTTCATTTTGGAGGTTTCCCAGTCTTTTATGGAGTCCACATGCTCCATTAGATACCATCATAGAGGCAAAATTCTGCTCCTTGCAGCTAGCTTATTGGTTTTAGTCTTACTGGAGAAAAAGGCATGGAGATTCCACCTATCTACAAGAAGATGACAACTTGAAAAACCATGGGATTCAACAAACCAAATTTGAATAGGGGATTCAAGAAATTAAAAAAGATACAACTCTTGGTCAAGTAATTATATACTCCTCTCCAAATATCACCCATCACAATAACCATTTGTATTTCCCTTTCCCTCCAATAAGTTTCCCTCATCTCATGGTATAATGGATTCATGATAGACCTACACCCACAACAAGGAAAACACTATGTAGCAAAGGTTATAGCAGGGGTTTTTAGTGTTACAAGATCGAAAAAATTTGTTAAAAAATTCTCCGCTATAGCCTTTGTTTCTGATAGCGAAGGTTTTGGTGGAGGTTATAGAAGATATTCACTATAACTAGAAAATTATGGGCGCTCAAAGATTAAAACAAATTTTTTTTTGTGTATGCAAAATTTGCTAATACACACTGGTGCATATCATATAGATAATACGCACTAATGCTTATATGCATTTTAAATACAATGGTGTGCATATTTCAATGTAACAAATCAATGCTTATATTATATTGTAATAACACTAGTGCATTGTATTATATACACATTAATGTGTATAATACACACTCAAATACACACTGATGCATATAAGTTGAGTTTTCTTATACAAGCATTGGTGCATGCAATATTTATACCAACATCGGTGCCCCATGAATTATCTAAAAGCATTGGTGCTTGTTAATATATAAATGCATCGGTGTTGATGTTGCAATATATCTATTGTTGTGTTAAGATAACTGATGCGTATATCATCCCCCAAAAGTACCAGTGTGTAATACAGTTTATGTACATGCCGGTGCATATAATTTGTTTATTTAAGCATAGATGTGAATCATTTAAATCAATTAAACCCGAGCTCAGATCTGAACCATTGATTTTTTAACGCAACAAAGAATCATGTTCATTAATAACTAAAAAATTCATAATTTTGGAACCCCATCCCACCTCCAAGTTGAAATATATACAACCCACCCCCAAGTTGAAATACATACAACTATAGATGTAGCAATTGTAATTGATCTCTACACCCCCCAACAACTACGAGGCTTTGAAGATATCAACACAACAAGATGGGCATGCATCTCGACTAGTGGCCCATTTATGCCCAATGTTCCAAATTATATGGGTGACTTTAGTCAACATGCATGCATGATGAACACATGTTTGTAAAATTTCTACACACCTATTCCCTATCACTAATCTCTAGGTTTAGTTGGCAGGAGAGGCAAGGATGAATGCCGAATAGTTTGGACTTTGTAAGTACTTTAATTTTAAATTTTTTATTTATGTATTTGGGATCGATTCTTAAGACCGATAGTATTATGCATATGTTTTGTGGACAATATTAAAATATTTTTTATTGAGATGCCATGATTTGGCGATTCCATGGATATGATAATGTGGTGAATTCACTAAAATTCTACAAGCATGGTGGAGGAATGATATCGTTGGGTATGATCATACAGTTATAACGTGACACTACAAGTCACATAGCACAGAGCATCCAAGGACCCGTTACTCATGAAAACATAAGTCTCTATTGTTCAATTTCGTTCTAGATTACATCCCAAGGTTAAATTGGCAAAAAAGAAATTGTGACTTGTGGAAAGTAGTTATATCGTTACATATGGCAAATAAATTATGTTAATAGTAGTATGCGCACATCTACTATACAAGTAGAATAATAAAATAAAGTTACACATTCATGCAGGGAAGAATACACAAAAATGCAATCTGGAAGAACCTTTTGATCTGTTTAGTGAGATGCAAGTGAGGGGAGCGATGCACATTGTAGTCACATTAAATCAACTCGTTGGAGGGCTTTGTATAGTAGGAAGACTGAAGGGTGCATGTAAATATTTGTATAAAATGGTGGCCATGGGATTAGTTCTTAACATTGTTAATTTTAATATTTTTATTCATTGTGTCGAAGAGGCACATTGTACAACCCAGCAGGAAGAGATGTGTAACTCTTTCTGTGATCATCCTAGAGTTGACACATGTCCATTTTTAAAGATAATAAAATATTATAAAAAATAACATGTTGGCTATTTAAAACATTTACAACGACATATATGAAAAACTACACAAATTAGATAAATTAAAATGCTTCCTCAACATTTGCACTCTAAAAAGGGGTTTGCACTTGGAGAGATTTGATCCCTCTCGATGCTTGGTAGATCCCCTTTAAGATGGATCTATGCTAGTGGTTATTGCAAAAAAGGAAATGTGCCAAGAGAAAACAGTTTTGTTTAGCCTAGATGAAAAGGAGGGGATTGAACAGGGACTACAAAACCTCATTGCTCGAGCTCAGATCCTAACCGACCTCTGTAACTGGGAATTGGCACTCTCACTACCTTACCGACTACTTGTCGCCCTGCAAGTTGGAACCTGCAACACCATCCTCCTGTAATCATCATTCATTAATGTTGTGGCCCTTATTATGCAATCAATCAGACCTTAGCAATAATCCTTACACGGGTGCCATATTATTCTATGTTCAAATTCAATAACCAATTCCAACATACCCATTAAAGGATAGGCATCAATGCTCTACATAATTGTATGGCTTCAACCCATTGTTGGATTGCTTCGACATCAAAGGTATTCAACTTATGCTATGTACTTATTGTTATTTTTATATTTGAGTTTATTAATTGCACACAGAAGCAACACATCATATGAATTATAGCTTGTACGACCGCAATATGTCTTGGATTGATATGGCATAGTATGTACACAGAAGCAACACATCATATGAATTATAGCTTGTACGACCGCAATATGTCTTGGATTGATATGGCATAGTATGTATGTCTTGTATAAATGGTTAATACACCAAGTGCATTGTCTCATGTTTCTGGTTTTCTGCTCGCCTAATTCAATTGTTTTGCACGTATAGTGGTTTCCCTCGGGTTATGATTCCTATCTTGACTCTATGAATTCAAAATGAAATCTATCTGCCAGGGATTAAATATGTAATACATTTTCTGTTTTTTTTTACATTGCAAATACATAGGGTCGGAGCCATGCTTTCAAAAGTAATTGCTAATTATATTTACATTGCATAATTGATTATAGATAAAGATATATAAAATAAGAAATATTTTATATTATGTAATTTATATTAAAAACTAATCCTTAAGCAAAACCAATAAGCCCAAACATGAAGAACATGAAGAAGCATCTAGCTTTACTACTTTTATGAACAATGTAGAGATTAGACACTTCGTGGCTTATAAGTTTTAACTTTGATTTGTTTGTTAAAGTTTTAAGTCAACAGACAAAAAGACTTCAACACGGATTATATTCTCACTGTGTTGAGTATCTCTATAAACTACTTAACAAGATTTCTATAGTATATATATTTTAAAAGTAATTGATATAACCTCAAATTAATATAAATTTAATATTGAATTTGATTTTCCTAAAATAATAAGTAAAACAGTACAAATAAAATAGTATTAGATCAACTATAATAAGAAGAAGATTAAATAATATTAAATCAACTAAATTTTTTTATTTAAACATTTAAACTATTAGATAAAAAATATATTAATAACATATAATTAGAATGAATTTTAAAAAATATATTAAGTGGATTTTATTATTAAGGAAATAGTGTTTCCACTTTCAAAATTATAACTTCAAAGCTAATAAATTAGCCCAAGCTATCACTATTTCAGGGCGCCTAGATTTAATTTTTGGCTCTTTCCCTATAAAATTATATTGTATTTAGCTCAATTTTAATTGAAATAAATAGTTAAAGAGAAAGTGCATTTGATTCTTATTCATCAATGTTTAGAATCAATGGATTGTAGAGCTTAAAGTAGTCTACATTAAATACAAGGTGAATTCCCATTAAGGCTAGGAAGCTTAAATTGAACTAGTTCTCTGCCATCAAATTGATGATGGCATAAAGTCCAAAGTTGAGGAAATTGATCTTTCTATCTATCTTTTTAAATTGGTCCTTCTCACTTTAAACAAATAGCATTTCTCATGAATAAGGCCAATGATCTATGGAATTTTGATCATGTTATACTGTATACTTTTTTTGAATTTATACAAAGTTTCTCAAACATGATCATGAATCTATTTTATGTGGTCTATAAACTTTAAATGACATTCTTAGTTGGAAAGACATCATTTTCTTTCATTACCTTGGGATTGTGAAGCTTTTAGAGTCAGTGTTTGACCATTTTGGCTATTGTGCATATATGTTATGTATTTCTATGGAAATTGTTAGGTTTTTTATGCTAGACCTATTTCATATAATCCCATGATTACACATACTAATATATATGATGCATAAAATATTGAGTATTTGAATAATTCCCTTCATGGGAATAAGTATTAGTATATGTGGAGTAGTGGTTAGAGTGAAACACTATATCATAACATAAATGGCCCATAAACCACAAGGAGGAAGGAGTAGGATGGGAGTGGTGTTACCATCTAAGTTATGAGGGTATGTGAGAAGACATAGGGAGGAATATAAATGGAAAACACTAGGTTAATTATTGATATTGAGTCAATTTTCACTTAGGTTTTGTTTTAAGTTTAGATGGGCATTTTGCTTATTTTTTGAGGATTTTTAACAAGATAGATATCCAATATGTAAGAAAAACCTAACTATGGAAACAAGAAAAACATTATATCCAAATGAAAACAGAGAGACACAAAAATTAATAGACTTAAATGAAGAAGAGGTTGTAAATATTGATGAAGAATTCAAATAAGATGAACCCTTGCCAAATTCGTAGCCACTGTCAATATCCTTAATTTGTAGTTTAAAGTATTCTCCAATGTGTTCCAATGTATGTAAAATATTGTGATAAATCTACCAAAATAATTGAATAAATATTATAAAATAATTATAGATAAAGCTAGGACTAAGCAATGAGGTTCTCTCCCTTCAAATATGCTACTAATATTTCTCTTTAAAGGCTAGGCAGAAAGCTAAAAATACATCCTAAGAGAAAAGTACAACAATAAAGAAAATAAGCCTTTTTGTGAGAGATTTAATGGAGAATGTAGTTTTGGGTAGGTCAAATTATTGAGTAGTGGAGTGCATAATCCTACCAAAAATTTGAAAAAAAATTGGTAAGATTTGAGAACAAAAAATGGAGCCCAATTTGTGAACCTAAACAAAGTTGAAAATAAGGATATTTACAAACCAAAAAATAAAAGAGGGAGTATAAGAAATTAAAAATAACCATAAGTAAAGCTTGAAGGGATCAACTACTAATATATGTTTCAAATTAAGGAATACTGTTATATTAAATAGATCTATAGGTTCAAGGTTTTTCACTGAAATTGTGTTTTCTAACTTGCTGTTCTATCATAGGTAGGTGTATATTAGTAGTAAACCCTATGTATGGAACATCAAGAGAGTAATGCAAAGGGAGGATTTCATGTTTGACGTTAAGGCCCTAACCATAATTTATTATTATTATATTAGTTTTTTTAGGTCAACTAAGTGTTAGGTCACATAATGGTCACTTCATCTCCTATTTATAATAAAGGAGATTCATTTGTAAAATCATATCATCTTGTCTTGTGTATTTGGTACATTGTATAAGGAGTTCCCCCAATTTAAGAGGCTTCTTATTCACCTTGTTTATTCATTATTAAGGCATTTATTACACTCTTTTGGTTATTTCATGCTCTTTCGGGGAATTTGGTGCATAACATTTGGTATCATATCTTGGATGCTTCCAAAATGAGTTGCCTTGGAATTTTCACTATAACATTTTCTTGGGGATTTCTTAGATAGTGAAACTTAGAAGAAAAACAAAGGACATATATAAATATATGTGGCAATAATTCATCTCTTGATTCATTAGAAGTTTGGAGTTATTCCGTATGGAAGTTACTAGTCCAAAACCTAGTCTCAAAAAGGTGTTATTGGTTAAATTGTTAAATCTCAAGTTGGAGAGATCCAAATTGAGTGAGACTTGTTTCATAATAAATAATACATACCATAGTATTTGTGGTACAAATTTCAGAATCAGATTTAGAAAATTGGACACATGCTTGGCTAGACACTTAGGGTATCCTAAAAGGGACAAAATAACGAGTTTTGGGAAATTTACCATAAATTTTTCTTGGCACATCAGAATTGATCCATTCCTATGACATTTCAGAGAAGACATATAAGGATATTTCGACAAGAAATTTTAGACACACAAGGGCCAAAATTTCATTGATATTTCAGTAGCAAGGTTGACCACTAAGACAATCTATAAACTAGGTTTCACAAGGTATGCTAACTTGACACTTGCATAACTTTTGATTGGAATATTTGTTTGGGTGAATAAAAAGGGTGATATAGAGGAAATAAATATAGCTATTTGTAAATATTAGGTTTGGCTCACATGGAAAGGTGTTATAAAAAAAATAATACACCAACTAAACCCCCAAAGAGCTCAATCAGGCCATATGAAGAAAATGACGATATGTTTCACCAAATATCCAAATTGGAGGAAAAATTTATGGAAGGGAGTGAAAGATCAATGACACATTTGTAGTTGGAAAATGAAAAAAAATGAGATAAAAGTGAATTAAAACAAATGTGGGAAAATATGGCTAGTATGGAGGATCTAAGAGGAAATTTTTTTATGAGATCGGACATTCTTTAATTCATATCCTCACAAAGATATAAAGGATAATATGATTGACTTGTCCCATCCATAGATTCATAAAATTGAAAAACAATTGGAGAATAAGAGGTTCAATGTAATATCCCCAATCTAAAAATCAGAGATTGTTCTAGAGAATTCGTCCTATGGATAGTTAAACTCTCTCATGGTATTAATAAGGACCCCAGATACCTACTTAAGATGGAAAGATAAAAAATAAACACCAATCCTCCTAGATCTAACTCATACATAAACAAGCAAACTATGGAAAGACAAAGTAGGTAGATGGCCTACCTCACTTCGATGGTTGTCCTTATTGCTCCCACGTTGCTCCAGCTCCTAGCCTTTAACCATGGGCTTATGAACTTGTTTACAAAGGGCTTATGAACTTGTTTACAAAGGCAGGACAAAACCTTATCCAAAGCAATATATGTATAAACAAATATCTAATTATGAAAATATAGTCAATTTCATGCATTCATCATTAAAGACATGAGAATGGGAGGAATAGGCTAAGTTGTATTAAAAAGAAAGCAATAAGGAAGCCATGAAACATGTGTTATAAATTACTCATGCTTGATTTAAACTCCTTCATATCGCCTTTAGTATCCATTCAAGACTCTTAAGACAATAAAATCCACCTCTCTAAGTGTTTCCATCCCCAAGAACCATAAAATCAAAAGTTTGGTGCTATGAACATCCCCCCTTTGCCATGGGTAGAAGGTCCATTATATAGGTTAGGGAGGACAAAAAAATTAGGATAGATATTTTGATAAATGGAGAATGAAGTGGATCAATGGATATTGATCCTCCTTAGGTTATTCAGAGGATAGGGTTCAAAGAATGGATCAATCCCTTGAAAATCTCCCACAAATCGCATCCCAAAATCATAGGAATTTCATCAAAATGAGGTATTTTCGCTCCGCCAAAGTGGTGTACAGAGAGAAAAAGGGATATTTTTGCTCCCCCATAGGCATGCAATTAGTGAAATTTCGCTCGCTAGGACACTAGCAGGGCACGAAAATATTGGGAGGAGGTAGTTTAGGGGGTTACTTTGGTAGGATTTCGACCCCTTACTTGTTGGATTTGCTTCCAAGTGTGATTAGGAAAGGGACCAACATCTTATGAAGTGTCCTAACACCCTTAGGAGGCCCAAACATCATGTTTCTCATGGTAATATGACATGAATATAATCAATGATACATGGTGTGACAATTTGAGGTGTAACAGGTGCCCCCTAAAGTGTGAGGTTAGAAGGAAACTGATGGCCAAAACACTTTACCAAAAATAAGTCTGTAGGGATATATGAAAGAGAACCAAAGAAGAGCTGCATGAAAACATCAAACAATATTTCTAACAACCCCATGGTGGGCAGTCCCATGATCGGAACAAACTGACTTGAAACATGGATTCCGACCAATACATTGCAGATCCATGACAGTACAGACCAAGGATATGGACACCGACATATAACGTGGATCCAATACCTGAATGACTGAACACAATCATGGATATGACCATACAAAGTAGATCCATGATGAGATATTGACACAACCACGACCAATACAAAGTGGATTTGTGTGACAGTACATTATTGAGGTCACCACCATAACATTTATGTGGGAACCTACTAAAAAATATCCATCACAACCTGGATATGCTAAATAAAATTCAGAACAATCCAAGTTATTCTTACCTGATCCCAAATTGATATGAATCTAGCCATGTGATTACAAGGTGTTGGAGTCGAACATGGTAGAACTTGATTATCGATCAATGATGTAAACCGTTAACAAGTGTAAGGGAAATCATCGATGTTGATAATGATCCCCGAGGTATAGTACATTTCAACGAATGTGAATAGATGCTTTGAGGTCAAACACTCGTGGAATCATTCGATTAGAGTTCAATGATGAAAACCTACTGTCGAATACAATGAAACCTTCCGTTGAGGCATGTGGGTACCAAGGTAATAAGGTGGTTTCTAAGTTTAATTCCTGGATGATGTGTTGATGTCGATAGGAATAAAATCGTCGCAGAAGGGCCATGATGAATCCCACATCATCGACACAAAACTGACAATTAAGTGATGTGAAGTAATGAATCAAATTATTATGGACTGGCACAAGGATGTAAACGTTGACGATATTGTAGACGCTAACTTAGGTAAAAACATCCCTTGAACATGGATTGACACAACAATACCTGACTGGGAAGCATTTACTCAATAAGACAGAGACCAAGACATAATGTGACAATGACTGAGACATTCTTTGGATGACTCGAAGGAGTGGGGTGACTCATGAATTGGCATGACCCAGAGGAAAAGAAGATTGTCCAACTGTATGACGGGACGTAAACCGGTGCCATGTTCAAGGGTGACACAAGCTTCCATAAATATCTTTAGAGATAAACTCGGCTTATTCCTCCCCAACCCCCATCATGATGATGAACACCTCTTTGTTCACAAGCTTGATGAGGGTAACAGATCCTCGGTGTAACTCATTTTTCGATGAGTCCAATCTCATATGTTTTACGAACCTAATAAAGGAGGGTTTCGGTCCCATATGTGTCCTTCGACGTATACTTTTACGAGTTGAAAGAAGGAAAACTCGACGATGTTTCACATTTAGAGAGTCTGAAACAATCAAAAGAAGACTCCAAAAATGCCTTTTTTCATAAAGTTAGTCCCCTAATCCCGAAAAAGTGTAAAATAAAGCGTAGGAGAAATCTCTTATTCGATGGTAGTCTAAGGTATTCCTTTTTTGTAATTAATACTACTCAGCCCGAAAAAGGGATAAACTGAAATTGAATATATTCCCTTTCAAATCCTTTTACAAGCATGAAAGGAAGCAAGTTCGCTCAACAATATTTTCATGTTTTTGGAGTCTTTAAAGGAAAATCTAGCGGTTCTTTTTTCGTAACAATTTTTACGAGCACAAAAAAGTGATAAAAGTATATTCGAAAGATGACTTTTTCATGGTTGATAACCGAGTACGAAAAAGGTGAAAAGTAAAATCAGCATAGTTCTGTTTCCGTAAATAATCTAGCGAGGCCGGATAAAGAGATAAACGTACACTCATTAGACACACCTTTTTCCTTAATTTTAGTGAGCACAACTATGGTATCAAAAGCACTCTGAATCTTTTTCATGTTTTAACTAGAGCACGACAAAGTAAAAAGTAAGCTCAAACCACTTTTCATGTTTTAACAAGAGCACAAAAAAGTGAAAATTAAGCTCAATATCATCTTATTTTTTTTAACGAGCTTGAAGATAGATGAAAATAATGCTCAAGGGATATGCTTCATTTAAACTAGCTTTCAACAAAAAATGAACTATGCACGAGACGATGGTTTCATTTTTTAGCGATCTTGAAATTGGAAATTAACTATTCTCGGAATGAGGTCCATTGATGGGTTCCTTCCCAACATTATGTCTAGAGGTTGGTACTTAGGGTGATCCCCATTAGCGGGTTTTTCCCCAACATGATGTCCAGAGGTTGGAAATTTACCCCTAGCATTATCAGCAAGAGCTGGCGGCTTAACTCCAGTATGATGTCCAAAGGCTAGAGACATGCCCCCCAAGCTTTGTTTCGTCTGCAGACTCTTCTTCTTCACTTAATTAAATTACTGGATAATAATAGGGAAAATTTCACCAAAGGAATAAGAAGAATGCAGATCAAGTGGCACAGGAAGATGAAATGAAGGTTCAAGTCCTAAATCTAGTGGGAGACTTGATGCAATGGGAGAGGAATATCTTTCATATTTTAATGATCTTGACATAGAAAGGGAACTATGCTCATAATCATATGTTTCATTTTTTAATGAGCTTGACACAGGAATAGAACTTTGGTCATGGTCATCTGTTTTGATTTTTAACAAGCTTGACACAAGAATAGAACTTTGCTTGTGATGACCTATTTCATTTTTTAACGAGATTGACACAGAAAATGAACTATCCTAAGTTGGTTTCATTTTTACACAAGCTTGAAAATAAACGTAAACTATGCCTGGGAACAATTTCATTTTTACACAAGCTCGAAACCAAAGCTAAACCATGCTTGTAAGGGTCTGTTTAATTTTTTAACAAGCTTGGAGACAGAGACCAATCTATGCTCATAAGGTTTTATTTCATTTTTTAACGAGCTTGAAACCAAAAACCAAACCATGCTTAGAGGAGGATAGTTTCATTTTTACACAAGATTGAAACCAAAGGTAAACTATGCCTAGAACCAGTTCCTAACCAACATGATGTCTATAGGTTGGTAGTGCACCCCCAACATAAAAATCTAGTGGGTTGTGGCTACTGCAACCTGATCCCAATTTTTTTTTTTAAATATTGTAGGGCCCCTCCTTCTATTTTTGATTTACTTAGAGTTTTGTTCATTTTTTATAAGCTCACTTTTCTCACTTAGAATTTTTTGAAAAGAAGTGAAAAAGGCAAGTTTCTGAATCGGAGCAACTTAAGATTTTCCACCAAAACGGTCAGAGCAACTTCCCAAGTTATGCCAAAATGGTCAGAGAAATTTTAGTAACGTTTTGTATTTCAGAGCAACTTGAGGTTCTCTGCTGAAATGGTCGGAGCAACTTCCCAAGTTACGCCGAAACGATCGGATAATAGGTTATAAGGTTCGTGTTTCAGAGCAACTTGAATTCTCCATTGAAACAGTCAGAGCGACTTGTCGTTCTACGCTGAAACAGTTGGAGCGACTTGGCCTTCTCCGCCGAAACGGTCGGAGCAACTTGTTGTTCTATGCCGAAACGGTCGGAGCGACTTGGCATTCTTGGCCGAAAAGGTCAGAGGGAAAGAGAAGACAGGCCCATTCAGAGAATTTATCAAATTCACGCTGAAATGCTTCAGCGTAAAATGGAAAAGATGCTAAAACGTGAAATAGAAAATTTTCACCGTTATTTGAAAAAGGGCTCGACGCCACACAAAAGAATTGGTCCAAAATAGAATCGGCGTAAAGGGTTTTTTGGCGACAAATGTTGAATTGTGCCGGAATATATCGGGATAAAAGGAGAAAACATTATGAAATGGTATCGATGCGAAGTTAAAAAAGGATCAACGTAAAATGGTTTCCTGTCCAAAACGTACTGGTGGAAAATGTTAAAATGTGCCGAAACACATTGGCTCCAAAAGACAAGTTGCTCTGAAACACGCCCCAACTCCTTTTGGCATAAATTTAAAACATAGCCTGAAACATGATCGATGTAGTTTAAAAAGTAACCTGAAAAGGGCATAATTTGACACCATTGACGCATTTAATGCTAGGGTTAGTGTGGGTGTATATATACAAGTTTGAACTTTTGCTCGTCATATGAGTTTGCAAATACGTCATTGGTGCCCAAATTAGGTTAAATTGTGAGACTTAAGAGGGTATAAAACCCTAAGGAAGTTTGTTTTCATTACATAATAGGGTTTTGAACGAGAAGCTGTGTCAAACTTGATTTTCAGGGCATTCCCATAAAGTGACCACCGCACCTACACAGCTTACGCTTTCTTTGAAGTTTCGTTGACTAGGGTTCCACTGGATAAATGTTTTAAACACCATATCATCGGGATTTATTCTCGTTTTTCGCTTCCTCATACTCTACTGAAGAGATCAAACCTGTTAGGTTAATACATGAGAAAATCAGAATTTTTAGGCATATAATTGTCGAGGAAACCTAGGTTCATGAAGTCTCGCTGTGACATAGCTAGGGCAGTTCTTCAAGCTCATCAAGAAATCTTAATTGCATGGGTCACACGGAAGGTAAAATCCAAGATCTTTCATTGTTTTGTATTATTGGTTTTCTTTTAAAACAATGGGCATGCTACACTGTTATATACCCCATTGGTGGAGCTCTGCGATAAAACCTTGTTTAAACGTTTTCTTTCCTAACCAATAATATGATTGGGATGATGGGACTGTGTATGATTCTATAAGAAATTTGAAGACATTTTGGTGACTTTTCCTCACTTTTGGCCAATAGTGCATTGGAGAATCTAGATTACTACACATAAAATCCATTTATACATTGGTCATTGTGCATAGGTGTTCACTTTTCAACTAAGTCTACAACTCTGTGATAAACCTTAACCAAACATCAAATATACCTAATATCATGGAAGTATGAATTTCCCAACTTTTGGTTTCTTGTAAATAATATTGATAAGCTATATCGCTACATATTGCTTAAAATTTATTGCTTTGTTCTTATACATTGACTGTTTGTTTCCTTAGGTCTTAGAGATGCAAAAGAGAGTTTCCAAGAGAAATCCCAAGGTGTAAAAATCAGATTAAGACATTGAATTTTTCCTAGAAACTCCAATGGAGACATTATTTGAAGACACCAAAGCAAGGAAGGAAAGGAAATGATGTCAAATCAACAAGTGGAAACTGTGTAGTCTCAGATGATCAAGCTGGTCAGAGAGAATGAATTTCTATTTGCACAGGTTAATCTGGCCCAACATAAAAAAATAGGATATGACTCCTTTTCATGAACATGCATGTAAGATACAGGAACAGATCTGCCACTCACGAGAAGAATTAACTGAATACATTTATAAAATGAAACAAATGATAGTCCGGATGAAAGAGATTTATGTAGATACTTTTTCAATGAGACAAAAGTTAGTTGATACTTATAAAAAGATGAAAAGGGTGATGGTTTGGAAGGGGGAGCATCCAGATGTCCCTTAAATTCTACCAAACAAGACAGCTGCTGAACTCAAGGTGGATATATCGCTCCTAGAAAGTTGCAGGAGGGATTCTAGGAAGATGCATGTAGAAATACCAAAGTCCATCACAAAGTGTGAGGAATTCTACAACATAATTTATCAGATACATGAGAAATTCCATATCACAATGCCTCCAGATATGTACGAGTTTCCCACTAAGGATCATCACTTAATGGAATTGAAAATGGACTAAAAGAAGATCTAGAGTATATCAAGAAATTAGATGTGTTAAATGAAGACCTGAATCAGTACATTAGACATGCGTCTATCAATGCTTATTTCCCGGAGGAAAGCTACAAAGATGCTATTGAAGGAGTGATAAGTGTGGAAAAGGAATTATCCATTCATGAGGTGTCCTTAAAAATTTTAGAGCCAGTACAAAGTAATATCATATTTCAGGAAACAGATTTGTGGGATAATTTCATTTCCATCTTGGAGCACTCACCATAAATTTGATTTTAAATTGTAATTAATTGTATTTTTGTGCAAACACAAAAGCAAAAGTTTTGGTAGTCCAAAGGTCAGGGGTAGCTGAAGTGATTAGTCATGTAGAGACAAACCCTATTGTAATATAAATGTAGGGGGAGGGATACTAGAAAGGGGAATTTTGCTAGCATAATAGAAGTTGGACACATTTTGTAAGATAACTATTTTTATGCTAATGAGAAGGACTTGTTTGCTGGGAAAAGCTTGCACATAAATGTTTTTCGTGAAATGTGTGGAATGACAAATTGGAACTATTTCCTCTTGTATTTGTGACTCATACTGTGAGATTGTTCTAACTTTATTCAACTACTTCAAATGGTGATGAATGATTTCTTTATGCAAATGTTTATGTGTTAACAGAGTAATAATTTGCCTAAATTTAAACTGAAGCTATCTTTAGTATCTTTTATGTTGTGAATGTGAAGACTTTGTCTGAACAACTATCCATTGGATTAATATGAGCATTTTCAAAATATTACTCTCATTTAAACCCTCTCCTTGCAAGGATAGGATAGTTAATTTAGGATAGAATTAGCAAATTGGTAGGTAGAAGTGATAAAACAAGAGGTAAGAACCTACGAATCACTTGTTGAGGCTTTTTCCTGTCAATTGTAGGTTATATGCATTAGTTAGAAAGAATTTACATAATCATAATTTAAACATAAAATATAAATGGTGGGCCAGGCCTAAACAGGTAATAAAATTAAACAAACATACCTACCGTAGTTGGACCGTTAACTAGACGGATTCCCTACACCGAACAGTGAATGATCTAATTGGGATTATTCATTGGGGAGAATACCTACTGTCGATGGTAGTATTTTCCGGGCATCAACACTTTTTTGCGCTAGAAGGCGGGTTGGATGAAAATCCAGCCTATGCGAAGTCATTTTTGCTTAAGTTGATGGATTATTAATGGATTCTTCCCCTATCCCTGTACTGGAACATGATTTTAGCTCAATGAGACCATCCAGAAGTATTTCCAAAAATACAGTTGATCCCTTGTCTCATTATAAATTTGATGGTGAAGGAAACACCTATGCATTTAGGCATATTGTTCGTTTTGATGTCACTCGTCGAAATCTCAAAATTGTGTAAGATGCTGAAATATGCAGGTTGTTTACCCTCAATTTTGAAGGATGAATTAGGTCTTGGTTCAAAACACTATCGCCTAAATCTATTCATAGTTGGTAACAGTTCATGGAAATTTTTATCATTGCCCATGAATATTATGACTATGAGGAATTATGTGTTGAGATTGAAAGGATTTGAAGAAAGGAAGGTGAGTTAGATGACAATTTTCTTTTGAGAATGGCTCAGATTCATCATAGGTTTCAAGAAGAAGACAAGCCCAATGAAGAAGAATTCATTGACTGGGTTTTATACCTCCTTGATTTGACTGAATATGATGAAGTTTCACTTGATGATGAAGGAAATTGTAGTTGCTTGAATGATACTAACCTGGGACCTTTGGACCAAGGGATGTTAAATTCTAGTGGGAAGGAAATTATAGAAGAGATTAATTTCCCAAACAATCTTCTTAAAAGGTTTGATATACAGAATGAGTGTTCATTGTCTTTTGTAGGTGTACATGAAGAAATTTCTACTCCATCAGAAAGTGGGTTGAATGGAAAATTTTGTGAGAAATATTTGAGACATGTGGATGAATTAGGTTATTTGGATTTATTGGATGATGAGTTTCCCATGACACCTATGTCTGAAATTGTGAAAGAGGATAAATCATTGTTTACTGAGAAAATGGGTGATCCAATTGTGCAAACATGCTTGATGGTAATGGCCATTCTGTTGCTAAAACACGACGGAATCATGTTGATTTGATTGATAATTTGTTAGCTTACGATTCTATGGAACATCAAAGTGTTGGAGGAAATTGGTTTAATCATGAGGATTCACATTCTAAAGGTTTTTACTCTATGTATTCAGACTTGTTTGTCGAAATTGTAAAAGAAGATGAATTAACATTGGATTAGAAAATGGATCATCCAATTGTGGAAAATATGATTATTGATGATTGTTCTATTGTTGAAACACATCTTGAACAAAATCATAATGCTTTGACTGATAATTTATGAACAAAATCATAATGCTTTGACTGATAATTTATTATTAGAGCAGCAAGTAAATGATGATTTCTTTGAATATGCAAAAGTTAAAAGAAGCTTTTTCAACCTAGACATATTTACAGACTGTACAACTAAAATAGAAATCAACAATATGCTTGGATTGAATAACCTTGAGTCTGTATTTTGCATGTTAAGGAATATTGACAAAGGTGAATATGTAGAGGTTTCTAATGATAATTTCTTCACAAATGTCTTCAATGAAACTCAAGTTAATAGTGATCATACTGATGATGTGGAACACCAGGAGGTTATCTACGATACTCCATTGTATCCTAATGAAGATGACATTTTTTATATTGAAGAGTTTCATGGTAAGGAAGAATGCATTGATGATAATGATAAGGAACCTAATTTTCTGGTGGTGGTTATGCCAAGTTCTCACATCATTAATCCACACTATGAATCCAGTAACGAGACGATATCTATGAAAACTGACTTTGGATTTTCATCGCATGGTCCTATGGACATACATTATTCATATTCAACTTTTTCACACAAATCACATAACTTATATAATAATTTTCAGTATTATGTTTGATATATGGTTGGAATTTTCATTTTATGAAAAAAATCCCACAATGCAACATGTACTTGATTTTTTCTGTTGTGAATGGATTTAGGAATGGTGTTACTTTTCTGACCTTGAATTGCATAATGCATCAATCCTACATACCTATGCATGGCATTCATTTCCCTGTGGGACTGAATTTCCTCCAATGGCTGCACTGGCTCCATGATTTTACTTAACTCTTTTGAACCAGTAAAGTTAGGATAGGAGTAACATAGCTTTTCTTTTTCTAAGCATACCGAATAAGAATTTCACTCACATAGTTTTCTTTGTTTATGCTAGCTATTATTTAGTCATTAGGTTTTGTTCGATAGCTTAAATTTCCCCCCTTACTATCATTCTATCCCTTTGGATATTTGGAAATGAAGATGATATCCCGTTGTCATGTGTATTATGGACTGAACTGAGAATTCATGAGGCATGTGTAGGAGATATATCAACTGCATTAATTCAATTTTTTATGAGAATGCATATGAGCATCACATTCAAAATTTGTCGAAGTTGATCAAAGTTTGGATATACAAAAGTTTGGTTAAAAAAAAACATTCTATTATTTTAACTAAGTGGGATATCATCAAAAGTACAATTAGTGTTGATTCCATTGATGATATAAGTGAAGGTGGAAGAAGAAAAAAAGAATCTATTAAAGGTTAAATCATCAATAAGCAATCACAAAGGCACCGATTGAAGAATCAAAACAATTTCATGAATAATTTTGAAAAGTTGATGAGACAATGATGTTTTCATTAGCATGTCTATTCATCACAACACGGTGAAATACATCATCAATACAAATGGTTTAAAATGATTATGAGATCTGATACCCCATAGATCACTAGATGAAAAGTTTGATCGTACAGAAAGTCATGAAGCAAAGTTGAGTTATGAAGAAGGAAGATAGTTTTTCATAAACAAAACAATAACTCATAAGATGTTATTCGGGGTAAAGGAATTTTATATTTTGAATCCTCGGAATTACTAATTGGTAAAGTGTGCTCAAGTATAGTTGAAGCATTCCTATGAGTATGATTATTTTGTCAACTCAACCATAAGATATGGGTAATATTACATTAAATAGACTCTAGCAAAATTTACCATAATTGTACGTGATTAAGGAGCAGGGTTTCCATTCTATCTTGTTGATATCTTTTACTACCCCATAAACGTGAATGACGCCTCCAATATTTTACCATTTGAAAGGCATTATGAAATTGATCTAATAAATATGGTTTGGATTGTTTCACTAGATGACATGGTAATTTTGCATTAGAATTAATTGTTAATAATCATCGGGAAGAGGTAAGAACAACAGGAGTTTGATTACATTTTTATTGCCTCCCATGACTTCATTATTCTTATTCAATTCTACTGTTTTTACAGGTATTTTCTAGAAGGGAGTGCAGCAACTGATTGGAAGTGAATAAATACCTCACCCAGATTAATAGGGAAGTACTCTGTCACTTAGCAAATGATCCCTAACAATGTCTTTTCAATTACATTACTTTCTGAGTGATTTTGAAACTACATTATTGTTGTTGTGGCGAATTAAATCAATCTGAACGTGCAATGGAACTAGTGGCATTATAATGAAATATTTAGACACACTTGACCTCATGTGTTGAATCTTAACAGGTGCTCTGAAATCTGTGGCGTTGAGACTCCTTCTAATCCCCTGGAAATACCTTAGCTTGTTCTATCCTTCATTCACCCTAATAGTTGGCCCAATCATGAACCACTGAGTGACCTTAGTTTCTTTCATGTTGACTAACCCTCAGACTAGAGCTATCAGAATTTTGTTTGGTCCAAGTGTCTATTGGAACACTTAATCAACTGTATGTTGGATATCTTGAAGCAATATCAAAGGTTTAGGTGGCAATTGAATTTAGGAACAATTTTGAAATCATGAAATTTTTTTGGGAAATAAAATGTTGGACTGAGTGATGTTGGTTATCTGGCTTGGCTTATTTCCTGTTTGTTTGCCCTGAAACCGTGTTTTTACTCATCTTCAACTTTCCACACTATTTAAGGTTCGCCTTGATGATATTATCTTTGCAGGTTTTGCTTGCATCCCTTCCTCGGTGTCTCTTGTTTTGAAAGTAAATATGAAAATAGTCGGGTGTGCTTAGATTTTATCTGAAGTTCTGGTTTTCTTTTGATTTTGCTAATTGTGCTTACAACCAGATATTTGTTGGTCACCCTATATGTCAATTAATTACAACTAACACACAGGATGCTCAATATAAAATTTCAAACCCAGGGAGGTCTTTTATTTCAATGGCAATAAGCACAATCTATGCATAAACATCTCTAGAAGTTGATTGAATAAAGAAAGATGATAATCCTACCTATCTTCTCAGCCAAACTCATTCCATAAATAAAACTAATCTAACTCATACATCTAGGAATTCAAAGTGCAACTATCTTCCTACAGAAATCAACCTAGCAGTTACTGATCTAAGAATGAAATTGAACTAGATTACTTTTGCAAGAAGTTAAATCCTATAATTATCAAACTACAGTATTCAATCTTTACCAAAACGATCCATCTAGTAGCTACTGTTACTCAACCATAATCTGCCTAATCTATGAATCCAATAAAGATACAACAACAACCAGAACTAAGAAATAAACCTGAACTATAAATTGATAACCATTAGAAATCGTAGAAAGCCTAAATGACCGAAAAGAATTGGAAGATGAGCTTGGCTGTAACAGCTATTGTACACACATGCATTAATCAAACTAACCTACATAGTCGACTGTCACACCACGCAGTTGAAACTATTCGTAATGCAAAGAATAAACTACCAATAAAGAATGCAATCATAAACTCTCTGTTGCAGCTATCAGAAATACACCTAATGCAATCCCACAACACACAATAGGAAATGAATAAATCTAACTTAACCTACTTAACTCGGCAATCTCTGTGAGAAGGAGGGCCCTGGCCTTCCAACAAAGACGCCGTGAACTACCACAAATTAAGACACAGAAATGGAAGTAACTATGCTCTTCATTAAAGATGGTAATTCACAGTCTCAATTCTCTGCACGGAGGCTTCACTCAATAAACTGCTATCATAGCATGTTCGTTCGTGGCATATGAAACAATACCCCTAATTTCACTAAATATTGGAAAATACCTTCCAAAACCATTTTTTTAACCCCCTCCCAATATTCCTTCCTAATTTTAAAAAAACCCCTATTTTTCACTAGATATTTATTGTATGTATCAATTTTTTCATTAATATTTTTTATACCCCTTTATATTTCTACCTAGTATATTGATATGATACCCCTCTTATGACCCCACATCCATTCTACAATGCACCTTGCTTCTTTCGATGTATATTGTGGATGCACATTACTTCACCCATAATGCAATTACTCAACCACATATCATTATGATTTGCAACATCTACTTGTCTAAAGAAGAGAGACGAGATCACTTCTTATATGTCACTAGAGCCAATGCACATAGTACAACATTTAGATTGCATGTTACAGTTCCCCAATCGCTGACTAAGCCTGTTGTGGGATAGGTATCCAAGCCCCCGGGGCCTGTAACAAGCTCTAGGAGGCTAACTAAACCTCCCAATGCCTGTAATAGGCACGAGTGGTTGTGTATTCAAGCCCCTAAGGCCTACTGAGGGCCTATAACAGGCCCTGGAGGCTTAGAGCCTCCCAAGGCTATTGGTAACAACTGGCTTAGTGCTATTGGTAACAATTGGCTGTCAATGACCATTATCTCTTGACTATGATCGACTGGAAACCCACTTGACCACAAAACCCCCTAGCCTCAAGCATGCCTCAAGACGCTATTTCCCTGCATACTGGTAAGCCCGAGCCTTGCCTCAAACCGATTTCTCATTCGACCGTGATCCTGCCATCTCCATTTGGATGATATTTGTCAGCCCGCCCATATAAAAAGACCTCAAAGTATTTTTGTATTGTTACATGAAATAAAAAAACCCTTTGCCCCTTAATATATAAGCAATATATTGTTTAGGTTTTCATGAATATTTAATACCACAATATGAATGAACGTGGTATTATATTTCCTTCTAGTGAAGCCCCCGTGGTTATCTGTTACAGCCCGTACAAAATAATAATTATCCAACCCTAGACTTTGAAAGCCTTCCTGAATTTATACATGAGGAATACAGTTCATGATCCACTAATTTCGTGCAACAATGAAGATCTACGATCTTCATGCTGCAGAGTTACAACTAAACTATTACAGCCATAATGAATGAGGTCGTTAGTCATGAAGGATGTTGTTACACTGGAAGTCAATGGATCAACGGTTCAACCAATCAGGAGGCGTCCTGTCTGTTGTAGCTATGCTTTGTTTCAGCGACCTGTTATAGCTTCACGTGGAGAGATGCGTTGTCCCTTGAAAATATGAGGAATTGAGTTAGAAGAGTAACAGATGGCCCCACATATGATTCTTTCCCAAGGCATGGTGACTCTTACACCTATGCTTTGACCTTAACATATTGAAATCAACACAAGTTAGCATAAATCAAAGGCTAGAATCCAGAACTTTATCAATCTTAGGCATAAAATAAATAAAGCAATAATGAGTTATACCTGTCAAGATAATTGATTGATTTGGAAGAAAGGCATATATATGGCTTGTGAAAATGGGATGTAATCAGGGAAAAATGATGTAATAAGTATGGAAAAAAATGGGCATTTCTAGGGCCCAACATCTCCCCCCAACTATCCAATTGCATGTCCTCATGCAACAACCTCCACTAGTCTGAATCTGAGTCCAAGATGTATTTGTGAAGACTGGTGAGACTGTAGGCAAGTTCTGATGGTTCCCCATAAGGCACAAATCCATAGCAGGTTGTCCATCTCTCCCAACACAGCTTCTCCTCTTCCTTGGTCAAAACATAGCTGTTCCTATAAGGACTCACAGGAATCCATATGAGGGGAAATATGAATCTCAACCCAATCCATCAAGGTGCACATATTTTCATGCACTATACATACCCAGGAACCCTTGTCAAGGCTTTCTTAAAATTTTCAAAGCAGTATGGATCCCCTTCACTCAGAAATGAAGAAGAATATAGCCATATGTATTCACTACCTTCCAAAGCATACTGCTGCAGATTAAAAATCATCGGGACATAGGTAGTGAGGATTTTCTCTCGCTAAATTTCAATGTATTGGGCAATTGCAGGAATCCTGAGAGATCCAACATGATTTGCTATGAGTCCTCTTGGATCCTGAGGTTCATTCCTAATCCATATTGTAGAATTCTCTTCAATCTTTGTGATGGTTTGGAAAGCATTTCTCCATTTCACATGGTTGATGACCAAAGAGGCAAATTCCCTCAACTGAACATACCCCAAACAAGGCACAGGGTTAGAGGGAGAGTCAATGTAACAAGGCCTATCATGTAAATATAATTTACATAACAAATGCTGATCCTCAAAATCACTTCCCAGAAAAGTTTCTAGAAACTGGGCAGCTGTTGCTAGATCAAATGATCTTCCTTTCTTCAAGGCCCTCAATTTAAATAAAGTTGTCTGCTCATGAAGAAATACAAGGTAAGAGGGGGATGGAGCCCTGCAACTCAATAATTCTAGGGAAAGAGTATACATTTGGTCTTTTTCTTGTTGCAGGGTCTTAAGTTTCTCCAATTCTTCCAATCTTTTTTTTTGAAATTTTTCCCAACAGATTTTCTGGAAGAATAACTTCTTAGCCCACTTTTCTCTCAACTTTGTGATGATGTTCCTATGTTCATGGAGAGAAATCATCCCTATCCTACACTGTGCAATGTATTTTTTCCATTTATCTAACTCAAGATTCAGCTAGAGAATCTTCTTTTCTAACCGTTGAATTCTCCCATTCTCCACATCCTTTTCATCATCAGAGTCTAAATAAATGATGCCTTGGGGGGGGGTGTATTTCTACCTTGTCCCTGGCTATACTAGCCTCCTTATTTTGATTTGGAAGTGTAACAGTTTCATCTTCCATTGGTGTTGCAGTGGCCTGTGCCTGTATTGCAGTCTCAGCAATTGAATTTGAGGATGCTGGTTCCTGTGTAACAGCATCTTCTTTTTGTTCCTCAACCTCCTCAGCTTCAGCCTGTTTTTCTAGATCAAAGATCAATTTTGAGAGTGCTAGTTCTTGTGTGACAACATCCTTTCCTTCCACTTCAACCTCAACCATCTCAGTCTGAGTTGCAACTTCAACAAATATTTTTGAAAACACTGGTTCTTGTGTAACAGTGTCTTCTTCTTGATCCTCGATGTCATCTATATTTGTCTGAGTTGTAACTTCACTATATATTTTCAAGGGTGTGGTTCTTGTGTAACAGCATCCTTCCTGTCAATTTCTTCAAACTGCTAAGACTGTTCTTGAGTTATCTCAAATTCTTCTGACTTATGAGACTGATCCTGGAGTAATTTGGTATCCCCTGATGGCTAGGACTGCACTGTTTCATCTTCCCCTCTATTCAAATTAGGGATTAGACCTATTTCTGACTCAATTGCCTCCATCAACTCTATCTCTGGTGCTTTTTCTTCATCCTGCTCTGTCTGTTTAGGCCTTTATGCAACAAAACCTAGCACCATAACTCTGTTTCCTACTGCAAAGAATATATCTCCACAATCTGAGAAAACAATTTCTCCTCGTTCCTCATTTTCTAATGCAAGAGATAAATTTTCCAATAAATTTGCAGCATCTACCAATATGTTCAAATTCTTCTTTGTTTGTTTCCCAACTATTGCCTTCAATATTTCCAACTGACTTCGCAGTTTCTGCACTTCCTCCTTTAATAATTCATTTTCAAACAGGAGGTTTCCAGTTTGGGGTTCTTCTATGGGAGGTTCCTATGTAACAGTAGGTGACTTGGGGTTCAAAATGGGAATTTTAGGATTTAAAATAGGGATTTATATGCTTACCCTATTTACACCCGCTGCTTCTGCTGAGGGTACTTCAATATTGACCCCAATTGCACCTGCTGTCTCCGCTGAGGGTACTTCAATGTTGATCCCATTTGCACCTACTATCTCTACTGCTGCCATAGATCGAGTCCTTCTTTTCTTCACCATTTCCACTGGCTGATATTCACTACATGATCCTGGTGCCGTGACAACTCTTGTTTTTCTTTTCTTACCTATAGTGGATGTCTGACCTTTCTTCCTTGTCCTTTTTCTTCCCTTCTTTAACGTGGGGGTCTTTTCTTCAATAATGGTCCCCCTTATTTTAGGGGAGGACACAACATCCAAAACCTCCACATTTCCTTCTCCTGCTGCCTCTGCCTAATATTCTTCCTCCTGAATTTTTGCTTTTGCATTTGCAGCTTCTATTGTCACAGCTTTAACAGCTGTTCCAGTTTCAGCTTCTTCTGCTAGTACTGTAACTGATGCCATCTCAGCTACTTCAGCCACCACCTCTACTGCAATCTCAATTGGGCCTGTTTCCTCTATTGTAGGGTTTAATGATGTCACAGTTTCTAATGTCATTGCCTCCTGTGCCATGGCTTCCATCACCATTTCTTCAATAACAGGTTTTGCTGATGTTGCAGCTTTTGCCATATTTACCTCATCTTTGTCCTCATTCTAGTTTCTTGATGCTCCAACCTCCCCCCCAACTGGATTTGAGGAACATTGGTCCTCTTCACCTTCTCCAATACCCCCCACTTATAATACAGGTTCTCTAAATGGCCCGACCCCAGCAAGAAGTTGCTCCCAGGTTAAATTGTGATTTGCAAGGGCCCTTAAGACTAACAATTTAATTAGGTCATGCTTGGTAAGGAAGGAAACTGGGTGTTGGGCTATTTTTGCATATCCAGCCATGGTTTGCAGGGCTTTAAAAAGATAGAATGGCATATTTACTAAAATTCCATGGCATAAGTGAGATAATAAAGGAATTTTAGAGAAGGAAACAGTTTGGTACCTAACTTCACAAGAGATATATTTCTTCATGAAGACTGGCACTTGGTTCCAGGGTCGTGGTAATGATGCTAATTCTAACCCACGACACTTTGGACGAACATTCTCCCTGACTACGAGAAATTCTCTTACAACCGTCACATTATGAGCTTTTCGTCCAAATAACTTATTTCCAACCTGGGGTAAGCCATAAACTTCTGCTATAATTTTGTGTGTAACATCTATGCGCAGTCGCCTGACCTCAAAGTGAGTATCAGTCAAGTTAAGGGCGAATTGTAATGCGGTTTCTGTGTGGAAACCTTTCAACCGTTCAAAATATTCCATCCAACCTGCTGCTATGAAAATGTTAAGAAATTCCGCATTAGCGTGCAAGGCTTCCCTATTCATGGATTCATGCCAAATTGGGTTACCCATAGCAACCTTTCTTCAGACTTCAGGTGACGAATACAACAATTAACAGTCCAGACATGGGAGTTGCAGCTTATGAACATGCAAGGAATCAGACAGGTGTTTTAGGAAAGGCGGCACAGGTATGAAATCCCGGTGGAATGAGACAATTATGGAATGTTGGCATAATTGGGGTATTTCGATATGAATCGAGTATGATGCCAGGAATGCAATAGATACAAACATGACTCTGACATCTTCCTTGGTGGTTAAATGGTACGACTTTCCTGACAGGGACTAAAAGACAGTGCATAATCATTATTACCATATTCAATTTCACGCTTAATCATGTAAAAAGTATGAATCCGTACCTTTGCATTATGCATTCATCTGTGAGTTACCATTATAGCTCACCTCCCAATGAAACAAGCATAAATTTGCATGTGCTGAGGTGATTTGGCCATCGCCACCCAACTGACAGATGCCCGAGATACCTAATAGTTGTCTTCTTGGAAGATTGCGATTGGATCTATGAGAAAACATTCAAATTGATGCCAGATTGAATCATTATTAGTGGCATTAATTGGGAAAAAGGACAACTTAGTGGAGTCGCAGCTGGGCATAGGGAAATTCTACCGGAGTCACAGCTACAGACTTATATTGATTTGATCAGTGTTAGGATATTCCTATACTCCATCCTAGTCCTACCAGGATTTTCATCCTTTGCATTTTCAATCTTGCATGCATTCCTGCATGCAAAATGCATTATGCATGCATTGCATGCATCCGTATGTTGTCCAGTCATCAGGTTGACACCTCCAGCACCTAGTCACTAGTCTTCCAGCACTCGGGAGCTTATTTCGACTCAGATTGAGCCCTCCTAACCAGTGATGTGCCCACATCTCACCATCCACTTGACAAAGGCACCCTTCTTCACGTACCAGTCTAGTTGTTTTCAGTTAACTGAGTTCTCTCCTTGATTTTAGGCTTGACTCACTCTTAACTGACCTTACCCCTCCGATGGACCTCCAGTGTGACTAGACTGCTCATTCTGACTTCAGTTAGCTCCTCATGCGCCCTCCACTGAGCCTCCTTCATTTAGTTAGTTCCAGTTACACTCAGTTACACCTACCACACTCAGTTAGACTCAGTTTGACTGATGGTTGACAGTTACTTGAGCATTGATGACTCCACTGATGATGAGATAGACTTCTAGTTGTGCTCTGATGACACTCCAGTGATCTTTTGATCATTCCATGAAGGCTAATTCAAATTGTCACCTTGGCATTCGAGTCCTCATGCATTGTACTACTTATTTGTCCATATTGTGATTAATTAATTAGTGTGTGTGAAGTATTTTTCTTCTATCCGAGTTCTACTGTATTATTATTCTGTTGCTCATCTTACTGCATTGACCACTCTTAATATTATTCCTAAATTCTTTCTTGTAAGGTATACATCAGCTCTTAGATCTACTGTGAGGATTTTAACATGGTATCAGAGCATGTTGAGAGTATTTTCTATCTCCATTCATGAGAGTTTTTTGCAGGTTATTATCAAGATTTCAAGTGCAACAGTTTCTACATCTTTTGCAGCAGTAGCGGTTGCAGACTTTTCTATTGTTTTTGCAGGTCTTCTACAGCTTCCATGAATTCAGAAGAAATCCCTCCTCTTTCTCCATTCAACTATGATGAATGGAAACCAAAAAATATAGCATATTTGAAGAGCCATGATCTCTTTGATTATTGATTTGAAAGAGAGTTCGAATCCTTTGAAGAAGAGAATGACTAGTTAAATAAAGGTGACAATGTCTGTGGAGACATGATGCTTGCTATGTCTCGATGCATGGTACACCACTTCTTTTCTATTGAATCTCCAAAAGAGCTATGGGCACACCTGGATGAAATATTTGGAAGACAGAATGAAGGGATTGGTCCAAACCATTTCAAGAGCAATCAAAGTGTTGCATTCACCCTCCTTGATGATCTCATTGATCATGAATCAGTATCAAACATATCTCATATTGAAGTTAGCCACAAAGAAGAAGAACTTGCAGATTCTACACTCATGCTCCAAATTTCTTCTATTTCAAATTCTGTGCTAGCTCACACTCTAGAAATTGCAGAAGGTCCTAAATCCTCTCTTGCACTAGAGTCTGTTGGTTTGCATCATGATCTATTGAATGTTTCGGAGGTCAAATCAGCCATTGGAGGTAATGCATTCGCTCTCCTTGATCACTCACCTCTTATGTACTACCATATGATCATTATTTCATGCTTTCAGAAGGTTATTGAAGATGATGGCCAATGCCATTCGCTTGGGACAATTTCTCATGCACTTACTAGTTTTGATCTCACCTCTAATGGTTCAAAGGAGATATCAAGAAACCATGATTCAAGTCTTGGATCCAATTTTGATTCTAAGCAATCACTACTTGGGATAATTTCTCATGCATATTATGGTTTTGATCTCACCCCTGCTGGTTCAAAGGAGATCTCAAGAAACTATTCTTCAAGTCTTAAATCTGATTTGGATTTCAAGCAATCATGTGATGGTTCTTTTTGGCATAATCTGACCCATGATGGTTCGAAGGAGAATACAAAAGACTATCTGCACATTCATAGATTTGATCCCTCCTTAGCTAATTCGAATCACAGGTTCAAGGATCATCCTCATACCTTTGGATTTGTTCTCATCACATTCAATCTGAAGAACAAGTACAAACACATGCTTTCTGAGCATGGTCCACTTCTTCCCAAGAAGAAGATACCTCCAGACATATGACCAAGCATCACACCTGCTTGAGTTTGGAGCATTTATTTTTGTGTGTTCCTTACAGTCTATTTTGAGGTGGAGTATTTTTCCCATGAGGTTTTCCCCATTTCCTCAGTTTATTGACTGTTATTATTCATTGTATTGGGTGACCTTTGGTCTTAGTTACCAGGGCCTAGGATGGATTAAGGGGGGGCGTTAGGATATTCCTATACTCCATCCTAGTCCTACCAACATTTTCATCCTTTGCATTTTCAGTCTTGCATGCATTCCTGTATGCAGCATGTATTATGCATGCATTGCATGCATCCGCATGCTACCCAATCATCAGGTTGACACCTCCAGCACCTAGTCCCTAGTCTTCCAGCACTCAGGAGCTTATTTCCACTCAGATTGAGCCCTCCTAACCAGTGATGCGACCACATCTCACCATCCACTTGACAAAGGCACCCTTCTTCACCTACCAGTCCATTTTTCTTAAGTTAACTGACCTTAACTGACCTTACTGCTCCAATGGACCTCCAGTGTGACTAGGCTTCTCATTCTGACTTCAATTAGCTCCTCATGCACCCTCCACTGAGCCTCCTTCATTCAGTTAGTTCCAGTTACACTCAGTTACACCTACCACACTCAGTTAGACTCAATTTGACTGATGGTTGACAGTTACTTGAGCATTGATGACTCCATTGATGATGAGATAGACTTCTAGTTGTGCTCCGATGACACTCTAATGGTCTTTTGATCACTCCATGAATGCTAATTCGAATTGGCACCTTGGCATTCGAATCCTCATGCATTGTACTACTTATTTGTCCATATTGTGATTAATTAATTAGTGTGTGTGAAGTATTTTTGCTTCTATCCGAGTTCTACTGTATTATTATTCTATTGCTCATCTTACTGCATTGACCACTCTTAATCTTATTCCTAAATTCTTTCTTGTGAGGTATACATCAGCTCTTAGATCTATTGTGAGGATTTTAACAAGCAGAGTTTGGCGAAACATGGTAGAGTTCTAGTTGCAAAAATTTAGAGAAAAGGAAAAAATAGCGGAGTTGCAGCTGCTGGAAAAAAGCGAAAATGAAGTGGAAATAGCGGAGTCACAACCGCTAGACTTGGTGGAATAGGAAAAAATAGCGGAGTCGCAACTACTGGAAAAAAGAGAAAATGAAGTGGAAATAGTGGAGTCACAACCGCTAGACTTAGCGGAATAGGAAAAAATAGCGGAGTCGCAGCTGTTGGCAAAAAGTGAAGTGAATGGAAAAATGGCATAGTTACAGCTGTGAAAATAGGAAGAATGAGCAAGGTAGGGAGTCGCAGATGTGCAAAATGAGTAACAGGGATATTTTCAGCTGGTTGTTGAAAAACTAATGAATCATCCATCTTCTTCAAAGAGCTTTATTAAATCAGGAAATAATGTAAGGTGCCCACAATCGTCTGGCCTAGTCACAACTGTTGTTTCTCCAATTAATTCCTGCACACAAATATTCAAAACAAACTTGATCAAGTGCAAAATGAAAAATAGATAAAATACAAAATGAAAAATAAATTATTTATCTACAAATTATGTGGATATTGCAGTTCTTAAAAATTCACAGGAACTGAGAAAAATCCCTACCCTAGCGTTAATTGATAATCTGGATCTGCTGCAACCTGTGAAACGAAAGCATCCATTGAGATCGGCTTGTGATATAGTTATAGCTGATGACCATTTGCGAATAATGATGTCTTGTTTTCATCAATGGTGATCAACTGAACTGTTCCATTGCCAAATACACGATCTATTTGATAAGGTCCCAACCAACGAGTGGGTAGCTTGCCTTTGAAATCCCTCTTAAACTGTGAATCATATAACAGAGCCCAATCTCCTTTTTGGAAGACTTTCTTCTTTATGAATCTATCATGCCACTTAGAGTGCTACTATTGGATTAAAGTTGTATGATTTACTGCTGCTATGTGCTTTTCATCCAATTCATTAAGTTGATTCAGTCGATTCCTCTATGCTTCTGATAAATCTAGATTCGCTTCTACAACTGTTTTCAAAGTCTTGATTTCAACTTCAATTGGGAAAACATCATTCTTACCATACACTAACTCATACGGGGAAAAAACAGTGGTGTTACGCCATGTAGTGCAATAGGCCCATAGTGCCTCTGGAAGTCTCTCAGCCCAATCTTTACGATGGCATTTCACTGTCTTTGTCAAAATAGCCTCAATGACCTTATTTGAACTCTCCACTTGGCCATTGGCCTGTGGATGATATGGCGAGGTTATTCTGTGCTGAATATGAAATTTCTGTAATAGTGCTTCTAGTTTGTGAGACACAAACTGCGGTCCACCATCTATGATGATTTCCTTGGGTACTCCAAACCGAGTAAAAATTTCTTCATACAGGAAATCAATCACAACTTGATCATTAGCCTTAACTAGGCTACAGCTTCCACCCATTTGGTCATATAATCTATGCAAACCAAGATGTGAACTTTATGTTTTGAGGGAGGGTTGGTAGGCCCTACAAAATCTAGATCCCAACTGTCAAATGGTTCAACCATGAGCTGTGGCTGCAAAGGAATTTCATCTAATCTGTTGGGTTGGACCATCCTTTGGAAGCTATCACATGCCTGAAAATACTTCTTTGCATCCCTGAACAATGTGGGCCAGAAACAACCCATCCTCAAGACCTTATGACCTGTCCTTTTGTCAGCAAAATGTCCCCCATAGGGCTCATCATGGAAAGCTTTAAGGATACTAAAGATCTCATCTTCTCTAACACATCTTCTGATTTCTAAATCAAGCCCTGTGTATAAAATATGGCCATCAATCCAGTAGTACCTAACACTTTGTTGTATGATATTTCTTTTTCCTCTCTTCGACAGATGTGTTGGAAGCTTACCTATAGCCAAAAGGTTAGCAATATCTGCATACCATGGGGAATGAGCTGATATTGCAAACAAATGTTCATCAGGGAAGGAATCTTCGACTTGTAAATTGTCATCACTGTTAGTAAGTCGAGATAAGAAATCTGCAAGAACATTTTCCTTCCCTGGTCTATTAGTAATTGTGATATCAAATTTCTGTAACAGTAACAACCATCTAGTAACTCTAGTATTCGTGATTGGTTTATTCATTAAATATTTGATAGAAGAATGATCAGTGCGCACAAAAGTGGAATATCCAGTAATATAATGTCTAAATTTGTTGATGGCATAAACTATGGCAAGGAATTCCTTTTCTGTGACAATATATTTTAGTTCAGAAGGAGATAAGTTCTTGCTAATGTAATAAATTGCATAAGGAGCATTACCTTCCTACTATCCCAAAACTGCTCCAATGGAAGTGTCTGAAGCATCTGAAGAAATATGAAAATGCAGAGCCCAGTTGGGCCCTCGTAAGATGGGTGCTGTAGACAACCTTTTCTTTAGCTCAGTAAACGTTGTTTGGCATGCATCATTCTTGACAAACTATGCGTCCTTCATCAACAAAGTAAACAAAGGAGAAGATAGTTTGGAAAAATTTTCTATGAACCTTCTATAATAGCCAGCATGCCCCAAGAATCTACGTACATCCTTTTGTGTTCCGGGAGTTGGTATATTTTCAATTACCTTGATTTTGGATGGATATACCTGGATACCATCAGAAGAGATGAAGTGCCCCAGAAATATGCCCTCTCTCATCATCATATGGCACTTTTCAATGCTTAAAGAGAGCTAGCTTTGTTCACAGCATTTCAATACCTTTTCTAAATTTTTCAGTGCTTCTTCATAACTATCATCATATGGAGTAAAGTCATCCATAAAAATCTCCATGCAATCATTTACCATCTCTGAAAAGATTCCAATCACTTCTTTTTGAAATGTGGCTGGTGCGTTGCACAACCCAAAAGGAAGTACTCAGTATGCAAAATTCCCCCAGGAACAGGTGAAAGTGGTTTTGTCTTGATCTTCTGGAGCAATCTGGATTTGGTTGTAGCCACTAAATCCATCTAGAAAGGAAAAATACTTCTTCCCAGACAAGGTATCAAGGACTTGATCGATAAAAGGTAAGGGGAAGTGGTCCTTCTGCGTTTCCTTATTCAACTCTCTGTAATCCACGCAGACCCTCCATTTCCCATTCTTCTTTGGCACAATCACGAGTGGAGAAACCCACTCACTATCTGAAATCGGGTATATAAATCCTACTTCCAAAAGTTTTGGGATCTCTTCTTTCACAATGTCTCTTAGGTTCGGGTTCATCCTTCATTGTGGTTGTCACACAGGCCTGGAGTTGCTCTTAATATAAATGTGATGGGTACATAGGTTAGAAGGAATCCATTTCATGTTTGTATACTCCCAAGCGAAGGCTCCTCTACGTTGTTTCAACAAAGTGACTAGTTGTTCCAGCTCACTAGGCGTAAGGTTTGGATTGATGTTCAATGTTTTCCCCGGCTCAATTTCCACTAGAACACTTTTTGAATTCTTGAGTACTGTAATTATACTGGCATCACTAACTAGAGTCTCTTCTGTAAGATTTTCTTGTTCTTTCTCATCAAATGTATTGTCGAGAATCTGATTAGACATGCTTATTGACGGATGTGGGCTCGGTGATGAAACTGTTAATGGTATCATCCTCTATTTCATTTTTAAATGTTAAGTCTCTCCCTATTGTTAATAACGACTGAACACCTTCCTCCTCCTCCAAATCCACCCAAAGTGGAGTTTCAGCTTATGTGCTTGGTCGAGTTGGAGGGTACAAGGTTAGGATTTTGATCTCAGTCCCATCTGAGATGGTCATAGATCCTGACCAAAAACTGATACAGGCATCTGATGTGGCCGACCATGGTCTTCCCAGGATCAGTGGGTGTCCCCACAACTAAGATTCCGACTGTAACACCAAGAAATCCGCATGGTATTCCCACGAGTCAACAGAGATTACAAGGTCGTCTAGGATCCCCTTAGGCTTGATTGTTGATCTATCAGCAAGTTCCAAAATAGTAGGGGTCAACCGAAGGTTAGTGAGTCCAAGTTTCTTCACAGTTTCTATGGTGATAACATTAATAGCCGTGCCTATGTCTACCAACACGGTTGGAATTTGTGTGTTTCCTATGTGAACTGTCACAGTAGGATTTCCAAGGTCATCATATTTTTTCACAGGAGTCTTACCCATTATCAATTCGGAAAGATTTCCCAAAACATGGACAGTGAGAGGATCCCTACGCCTTCTTCCTAGTTTCTTGACACATAAATCCCTAACAGTCTTAGCATAAATGGGCACGTCATGGAGGGCTTAAAACAATGGAATTTTGACATACAAAATTTTAAACTCCCCTAAGAGATTGAATCGAGGTTGTTCCACTATTTTCTGCAGGGCCAAGCGTTCAGGGTATGGCAGTTCTCTCATCAATTGTGTAGGCTGTGCTTCGTTGTGTGTTACTTCCTGAGTTTCATCCACTGTTTCAGTAGGAATGTCAGCATCCTCAATAATGGGGATTTCTAAATGAACAATATTATCATAGTGCTGACTCACTCCAGTTTCAGTCACTGGGGATGGAACATCCTCAATGATGATGGGTTCCACTACCCTCCCTGATTGTAATCGTATATCATTGCAGGGAACTTGGGAAATGGAATACGCAGGCATGTTGGCAGTCTCAAACTGATGGACTGCTTTATTTTTCGGGTTTGGGATAGGTTGTGCAGGTAGCTATGGTCGAAGTGGTGCATTTGCAGGTGCGGCATTGTTTTGGAATTGTAGCTATGGATATTGGTATTGTTGGTGAGGATACTGTTGAGGAGGATACTATTGATACTAAGTCTGGTGATGGGGGAAGTTATTTCCTTGGTAAGAATTTCTCCAGTTGGAATTCCAAGGGGCTTGATTGTTTGACTGATGTGACCATGGTGTCCAAGAATTAGGATTTTGCATTGAATTCCATGATGGATGCCACTGGTTACTAGAATAATTTGAAGGGAATTGTGTATTCATATTATTCATATTGTTCATACCATTCATATTATTCAGAAAAAATGATGAGTCTTGATTCATACCTTGATTGCGAGGCTGCCATGGTTTCTTCTATGCAATGAAGTAAGCTTGTTCCACATTTGAAGTGGATGCCTGCAGGACTACCTTAACCTTGGGTAGTGAGGGACATTCCTTGGTTCCATGCTCCAACTCACATATTCTACATATTTCTGCTTTGTCCAGTGGGCATTCCTTTAGTGGGTGGTTTTTCCTACATTTGGGATAGAATACACCAAGTGTAAGATCTTCTACTACTTGCCTCTGTTTTGCTCTCAAGACATCTAACTCTGAGGAAATGGAGTGCATCATATTAGTTTTAAAGTTCTCCAGCAAGTTTCCTATCTCTGCTCGAGTGGATCCTGCACTAGATGACTTTTGTGTCCTAGTGAAGACATCCTGATCTCGATCCTTGTCTCGTTTGTTAGTTCTAGAGGATCCTCTTGAGTACCTTTGACATAATTCAACAATCTTCTCGAAGGGTTCTTTTGAGATGTCACCTTTCCCCAACAAATTCAACATATCAAGGCAATCTTCCCTAATTCCTCATAACGAAATAATCTTAAGTACATCTTTTCCAATCTCAGTGTGTCCAGACCTTTGTAAGTTGTACAACAATATTTCCACAAAGTCTTCCAAGCTCTCTTCTTCCTTCTGAACCATTTTAAACAACTCTTCCTTTCTATCCCTGGTTCTACAATATTCTTGATATTTAGAGAGAAAGGTGTTTTTCGTTTGGTCCCAAGTAGTAATGGTCTGACAACCTAGACTCATGAACCAGTGCAGAGCATTTCCTTTCAAGGTGGCTAGGAAAAGTTTCAACTTCTAATCACTAGAGGTGTAATCATAGCCGCGACAGAGGATATCGAACTCAAAAAGAAATTCATCAGGATCTTCAGAAGATTTACCATGGAAATTCAGGAGAACTAATGGTGAGATGTTTTTCATAGGACCTGCTCCAGGTGTCTGGAGAATAGGGAATTCTAATGTAGCCATGGTTCTTCTTCCCATTGTCCCTATGTTCATTCTCGCCTTCCTACTCTCTATCAGCCATGTTGTCGGTCCAAAATTTAATGGCCTCCTTTATGCGTTCTTCCTCTGCCTTTGCTTCTTCTTCTCTCTTCCTCTCTTCTTCTCACCTCTTTTCTTCCTCTACTTCTCGGCGAGTCTCCAACCACACTTCCTTAGTAACTCTAGTTCTGTTGATATAATAAATCTCCTCTCTATCTGGTACACCCACGGTGCTTCCCTTCTCTTTAGGAGGTTTCTTTTTTGCAATGGGAGTGGATGGTCCTGTTGTATTCTCCACAGTTGATGCTGAATTCTCAAGATTGGGAGGAACAAAATTTTCTCTTCCTTTAGATGTCTGCGGTGGTCAAGTAGAAGATCCAGCCTTAGCAATTATATCGTCGATGAATGTTGTTCTTCCCAAACCTATATTACGACCTCGACCTCGTCCACCTGTAGTATTAGTATTCAAAGGGGGTTCCCGACTTGTTTTTCTTGTATTCATGCATGCTGTAAATGATTAAACTAAAATGAAATAAAAAACCAACTACTAACTGTGTCTATCAATTACCATCCTCGGCAACGGCACCAAAATGTTAGTCACCCTATATGTCGATTAATTACAACTAACACACATGATGCTCAATATAAATTGTGAAACCCAGGGAGGTCTTTAATTTCAATGGAAATAAGCACAATCTATGCATAAACATCTCTAGCAGTTGATTGAATAAAGAAAAATGATAATCCTACCTATCTGCACAGCCAAACTCATTCCATAAAGAAAACTAATCTAACTCATACATCTAGGAATTCAAAGTGCAACTATCTTCCTACAGAAATCAACCTAGCAGTTACTGATCTAAGAATGAAATTGAACTAGATTACTTTTGCAAGAAGTTAAATCCTATAATTATCAAACTACAGTATTCAATATTTACCAAAATGATCCATCCAGTAGCTACTGTTACTCAACCATAATCTGCCTAATCTATGAATCCAATAAAGATACAACAACAACCAGAACTAAGAAATAAATCTAAACTATAAATTGATAACCATTAGAAATCCTAGAAAGCATAAATGACTGAAAAGAATTGGAAGATGAGCTTGGTTGTAACAGTTGTTGAACACACATGCATTAATCAAACTAACCTACATAGTCGACTGTCACACCACATAGTTGCAGCTATTCGTAATGCAAAGAATAAACTACCAATAAAGAATGCAATCATAAACTCTTTATTGCAGCTATCAGAAATACACCTAATGCAATCCCACAACACACAACAGGAAATGAATAAATCTAACTACATACTTAACTCGACAATCTCTCTGAGAAGGTAGGCCCTGACCTTCTAATAGAGGCGCCGTGAACTACCACAAATTAAGACATAGAAATGGAAGTAACTCTGCTCTTCATTAAAGATGGTAATTCACAGTCTCAGTTCTCTATTATAGCCCGTACAAAATAATAATTATCCAACCCCAGACTTTGAAAGCCTTCCCAAATTTATACATGAGGAATACAGTTCGTGATCCACTAATTTCGTGCAACAATGAAGATCTAAGATCTTCATGCTGCAAAGTTATAGTTAAACGTTTATAGCGATAATGAATGAGGCCGTTAGTCATGAAGGATGTTGTTACACTAGCAGTCAATGGATCAATGGTTCAACCAATCGGGAGGCATCCTATCTATTGTAGCTATTCTCTGTTTCAGCGACCTGTTACAGCTTCACGTGGACAGATGCACTGTCCCTTGAAAATATGAGGAATTGAGTTAGAAGAGTAATAGCTGGCCCCACATATGATTCTTTCCCAAGGCATGGTGACTGATACACCTGTGCTTTGACCTTAACTTAATGAAATCAACATAAGTTAGCATAAATCAAAGGCTAGAATCCAGAACTTTAACAATCTTAGGCATAAAATAAATAAAGAAATAATGAGTTATACCTGTCAAGATAATTGATTGATCTAGAAGAAAGGCATATATATGGCTTGTGAAAATGGGATGTAATCAGGGAAAAATGATGTAATAAGTATGGCAAAAAATGGGCATTTATGTTGGTTTCTAATTTTCTACCTTTCTATGTGATCAGCCATGATGGAGTATTCCAGTACTTTTCCTATATTTAGGCAAACCTTTTGTACATAAATAATGGTGTTGATCCTTAGCTTGCGTTTGTTCTCGTTTATTTTATTCTTAGGTTAGTTAGTTTCAGCCTTATCTCATTTTGGTTTGATTTTTCTTTGCTTGATTGATTGAAATAAACCTTAGCTCAACTTTCAAACTGATGTGTAGAATTGCAGACATCTAAACACTCCCATATGAAATTATTATAGTCACAAAAGGATTAGAATTGGCTTCGTAACAAAAGGAGTTCTTTTTGTAACAACAATGTCATTGGTGATTTTAATTGCTTCTTTGCTTTAAAAAGGGAAACATGTTTCGTGTTTCCCGTTGTCTCAATATAAACCCTGTGAAATAACTAAGATCCATGAATTCTAAATTACTATCTTGGGGATCCACTCACTTACACATAAATAACCATCTCAGGTAGCCTACTATAACTGACCCATGGAAATGAAGCAAGTCTTGCATCCTAAATGGAGAAGATTCGGAGAAGATTCCATGTCTAGGGCATGCCTTAATAGGCTGATTCATATCTCCTCTCTTATGATGATTCTAATAAAGACCTTGCTAGACTGATGGCAAGATAGAACTGGTGAAACCTCACGTAAAGGAAAGCAAATATGGAAGAATGTAATAAAGTTTGAACAAGGTAGGAGGGCGAAGGATTGTGATACTTTACATAAGGAGAGCGAGGACTATACTCTCTGAATTTTGCAGCTCCGAACTCAATATGAAATATTTTTTTATATTTTTTTCTCAGTCCATGACCAGCCTCAGAGAGGTTTTCAAGTAATGTACTATCTTATATTCCCCTTAGGGTTTTATCTCATATTCTTTTTTATTAATTTTCCCTCTCTTAATATAATATGGCAACTAAAATGATCCCATGTTACAAAAATTATAGCCAAAAGGCTTACAATGAAGAGTCAAAAGTTCTAAGGGTTCCATCTCCATCACAAAAATGGTTTGGAAAATAAAATACATCCAATCAAGAAGATACATCAAATGATATTCTAGAAGGTTCTTCTCCGTCCGTGAGTATGACAAAAGAAGAAAACTCATCTCTCACACAAAATGACATTATGATGGGAGAACCCAAGTCAAAAGTTTGAAGACAGAAGAAAAATATTCACGAGAGACTCAGACGGTAAAACTTGTCAAAAAAAAACATTCAAAGAAGTGCTTATAACATGGGAATAAAGAACAAACGAATACATATTTTTGGTTTTTTTATGATCTTGTGGACTCATATCTAGACGTAACCAAGTGATGGGACTTAAAAAATGAACTTCATATCACGGACTCAGGAGAGTGGTCAAGCAAACTGGTCTAGGTTACCCTATTTTCTGAAATAAATGACAAATATGATTTAAGAAAGCTCATCTCCCTGTATAAAACTTAGCCTTTTAAAATTCTGGTAAATTGGTAAAGGAATTGTCTTACAATCATAATTAATAATAAACAAGAAACTCTGATCTTCGAAGAGAGTTTGTTCATATATCTATGTCCAACAGCTAGTCGCCAATTGTTGTTGCTGCAACCTGATCCCCAATTTAAAAAAAAAAAATTGTAGGGCCCCTCCTTCTATTTTTGATTTACTTAGAGTTTTGTTCATTTTTTATAAGCTCACATTTGTCACTTAGAATTTTCTGAAAACAAGTGAAAAAGGAAATTTTCTGAATTGGAGCAACTTGATATTTTCCGCCGAAACGGTTTGAGCAACCTCCCAAATTACGTTGAAATGGTTAGATCAATTTCGGTAATGTTTTGTGTTTCAGACCAACTTGAGGTTCTCCACTGAAATGGTCGGAGAAACTTCCCAAGTTATGTTGAAATGGTCAAAGAAATTGTTATAAGGTTCGTGTTTCGGAGCAACTCACGATTCTCCGCCGAAACGGTCGGAGCGACTTTTCGTTCTGTGCCAAAATGGTCAGAGCGACTTGGAATTATCCGCTAAAATGGTTGGCGCGAATTGTCATTCTACACCAAAACAATCGAGGTGACTTGGGCAAGTTGGAACAAGTATAAATAGAGAGCGGAAGATCTCTATTTGTTCATCTCATTATTCACTCCTACATCACTCGGAAAGTGGCGCACTAGTTTAGGAGGAGGAGGAGCTTCTAGTAGAAGACTATCTTTTGTACTTTGAATGTATCATTGCTCTTTCTATCTCTGAGGAAGTTGTGGGGTTTTTCACCTTTATGGTTTTCCCCAGTGAAAATTTGTGTGTCTATTGTCTCATGTGAATGCTTGGTGTGATTGATATGCATTGTTATACTTGATATGCTATACATGTTATTCTCTCAGTAAAGATCCTAGAGTATATTGAAGTAATGCTAAAAAGTTAACATGGTATCAGAGCTAACCTGAGAAGAAGACATGGTGCAGTGGCTGAAACTAGGGTTTCTTTTTTATCGGGTTTCTCTCCACAGATTTTGGAAAAGAAGCAAGGTAGATTGACTCTAATCATCAAGGAGAATCTTTCTGTCCAATCAGAATTCAATTCCGAGCACTTTCAGTTTTTGCGCTAAATTTTAGGGTTTCCACAAAAATTGGAATTTCTGAAATCTAAAGACATAGCTGGAAGCTCCTTGGAAAAATCAAAGTTTAGAGATTTGGATTGAGATTTTTGGTTGGGTGAAGCTCTAGGAAACTTAAACCCTAATTTAGGGTCCTCCCAAGTGAATCTGGGAGATTGAAAAGCATTTCTGAAGGGTGAAACTTTGTAGTTTTCAAATGCTGAGTATACCAGGATGATCAACACATCAAGGTGCATCTTTCTATCCTTTCAAAAATTTTAAATTCACATTTTGAATTTTTAGGGTTTCTCTGACAAACCCTAATCAGGGACCAGATCCAGTTTTCAACAAATCAAGTAGTAAGACCTAATTCTTTTCTATTTCCATTTGAAGTACTCTTTAAGATGTCTCACCACACCAAGCTTGAAGATAAGCTTGAAGGGGATGATAAATTCCGAGCATGGAAGTATGGGATTGGGTTAATCCTGGAAGAAAATGAGTTGGACTCTTACATAAGCTCTGAGGTCCCTATCCCAGAGGGAGAAGAGGCTAAAGCTATTGACAAGAAGAACTTGGTCAAGGCAAAGAGGATCATTGTTGATTGTTGATTCTATAAAGGACCATCTCATCCCACATGTGTCATCTCTGAAGACACCTAAGGAGATATTTGATTCCCTGACCAAGCTATTTGAAGGGAAGAACATAAATCGGAAGATGACCCTGCGGAACCAATTGAAAGGGGTAAAGCTTCAGAATGGAGAAACCATTCAATCCTATTTCTCTAAGGTATCTTAGATTAAGAAACAACTTGAAGTTGTGGATGAAGTAGTGGACAATGGTGAAGTTGTTATGACCACATTGAATCGCCTACCTAGGTCATGGGATTCCTTTATCCAAGGAATCTGTGCAAGAAAGAAACTGGTCTCCTTTAGTAGATTGTGGGAGGAATGTTCACAAGAAGAGGTTAGGCTTGTAGCCTCGGAAGAGAAGATGAGAAATGAAGATCAAGCCCTCACAGCACACACCAAGAAAGGAAAGTCCAAGAGGGAGCATTCTCATGCCAAGAAATATTCACACTACCATCAACATATAGATAAGAAAGATCTCAGATGCTTCACATGCAATGAGAAGGGACACTTTGCTGCAGATTGTCCCAAGAAGAGGAAAGACAACGACAACAATTTCAACAAGAAGAAAAAGAACAACGAAAGAAGATATCATGCTCATGCTGCCGAGGATCATGAACCTCCCAAGAAGAAGGCTAGAGCAGAAAGTGATGATTCATCAAGTGAAGATGAATATGTTCTAATATCCACCCTCACAGGTACTATCTCTCATGGATGTAATGATTAGATTATCGACAGTGGGGCTTCCAAACACATGACTACGTTTAAAGAATCTTTTGTAAATCTATCTGAACATGAATCAACCCATAAGGTGAAACTTGGGGATGATTATCAATATCCTATCAAAGGAAGTGGTGAAGCCTCCTACAACCTAGACTCTGGAAAATCCTTGAAGACGAAAGATGTGCTATTTGTACCTGGGCTCAAGAAGAACCTACTCTCCATCTCTGCATTAGATGCAAAAGGCATGAGAGTTGCATTTGTAGATAGCCAAGTCCTAATGTGGCCAAAGGGTAAAACTATTGATGATGCAGTGGTGATTGGAGAGCAAGAGGGAGGATTGTACAAATTTAAGGGACAACCTGAACATGTTGATGTATATGTAATTTCAGAATGTATTTCATCTGTGTATTTTATATATATTTATTGTACCCTTATAAGAGATGTGTTATTCCTCTATAAGGAAGTGTCACAAGTGTGTGTACTTGCCGACGGGTTATTAGACCACCATATGTGGGGTCGGCCCTAAAATATATATTATATTGTGGATGTATCTAGATAGACAAGTCGGCCCCATAGTGTAACTGGGAAATAGGTTAAGTATAAATAGAGATCAGGAGATCTCTATTTGTATCATTCGGAAAGTCATATCTCTCTCTCTTAGAAAGTGGTGCACTAGTGAGGAGGAGGATCATCTGCTACTAGGAGACTATCTCAAGTGTATTTTGGTTGTACTTTCGTTGAGCCATTGCTGTCTCTATCTCTGAGGAAGTTGTGGGGTTTTTCACCTTAGGGTTTTCCCCACGGAAAGTCTGTGTGTCTTGTCTCTCATGCTTTTGATTCTTGTGATGCTTGTCATACTTATTGTGATTGTTATGCATTGATATACTATATATGTTATTCTATCAGTAAAGATCCAAGAGTATTGTGAATTAATGCTCAAAATTTAACATGGTATCAGAGCTAACCTGAGAAGAAGACATTTCGCAGTGATGGAAACTTGAGTTTCTTGTTTATTGGGTTTCTCTCCACAGTTTTTGGAAAAGCAGTATAGTAGATTGACTCTACTGATCAAGTAGAATCTATCTGTCCAATCAGAATTCAATTCTGAGCATTTTCAGATTTGGCCCTAAACATTAGGGTTTCCATAAAAATAGGAATTTTTGAAATCTGAAGACATAGCTGGAAGCTCCTTGCAAAAATCAAAGTGTAGAGATTTGGATCGAGATTTTTGGCTGGGTAGATCTCCGGGAAACTCAAACCCTAATTCAGGGCTCTCCCCAGTGAACCCGGAAGGACAAAAAGGAAAATCTGAAGGGTAAAGCTTTGCTGATCTCAAATTCTGAATACACCAGGCCGATCAGCTCATCAAGGCGCATCTTTCTATCCTTTCATAAATTTGAAATGCACATTTTGAATTTTTAGGGTTTTTTCGACAAACCCTAATCCGGGACCAGATCCAGTTTTTAGCATTTCATGTGGTAAGACCTAAATATTTTCTATTTCCATTTGAAGTCCTCTTTAAGTTGTCTCACCACACCAAGCTTGAGGATAAGATTGAAGGGGCTGATAACTTCTGAGCTTGGAAGTATAGGATTGGGTTAATTTTGGAAGAGAATGAGTTGGACTCATATATAAAAGAAGACATCCCTATCCCAGAGGATGAAGAGGCTAAGGTATTGCATAAGAAGAACTTGGTCAAGGCAAAGAGAATCATTGTTGATTCTATCAAAGACCATCTCATACCCCATGTGTCTTCTCTAAAGACACCCAAGGCTATGTTTGACTCTTTGACCAAGCTATTTGAAGGAAAGAACATAAATCGGAAGATGACCCTGCGGAATCAATTGAAAGGGGTCAAGATGTCAAATGGAGAAACCATTCAATCCTATTTCTCCAAGGTCTCTCAGATCAAGGAACAACTTGAAGCTATAGATGAAATGGTGGAGAATGGTGAAATTGTTATGACTAGTTTGAATGGCCTACCTAGGTCATGGGACTCTTTTTTCTAGGGGATCTGTGCCAGAAAGAAGTTAATCTCCTTCAGCAGATTATGGGAGGAATGTTCTCAAGAAGAAGCAAGGCTTGTGGCAAGAGAAGAGAAGATGGGAAATGAAGATCAAGCTCTCACAGCTCACATTAAGAAGGTCAAGTTCAAGAGGGAGCCATCCCATCACAAGAAGAAATCTTCTCATCATTTTCACAAAGACAAGAAAGATCTAAGGTGTTTCACTTGTAATGAGAAGGGTCACTTTGCTTCAGAATGTCCCAAGAACAAAAGGGACAACCACAACAAAAACAAATCCAGCAAGAAGAAGAAGGGTAACAAAAGAAGGTACCATGCTCATGCTGCCGAAGATAATGAACCTCCAAAGAAGAAGGCTAGGGTAGAAAGTGATGATAGTAGTGATGACTCATCAAGTGAAGAAGAGTATGTTCTAATCTCTGCTCTCACATGTACTATCTCCCATGGTTGTAATGATTGGTTGATTGATAGTGGGGCTTCCAAACACATGACTGGGTTTAAGGAATCTTTTGTGAATCTATCTGAACATGAATCACCCCATAAGGTGAAACTTGGGGATGATTATCAATACCCAATCAAAGGAAGTGGTGAAGCCTCCTACAACCTAGATTCTGGAAAATATTTGAAGATGAAAGAAGTCCTTTATGTACATGGGCTCAAGAAGAACTTACTCTCCATCTCTGCATTGGATGCAAAAGGTATGAGGGTTGCATTTGTGGATGGCCAAGTCCTAATGTGGCCAAAGGGAAAGACCATAGATGATGTAGTAGTGATTGGAGAGAAAGAGGGAGGTTTGTATAAATTAAAAGGACAACTTGAACATGCCATGGTGCATGAATCCATGGAGCCAAGTGAACTTTGGCATAGAAGATTTGCTCATATGCACTATAGGGCACTTCCAATTGCAAGCAAGGCTGTAGAGGGTCTTCCTGAAATCAAGACCAAACATGAAGGTGTTTGCAAAGGATGTGCAAAAGGTAAGAATATTAAGAAGGCTTTCCCAAGCAGTGAAAGCAAGGCAAAAGATATCCTGGAAATCATCCACTCAGATGTATGTGGTCCTATGTCATCCAATTCTCTAAGTAGGTATGTTTACTATGTCTCATTTATTGATGAATTCTCCAAGAAGACTTGGGTATACTTCTTGAAGAACAAAGATGAGGTGTTTGATAAGTTCAAGGAATTCAAAACCTTGATGGAGAATCAAACTGACAAGAAGATCAAAACATTCAGATCCGACAATGGTGGAGAATTCACCTCAGGAGACTTCAAGAAGATTTGTAGTGATTTAGGGATTAAGAGGGAGTTGACTGCTCCTTATAATCCTCAACAAAATGGAGTTGCAGAAAGGAAGAACAAAACAATCATGGAAGTAGCAAGGGCAATGCTGCATGACCAGGATCTACCTATGCATCTATGGGCAGAAGCAGCTAGAACAACTGTATATGTGCAGAATAGAACACCCCACAAGATATTGGACAACAAGACACCTGAAGAGGTATTTTCTTGTAAGAAACCTAAAGTCAGCCATCTCATAATATTTGGTTGTCCAATATACACTCATGTCCCAAAGGAAAAGAGGACCAAACTAGATACTTCAGGAAAGAAGGGTATCTTTGTGGGTTACAATGAAAGCTCGAAGGCTTACAGAATATACTTTCCAGGGTTCAAGAAGATTGATGTTAGCAAGGATGAATATAAGTTCAAGGACAGGTAATCCAGGAAGCAAAGATCAAGAAGGAGCACACTCCAGCAACTCCTGAAAGGATGTAGATTTTCAGAGGGAGTTGACCATCTTCCTACATTCCACAACAGAAAGGTATAGAAGAAACTACTTCAACAGCTCTTGCCAAGAAGCAAAGACTCAGAGGGAGTCCACCCAACAAACAAACAAAGATAAGTATTTCAATTATCATTTCTTGCCTATTTTGTTTGTTTAAATAATATTATGCTTAGGAGATGTAGTGTGCATATTAGAATGATTGCATTATACTACTAATATGCATGTGATGGGTAAGTGGCCTATGGCACTATACAACATTCCAATGCTACTTATCTAGAATGAAACCTCTTTGCTGACATGTTGGGAGTTGTGCAAACTCTTAACAATGTTCTGGTAGAGACTGGAAGGCATCTAGAAAGTTGTGGAACATGGATAAATGTTGTATTGAAGCATTGGCTAAGATAACTGCATGACTGCATGACATATTTCTTTATGTGTAAAGAATTTGTTTTGAAAATTATGAGATGTTTCTAATCATGAAATTTAACTTGTTTTGTAGGAAAGATCGTATATCTTCACCTAAAAAAGGACTACAACATTTGTTCCAGCAACAAAGATATCTATTGAAGATACTGAAGTTCCCAGGATCTAGGATGAATAAATGGAATGCTGTGATCCATCGATCATGAAGAAGATGTTTGGGATGCAGTCCCAAGACCTGACAAGGAGTCACATGTGTGCATATTGAAGAAAGCCTTGTATGGCTTGTAGCAAGCTCCCAGAACTTGGTGTGATACAAAGAGGAAGCTTGCTGCCGAATTCGATATGAAGAACTTTGGGAATGATGCATTATCTCCTAGGTATGGAGGTGTGGCAGAATTCAGGTGGGACTTTCCTTGGTCAAGGGAAGTACACAGTAGATATCCTGAAGAGATTCGGGATGATGGATTGCAAGGCCATGGCCACACCCATGGCATCGAATCTAAAGCTTCTATGTGATGCTTCATCTGAGCCGGTTGATGTCTCTATGTATCGTCAGATGATTGGGTCCTTAATGTACCTGACAAACACGAGACCAGATATTTGCTTTGTAGTGAACACATTGAGCTAGTTCCTGACGGATCCGAGGAGTGTTCACCTGGTTGCTGTAAAGCATGTCCTGAGGTACCTGAAGGGTACAGTGGATTATTGGCTCAAGTATGAAGCAAATCAAAAGTTTAACCTGTAGGGTTATGTTGATTCAGATTGGGCTGGCAGTGCTGCAGATAGGAAGAGCACATCTGGGTGCTGCTTCAGTATGGGATCAGGTGTGATCTCTTGGTTTAGCAGGAAGCAGTCCTACGTAGCACTGAGTACAACTAAGGTAGAGTATGTTGTAGCCTGCTCAGCTAGTTGTGAGGCAGTATCGCTACGGAAGCTACTGTCTGAGTTATTTGATATCCCGTTGGATGCTACTGGTATCTTTTGTGATAACTAGAGTTATGTAAAGCTGTCCGAGAATCCAGTGTTTCATGACAAGTCGAAACACATAGAGATCAAATATCACTATATTAGGGATATGGTGCAGAGAGGATCCGTGAAGCTCCTGTATGTTGCGACGGACGAGCAGATTGCAGATGTGTTGACGAAGCCATTAGCCAGGGTAAAGTTCGAGTACTTCAGGGAGAGGCTTGGTGTTCTTCAGATCGACGACACTTCGAGGAAGAAGTGATGGAAACATTTGCTGAAGCCATTTCAAGCATGTTGGAAGGAGGATCCTTCACATGGCTGTGGATGTAAGCGTTGAGTGATGAGCATCAGGACGATGCTCCAGTTACTGCTCTATATATGCATCATGTTGGATGCTGGATATGATCAATTGGATCATTTATATTTGTATGTATGTACGCATCGTGTTGATGGTGGATATGATCAGTTGGATCATTTATGTATGTATGCATCATGTTGGATGCTTGGACCATGTATCTGTATATGTATCAGGTGGATATGTTGTATGATCAGGTAGATCATGTATGTTGATATGTATCAGGTATGATCAGGTGGATCATGTATTTGTATTTGTATCAGGTGGATACATTGTATGATCAGGTAGATCATGTATGATGATATGTATCAGGTAGATACTTGGTATGCATCAGGTGGATGCATTGTATGATCAGGATGATCATGATGATAAGCTTCAGGATGTTGCTCCAAATGATATGTACCAGGATGGTATAGTGATGATGATCAATATGATCATGGGCATCAGGATGATGCCTCTTGTGATGATGATCCGTTGGATCATAAGTATCAGGTTGATACTTGGAGGTCAGAGATGATATGTGGCAGGTTATGCAAATAGCATGTAATCAGTCCTAGGAGATCTTGCCGGTCGTGCTGCGGCACATAAATGTTGCTGGGGTACTATTTCCGGTATTGCTATGTAGTATGTAATTAGTCCTCAGATATCCGACAGGTTGAGCTATGTGCTCGTAATCAGTCCTGGGATGAGGTATTACTACGGAGACATGTAATCAGTCCTGGAGATCCGAGAGGTTGAGATGTGTGCTCGTAATTAGTCCTGGGATGCTCTTTAGAGATCTCGCCGATCGTGCTGCGGCACATAAATGTTCCTGAGATACTCTTTAAAGGTTTTGTCTATCCACATGTAATCAGTCCTGGAGATCCGAGAGGTTGAGCTATGTGCTCGTAATAAGTCCTGGGATGCTCTTTAGAGATCTTGCCGATCGTGCTGTGGCACATAAATGTTCCTAGGATGCTCTTTAAAGGTATTGTGGAGGAGATGCATGTAATCAGTCCTGGGAGATCTTGCCGGTCGTGCTTAGAAACATAAATGTTCCTGGGATACTCTTTCTGGTATTGCATCCGCACATAAAATTAGTCCTGAGAGGCCGCTTCTATCAGACCATTCGAACAGATGATGAAGACCTGCAGGTGGTGGGCCTACATCCAGTATGAAAAAGGATTGGCTCTATAGAACTTCCTATGATGAGTAAAGTCAGAGATTGGTTGAGATAGTAGCAGCAGTGACGATGATGATGATGATGCATCGATGATGATGATCCCGAGAAGAAGACTTGTCTAGTAGAACTGTGTCGAGAAATACCTTCCTAGTTAAGAGGGAGTGTTGATGTATATGTAACTTCGGAATGTATTTCATCTGTGTATTTGTATTTTATATATATTTATTGTACCCTTTTAAGAGATGTGTTATTCCTCTATAAGGAAGTGTCGTCATGTGGATTGACAAGTGTCGCAAGTGTGTGTACTTGCCGATGGGTTATTAGACCACCATGTGTGGGGTCGGCCCTGAAATATATATTATATTGTGGATGTATCTAGATAGACAAGTCGGCCCCATAGTGTAAGTGGGAAAACAGGTTAAGTATAAATAGAAATAAGGAGATCTCTATTTGTATCATTCGGAAAGTCATATCTCTCTCTCTCAGAAAGTGGCACAATAGTGAGGAGGAGGATCATTTGCTACTAGGAGACTATCTCAAGTATATTTTGGTTGTACTTTGGTTGAGCCATTGCTCTCTCTATCTCTGAGGAAGTTGTGGGGTTTTTCACCTTAGGGTTTTCCCCATGGAAACTCTATGTCTCTTGTCTCTCATGCTTTTGATTCTTGTGATGCTTGTGATTGTTATGCATTGATATACTGTATATGTTATTCTCTCAATAAAGATCCAAGAGTATTGTGAATTAATGCTCAAAATTTAACAGAACATGCCATGGTACATGAATCCATGGAGCCAAGTGAACTTTGGCATAGAAGGCTTGGACATGTGCACTACAGAGCACTACCAATTGCAAGTAAAGCTGTAGAAGGTCTTCCTAAAATCAAGTCAAAGCATGAAGGTGTTTGCAAAGGATGTGCAAAAGGAAAGAACATTAAGAAGGGATTTCCAAGCTGTGAAAGCAAAGCAAAAGGGATCTTGGAAATTATCCACTCCGATGTATGCGATACAATGTCATCCAGTTCTCTGAGTGGGTACAACCGAAGCAAAGTATGTTGCAGCTTGTTCAGCTAGTTGTGAGGCAGTATGGCTCTGGAAGCTACTATTTGAGTTATTTGATCTCCCATTGGAGGCTACTGGTATCTTTTGTTACAACCAGAGTTGTGTGAAGCTATCTGAGAACACGGTGTTCCACGACAGGTCAAAGCACATTGAGATCAAATATCACTATATTAGGGATATGGTGCAGAGAGGAGCAGTGAAGCTCCTGTATGTTGCGACAGATGAGCAGATTGCAGATGTGCTAATGAAACCACTAGCTAGAGTGAAGTTTGAGTACTTCAGAGAGAGGCTTGGTGTTCTTCAGATTGACGACACTTCGAGGAAGAAGTGATGGACACACTTGCTGGAGCCATTCCAAGCATGGTAAGAGGAGGATCCTTCACATGGCTGTGGATGTAAGTGCTGGATGATGAGCATCAGGACGATGCTCCAGTTACTGCTCTGTATATGCATAATGTTGGATGCTTGTTATGATCAGTTGGATCATGTATACGTATATGCATCATGTTGGATGCTTGTTATGATTAGTTGGATCATGTATATGTATATGCATCAAGTTGTATGCTTGTTATGATCAGTTGGATCATGTATTTGTGTATGTATCAGGTGGATACATTGTATGATCAGATGGATCATTTATTTGTGTATGTATCAGTTGTATACATTGTTATGATCAGGTGGATCATGTATGATGATATGTATCAGGTAGATAAATGATATGCATCAGGTGAATGCATTGAAGATCAGGAGGATCACACTATGATGACATGCATCAGGAGGATGCCTTGACATGATCAGGTGGATTATGAATGATGAGTCCAAAGACACAAATGCACAGAGCCTTTCCACCATGGTGGTAGATGTGTTATCCCATGTGCATTGATGTAAGTGCAGAGCCTTCCCGACATGGTGGTAGATGTGTTCTCCCATGTGCGTTGATGTAAGTGCAGAGCCTTTCCGACATGGTGGAATATGTGTTCTCCAATGTGCGTTGATGTGAGTGCTGAGCCTTTCCCGGATGGTCAGAGGAAAGTCCTTCCATGCCGGTGAGTGTAAGTGTTGTGTTGTGTGCATCTAGACTGTGCTTCATGGACGATGATCAATATGATTATGAGTATCAGGATGATACTCCATGGTCATGGACAGGTTGTGCAGTTACATGTAAAAGATCCTTGGAGATCCGATAGGTTGAGTAGTATGCTCGTAATCAGTCCTGCGATGCTCTTTTGAGGTTTTGTTGATGCACGTAATCAGTCCTGAGGATTCCACAGTATGGCCAGTGATGATGAAGACCTGCAGGTGGTGGGCCTACATCCAGTATGAAAAAGGACTGTCTCTGTAGAACTTCTTATGATGAGAAGATCGATGATTGATTGAGATAACAACAATAGTGACGATGACGATGATTTGCTGACGATGATCCAGAGAAGAAGACTTGTGCTAGCAGATCTGTGTCGAGAAATACCTTCCTAGTTAAGAGGGAGTGTTGATGTATATGTAGCTTCGAAATGTATTTCATCTATGTATATTGTACTCCTATAGAGATGTATCATTCCTCTATACGAAAGTGTCATCATTTGTATTGAAAAGTGTCGCAAGTGTTGTAACTTGCTGATGGGTTATTAGACAACCTAGTAAGGGGTTGGCCCGGATCAATGTAACCATGGGTTATTAGACTGAGTTAGACAAGTCGGCCTTGCTAGTGAATTAGGCAAGTTGGAACAAGTATAAATAGAGAGCAGAAGATCTCTATTTGTTCATCTCATTATTCACTCCTACATCACTCGAAAAGTTGCGCACTAGTTGAGGAGGAGGAGGAGCTGCTAGTAGAAGACTATCTCTTGTACTTTGGTTGCATCATTTCTCTTTCTATCTCTGAGGAAGTTGTGGGGTTTTTCACCTTTATGGTTTTCCCTGCTAAAACTCTGTGTGTCTATTGTCTCATGTGATTGATATGCATTATTATACTTGATATGTTGTACATGTTATTCTCTCAGTAAAGATCCTAGAGTATATTGAATTAATGCTAAAAAATTAACATGAGGGAAAGAGAAGATGGGCCTATTCGGAGAACTTATCAAATTCACACTGAAATGATTCGGCGTAAAATGGAAAAGACGTTGAAACGTGAAATATAAAGTTTCGTCATTGTTTGAAAAAGGGCTCGACGCAACACAAAATAATTGGGCCAAAATAGAATCGACGTAAAGGATTTTTCGTTGACAAATGTTGAATTGCTCCTAAACACGTCCCAATGCCTTTCGACGTAAATTTAAAACATAGCCCGAAACGTGATCAACGTAGTTTGAGAAGTAACCCAAAAAGGGCATAATTTGACCCCATTGACACATTTAATGTTAGGGTTATGTTGATGCCTCGAAAATCGTAGTACCAATCAACAAGGGACTCTCCTCGATAAGCAAGCCCAATTAGATTGCTCACTGTTTGGGGTGGGGAATCCGTCTGGTTAACGGACCTGCTACAGTATGAGGTTTAAAGATTTATTTTATTTCACCGGTTATAACCCGATCCACCGTTCATGTACTTTATATTAAAGATTATATGCAAGTGATCTAACTAAATGCATGCAATTAAAGCAAATCTGATCTAAACCTATCTAAGCTAATTAATCAATCCCTGTAGGGAGCCAACTGAAAATATGAGTAACATGATGGAATTACACCCAAGAATCTCACAAGTAGATGTTCAATAACATAGATGCATTTTAAACATAAGGTAAAATATATCAAAGATATCTTTGACAGAATTAAAACATTCCATTACTCATTTAACACAGAATATTTGCACAGGAAATGAAAGCATTCATAACACAGAATTAATTCAGAATAGTTAAGAACGCTCTCATAGTATATGCATGAAAGATGCAGAAATAATTCAACAAACATTCGACACATTCCCAAGCAAAACACAGTGCTAGCTTTTCCCAGGGAAAATGGAGCTTTCTTTATATGTGCAACAACATAGTTCATGCACAAGACAAATCAGTCCTTTCACCTGCCAAAAAGTCCTTTCATTCTCCTCTATTCATCTATTTATAACCTTATAAAAATGCTTCTAGGAGCCTCTACGTATACCCTAAACCTAGGGAATCTCCTGATTTTTTCTTTTAGTGCCTTTTACAAAAAGAATATTTCCCAGCTTCTTTTAATATTTATTTTACAAAAAAGAAACAGAAAGTCTTCAGCTATAAAAAATAGAGGGGCAAAATTAGTTTCCAACTGTCTTTAATATTTAGATATTCATGCAGTGCCAAAGTTAGCTTTCAGCTGGAATTTATGTTTCAGTTGGTTTGTCCATCTCAGCTGGTTTGTCCACTTCAGCTATGTAGTTGACCCACATGCCCGTTTCTCTTACAATGGTGTTGCCAGGAGGAGGGAGCATCATTTTCATAAAAATCTCATGCTTGCCCAATTTTGCTGCAATACTTTTCACACATGCTGTCGTTGCTTGGAATATGTCTTCGAGAAGGTGAGTGTGGATGGAGGCTTGTACGACGAAGCGATGGATATCTTCAGCTGTCAGGACATCTATCTTCCTCACATATTCTATGTCTGTGTTCAGCTTGTTCGATAACTCAGACAAGCGCTGGATTTTTTTAGGAAAGTCTTCCAAGGTTGGAGGTATGATTATTATACATCTCTCATAAGTTTCCTGGATTTTACTATAGATGCTGGTACATTTCCCAATAGTCTTTTGGATTCCAGTGTTTATCCTTATACCACAACTTTTACAGAACTTTAGAAGTCCTGAATCTTCCTGAAAATCTGCTAAAGATTTGAGAGGCAATCTTGTAGGGAAGCATGGCTTCCCTTCTCTCCATTCAATATGCTTCGTGATGTCCTCCATTATGCATGCATATTTCTTCCTGAGCCTATGGGCTTCGGAGTTTATTTCCTTCATCCTGGTAATCATTGCTTTCATTTTACATACTTCTTCCGTAATAAGCTCTTGTGACTTATGGATCTTCTTTAGTATATCACAAGACTGCTCATGGAAGGGGCTTAAGTCATTTTTCCTGCTGCTTGCTAGCTCTAGCTGCTTTGTCATCAGCTCTTTTCTCTTTTCCAATTCCTCAACATTGGCTCTTATTTCCTCTATCTGTTGATTGGCGACTGATTGCCTTGATTCCAATTGAGTGGGTTTGGTTTCGAGATCAATTTTCTCACCTTCTAGTATCATCATCTGCACTACTAAGGCTTCCTTTTATGTATCTAGATTCTGGTAATCACTTGTTAATTTTCTTTGCTCTGATAAGAGGTCTTTATATTTCTTCATTTGTTTTTCTCCATCTGCACGCCCTTTATCAGATTGTGCTTTAACTTGCGTACCTTTTGTTTTCCCGCCTCAACATCATCCTTTAGTTTGTTGATATTGTCCTCATTTGCTTAGGCAGTATCTACGTTGATGGATGCTATGAATGAAGGTTTGTTTTGCATTCCTTTTATGACGATAGTCTCCTGCATAATGATGACGTCTAGTTGGGAGTCCACTTTCATCCTCTTCTCCGTACTTCTCAAAATAGCTTTCCTTTTTCTGTCGAAAACAATTTTGTGCAAATGAGCCATGCCATGGTCCTTTGATGGAGTAAAAGGTATGAGTGGGAGCTCTCCCATGGGGACGTGGCTTCCTACGATTATTTCTTGAGATGCTTGGGATGAACCTATGTCCATGGCTTGTAGGCTTGGACTCCTTGCCTCCACAGCCTTCTTCAAACTCTATGCTTCTTCTTCTTTTCTTTGTTGCTCATATGCTTCAGCTTTGTTTTGTTGTTCCTCTACTTACCTTTCTTGTCTAAATATTTCAGCTTCTTCCTAGCGGATCCTTTCAGCTTCTTATTCTTGGAGCTTGTCGGCCTGCTCTTTCTGTTTTCTCTCCACTGCTATCTTCTGGAACAACTCCGCCTCTTCTCTTAGCCTCTATTCTTTCGCCTGTTTGGCATCCTGGGAAACACTAGAGCTAGGGCCGGCTCCACTCTTGGGGCGAAAACACTTACTGAGTTCAATCATATTACAAACTCTCCTGAAAATTTCTTCGCCTTCATCGAAATCGCTTGCATATTCAAAATGTGCCTTGAATTATGAATAATGGTCTGCAACTTTGTTGAGACTATCATTCTTTCTGAAAATATTTTCACCAAAGTGAAAATATCCCAACTCTTGAATAAAAGCCTCGGCTGTTATAACTTTAGAGAACTTATATGCACTGATGTAGAAGGGCAATGGTGGGAAAGAGGCCTTTTTCAGTCTATTCAGGATGCCACCAATCCCATCTATAAAAACTTGTCTCATTACTTCCTTGAGGACCACATAGTCAGTTTCATACCTAGGCAAGAGAGATGGCGGTTTGGAGCCCCCAAACATTTTGAGGTAGGTGCCCTCATGCAAGAAATAATAATCGCCATATTCCTCTATGATTTCCATAGCATTCTCAGAGAAGTAGTTTGGCTCTCTATTGAAAATCAGCTAGTACAGAGGCATGATAAATGCTTCACATATGGTCTTATAATAACTCTTGTATCTCTGAGCCCACAGGATCTTATAAGCAGTATAAATTGGATAATCGACCTTGTTCCAGATGCAACCTAAATTTGGGAAAGGATGCCTTGACAAAATGCAATCTACAAGGTATGATGACATGTAGAATTCTGCTTTTTTCTAAGTCAGTCCTGCTTTGGCATTAGCTATTTCCAAGGACAGAGTATTTGATAGGATGTCTGCCCAATTGACAATTGTACCACTGAAAGCCACATGGTAGATTAAAGATATCCAACTCAATTTATAGATAGTTCCATCCGCTCTGCCAAAAATTCTGCTCATCATCAGGGTTATAATTCTGAAAGGAGGTCTTAGTTCCTGCGTTTTGTACTCTCTGCTTTCCTATTATCAGTAACTTTTTGGAAAAATCAAGGGTATCTATGTTGAGGCTTTTGAGCCAGGCATCGTTCATTAGGACTTGAGCGCGTGGTAACTTGTAGGCTGCTTCTATATGGGCCAGGTGAAACAAGGCAAATGCTTCTCCCATGCTATCAAATATGATCCTTGACGTGGAGTTAACCTGGGACAAAATCCACCTGATGACTTCTGAACAAGGGAAGAGTTTCGGGCGCGTGGCTGCTTTTGCTATGCCAGATTTCCTAATGTTTTGGTATAAGAATCCTTCCTCTAGGAATACGCCAGGAACATCTTGGTCGCTTATCATCTGATATAGTTCCCCCCACTTGAATTCAGGGGAAATGGCCATGATTGGCTTGGTATCTTCATACAAGGTTTCCACCCTTGTTTCCATACTGACTTCAGCCCCTGACTCAGGTTCAGATACCTTAGACCTTTTCTTGGCTCCTTTCGGCATAGTATCTAGACCTAGTAGAACAAGTCCATTCATAAGTAGAAAAATATATTAAAAAAAAGAAAACTTATCAAGAGGTATGCAAAACAACATTGTTAAAATTGCTTGAAATTCATGATGTGCTCAACCAACATTCCAAACAACAGTAGAAGGTGCATATGATAATCAAAAACATCATTTTTCTACCCAAAATAACAGTGATAAACTAGCTTCTCTCAAGAAAGCTTGAGAGAACAAAACCAGGATGGTACAGATTGTAGTGTTTATTCAAAAGCACACGCTAAACGTAATCATCCTGCAAGTAAACAAAAAGAAACCGGGTGACTATGACCAGAGCGTGGCCGATTTCGCCGGTTTGGCTCATCTCACTTTACACTATACAACTCTTTAACGCAATAGGTTAGTTTTCTAAGGACAGGGAAAAGGACCTGAGTGGGGCTACTGGGGTCTTTTGCTCAGAGTTCAGCTCAACAGAGCAAAACTTTCAACGGGGGAAAAATCGGTGCAAAAATTAGTTCCGCCAGGGGCTCAAAGGTGGCCGCGATGACGACGTCATTTGTCAAGAAGGTTCTAAGGATACATATCAAGGTTAAGCAGCAAAGCGTAGGATAACAACATGATAAAAACAACAAAGAGGGGCAAAAAACACCTACCTGTCAACCGACGATTGGCTATGCTTCCTGGACGATGCTGTGCACCTGGCTATCCTGTGAGTGATGGGCGTGAGCAGACTTAATGGCTTTTGGACAATTGAAACAAAAAGAAACACCACAAACCCCAAAATCTATATATAAAACCATCTGTGCGTTCGGGACATTAAGGTGACTAGACCAGTTGGGTGAGGCATTAAAACATCATTAAGGCAGGGGGGTCCATCATCTTTTCCATGCCGTTCAAAATTAACTTCTCGCCATCACTTTCAGAACCACTCAGTGAGTTTGAAATATTAGTGTCGGTAGAACTGAATGAGAGCTCGCGCCAAGCCGTAAGGACCAAGCCATAAATGTTGAAATTCCGTATGCTTTCCCCTCTCACCATGGGGGTGATCCCACTTCAGAACTAAGTCACCTATTTCAAAACTTCTCTTGCTAGATTTCCACTTATCAAACCACCTCTTGACAATGTCCTGGTGTTGGTTGAATCGGTCCTTGGTTTTCTGTCGTGACTCTTCAAGCTTCAGCAGAGCATCAATTCTTGATTGTAGGACTTGACTGTTGAACCTCGAGAGGCTTGGGATAATTGTAAGTATGGGAGTAATATATTTAGAGGGAGTATGGCTTCCTTACCATAGACTAGGGTGTACGGGAAAAATCCTAAGGCATTCTTCGGAGTGACTCTGTCTTCCCATAAACCTTTAGGAGGGCTGTATGCCAACTTTTCTCATTCTCAATAACGACTTTCTTAAGAATTCGGATGAGGTTCTTGTTTGTGGACTCAGCTAATCCATTTCCTTGGGGATAGTAATTGGATGAATAATGCAATTTAATTCCTTTTTCATAAACAAATTCATTTATTTTTATAGATGAAAAATAAGTTGCATTATCAAAGACTAGGGAAATTGGAACCCCAAACCTGGTTATGATGTTTTCTTCCAGTAACTTGATAACTGCATATGCATTTACTTTGTCCAGCGGAGAGAATTCTGTCCATCTGGTAAAGTAATCCATAGCCATCAGAATATACCAATGTTGCAGCAAAGAACTCAGATTTATCTCACCAATAACATCAATGCCCCATTACTCGAAAGGTTCAGAGATGATAACTGGTTGTAGAGGTCCTGCTACTTTCGGTAATACCCCAACACTTATTTGGCATATATCTCAATTCCTGGCATAGGCATGAGCATATTTGAATAAGGTGGGCCAATAATGTCCGGCTCTGAGTATTTTATGAGTTGTGGTATCTCTAGAATAGTGTCCCCCAGCAAGGCCATCATGTAATTCCTTAACCACTTTATCAGCATCCTCCTTTTCAGAACATCTGAGAAATATCCCATCATAGTTCTTTCTAAAAAGGACTCCATCAATTATTTGATAGGCAGTTGATTTCAGGCGGAGTGTCCTTCTTTGCTTAGAATTCCAGTGCTCCGGCTAATATCCTTACTGCAAATAATGCATTAGGTCCGTATACCAAGATTCAGGAGCGGTGAAAATGGGACATGCCTCAATCATATTTAGTTCAGCTTCATTCTCCTAGTCCAGTTCTTCATCAACTGGATTTTCAATGAGTAATTTGCATAACCCTTGACCTTTTATAATGGTAGCTAGTTTGAATTCCAAATCATACTCCTGAAGAGTAGTGACCTAGTTTCCTCTCCTTTCTCCCAATTATTTCTGTACAAAAAGAGATCTAACAGTGGGGTGAGGTACTATGACTTCAGTTCTATTCTTTAGAATATATGGTCTAAACTGCTTCACTGCTTTAAATAATACATATTCTTGCTTGTCTACAGTGGGGTAGTTTAGTTCAGTGCCTTGCAAATCGGTGCTCATAAAGGAAATTGGATATTCATCTCTCGACTCTCCCTTTTGAGTGAGCACAGCTGCGAGAGAGTTATCAGAAGCAAAAGTGTACATAATAAAATCCTTTTCAAAATATGGACTTCTTAAAGAGGGTGCATTAGCTATGGCGGTTTTGATGTCTTTAAATGCTAACTTCTCTATGTCAGTCCATTTAAACTATACAGTCTGCTTTACCATTTGCTGCAAAGGTTTGATAGTTTGAGTGAAATCTGGCACAAACCTGTGAACAAAGTTTATTGTGCCCATAAAAGATTGCATAGATTTTTTGTTATGGGGCATGGGAATCTTGCTGATGGCTTGCACTCTCTCTTGGTCTATCGAGATTCCCTTCTTTGAAATTATGTGACCTAGAAGTTTACCTTCAAGAATAATGAAAATACTCTTCTTAGGGTTTATATAAATACCATATTTTTTGTAACGATCGAAGATCTGCTTTAAGTGGAAAACATGGTCTTCTCTTTTCTTTGAGAAAACTGTCACATCATCTAGATAAACTACTACACAATGACCGCCCAAACCTCAAAAATAAATGTCCATGGCTCGTTGAAAAGTAGCTCCTGCGTTTATCAAGCCGAAAGGCATTCTGCAATATGCAAAGGTTCCCCACTTTGTACGAAAAGTGGTTTTGAGTCGGTCTTCTTCTGCTAGCAGTACTTGATTATATCCCGTGAAATCATCTAGTAGGGAGAAAAGTTCTGATCTTGAAACCATCTGTAATATTTTTTCCATTGGAGGCACTAGGTAGTTGTCTTTATCGGAAGCTCTGTTCAAGTTCCGAAAGTCCACAGACAATCTTATCTCTCCCGACTTTTTCCGTACGGGGACTAAATTTGCGACCCATTCAGAATGTCGGACTTTAAAAATGATCTTTGCATCCAACAAGTTCTTCAACTCTTTCTGTATTAATGGTTCAAGTGTTTGATGCATTCTCCTTAATTGCTGTTGGAATGGCTTAACACCCGTCTTCATTGGGATTATATGATGTATAATGCGAGTATCATATGTTTTCATATCTTCATAATTCCATGCAAAACCATATTTATACTGCTAAAATAGTTTGATGAACTTATCTCTCTCGCCTGGCGAGTAACATTTACCAAGGTTGACAAATTTGGGCACAGCTTCTGTTCCCAGGTTTACCAATTCATGCTGCATGGAGGAGCTGTTGGTTTTGACATTCGTTGGCCTTCTGAACTTGTTCTGCAAATCGAACAATCCTTCAAGAGTTCTCACTCCCTTGGGCATGAAATTTCCTTTAACCACTTGTTTGTTTTGCAGATCCATATCATGCTTCTCTTCATCAATTATGGCTTCTTGGAAGGCATCTTCATTTGTTAAGAAGTTGATAATCTGATCATCATCATCAAATACTCTAAAATTTGTAATGTTGTCAGGTACAGATGGCCTGAAAATCAATTCAATAGAGCATTTGTTATTGCTAGGAACTAATCTGGAAGTGGAAGTGGCTAACAAATCAGCAGCAACATTGTGTAATCTAGGAATGGAATTTATATTGAAAGCCTCAGAATATGAAATCAAATTCCAAACCTCAGATTGATAACCCTTTAAACGTGGAGAAAGACAATGAATTGTATCCCTTGCTTGACAACTATCTCCGAGTCACCGAAGACTTTTAAGTATCTGACATTTAAACTAATAGCCTTCTTTAACCCATGGACTAAAGCTTCATATTCAACAGTGTTATTTGTACATTCAAACTCTAGTCTACAAGATAACAAATGTTTGTTGGTTTCAGTGTCAATCAAAACACAACCAGCTCTAGATCCTTCTAGAGTCTTGGAACCGTCGAAGTATAGAACCCAAAATGTATTTTCTGTTCTAATTAATTTAGTATCACTATCACCTAAGTCGGTGACTAATTCTACTATATTACAGTCAATATCATCAGTCTGGGAAAAGTGAAGGAGATTGGACTACTCGTCTGGTTCATGGCTAACATCTGTTGATTGATAGTTACTTTCTTCAATATCTAAAATAATCTCCCAAAACTGAAGATGAATAAGCTACAACCTCATTCTTTTCCTCTAACTGAGTTACATTTTGTTTCGTGTGGGGTTCTCTCAGTATTTTAAGCTGATTTTGTTTATTCTGGTATGGAAACCACAAGTGAGACCAGTCCATTGCAAGGTAACCATTCAGTTTCGTAGACCAGTCCCTACTCAATATCAAACCATAAGCCTCAGGAATATCAACCACCATTATATCAATAAATTGGCACACTCTAGGATCTGCTGACAACCTAATAAGTACATCCTTCATTTCTCCAATGACCTTAACAATAGTCCTATCTAACTGTATTATCTAAGATGGAAATGGCATTGACTGTCCATTAATATATTTGCAGATTGATAACGCCATGAAATTTGAAGAAGCCCCAGAATCTACCAAACAGTTATGCACATTGTGATTAAAATTTCAAATGTCATCAGAAAAGGCAAAGTTTGAGATCTATATTTCCCGCCAATGCTAGCTTCATTTATTTCAGGATTTTCCTCAGTGTTTTCTACTGAAGTGCTAAATTGTGGGTCAAAAGCTTCTAGCAATTTCTTTCTTTGCTGTGGAAGACTACACATTTCAAATATAGAGATGTTTGCTTTTGATTTCTTGATATCTTCAATTATGTCATATCCCATGTCATATTATTTTGGGCCTTTCCCATGATTTTCTGTTTTATTTGTTGTAGCCTTTGGCTATTTGTTCATTTATGCATTTGATTCTTTTGTCACTGCTTGCTTTGTCTTAGGTTGCGGTGGAATAACAGTTATGAGCCGCTTTGGCATTTATTTTGTAAACTTAGCCTTAGGAACGTCAAGGGTTTAGTCAAGAACCGGGCCCTTGCCCCTAGTAGTGACATTAATTGATGTGGTTTGAAATTCATCAGTAAGATCTTCAAATGAATATTATTGTGTGGGCGCCCAATCCCATAAGACCATCGTGGTATCGGGAGCAGGTTCTTCCTATTCAAAGATCCGTTCTTCCTGAGGATCTTTCTGATCTGTTACTTGTGCGTCTTTGATTCATCACCAAACTCATCGAGTTTATCCACTATGGGAAGCTCTTTTCAGAGTGTGGTTCTTGATGGAAAGTGCAAAAATGGTCCATTCCTACTTCATTTAAATTTAAAACATCAGAGTTGTTTACAGGTGGAAGAGGTTGGCCATTTTCATCTCTTTTCTTGTAGAAAGGTTTGAATGGCTTTGTAGATGTGCTAGCTGCCTTATCTTTCTCCAGATCTACAATTTTGTTAGATAGTTTTGGCATCAATTTGACCACGTTTTCTAAATCGGTTGATGGCTCTTCCTTAGGTCTGGTTAACAAGAGATTCTTCTTAGTAGTTGCTGGTTTTGTTTCCATATCAAGCGAATGCTTTGCAATACTGCTCGCTTCTTCCTCTACCTTCTCGGCTTCTTTGAAGTTTTCTATCCAGGTAACTTTCTTTGTTCTTTTGACAAACATTACTATGGGAGGATCACGAGCTGTAGTATAATATTCAACTAGAGATTCTTCAGCGGGCTTCGTTGCATCACTAAAATTATTTAACAACGTAGTGAATCTTTGATTAAATTGTTGAACCTTCTCTTTCTTTTCCATCCTCATAGACAACAATTATTTCATGCGTGTAGCGATTGTTTTCTGATTTCCATATTTACCTAAGAAGCATTTCTCGAATTCTTTCCAATTTGTTATTGAACTGGCTTGCAAACTAAAATACCAGGAAGATACCTTAGGTTCAAAAGTATAAGGAAAAAGTCTATAGACTACATCTTCATTTTGTACATTGAGAAGATTCAAATCCAAATAAAATATTTTAAGGTGATCTTCAACAGAGAAACCTTTCCCAGGATCATACTTAGGTAATACCTTTTCTGAATTATTGGGCAGATCATGGAATGGCCCAACTAAATTCAACACTCCTCTGGCTCTCCACACAGGTACATCCATAATTATCAGTGGAGAACGTTGTGGTGATCGTGGTGGAGAATGTTGTGGTGATCGTGGTGGAGAATGTTGTGGAGTATGTGGTGGAGTATGTGGTTCTTCCTGATTCGGAGGAGTTTCAGGTCTGATCTCTCCGAGAGGTTCTATGATTTCTTCTACAGATAGATCCAACAATTCTTCTAAATTTTGAACAAGAACTGAATCCCTTGTGTATCGTGTTTCTCTCGTGGGAGCTCTTCTTCTGGGTAACAAGGGAATTACCTTCAATCCACCAAGTTCCCTAACATAAGAATGGGTATGTCTTCTGAAATTTGCTACTTCTTCAAAGGGAACAACGTAGAATGTTCCTTGTTGTTCAATTTCAGGGTTAGGATCTTCTTGATTTCTTGATTCTAGAACGAAATTGTCCAGGATAGTTGTTTCAAGCGGGTCTTTAGGAGAATTTCTTCTAAGGAAAGGATCTCCTCTACCATCCATGCACTGTTGGCCCTCCTTCTAGCGCCAAAAACGTTTGATGCCTCGAAAATTGCAGCACCAATCAGCAAGGGATTCTCCTCAGTAAGCAAGCCCAATGAGATCACTCACCATTTGGTGTGGGGAATTTGTCCGGTTAACGGCCCGGTTACTGTATGAGGTTTAAGGATTTGTTTTCTTTCACCAGTTATGGCCCGATCCACCATTTATGTATTTTATATTAAAAATGATATGCAAGTGCTCTAACTAAATGCATGCAATTAAATAAAATATGATCTAAATCTATCTAAGCTAATTAATCTATCCCTACATGGAGCAAACTAAAAATATGAGTAACATGCTGGAAATACACCCAAGAATCTCACAGGTAGCTATTCAATAACATAGATGCATTTACAATAGAAGGTAAAAGATATCAAAGATAGATTTGACAAAATTAAAACATTCCATTACTCATTTAACACATAATATTTGCACAAAAAATGAAAGCATTCATAACAGAGAATCAATTCAGAATAGTTAAGAACGATCTCATAGTATATGCATGAAAGATGCAGAAATAATTCAACAAACATTCGACACATTCCCAAGAAAAACACAGTGCTAGCTTTTCCCAGGCAAAATGGAGCTTTCTTTATATGTGTAGCAAAATAGTTCACATACAAGACAAATCAGTCCTTTTACTTGCCAAAATGTCCTTTCATTCTCCTCTATTCATCTATTTATAACCTTACAAAAATGCTTCTAGGAGCTTCTATGTATACCCTAAACCTAGGGAATCTCCTAATTTTGTCTTTTAGTGCCTTTTACAAAAAGAATATTTCCCAGCTTCTTTTAATATTTATTTTACAAAAAAGAAACAGAAAGTCTCCAGCTGTCAAAAATAGAGGGGAAAAATTAGTTTCCAGCTGTCTTTAATATTTAGATATTCATGCAGTGCCAAAGTCAACTTTCAGTTGGAATTTCTGTTTCAACTGGTCTGTCCATCTCAGTTGGTTTGTCCACTTCAGCTATGTAGCTGACCCACATGCCTGTTTATCTTACAATGGTGTTTCCAGAAGCAGGGAGCATCATTTTCAGGGAAATCTCATGCTTGACCAATTCTGCTGCAATACTTTTCACACATGCTGTCATCACTTGGAAGATGTATTTGAGAAGGTGAGCGTGGATGGAAGCTTGTCCGACGAAGCGATGGAGATCGTCAGCTGTCAGTACATCTATCTTCCTCACATAATCTATGTATGTGTTTAGCTCGTTTGATAACTCAGACAAGCGCTAGCTTTTGTCAGGGAAGTCTTCCAAGGTTGGAGGTATCATTATTATACATCTCTCATGAGTTTCCTGGATTTTAGTGTAGATGGTGGTACATTGCCCAATAGTCTTTTGGATTCCAGTGTTTATCCTTATACCACAAATTTTACAGAGTTCTAGAATTCCTGAATCTTCTTGAAAATTTGCTACAGATTTGAGAGGCAAGTTTGTAGGGAAGCCTAATTTCCCTTCTCTCCATTCAATATGCTTCTTGATGTCCTCCATTATGTGTGCATATTTCTTTGTGAGCCTATGGGATTCGGAGTTGATTTCCTTCATCCAGGTAATCATTGCTTTCATTTTACATACTTCTTTCGTGATAAGCTCTTGTGACTTATGGATATTCATTAGTATATCACAAGACTGCTCATGGAAGGGGCTTAACTCATTTTTCGTGCTACTTGATAGCTCTATTTGCTTTGTCATCAACTCGTTTCTCTTTTCCAATTCCTCAACATTGGATCTTAATTCCTTTATCTGTTGATCGGTGACTGATTTCCTTGATTCCAATTGAGTGGCTTTGGTTTCGAGGTCAATTTTCACACCTTTCAGTATCATCATTTGCACTGTTAAGGATTTCTTTTATGTATCTAGATTCTGGTAATCGTTTGTTAATTTTCTTTGCTTTGATAAGAGGTCTTCATATTTCCTCATTTGTTTTTCTCCATCTACCCGCTCCTTTATCAGATTGCACTTTAACTTGCGTACATTTTGTTTGCCCGCCTCAACATCACCCTTTATTTTGTTGATAGTGTCCTCATTTTCTTGGGCAGCATCTACGTTGATGGATGCTATGAATCAAGGGTCGTTTTGTGTGCCTTGTATGATGGCAGTCTCCTGCATACATTAGAGAAATTTTGAGGTCAAAAAATGGCCTCAAAACAAAGAAAATGTACTATAAAAAACAACTAATCACATTATAGTAGATGACATCATCCCCCTTGGTGAGGTGGCATTACATGAGTTAAGAATGTTTATTTGTCAAATTTTCTATGGTGGATAAAAACACATAGTTAACCAAGGTAGTGGTGTAAGTACTTTTAAGTCATAAAGTAAAGTACTCATAATGATAGTCTTTTCATAAAATAATATTATTGTCATTTTCAAGTAAAGTACTCATAATGAATGTCTTTTCACATTTTCTCATAAAATAATATTATTGTCATTTTCAAGTGAAGTACTCTTAATTCATAAAGAAAGTCATTTCACATCTTTTTATAAAACAACATATTATCATTTTTATGTTTTTATTTTAAATTATATATTCACTCCATTCTATTTAATAACATAATGTCAAACTAATAAAGAACAATAATAGATTTAATAAATAATAATAATAATAATGCAATGTGGATTATAATAATATTATTAACATTTTACATGTAAATAAATTATCAATTAAATTACATTATATTAAATTCATGAGAAAAGTACTAAATATAAAAAGTCAACATAAAATTAAAAAAATAGCTCTTAAAAATATTTTTTATTATTTAATTTCATTTGCAAGTTCAAGACAAATAAATGCTAAAGGACAATAATTTTTTGGGAATTTACAATGAATCTTAGTCACATCAATGTAGACTTATTTTATTAATTTTATTTCTAGTGAATTTTGAAAAGCAACTCAACCATGGTTATTTATATTGTGCATAGAAAATAGTGTGGGAGGTGACTTGTCATATATACCTACACCATAAAACCCCCAATTCATAATATTTTAATATATCTCATATTTTTGTAGTACATCTCTTAGGAGGCCATTTTTTGACCTCAAAATCTCTCTAATGATGGCGACATCTAGTTGGGAGTCCACTTTAATCCTCTTCTTTGTCCTTCTCAAAATAGATTTCCTTTTGCTGTTGAAAACAATTTTGTCCAGTTGAGCCATGGTGTGGTCCTTTGATGGAGTAAAAGGTATGAGTGGGAGCTCTCCAATGGGGACGCGGCTTCCTGCAGTTACTTCTTGAGATGGTTGGGATGAGCCTATGTCAATGGCTTGCAGGCTTGGACTCCCTGCCTCCACATCCTTCTTCAACCTCTCTGCTTCTTCTTCTTTTCTTTGTTGCTCCTTTGCTTCAGCTTTCTTTTGTCATTCCTCTTCTTCCCTTTCTTGTCTAATTCTTTCAGCTTCTTCCTGGAGGATCCTTTCAGCTTCTTCCTAGAGAATCCTTTCAGCTTCTTCCTAGTGGATCCTTTCAGCTTCTTCTTCTTGGATCTTGTCGGCCTACTCTTTCTGTTTTCTCTTTGCTGCTATCTTCTAGAACAATTCTGCCTCTTCTCTTAGCCTTTGTTCTTCCGCCTGTTTGGCATCCTGAGCGACAGTAGAGCTAGGGCCGGCTCCACTCTTGGGGCGAAAACGCTTACTGAGTTCAGTCATATTACCAGCTCTCCTGAAAATTTCTTTGTCTTCATCAAAATCGCTTGCATCTTCAAAATGCGCTTTGACTTCTGAAAAATGGCCTGCAACTTTGTTGAGACTATCATTCTTTCTGAAAATATTTTCACCAAAGTGAAAATATCCCAACTCTTGAATAAAAGCCTTAGTTGTTTTAACTTTAGAGAACTTATATGCCCCGATGTAGAAGGGAAATGGTGGGAAAGAGGCTTTTTCAATCTATTCAGGATGCCGCCAATCCCATCTATAAAACCTTGTCTCACTACTTCCTTGAGGACCACATAGTTAGTTGCATACCTAGGTAAGAGAGATGGTGGTTTGGAACCCCCATACATTCTGAGGTAGGTGCCCTCCTGCGAGAAATAATAATCGCCATATTCCTCTATGACTACCATGGCATTCTCAAAGAGGCAGTTTGGATCTCTATTGAAAATCAGCTCGTAGAGAGGCATGCTAAATTCTTCACATATGGTCTTATAATAACTCTTGTATCTTTGAGCCCACATGATCTTATAAGCAGTATAAATTGGGGAATCGGCCTTGTTCCAGACGCAACCTAAATTCGGGAAAGGATGCCTTGACAAAATGCAATCTACAAAGTATAATGATATGTAGAATTACGCTTTTTTCTGAGTCAGTCCTGCTTTGGCATTAGCTATTGTCGAGGACAGATTATCTGAAAGGATGTCCACCCAATTGAAAATTGTACCACTGAAAGCCACATGGTGGATTAAAGGTATCCAGCTCAATTTATAGATAATTCCGTCCACTCTGTCGATCTGCTCAGCGTCAGGGCTATAATTATGAAAGGAGGTCTTAGTGCCTGTGTTTCATACTCTCCGCCTTCCTTTTGCCTCAACTACTTGCTTGTTATCAGTAACTTTTTGGAAAACTCAAGGGTATCCATGTTGAGGCTTTTGAGCTAGGCATCATTCATTAGGACTTGAGCGCGTGGTAACTTGTAGGCTACTTCTATATGGGCCGGGTGAAACAAGGAAAATGGCCCTCCCATGCTGTCAGATATGATACTTGACGTCGAGTTATCTTGCGACAAAATCCACCCGATTACTTCTGAACAGGGGAAGAGTTCTGGGCATGTGGCTACTTTTTCTATGCCATTATTCCTAATATTTTGGTATAAGAATCTTTCCTCTAGGAATGCCCCAGGAACATCTTGGTCTCTCATCATCTGATATAGTTTCCCCCACTTGAATTCAGGGGAAACGCCCGTGATAGGCTTGGTGTCTTCAATAAGGTTTCCACCCTTGTTTCCAGACTGACTTTGCCCCCTGACTCGGGTTCGGATACCTTAGACCTTTTCTTGGCTGCTTTTGGCATTGTATCCAAACCTAGTAGAACAAGTCCATGCATAAGTAGAAAAATATATAACAAATTCTTGAGAAAACTTATCAAGAGGCTTGCAGAACAACATTGTTAAAATTTCTTGAAATTCATGATGTGCTCAACCAATATTCCAAACAACAGTAGAATGTGCATACGATAATAAAAAAAATCATTTTTCTACCCAAAATAACAATGATAAACTAGCTTCTCTCAAGCAAGCTTGAGATAACAAAACCATGATGCTACAGAGTGTAGTGTTTATTCAAAATCACACACTAAACGTAATCAACCGGCAAGTAAACAAAAAGAAACCGGGTGACTGTGACCAGGGTGTGGCTCATTTCGTCGATTTGGCTCGTCTCACTTTACGTTGGACAGTGCTTTAACGCAGCTGGTTAGTTTGCTAGGGACGGGGAACAGGACCTAAGTGGGGCTACTGGGGTCTTTTGCTCAGAGTTTGGCTCAAGAGAGTAGAACTTTCAACAGGGAAAAACCCGGTGCAAAAAGTAGTTCCGAAAGGGGCTCAAAGGTGGTCGCGGTGAGGACGTCGTTTGTCAAGAAAGTTCTAAGGAGACAGCCTGGGATTAAGCATCAAAACGTAGGATAACAACATGATAAAAACAAAAGAGAGGCGCAAAAAACACCTACCTGTCAATCGGTGATTGGCTCTGCTGCCTTGACGATGCTATGCACCTGGATGTCCTGTGAGTGGTGGGTGTGAGAAGACTTAATGGCATTTGGCCAATTGAAACAATAAGCAACACCACAATCCCCAAACTCTATATATAAAAAACCCTCTGCACGTTTGGGTCATTAGGGTGACTAGATCGGTTGGGTGAGGCATTAAAATGCTGTTAAGGCAGGGGGGGGAAAGCGTCTTTTCCACGCTGTTCAGAATTAACTTCTAGCCGTCACTTTCAGCACCACTCAGTGAGTTGGAACAATTAGTGTCGGCAGAACTAACTGAGAGCTCATGCAACCCATTGGAAGCTCTTGATGAGTTCATCGTATTAAGATCACTTATCTTGCCGATCGCTTCTTTCTTAGGTGGGGTTTATCGAGTTTTTCCGACATACGGACTCCTTACCCCTCATCAGCGCTTCCTATAGACCGTAGGAGATGGTTTCAGCACGACTCACTGAGTTCCACCAGAATGCATCGTGGCTCTTAAAACTGACCCAGAAGAGCCGACCGTTTTAGGCTAGTTCCATGAGTTTTTTCGCAACAAGGGGCATAAAAAAAATTCAAAAGGCCCATCGACAATGTTGGCCAAACTCGGCAGGCTTTGTCGAAACATAAAACTTGGAGAAAATAAAAGTGAAGGATGTTGTGATTCGGTGGGCTTGGATGAATTCATCCGACCGTTGCAGCGAGACTGGGTGAGTTATGAAAAAATGGAAGAAGGCCTTATAACTCAAAAGTGATACCCGGTCATTGTGGTGCGACTTGATGAGTTACGCCGAAATGGAAAAGGCTTCCAAATTTTAGAAAATAAAACTGACCATTTTGGCTTGACTCAGCAAGTTGCGCCGTCTTTTCGGCTGAGAAATGTGAGTTTTACTTAAGAAAAACAAACTTGAAGAACTTGATCCTTCTGAAAAAAACTAAGTATGGAAAGGATTTTGGACAAGACTTGACTCCAACGCAAAACTTGCTTTAATATAAAAGGAGGGGCCCCAATAAAAATAAATAAAAATTTGGGGGATGTTGCAGCAACAACGGGTTAGTGTGGGTGTATATATACAAGTTTGAACTTTTACCCGTCATATGGGTTTTCAAATCCATCATTGGTGCTTAAATTAGGTTAAATTGTGAGACTTGAGAGGGTATAAAACCCTAAGGAAGTTTTTTTTCATTACACAATACGTTTTTGAACGAGAAACTGTGTCAAACTTGAGTTTCAGGGCATTCCCGTAAAGTGACCACCGCACCTACAAAGCTTATGCTTTCTTTGAAGTTTACTTGACTAGGGTTCCACTAGATAAATGTGTTAAACACCATATCTCTGGGATTTATTCTCGCTTTTCGCTTCCTCACACTTTACCGAAGAGATAAAACTTGTTAGGTTAATACGTGAGAAAATCATACTTTTCAGGCATATACTTGCCGAGGAAACCTAGGTTCATGAAGTCCTGCTGTGACATAACTAGGGCAGATCTTAAATCTCATCAAGAATTCGTAATCCCACGGGTCGCGCGGAAGGGAAAATCCAAATATTGTGTTGTTTTGTGTAACGAATATAACATAAGATATTAATTATAGTTATTAATTATTAAGTGAAAGGGTGTAACCCTTCACTACACATGCTCAAGCTTATAAAGACAAGCTTCATTGTAATTTAATAATCATCTTATCATATATCTTATCAATTTATTATTACCCTTGAAATGTGGGCCTCGGATTATTTGTGGGCTTTCTAGAAGTATTTACTGCGGTAAAGAAGCTTTTACGCTTCATTCGTATCAGAGCATGGCTCGTGATCCATGCCTTGGACACTCATTTGAGAGTTTCTCTCGGCACTTGGTTTTTTACCAATACAGGCTTTTGGCCTCCATCCCATTTCTCCTTCTCCACTGCAATTTTCTACACTAAGCTTCCATAATTCAAAACCATTCCACCACTCCACTTCTCCCCTTCCTTCCACGCTTCATTACACCATCCTCCATCGCTACCATCCTCCATTTCTCCTCTCGCCATCATCACTATTCCCTCATTACATTATTCCCACCTGCCTACTCTCTCCAACCCCTACACATCCTCACACCATCTCTCCACCTTCTCCCCTCGTCTCCACTCTACCCACGTTGTTTTTCCGCACACCACACTAGCATCCCACACCCCCCTCCCAACTACACAAATGGCGTCCATGGCCATCACATCTCCACTTCTCCCCGTCGTGCCACCACTCCACCTCACTCGCCCACTTCCTCCTCTGTGTTGCTACCTCCCCCTCCCTCCATTCCTTCACCCATGTGCCCTCTGCTCGGCCTTCCCTACCTCCCCTCTCGTTTCACATGTCCCTTTTCACGCCTTCCTCGCCTCCGTCAGCTCCCCCACGCAGATTCTCTAGCCGCCACCCTAGGTCCTCCCCATGGTCACCTCCTCCACATCCCCCGCATCATCCACCGCCACACCTCAGCTCCACCTCCTCCACCATGCCCTTGGCCTCTCCTACGCTCGTCTTCAATCCTGCCACCTCCACATCACACCAGCACTCTCCCTCCTCACTCGTCCCTCCTCCTGCTAGACCACACACTCCTTCCACAATCGCCCCAACACACCACACCTCTCCACCGGTCTCTACATCCTGTCCCCTCGTTGACCAGTCATCCTGAGCCATTCCTTCTATTTGGTTTTCCACAATCTATTGTTTCTTACAATTATAGGGTTTACACCCTAATTCCTTATCATTTTCACAAAAAAATAAAATTATAATAGTATTATTATTAAAAATAATAAATATTATTATAATATTTTCCAACCAAAAACCCCTCTAAATTAAAAAAATAGTAATAATAATAGTATTTATTATTATTACAAGAATTTAATTATTAATAGTATTATAATAATTAAACTATTGTTTTATAATAGTTGTTATTAATTATTATTAATAGTTAATCTTTTATATCAATTATTTTATTAAACAAGGAGAAAAAGGAGAGAGTTATCTAATCCAGTTTAAGAGGAATAATTGTTTTCAAAAGAAGACCACTTCAAGGTTATGACACCTTTTGTGTTGCTTATCGCTGAAGGAAATAATCGAAAAAGATGAAACCATTGTCTCTAGAGAAGTAAAAAAATCAAAGTCAAAGGAACATTCGTCAAAGAAATCGACAGCCACCTATCATCCATCATTGAAGAAGTCACAGGAAGACTCGATGAAGAAGTCAAAATAAAAAGAAGACTTGACAAAAAAAAGTCAAAGTCAAAAGAAGACCAAGTCATAGAAGAAATCAAGTCAAGAAGACCCAGTTATCTCCCAAAGTCAGGAATTATGGCGAATTCAAAATCAGAAATGACATCACAGTCACAAGCAGCATTGAACGAATTAAAGAAATCTAAAGCAACCAATAGCAATCTTCAATTTGAAATTATAAAGCAAGAAATGCGAAACCATTTAGCACAACACGAGAATCAAAGATTAAAAAATAAAAAACGAGAGCTCCAGAATAGGTTATTAGATAACGATAGGGAAATTTCACATCTAAGAAGCCACAATAAAAACCTAGAAGATAAAATCAAAAACTTCAAAAATGTCGAAGAATCTTTGTATGGAAGTAATAACGATTTAGAAGATGACATAAAGTGCTTAAACAAGCTCATCATGGATAAAAATACGGAATTGGCGCAAACCCAGAGAAAGCTAGAAAATCAAGAATCAGAGAGATGTCAACATCAACAACAGAAGGAAAAACTTCAACAACGGTATCACGACATTAAGAAAACACATAAGATGGAAATTAAGAAAAACAAGGACGAATTAGCAAGCAATACCGAAGAACTATTTCGACTAAGAATTCATAACACGACATTAATTATGAAAATCAAGAAGCTGAAATAAAGTCGAAAGACGGAGCATTCAAATGAAGACCTTGAAGGAAGAATACTAGAAAAGCAAGAAGAAAACCAACACCTCACAAAGTTTAATCAAGAACTAGAGGAACAAGTCCAGAAGTTAAAAGAGGACAAAAAGTCGCAAGACGAAAGGTTCGAAAAAATTCAGAGTAATAACAATCTATTGGAGAAAAAAGTAGCACAAATCTAGAAGGAAGCATCCGAACTCTCCACAAAACAAACTCAAGTTGAAGAAGAAGAATTAAATACAAATTCAATCCTCGTCATAGTTAAAAAAGGAGTCAATCCAACAGAAAAAACAAATAGCAAGAACTCCTTATCGACACCCCAATTATAAATTTCATTTTGACCAACTACAGGTTCAACATGAATGTACACCAAGGAATTACAATGCCAAACAAGCAAGAACATCAAATCAACATACTAAGCAACAAACGAAAAGACCTATCCCACAAAACAATCAAATAGCTCCGATAAAAATAGATCTCGGATGGACCACATCAGAAATGACGTGATAGTTCTTCTATGGAATTTGTAACTCGTATCGCCTCATTTCCTCAAGTGTTGCAAATACTAAAAGAAAGGATCTAGAGATGACAGTTCAAACAAAAAATCAAACATAACCCTTGTTTTCAACAAAGCTTTGAGGACAAAGCTTCCCTTAAGGGGAAGGAAATGTAACGAATATAAAATAAGATATTAATTATAGTTATTAATTATTAAGTGAAAGGGTGTAACCCTTCACTACACATGCTCAAGCCTATAAAGGCGATATTCATTGTAATTTAACATTCATCCTATCATATATCTTATCAATTTATTATTACCCTGGAAATTCGGGCCTTGGATTATTTGTGGGATTTCTAGAAGTATTTTTTGCGGTAAATAAGCTTTTACGCTTAAGAGAAGCTTTTACACTTCATTTTGTATTATTGATTTTCTTTTAAAACAATGGGCATGCTACACTCTTATATACCCCATTGGTGGAGCTCTGCGATAAAACCTTGGTTAAACTTTTTCTTTCCTAAACAATAATATGATTGGGATGATGGGACCGTGTATGATTCGGTAAGAAATTTGAAGACATGCTGGTGACTTTTCCTCACTTTTGGCCAATGGTGCATTGTAGAATCTAGATTACTACACATAAAATCCATTTATACATTGGTCATTGTGCATAGGTGTTCACTTTTCAACTAAGTTGACAATGTTGTGATAAAGCTTAACCAAACATCAAACATACCTAATATCATGGAAGTATGAATTTCCCAACTTTTGGTTTCTTGTAAATAATATTTGATGAGCTCAGAATATAGGTACTCCATGGACTCCTTTTATGCCACACATAAGCAAATAAATGATAAGAAAGCACCTCTTTTTGTATGGGAGAATGCATTTTGGTTGATGATTAAATAAATTAATTTAGAGATTATCTTTTCTTATGTTTTAGCATTTCCTATTACTAATCATGTGAATAAAGACATGCGTGGCAGGGTGCAAGTGACATGGAATAATAACAAGTGACCAAGCTCCAAACTAAAGATCACAGGAGACATAATGATCCCATTTCCTCCTGATTTATAGGAAAGAATCATGTTAAATAGGATTGTTATCTTCCATGTAGAGCTAGGCTAGAAGTAATGATAAATAGGGACCTCTTGGGTAGCAGGGGACCTGAAGACATTTTTTTGAAAAATAATCTTCAACATTTTTGCAGTTAAGAAATTTTCGTTTTACCTATTTTGTAACATGGATTTATGAATTGATAATAAAAGACCAGCGTTCTATTCATATTGTGAGTTCATAAGTTTCTTTCCCTCCTGAAATATGTGTTGGGGAGGCCCCCCTCAATATGTAGATCAAGAGTTTCGTGTTTTAGTTCAGGTATTTCTCATGCATTCTATTAATTATTTCTACTATCATTGTGTGTGAATTAACTTCAGCATCCATTTAAATATCAGATTTTGATTTCAGCACAAGCATTTTTCTTTCGTAGTTCCATAACACTGTGTCTGTAGTTTCGTAACACATTGTCTGTAGTCCTGTACATGCCATCCACATAGGCGAATTTCATATTTGAATTTCTACGTTTTTATTAATATTTCCATAAAAATATCAGATCCCTGTTTCCGTACTTCTAAGATAATAATTAGTGATTAATGATAGAATGGATCTCTGCCTTTTTAGATTAGATTCAAGCTTTTTAAATCAGAGTTACGCATGCTTCCCTTTCTTGACTTGATAGAATAGATTTACCAGTTTTCAACATTTAATTTAATAGAAAAGGATTTGATTGTTTTCAGCATTCAATTTAATAGAACATGATTTGATTGTTTTCAGCATTCAATTTGATAACGTAGGATCTACATGATTTTGTGTGTTGCATACATAGAATATAATTTCTAAACTTTCTTTGAGCATTCCCTTATTTTCTTGTTTTCATAGATCAATACTTCAAACTCTCTTAGGGTAGTCTTTAGGACACTTAGAAATGAAAAAATATCCTCTCATAGTGCACATATAGTGCTGAGTACCTCTCAAGTTTGTATGCTCCCTAGTTGATAATTAAAGTATACTTCTGGTATAGCTACCCCAAATAGTTACCCATTCTTGAAGTCCACCACTTTTTGGCACCGTTGTCGAGGAGGTGCTTAAACTATAGGAGACACATCTTAATAAAAATAAAAATAAAAGACCATGAATGCCTGGACGAAAGAGGGATAAATTTGGACGCTTCCTGCCTAACTGCTCTATGAGCAACAACAATCCTAAACACTCTCAATTTGAATTCCTCAACTCTGATGAAGAAGCTGATTCCATCTACGATCCACACTGTGATAACTTCTTCCCTAGCTCTAGATCAAACAATATTATGGCAGAGGAGGAAGAGGAACACAGAGAATTGTTTACTTTCCCTATTAGTGTACCTCTTGGGGATGCTAGAATGAAAAATATCAACCCCAATAATATGTCAAACTTCCATGGCCTAACCTCAGAGGACCCTGACACATTCTTATATGAATTTGAGGTAGCCTGTATGTCCTTTGGTTATACCACTGATGCACAAAAACTGATAATATTTCCTTCTACATTAAAATTTTATCACTCAAATGGTTTATGAGTCTAGAGGGAAACAATATCTTCACATGGGACCAAATCAAACCATACTTCTTGTAAAAATATAGGGATTACTGTAAAGCAAAAGACACAAGAGATGAAATTTTTCAGGATGCAACAAGGAGAAAAAGAATCCCTAGACGACCATGCACAACACTTTCAACTTAGTTACAAACGAGCTAGTCACTATACCCTAGATCAGGAATCATTGAAACTTGTCCTTCTTAGAGGAATAAAGGAGGAATATCTAAAAGTATTGAACCTGTTAGGAGATGGGGATATATTCCAGAAAACCTATGATCAAATTCTACAAATCTTGAGGAACTATTCTAGATTTAGAAAAGGTAAAAATGGAATACAGGATACACATCCATTAACAGGAGGATCATCGTTTTCAAGACCAAGCCTCACAAAGTCTGACTTAAGGAATATTCTTGATGATATGAAAACTGATATCCTTTAGTCCCTAGCAATGTAGTTAGATGCACTACAAATAAAAAATAAATAGGACGAGATCAACCAAGCACTGGCAGTATTTTGCCCACGTTGCAGAAAGAAACTTGAAAATGGATAATGCCCATTAAATGCAATAGAGATATGTGGCCTCTGCACTGATGATCATACTACTAATAAATTCCCTTTTGTATTGGAGAAAACTCACTATGGCTTGGGAATACCACAACAGACAGATGACTACCAGAAATCTACTCAATTCTCAAAACAATGCTATTATAAATGACAATGTTAAGACAATGGAGAAATGTAACCAACCTCGATCCAACGTTTGATGTAGATCCCCATTGGAGCTTTCAATCCGCGCACATCCAAGCACTTGTAATATGCAAAGTAGTCTTGACAACCAATATCTAACAAGTACATGTGATATATAAATAACATTAACATTATCAATAAAAATGGTCCATAATATCATAAGCAAATGTAACCCAATGTGTAATAAATGACATTCACACCATGAATGGACGAGAATATGAGTATTTCTATTAATGAACAAGAAGAAGTACAAAGTGATACGACCTCTTGTCGGCAACCAATCTGAACCAAGATCTAGATCAATCCACTTGTGCCTCCACCACTTCAATCCTCCATGAAACGAAAACTCAAACTAGCAAGGAGTTTGGAAGGTGATCATAACTGGTTCACAACTACAAGGATCAATGAGTGCAGACTCAAGATAGGGAAAAAATCCACTAGAGTGCCTTTATTATTCTCTTCTTCCTCCCGTCCATAAGCCATATGTGCTCAATAAATAGTCCTCTCAAAGGTAGGTGAAAGGACTTGTAGCTAGGGTTTTACCCCTAGCTTGTGCAAATGAGCACCTACTAAGGAGAATGGACTCCTTAGTAGCAGTTCAGTAAATGTAAATAATTAAGCTAAAACAGAAATTAAATTACTTCTAATACATGCATGAAACATAAACAACAAATTTAAAAGATGGCTTTTTGTATTGATATTACCTTCAATGTGAAGGTTTGATGAAGCCCTTTGCAGTGTCCAAGAGGATGCTCCAAGCTTCAATATGCTCCTTCTCCTTCTCCAATGGTGGGAATGGGCCAAAAGTGGCTCTCAAGGTGAAAGTAGTTCAATGGTGAACTAGGGTTTCGAGAGAGTTTTTGGCAGAGTAAGGGTGCTTGTGATTGTGGATATGGAATAAGGGATCTCCATCACCTATTTATAGTTTTTTGGTGGTGGAGTGCTGACCCATGGTTTTGGGCAGCTGTATAGGGTTTTTTCCTCCTTTTCCTCATTATTTTATATTCTTTCTTCCCTTTTTAGGGGTTTTTGCTATTTTTAGAGGGAAAAGGGGGTTTTTTAGCCTTTTTTAGGCTATTTTGATGGTTTTGTGGCCTTTTGGAGGCTTTTTAATGGGATTTTTTGGGATTTTAAGGGAAATATGGTAGGAAAATGGACAAATGAGCCATATAATGTGGTAGATGAGGTAGTGAACACTTTTTGGGTGTTAACAGATTGCCCCCTGATGTGCGAGGGCAGGAGCTCATCGTATGGCCGATGGACATCATAAGTCATGAATGGTTTTCCTGGGATGTGGAGAGAAGAGAAGAAACAAACTGAAGCCCGGAACAACGATCCCGAACAACTGTAAGAACTAAAAGTACATAACCTCAATAATGGATGAGGAATCATCTGATCATATGGACGAGGCGGGCATACCCATGCTCGTATCAGGATATAACATAACAATAACAATGGGGTCCAAAAAATGGGGACCTGACATATACATGACCTCAAAAACTGAGTGAGGAATAATCTCAATATATGGACGAGGCGGGCATACCCATGCTCGTATCAAGATACATAAACAGAACTGTGAGGCCCGAAAAGGGGGACCTGTAAAATACATGACCACTGTGTACATCATAAGAGTCCAGAGGGGACACAAAATCTGGGACATACTGCTGAGCTGATCATGTGGTAACTGAAGAACTGATACACTGGAACAATCAACAGTGCTACTGAGTGTGGTACCAAGGGAACTGATGAGCTACTGGATCAGAGTGACAAGAGGTACACTCACCATGGTACACAGAACTGGAACTGATCTGGAACTGAAACTGGGTACTCAAGGAAGCATGTAACTGGATGGCTTCCGAATACAAACGCCAACACAGCCCGGACATCCACGGGAACATATAACTGGTCGTTCCGAAGTGACTCACCAATGTGCTAGAGTCGGGGGAAATCCGTGGTCTTCGACTAAAAACTGATGGGATATAATCCTACGCGATCCTCAACGATGCGATCAAGGTGCTGAAGTCGAGCATGTGAGGAACAACCACTCGGAGAGGCAATGATGACTCCTCTCAGAATGATCCGTAGGCACTTACCACAGATGGTGATAAGTCCAAGGCGTAGGGACCTCTGGGCCTATCCTCTGGAGTAGAGGAGCTATCGTCGACAGAGGGAGACCTGCAACTATCAAGGCAATGATGTTTCCTTGATAGGAGCGCGAGGTGAAGAACCGAAATGTGATAGTACTAATGGCAGGACTGACCGAACTGTGGGGGGACAACTGGGCAAGTAGAGTGGGTGGACTCAAACTTCCTTTGTTCAGAGTATGATAATGGGAATGATCTGGCAGCATATGAAACTGACTGAGGGGAAAGGGATCATAGCTGTAATGGATCTGGGAGGATAACTGGGCTGAGGGAGACTCAAGCTGGTATAAAATGGCAGGAGTCTGCAGAGTACTCTGAACAAAGGCGACCTGATTGGGGGTGCTGCCGAGATGATCGATCATAGTGCCAGGAGGCACAGGAGGGTACTTCTTCATGGGTTAGGGAACTAGAAGAATCTTGTGTATAAAATGATATTGTCGTGTGGATTTTACGAGCCCAGGACAGTTCATGCTCGTGGTTGCTTTCAATTTCAAGGAGTCTGAAAGCGATAAGAAGACTCTGAAATGACGGAATGGTACCGTCGTGTGGATTTTACGAGCCCAGGACAGTTCATGCTCGTGGTTGCTTTCAATTTTAGAGAGTCTGAAAGCAAGTAAGAAGACTCCAGGGGGTTGCTTTTTCGTAGATTTAGTCTCCAAGGCCCAAAGAAGCATAAAAGGATGCAATGAAGAACTCTTCTAGCCGGTGTGACTAGAGTATTCCTTTTTCGTAATTAGTCTACCAGGTCCGGAAAAGGGTTAAACTTATACTAGATAGACGCCCTTTCAGGTACTTTAACGAGCATGAAAGGAAGCAAGATTGCTCGGCGATCTTTTCATTCTTTTAGGAGTCAGAAAAGAGCTTAACGAAACCTCCCTAAGTGCCTTTTTCGTAAAGGACTTGTCCGGCCCGAAAAAGGGATAAAATTATACCGAACAAAAGGAATGGCTAGGCAAGGAGGAAGTGTTCAATCAAGGAACAGTAATGATGACCAAGAACGAGGGTAGTGGGGAACACTGGTGGGCCTCCTTGCGGGGTAGATGAAATGGTGGCAAAATAACGAGACATTTGCAGTGTGACAGGAGTGATTGGCTCATGTAAAAATGTGGAACAATCCGATAGCGGTCGATGTGGCACGCAAACCGAGGTAGCAAGGTGTCGGGACACAATGTTGAAATTGTACCAAGTGAGAGCGAGAAAGGATCTCAAGCATCATCACGAGCTCGGAAAAATGAATCCGGCGATATAAAGGATGTTAAACACGGGTAACGGCCGATGTGGCATGCACACCGAGGCGACAAGGGCGTTTTGGAAAAAGACCCAAAAAATCGGGGGTGAGAGCGAGAAATGATCTCAAGCATCATCACCAGCTCGGAAAAATGAATCCAATGATATAAAACATGTGAAAAATGGAGAACGGCCGATGTGGCACGCAAACCGAGGCGACGAGTGCCGTCTGAAAAATGGGCAAAAAATGACGGGACAAAAATAATGCAACGAGGTGACCATCATGACGGTCTCGCCGTGCTGATTCCAGTGATGGAAACGGTTCAAAAACAACAAAAAAGTATACTGTACAACGCCGACCAATGAGGCCGCAGGTTTATTCTAGGGATAGAGACTCCTTAGGATACAACCCAGCATGGGGGTTGCGCAAAGGAAGGTCTTCAGAGTCGGTTTCAGTACGAACAGGAAGTCCCTCTGGCCGTGTGTCCATGTGATGTTTGAGAATGGTGGGGTCGAACCCAAGCATTCCGGTAGAGGGCCAAGCGAAGACATCACGGAACTCTTGGAAGAGTTGGTGGTAGTTCTCGATCTCCTGCATGCTGCAGGAGGCTCCTAAAGTGAGGACTTCAGGGGTCCCAATTGTAGCTTTAACATCTAAGAACTGTGAGGGATGAATGGGACACTGTTTCTGACGAATGGGGGGTACATCAGGCCATGTGTCAATGTGGTTCTCTATAATTGCGGGTTCAAGACCAGGCATTGCGGTATAGGACCAGGCAAAGACATCATGGAATTCTCGGAAAAGGTTTATGTAGTCCTCAATTTCTTATTTACTGCAGAATGCTCCTAAAGCGATGAGTTCAGGGGCACATCCTGGGGCAGCGATATCAACTTGGATGACAGGTGAGATGTTGGCCATGTTACCTTCCTCGAAGGCATCAGGAGCAGGAATGGGGTCCTTAAACCAGTCGACCTTGGTGGGGAGGAAGTCTTTGGATTCAACCGCGTATTGGGTAGCGGAGCTAGAGGAGGATGCTTCTGGGATGAAGTAGGAACGATGATGCATATCATCCCAGGGATAATCCGGGGCAGTAAGGGCCTCAAGAATCTCCTCATCGGTATGGAAAGTTTGCGTCATCAAATCGGTTGACGAGGGGGGAGTGGTGGAAGAAATCATATAGATGGTATTAATCTCTCCAGAAGGTGAAGAATCTGGGGGGTAGATCTCCTCAATGGTGGGTGGTGTCGTCTCAAGATCCAGATTGTTCATCTCATAGAGAGCTGCTCTGTAATCCGGGAGATCGGGACAATGATGGGAGTAATGCCCGTAAACACCGCATATGGCGCAGGAGTGGTTGGTACGTAGGGACTTATCTTTAGGCTTGGGAGTGGGGTTGAGTTCGACAACTGGGATGTTAGGGTCATCGTCGAGCATCTGCATGTGTTTCTGTAGGGCTGGTAACTGTGGACACTGGTGAGTGGCATGGCCCAACTCGTCACACAGCGAGCATTTGGGAGGAGCACGAAACACTGGAGGGTTTTTTACTGTCTTGGGAGGTGGGACAGCAGTGTAAGGTTGTGGGCCTCTGCCCCCAGTGGGTTTGGGAGGAGGAGTGGGAGTCGTGGAGGACGCAGGGGTAGAGACACCAGGAGGTGGCTGAGACGTAGTAGCCATGGGTTGCACCGGTTGGAGGACGACATTTGGTGTCGGCGGGCGAACGGGAGGCGAAAGATACCATACAGGTAATCCCAAAGTTAACCCAGGGAGACTAAGGGTAGCCATGACCGGGGCGCTTACTACTCCCGATGGAGGGACTAGAAAGGGGATCGTATGGATCGGTGTAACACCAATGTGGCTAGGTACCAATGGTGGTTTAGGCAACAAGGGTGGTTGAGTATTAGGTGGTAGGTTGTCGTGGGACAAGGTACATAAGTCAGACATTTCAGGCGTAGATGACGGCGGAAGAATGGATTGAAAGGCGGAGGTCATCGGCGCGTCTGAGTAGACTCCAGGCCCCGTAGAGGAAACAAACGAGGTGTTGGCATGAGAAACAGGTTGTTCGACCATGGGGAGAACGTTTTCAAGTGCTGCGGGACCACTGGGATCATAGTAGGTGAGTTGGTCAACCTTAACCACGCGTCCCTCATGGGGGAACATCATGGTGCGAAAGACGGAAGAGGCATCCGCCCGCATGGCATACATGTAGCTGCGGCCAAGTAAAAGGTTATAATCTAATTGGGCATTGATTACCTCAATGTCAATGAGTACGGTTTTGCCACCTAACTGGACGGGGACATTGGCTAGGAGGCCTTGAGGCTGAGCCGAACGACCGTCGTAGGCGCGTAATGCAGTGGTGGACTGCTGGAGAGGAGGGGATCCCAGGTTCTGCCATACAAATGTAGACATGACGCATGTGGAGGCACCTTCATCGATGATGCATCGATGGATGACAAGATTCCTAACGGAGACAGTAACTTGGAATGCTAAGCTAGAAGGTAGGCGTGGTTCAGACTGGTCTAAATCAAATGCCATCAAATTCGAATCATTTGGGTCAATCCCCCCAATGGCGGAGAGTAAGGTCTTGCACTGGGAAGGGCAGTTCTTCAAGACCTCTAACGCAGACATGGCTGCGGGAGATTGGGCTAGGTCGTCTACAATGTTGTAGTTTGACGCAGCGCGCGCATTGGGGTTATTGTTGATACGGCGAAGTGGGAAACGAGGGGCTTTGGGAGCGCCATCTAGTGGAGGTGGAGGTATACGTAACGCCTGATCAGTGGGATGGGCGTTAGTGGGTTTATCCGTGGGAGGGGCTTCAGAGGTGGATCCATATTGGTTCCGACGGGTCTGGAGGTTGACGTCAGCAGATGACATCATCAACAAGTGGTGGGTTCCTGAGTCAAACATGGGTTGATCAGGAGCAGCGTACGTGATTTGTTGTTGTGGGGGCGCGTTGGCTTGAGGGGGAGCCAACGGCTGAGTGTTCACGACGCCTTGGGTTGGTAAGGGGTTTTGCAGCACCAAAGGGGGTTGTTGAGGTTGGGGGGGGTTGGGTGGTGCTTGGGGAGCCGCATGCCCTTGGCGATGGGCCTCGTCAACCCAGAGTTGCCGAGCTCGCTCTAAGTGTGGGAAAGCATGTGTGTAATGGCCATAGACCCCGCAAATAGAACAAGGATGGTTTGTTCGCAAATTGGGGTTTTTAGCCTGCTTGGGTGGGCGATCAGGGTTTTGATTAGCGGGGGCCGCGTTGTTGTTGTCGGGGGGATTAGCCGGTTGACCAGCTTGGTCTGCAGGTTGGTTGTTCCCACGATTACGGCCTTTGCCGCGGTTCTGTTGGCCCTGGTTGCGTTGGTTATTCTGGTTTTGCTGCGGGTTTTGTTGGGCGTAAACTTGTCCTTGGGCAGCAGGTGGATTTTGAGGTTGCGCAGGTGTTGGAGCAGGCTGCGGTGGATGATATGCACGTTGAGGCTGAGCAGGTGCAGCAACCTGAGGGGGTTGCTGATATGGCTGCGGAGCGGGTTGTGGGTGTGTCGCAGGGGCTGCCTGTGGCGGATAATAAGCGGGTTGGGCTTGTGAAGGCACAGGAGCTGGGGCAGCCTGCTGATGGTAGTAAGGCTGAGGTGCGACTGGGGGAGCATAAGCAGGAGTCGCATAACCGAAGCACTGAGGTGGACATGAGGGTCCATGGTGATGTGTCATGGGAGCATACGAGGTGGTTGCTCCAGACTGTGAGGTAGCCCGCAAAAGGTCGGGGCCAGGGGAAGGACGTGTAATAGAAAATGGTTGGGGATGCGAAGAAACACGGCCAATGATACCGTCTGCAGCGTGGGATGCCCCTGGCGCATCATGCTGGGAGGACTCACCGCGAGGGGCGTCAGGTATAATGGTATAAAGGTAACCCGACTGGGCGTAAATGAGGTCGAACTGTTGGGCCTTAAGGATGGCCTCTTCTTCAGACTGGGGTCTTTCTGATGCCACATCCTTAGCAATAACAGGGAGAAGGGATTTGAGGAACCAATCTAGGAAGATACGGTCGTCTAGTTTGATCTTGCACAAGCTACGGCGTCGACGCCACTCATGGATGTGGTCCGTGATATGGGTAGCCGTGTTTTGTCTACAAGATAGGAGGATCTCAATGCCCGCGTCATAGCGAACAGGCAACTGGAAGAACTGCAGGAAGGTCGAGGCAAGGGAAGCAAAGGTGGCGTGGGTCCCATGAGGTTGCTCGATATACCACTTGGCTGCAGAGCCAGTGAAGGTGCGCTGTAAGAGACGGAGGCGAATAGAGTCGTCCACTATGGAGTTAGAGGAACACCATAAGTGGAAAGACATGATATGGTTTTGTGGGTCCTCACCGGCCTTGCCCTCGAACTCAGGGATGTCAGAGGGAAGCTTGGTAGGCATATGAGGCCACGTAGGGTCGTGTCGAATAGGATCGTTGGTCAATCTGGCCAGGTCAGGTAGGTTGAGGCTAGCCAGGAATGGCAAACTGGAAGAAGGATGTGACACAGTAGTGGGTTGGACCAAGTTGGGGCCAGTGCCCCCAAGTGGAGGGACAAGATTTGGGGTGGTGCCCCCAAGTGGGGGAACTGAGGTGGTGGAGGATGGTCCAGCACCACCATGGGTAGTGTGAGCCACTGATGTAGTGGGGATAGGTATTCTCGTTGCGGGAATAGGTACCGTGAGGGGAACGGTAGATGAGGGTCCCATGGAGGGCATACCCAAAACAGGTGTAGTAACTGGTGTAGTGGTGGATGTGCCACCAATGGTCCCTATCACAAACGGAGTGGAAGTCGTGCCAGCCATGGGGCTAGTAGGGGCAGTGTAAATAGGGTTCTCAGACTCTTCGTCAGAATCGGAGGTAAAGTAAGGAGCATCACTGTCTGGTGACGGAGTCCTACGTCGCTGACGAGTGGAGTCAAGTGACAAGGCTCTAGATCAGGGTAATTTTTAGGGGCGAAATTTCGCCAATTGGCTATTTTTTGGGTTTTTTTTCGAAAACTAAATTCACTATTTGGTCATTTTTAGTCTCCAATATCGCCTATATATACATAAAATATGTTTATTATCATAATTTTCGCCAAAATTTACAAATTTCAATGGTAAATTGTATGTTTCATATTTGATATTCGCCTACCTATATATATATATGTTTTTTTCAATCCAAAATAATCGCTTGCATTACTATACTTATGTATAATATTAGAATCCTTAAAAAATACCCTGCTCTAGATCTGTGATGAGTGGTATCAACGGATGATGATCGGAATCTATGACGGGTGGTGTCAAGAGAACCGTGCTGTGGGGGCTCGCCCCTGAGGCGCCGAGAATGTCTCGGGGACTCAATGGTGGCAGATGGTGTCAAATCTATGTGGGTTGAGGTGAGTATAAAAACAGCTCAAAAAATCCTAATGCAAACGAGTGTGCAGAAGGAGAGCTCAAAAACAAGGCACTCAGGCCAACAACCAACTCAAAACACCCACTGCAACAGCTGTGCTACAATAGGTGGAGTAACAACAAAGATGGTCAGAATACCAACAAGCAGCAGGCTTCCTAGAAATGAAAAATGGTGAACTCACTAGACCAAAGGGAGGTAAAGGAGCATGCAAACACCTAACTAAAAGTATTCTGACTCAACTAAACATATCCTCTGCAAGGTGATGAAATCCAAGTCAGACAATATGAGTAGGAAAGCCAAGTGGCTATGATATCCCCCTACCGGGAGGGACACCGGGTAGTCAATCCTAGAAGAATGGCAACTAAGATACCCCGTTCATGACACGTCCAGAAAGGTGAATCTGCCGTTTAGTTCGTTGACCGCAATACCCCTATACAGGGATATCCCGCGAACCGCGAAAGGTAGCCCTTCGGTTACTGAATGGAGTGCGGTATTCCACTCAGGCCTCCGGAACCAGTCTCCCGACTTCAACCCTCCTAAGGGAGAGGCCCTCTGATAAACTGGTCGTGACCGTGCCAAAAAGTACTAGGGGATTTTGGTTCCCTATTTGGACAACAACTATTTCTCAAGTGAAAGTGACCGAGGGGTGTTATTGGAAGCCTATCCCCCCGACCCTACCTAACTACAATGATTCTTTTGTGTTCCCCAAGTGGGGTTAGAATGTTGGTTTAATTAGGTATTTTTTAAGGCTCACTTGAATTCTGTGACAGAGTGTGTGCTCGTGAGGTGATGAACCAAAAATAGAAGTGCCACAAGGGGGGCAACTTCCAACTATCAATAATACTGAAATTGAAACTTTCACTTGCAAAATTTTCTGATTTAAAAATACTGAAATTTTAAAAGAATTCTGTAAAGGGAACAGAAATTATATTGCAGAAAGGCTGTAAGGAAGTGGAACTGCAGGTAGGACAGAGGGCTGTTCAGATGCAGAAAATATTGCAGCAAAAGGGGTTGGGCTCAAAACAGGAAAAATGCAGAAATCAGACCGCGGGTCTGTGGTGAATCAGAACAGGCCGACCGCGGGTTTGAGGGAGACAGATGCGGTCAGGTGGCGGCTATCGGGCCAACAGAGGCAGTCGGGACGCAGGAAACAGGGAAAAAGACGCAGTCGGGTCGCGGCAAAAAGGCTAACAGACGCAGTCGGGATGCTGGAAAGGGGCTGAAAGCCGCAGTCGGGACGCAGGAAAATGGCCGACAGGCGCAGTCAGATCGCGGCAAACAGGCTGATTAGCCGCGGTCGGATCGCAGGTAACAGACTTGAATCTGCCGGCAGGGCGTCGGAAACAGTCTGAGAGCCGCGGTCGGGTCGCAGGTAAAGGCCTGAAAGGCGCGGTCGGGACGCGACTGCAGAGAGAAAAAACGCGGTATGCGGCGGCCGAAAGGGACAGCCGAAAGGGAAAAAATTTAAAAAACGGAAACCAGAAATTCAAAATCTAGGGGAGTCGCCAAAACTGTAGCTAGGGTTTTACCCCTAGCTTGTGCAAATGAGCACCTACTAAGGAGAATGGACTCCTTAGTAACAGTTCAGTAAATGTAAATAATTAAGCTAAAACAGAAATTAAATTACTTCTAATACATGCATGAAACATAAACAACAAATTTAAAAGATGGCTTTTTGTATTGATATTACCTTCAATGTGAAGGTTTGATGAAGCCCTTTGCAGTGTCCAAGAGGATGCTCCAAGCTTCAATATGCTCCTTCTCCTTCTCCAATGGTGGGAATGGGTCAAAAGTGGCTCTCAAGGTGAAAGTAGTTCAATGGTGAACTAGGGTTTCGAGAGAGATTTTGGCAGAGTAAGGGTGCTTGTGATTGTGGATATGGAATAAGGGATCTCCATCACCTATTTATAGTTTTTTGGTGGTGGAGTGCTGACCCATGGTTTTGGGTAACACATGGTTTTGGGCAGCTGTATAGGGTTTTTTCCTCCTTTTCCTCATTATTTTATATTCTTTCTTCCCTTTTTAGGGGTTTTTGCTATTTTTAGAGGAAAAAGGGGGTTTTTTAGCCTTTTTTAGGCTATTTTGATGGTTTTGTGGCCTTTTGGAGGCATTTTAGGCCTTTTGGAGGCTTTTTAATGGGATGTTTTGGGATTTTAAGGGAAATATGGTAGGAAAATGGACAAATGAGCCATATAATGTGGTAGATGAGGTAGTGAACACTTTTTGGGTGTTAACAGGACTCATGGGTGAAAACGTGAAGGTGGGTAACAGTTTCGTGAGAAACCAGTGCAAAATCGTCTTAGCGGCAGTTATTCGGCCGAATAATAAATATTATTCGGCCGAATAATAAACATTATTCGGCCGAATAATTTACATTCTTCGACCGAATAATGCAGAGGTTATTCGGTCGAATAACCACAAACAGTTCTCCGTCTAGTTTAACGGGGATCCTTGAAATGTGTGCAAACATCTGCCGGATGGAAAAAAAAATTCGAGCAATAGTTTATTCGGCCGAACAATTATTCGTTCGAACACTTTTTCGGCCGAACAATTATTCGGCCGAACACTTTTTCGGCCGAACAATTATTCGGCCGAACAATTATTCGGCCGACAAATTGTTCAGCCGAACTATTTTTCTGCATAAAAACCCAGCATCGGCTGCCATTTGGCATTCCCTGCTGGAAATATTTGGACCCCGCAAGCGAGCCCGCAGTAGATTTGTCGCCACCCCGCTGCTGCTCCACGACCCGCTGCCGCTCCACGATTGGCTGCTGTTACGTTCTGTTGCTCGTTGGCTCGTCGACTATTACTTTGTATAGTTCGTCGGCTCATCGGCTATTACTTGCTGTTGCTCGTTGGATGTTGCACGTCGGCTGTTACTTTCTGTAGCTCGTCGGCTCATCGCCTGTTACTTTCTGTTGCTCGTCGGTTGTTGCACGTTAAGTGTTGCTGCTGATACTTCCTGTTGCTCTTCCGCCTTGATTGCGTGCTTGTCCGATGTTATAACTTCTTGTGACAGCTGTTGAAGCTGTGTTAGTCAATGAGGGTGCCAGGCGACGTGGAGTTAACCGCTTGAGGGTAAGTAACGTTTATTAGTTGGTTTTAGTTTTCGAATTTTAAGGTTGATGTATATACAGTTCTTCGTGTTGTAATGGTTTGCTGAATTTTTTTTGGTTGGCAGGTGTGTTCGGTTGTATTGCTGCGTCGACGGTGTTGCGGTTTTGTGTGCAGGGTTGAAAGCTCGTCATTGAAAGGTGCATTTTTCCGTCAGTTGTGACGTTTTGATTCTGTTTGTGTATGTTATAGGTTTTAGTTGATGACATTATTTGTTGCTTGGTGAAGGAACTAGTTGGTGTTTGAAGAGTTGGTGGACCGAATAGTCGTGGCGTCGTGGATCGACGATCTCTTCACTGCTCGTTTGGATACAGGTATGTATTGTTTCGCAAACTCCTGCTTTGATAAAAAAATGTAGTAATATGAATGAAATTAAAAAAAATATTTGTCGAGGTTTAAGATTTGAATGTTTATCTTTTTATATTTATTTTTATGCTATTGAGTAGAGGTCTGGAACTCTGCTCTTGAGCAGAGGTCTGGAACTCTGCTCTTGAGTTGTTGGCAGTAGGAGAAAATTAAAAAAAATATCTGTTATGGGGGTTAAAATCAGAAGGTTTAATTTTTTAATATTAAATTTTAATTTTAGAGATGTCAGTTTTTATGCCCTTGAACAGGGTTCATGAACTCTGTTCAAGAACTCTGTTCATGAACAGAACATGTCCATGAACATTGTTCATGAACTCTGTTCATGAACAGAACTCTATTCATGTTATATGCCCTCCAAATATAGTCGGTAGTGGTTACTCCTTTTTTTATATAAAAATGGTAAGAGCAAGTATAAAGCAAGTAAGGATTTCAAATATATAAAATGAAAATCAAACAACATAACATGTATTTGTCTTATTCTTATGAAATGTAACCCCATGGATTCTTTATATATATGGATATTTAAACCCTAATCCTGAACGAGTTTCATATTAAGTTTCTCTAATTCTTAATGAAGGTCCATAAGCTTTGTAGGCAAGATGGAAGACTAAGTGATTGGCATTAATGGAAAATGGGTTCAAAACATGTCCACATGTACCCACTACGTTGCCTTAATAAGCATACACACATTTATGAGTCATGGACTATAACTTTTTTTAGTTTACAGAGGTAATGCAGTTCTCGGGGGATTTCAACCATGGGCCATGCAGATAATAAAGGGTATACTACACAACTTTATAAATGGTCAACCGGTGGTTTTACTAGGTTAAGTGAGGTACAAGAATGTCATATGAGTTCATGAACTCTGTTCATGAACTCTGTTAATGAACAGAACATGTTCATGAACAGAGTTCATGAACAGAACCTGTTCATGAACATAACATGTTCATGAACAGATTTCATGTAGAAAGTCACTTAAAAATTCGATGTTGTAAGTTTTTAGGTATTTTTTTAATAAAAATTAAGGAATGTTTGTTTATTGAGATATAGAATGAAAACATAAGTGATCATTGAAAAATTTGGAAGGTTATTATATTATTACAATTAAATGATTATGAGATGATTATTGATGTTATGTTTATGGTGCAATAGTGTTCTTAGAGTTAGGAGAGGAACTTACGAAAGAAAATAAGTTATAATATTTTAGGTGGCTCTACATTTTGTATGCAGATCTTTAAGAGATATGTTTTTAAGTTTGTAGAATGAACATGTACAACTTCAATGTGTGTAAATTGTTTTATCATAAATATAAACTAGAAATCTCTTAATAAGGGTATATATATGTTATACTATTTTAGGCAGCTCTACATTTTGTATGCAGATCTTTAATAGATATGTTTTTAAGTTTGTAGAATTAACATGTACAACTTCAATGTGTGTAAATTGTATTATCATAAATATAAGCTAGAATTCTTTTAATAAGAATATATATATATATGTTTAGTGAGATGTTTGTTCATTGACATATATAATTCAACCATATTTGTTGGATTAAAAGTTTTTAAGGTTACTATACTACTTCAATTAACCGTGTTATAACTTATATTTGATAATGAAATGATTATTAGGTATATCTTTACGTTGCAATATTAGTGATGGTAAGGAATTTTAGTTAATTAATTAGAGTTAGGAGAGGGACTTACATTTTGTTGTAGTTTTTTATCAAATATTGGCTTGATGCTTGTAGAATAGTCATGTACAATTTCAATATGTTAACGTTTGTGTAAATTTAGAAGTTATATCAAATGGAAAGAGAGTCTTCGAAGGGAAAGCGTAGGAGGTCATCACAATCCTCAGGAATTGGTGTTCCAATTGGTAGTCGAAGGTTGTCGAATTCACCGCGGGGTTCGAGTTTATTGTATGGGTCCCAGTCATTTGATCACCAACAAGTTCGAAGGGGTACAAATGATTCTCCTTCATCTTCTGTGGGAGAGCGTCGATCTCAACCTTCTATTGGTATGAACATTAATGTTTAATAATGTATAATTTGTATTTTTTCGTGTTTTGAATTTATGGACAAGGTTAATTCTTGACTACGGCTATATTTGAAGCAGAGCGACGTTCAGAAGATGTGCGTAATTCGACGGAGCGAGAGGAAGATCAAGATAGGATTGTAGATGATGGAATAGGTGTGGGTGGAGAGCAGGGTCCTGAAGATCCTCCTAGAGCTAGGACGACATATGTTCCACTAGCCGAGGGGTGTACACCCATATCAACTTATCCATCTGATTTACCTGATGAGATTCCATGGCAAGGTGTTGTGCAACAAACTATTCTTGAAAGTTGTAGATCCCACTATGACAGGTTGAACAATGATCTTTGTTCTTTGGATCTCCCTCTAGAGAGCCGACAAAGTCTAGAGATTGTTTTGGCGTCTTTGCAAAAATTCATTGATGCATACGAGGAACTTGGACCAACTACAAATGGTTTTGTTCATTTGATGCGGATGCGAAGGGACCAAGTTATGGGTCCAAACAAGTGGGAGGTTGTGAAGGAGAGAGTCACCAGAGAACAAGCCAATTCAATGTTCAATTTCAAAGAAGGCCTTAAGCGAAAATGTTGAAAGTGCAATATTTCAAGCATCCTCAAATTGCACATTTAATATATGATCGATTTCTTGCAGCTTATGGTTGATTGCCCTGGAACGATGAGGTTCCTAATTATTTTGCTACATTTTTTTATGCGGAGTTTTTTTTAGGTATGAAGCCTAACTATACTGATGTTCCTTCTGACTTTTATGGAGTTGGAAAGGGTAGAATATATAATCGAAAAGGTGCTCTCAAAGACCCTACCACTATACAACCTCCACCTGAGATACCTCGTCCACCGAGGGTTGTGGCTTTAAGATCAGAGATGGAGACAACATCTCAACTAGGGACAGTTGGAAGGGAATCGGTAGGTGATGGTTTAGCATCAGCTCTTGTTGGAGTAGAAGTTGGTTTGGGGCGAGAGAGGGCTCGTGCTATTGTTCGTCAAAGTTTTTTTTACAAGACGAATGACGAGGTAGATGCATTGAGCATCGATGATCTCAGGGCTTATGCTAAGTCTTGTCGAGATATAGCTTCATATGTGTTATCCAATGACACATCGAGCATGGGAGAGGTTTGTTGATTATGCTATGACAATCTATTTGATTTTTTATTAATCATTTTGAATTGAATTTTTTGCTACATGGTAATAAATATATTAAGCAAATGTATTTTGTTTGCAGTTTTCGAGAATGTTAAATGCACATAATTTTCGAGTCTCCAGTAGTCAAAACCAAGAGCATCTCAGTCAAAACCAAGAGCATCTTAGTCAAAATGAAGAGCGCTTAGGAGAGGTATTTTAATTATAATATTTATGATTGAACTTGATATTTTTTTTGTTTGTTTGAATTTTAATAAATATCAATGTATCTTATTGTTAATTTGACTTATCTATGCAGGTTTCTTTAGATTCCAACTTTTTAGATGATTTACCATCTCTTGTGAGCTAATGATTTTAATTTTTTTGTTTTGGTTTTAAGTTAATTGCTTAATTTATTATTTGTATCTACTATGTTTTATTTATTAACAAAATTTAAATTTTAGGGAAGAGACCATTTGGAAATTGGGGGCGAAGATGTGGGGTCTTTAATGAATGCAGATATTGGCACCGAGGTAATTTTGTCGAACTAGAAATGATCTCTGATATAAGTTTAATGTTTTATATTTTTTGGATTTATTTGAAAATTATTTTTGTACATGTTGCAGCTTGGCTCTTTGAGATCCTTTGGAGCCAAAGGGAAGGCTCTAGTGGAAAAAAGTGGTGGACATGCATTCAAAGAATTTGATGTACGATTTTTTTAATAATTGAATTGTTTTGTAGATGAGTTTAATATCTTAATATCTTGAATTTAGTTTAAAATTGTTTAAATAATTTATGATCTAAATTTATAATTTGTTTTTTTGTGTATTGTAGGTTGAGTTGAGTCCCAGGGAAGGTCCTAGTGGAAAATAGTGGAAAGATATTGGTCTAGATGGATAGTGGTTCAGACTTTATTGTTTTTGTTGATATATATATATTGTAGTTGTTTTGAACATGGAGGGTATTTATTTTTTGATTATATATATATGTACATTGAATTCACATGTTCATCAACTTTTTTTTGGATTATATACATGAGTACATGTTAATTATTTCTCATTTGGTAAATGTTTAGAATATGTTTTGCATGAATGTTTAAAATGTTTTGATACTATTTATAATATGTTTCGCATGAATGTTTAAAATGTTTTGATAGGTGCAATCCAAGGTTAGGAAATGTTGAATGATGAGAATGAATGTTATGAAGTTAGAAAATGTTGAATGATGAGAATGAATGTTGAATGTTTTGAATGTTATGGAAGAATGAATGTTGGGAAAGAATGAATGGGAAGTGTTAGGAATGTTTAAAATATTATTCTAAGTTAGGAAATGTTCAATGTTGAGAATGAATGTTATGGTAAGAATCAATGTTGGGAAAAAATGAATGGGAGGTGTTAGAGAAAAAGGAATGTTGGGAAAGAATGAATGGGAGGTGTTATGGAAGAAGGAATGTTTTCAATTTGTTATGTTGAGAATAAATGTTATTATAATATGTTTTGCATGAATGTTTAAAATGTCTTGATAGGTGCAACCCAAGGGTAGGAATGTCAATTTATTTTTGATATGTAGTTAAAAACATCGCAATGGAATGCCATCTTCAACTATCCGTTCATGGTCACATATGGATAGTTTCCATTTTTTGGTTTTTAACTATTTTTTTTATGGAACTTGTACCAACTTTAAAATGTTAAGAGTATATTCAAATGTTATCTTTAAATGTTCAGAAGTCTATGAATGTTAAAATTTTTGATAGAAATATGGATGAACTAGGAAGTTTAAAAACAAATATATGTTAAGTTCAAATTTTGATATAATGGATTTTTAATTAATTTAATTTTTATTTTCAATGTTCAGGTACATTTGATGCTGCTGAAATCATGGCAAATGGGGGTAACGGTTTTTTGTTTTTTAATCATAAGCGAAGATTCCAGGATTGTGAAGTTTGTGTTAAATTAGAGCAATGATTTTAAACAACAATTTGATGAATTTTCATTGATTTGTTGTAAATAATCATTTCTCTAATTTAGCATAAGCTTCACAATCCTGGAATCCTTGCTTGTGATTAAAAATCAAATGATCGTTGTCTCCATTTGCCATGATTTCAGTTATGTGAATTTGCATAAGCGATATTTTAAATTAAAGATTTGGGACGGAGAACTTGGTGACAATTTACAGACATCTATTTAAGATCATATTTATGGTGAAGTACATATTAAAGAAACATGTTCGATGGATTAAAAGAATACAAAATTTAATAGGTCTTTTTGTGATTTTTCGTTAGCATCAATCAACCAAAAGTAAAAATTCGGGGCGGAGTGGGGATAGCCACATCCGTTATCTCATCCCTTGGTGGTCTAATAGACATATGGGGACCCGAATAAAGTACTTTTGAATTTTCAAATTATATTTGAATTCATTTTTAAGCATGTTAAAGTACAACCATTTAAGCTCTTATGTTAGTTGTCATTCAAGAAAATATTCATAAAATCTCAATGAAAAAATATATTGTGCACAACAATTTTGATAATTGGACAAAAAATATATTGCACACAACAATTGACATGGACAAAAATATAGATCAATTTATTTTTGATATGTAGTTAAAAACATCGCAATGGAATGCCATCTTCAACTATCCGTTCATGGTCACATATGGATAGTTTCCATTTTTTGGTTTTTAACTGTTTTTTTTATGGAACTTGTATCAATTTTATTCGAGATGCACATACTAAATGACTATATTGACAACATATAACATCGGGCTCATAATCTTGAAAGTAGACATAATTTTTAGTCATATGCGTCTGCTGAAAAAAGTAGCCTTTTAAAATGATGGATCCTCTTTTGTATGTAAATCCGTTGTCGTTGTAGTTCTCCAATAACTTCATTTTTCCTTCAGTGTATCGCATCAAATAATATTTGACATTTTCGTTGTTGTTTACAGGTGCAATCACAGCGAAAAACATCTCCTGCGCAAGTTATGATTGGTGTTAGCGTATTTAAATGAATTAAATTGACTATACTTAAGGCGATGGATTAGAATGAACAATTGACTTAAAAGTCAAAAACAAGTTTATTACCTTCTCTTACGAGATCTGAAATTCTATCGCCATCAGACGATATTGCTATTTCTTCTGATTCTAATTCTTCAACACTTGCCAGTGGCATTTTTCCTTTTGGATTAATCTCTGTGTGTCTCCAAGCTTTTACGTAGTTGTTTGTTATGTTTTCACAAACTTCTGTAGACTCAACATTTTCAATGCAAATATGACAAAAGCATGATTGCTTTCTACTGTCAAATGCAAACACGTTGTGAAATGATTTTGTTTGAATAGAGTGAAGATCTCTAGTTCCATGTATGGTGCTAGCGTCATATGGTATTGATCTATTTATATCTTGGACCCCAACAAGCCAAAAAAACCTACACAATAAATAGTGTACATGTACTTAAATGTTAGTATATACATTTTTTTAAATTTTAAGAAATAATATAAATTAAAAAAATAGTGGACATACCTGCGCACGTCTTTTGATTGTTGATTATAATCATGGCTTAGATTTAATTGACACCATTGGACAACCTCTGCAGCTGGATGAAACCGTGCAGAAGAATAGTTCATTTGCCATCTTCGAAGTGCTCTTTTCACGCATGCTCCTGCACCATCATGCTCACCTTTTCCATGCCCAGTTTCAAAGAAATTCCAGTGATGTTTAATGTTCAGCGCTTTATGAAGTCGACATAACCAAAAAAATGATCGTGAAGATTTAAATTGACTCGCACATCCATCAGACCATATCCAATGCTCTTTGAATTTGACTTCGCGTTTTTTCAGTGAGTCATAGAAAATATTTTCTATACAATGTTGGACAAAATGTGTGTCGTGTGTACGATCATCGCTGATATAGAAGTGATATTCTTTAATCACATCTCGATTGTCACATGTGCTTTCAATGCCATCGACATCCTGTTGAGAATGTCTATATACAACATGGACAAATATCGAAACTTGGTCAGAGTGATAGTATTCACTCTGTATTTCTTTTTGTGCAACAAATGTATAGTTTTCAGCAAAATCAACCACCGACAAAATTGTTCCGGGTGGAAAAATTTCACGAGACTGTTTGAATTGAAGATCTTGCCATCGTGCTCTATGTGAATGCTGGGTGTACTTATAAATTTCGCTTTCAAATTTTTTGAGAAAATCTGTGACGCATATCTTGTCTTCTAGCAAATCAATTCTTTTGGAATGTGAATCACTAGAACTTGTATTATAGTTGATGTATTCATATCTCTTCCAATCAACATTTACATTTGACAACGATTGATCATTATCGATAGGATATTTATTGTGGAATAACACCAAATTTCCACAATGATGACAATGTTTTCCATTGACACATTTCTTTGAATAAAATACTTCATCGTGATTTCTCTCACATAAAATTTGAGATATGAATTCACGTATCGTCGGCGGAGGTGGTGAATTTGTCCAAAACATTTTACCAAATTCAAGAAACGTGTCATAATATAACTGAAATTGCACATGATAACGGCAACAACATGTATCACGTATAGTTATAGGTCGAACATACCATGGTTTTTGTTGCACAAATGTAGTGATTGATATATTAATTCCACGATGATCTTCCTTGAATTTATTGAACAATTGTACTTGTGTCATGTCCATTATATGTTTTGGTTGGCTTTCATATACATTTCGTGATATTCTTTTGCGTATCACATCTCTTGAATTTGGTGAAACTCGAGCATGTTCCAACCAATATTCTCGTACAATATCTTTAACACCTGCTCCTAATCTATCTGTGTAAGGTTGTCTACAAATAATTGCCCAACAAGCAAGTTCATTATTTTCATCTATTTGCATTCTGAATTTCCTATGTTTGTATAATGTCTTTCTTGATGTTCCAACTGCTTTTGCTAGTTCTGTTGTCAAACGCTTTTGTTTAGTACTAGCTGAAAGAATTGCTGTATGAATTGCTTTACGTGCAGCACTAATATCTTTCTTCCTGGATTTTCCAAATTTTTTTATTGCATCGCCTATATTTTTCATCACATTTTGTTTCAATTTCGACTCTTTTGTTACTTTGTGAATACCCAATAATGATGTAGCACCTTCTAACTTCTTGGACACTAATAAACATCTCAAAATTTGTGCTTGTCCTGCTATTGAGTAATCCTTGAGAACTTCATCATAAATTTTTGTAGCACGATATCGTGCAACATGTATTGGTAGTTTTTCTCCATATTTGTCGCAATCAATGTCTTCTAACATTTCATCATCAATAGTAAAAGTACCTATACATCAAGTTAAATTTAATTTAACATATATCAAAAAATAAAATTCATTATAAAAAAATGAATTTGGAAAATATATGATATATACATACCAGGTCCAATTTCTGGATCTTGAACTTGATCTTCAATATTGATTTCATCGGCATTAGCATGTAAATCACTATTTACATCTTCTACAATGTTCTTTTCAACTTCAATTTGTTCTTCTTGTACTCTATTTTCAATTTCCATTTCTTCAACATTATCATGTAAATCTGTATTTATATCTTCAATAGTTCTCTCTTCCGTTTCGGCAACCCTTTGTTTTTTGGCAATATATCTGAGTTTTTGTTTCTCTCTATTATCATCTTCATCACGTTTACGATCAGCTTTTCTTTGACGTTTTCTCTTATTGCCCATGGTTGTTTAATCTATAGACGATAAATTAAAGAATCATGTTACTTTATAGTAAAAATAAATAAATTAAGATTTAAAAACATTTACGGAATTTATAAAAACATGAACTGAAATTTACTTTACCTTATAAAAATTTTGTAAGAGTCTTTTGAAGAAGATTTCTTTGGAATTAACTTTCCTTTGAAAAAACTCTCTGAACAAAAATCTTCTTTGGAAAATAATAAAAACACCTTGTGCCAAGGAAAAAAATAAAAACACCTTGTAAATAAATCTTTGTTGTAAAAATCATTGCAAAAATACTTTTTTGAAAAAATATCTACGAAAAAAACTACTAGAAAAAAGTACTTTGAATAAAAACTTATTTATAAATATATCTGGGAAAAAATCATTGTAAAGAAATAACTCTTTGAAAAAAAACCCATTTCAAAGAAATAAGAAGTACAAAATTACCTTGCAAAAAATCCTTTGCAAAATACCTTAGCAACATAACTATTTGAAAAAACTCCTTTCAAATAAATAAGAAGTGCAAAACTACTTTGGAAAAAAATCATTTGCAAAATACCTTAGCAAAACAACTATTTGAAAAAACCTCTTTCAATTAAATAAAAAGTGCAAAGCTACTTTGAAAAAAAACCATCCTTGCAAAGAACCTCCTTGCAAACATGTCTAAGAAAAGAAATATTTTGAAAAAACTCCTTGCAAATATGCCTTAAAAAAAAACACTTTCAATGTGTCTTTTGGAAAAAAGAAGAAGAAACATACTTTGTAAAAACCTCTTTTTGCAAAAAATGTCTTCTTTGCAAATATACAATAAGAAAAGAAATATTTTGAAAAAACTTCTTGCAAATATGCCTTAGAAAAAAATCACCTTCAATGTGCCTTTGGAAAAAAGAAGAAACATACTTTGTAAAAACCTCATTTTGCAAAAAATGTCTTCTTTGTAAAAATGCAATAAGAAAAGAGATATTTTGGAAAAACTCCTTGCAAATATGCCTTAGAAAAAAAAACTCCTTCAATGTGCCTTTTGTAAAAAAGAAGAAGAAACATACCTTGTAAAAACCTCCTTTTGCAAAAATTATCTCCTCCTTCCGAAATTAGTTTGACAAAAAAATGCGAAGTTCAAACATGCGAAAAGAATGAATTAACTTTAGGTTTATTTATATGAGTATAAAAAATATATATATATATTTTTCTTTCTAGCCGACGTGATTTTTTTTTCGTTTAGTTATTCGGCTGAATAACCTTCGCCATAATTTACGGCGCCGTTACGGAAAACCGTTATTCGGCCGAATAATTATTCGGCCGAATAATTGTTTCGGTCGAATAATCTCTGAAACATGAAAGATTCAGATCTCTGCAAAATTTTCAAGTTTCTCCATTTTCGGAAGGAGAAAACCACCTCTTACACAACAAAACGAATGTCGGACTTCATACCAGTAGATTCATCATTGAATCTACTTTACGAGGGTATAAATTTTGTTGTATATAGATAAGAACTGATATTTTTTAAGTTTTATCTTCGTAACATGTGTCGAGTTATGATTCAGCTCTTTAAAAAAACAGCGAAAAGAAAAATCCATAACTTTGAAAATACAACACCAAAAAAATCGAAAAAAGTGTGGGACTCTTCATTGACGTGTCTACTTCAAAAGGGTGTTCGTAGATTTTTTACTTTTATAGCGGATTGAGAGAAAAGTGGTGCAACAAAAAGGTTGTTGAAAATCGACTAAGTTTCCCCATTTATCCACTTTAAAAAAATATAATAATTAGTATAGAGATCCATTGGATGCAAACTTATAGTCAGGCACTAGTACATTGTGTGTAGATTGTCGTAGCATTTTCTGTTTTTGCAAAACACAAGTCTAACAACGATTTTAGTGGTGCAACAAATCATAACTCTGTTGTAGTCTTTTCATTTTATAAGAACACACTGTCAAACATTTGCGAAATCGACATATCAAATCTTAGTTAAAAAAATTGAAAAAATTATGAGTAGAAAGCTAACATAATTCTACAAAAGTTTTCTTTTTACGGCAAAGTGAAATTTTAAACAAAAATATCACTTTTGTTCGCCCGAAGTTGAAAAACATGAAAAAACCAGAATTATTTTCTCGCGAGACCCCCGAAAATAGACACCCATCTTCATTTTTTCACCCTCATCGAGACGTTACTTGGGCAGATGGAGAGCCAAAGGTCACCCAATGACCACTTTTTGGGAGTAAAAAGTAATAAAATAGTGGTTTTTACCATTTTACTTGATAACCATGGGCTATAGGGATGCAACTCGTGGGTACACATGCTATAGTGATGCAACATGCGGGTAGGAACAAAAATAAGATAAACTATTATCACTAAAGGATGAAAATGGATATGAGTCACTGAAATGGATCCTACAGGCCTAAGAATGCTGATGCTCACAGGGTGGAATATTTCTGTGTAACAGATGCCCCCTAATGTGTGAGGTCAGAGATTGAAATGTGCTACGATGGCCGAAATACATTATAAAACTCAGAAGTGGAGTGAAGTGGAAAGAACAGCTCACTCGTCATAATACAATAGTATCTCTGAATACATGTCGGTATAGTACAAAAATCTGATACAATGGCCATGAATAGGTAGTGCATAGGTAGATACATGTCATAAGTGATCATAGCCATGATCCCTCTACAGTAAGATATGGTCTTTTGCTGAAAAGAAGACAACTGGTGCAAACTGCTGAAATCTGAGAGGTGATATCTCAGATGTAAAGTCAAAGTCATATGTAGCATACTGAATGCCACAATTGCCTGGGGTCTTCTACACAAGTCTTCGACGGTGCAAGTCCCATCAAGTGAATAAAGGAGTTGGGGTTGAACCTGATGAGACATTGTATGATTACCGGTCATTGATGTATATCATTAACAAATGCGAGATGACCCACTGATAATGAAAATGGGAATCAAGAAACAAAGCACAATCATCAGAGTGTGAATAAATGGGTTGAAGTCGAACACTAGGATGAATCCATCGATCAGGGGACATTGATGTATTCCCCAAACTATCGATGGTGAGAGAACCTACCACTAATGACTGCAAGCCTCAAGGTACTCAACCAAACTCTAAGCCTCAAGTCCCGGAATAAATGAGTTGAAGTCGACGAAACGAGACTCGCTGGAAGGAGGGCATTAAGGCATCCCCCATCAACCAGCACGAGGGTACCAGCAATGCTAAAAGATTTGGAAGATCTCAGGTGAAACAAACTGACTCAATAAGGATGGCCGACATGCAATAGTCAAGATATCTGAGGAGTGGCCGACACTGCTTTCAGGACTTCCTTTGAACAAGAGCATGAGCATATGGATAGACTCAGGCAACATAGACTTGACATAAATTGTGCAATGCAGGAGGAATTACAGAGGGCTCCATAATGACTGGAATCTTAACCAATTGGTGGATAAAACTGAGAAACAAGTACAGCTCCTAAGGCCCAACTATTGTCCTGACTCATAATGTACGGAGTGGAATGAATGCTCTATTCAAAGGCGACACAACAGCTGCCAACAAGAAATAGTGACCATAATCCCGTCCGGATTTTTGGAATATTTGATTTTTTTTGTCTTTTTCATATTTGGGAAAAGCTTTAAAAAGAATAAAATTTCTTATAGTACAACGAGTGAGGGAACAAGTGTCAAATAGCTTGCAGACTACTCCCAAGCAGTGGAACATACCTATGCTCAATGCAAGGAAGTGCGTGCAGGATGTGGACACTTGGGGGTGTGTTCCCTCGGGGTCAAAGGTTCATCAAATTGTGAAGGGAAAATATATAAGCTCTGCAGGGCTCGACAAGGAAAGTGCACAGGCACCAGGCTAACAATTGAATAAGCGGGAGCCGGCAGAAGGCTCAAGCGGCAAGCAGGATGATGCAATGCAATCACAACATGATATAACTGAGGAGAGTTCTTAAGAGAGATGGCCATCATAAGACAAAGTAGAGTATGAGTCTTCATCGCAATGTCATGGCGTGACTACAAAGGACTCCCAATCCTGAGGACAGACAACGGCATGGGCACCAAAAGCATAATGGGGTTCTAACTAGGGTACCCATGTTCGAGAAAGCCCTACTGCCACATGACGAAACTTCTATAACAGTGTGAAGGTTTCGTGTCCATCACGAAGTGGGGTCACACCTAGGGTTTATGAAAAATGGTCAATAGGTCAAATGCATAATGCATGTGGAAATGGCATCTAACCTATATTCCAGGTGTGAAACATACCTTCCGTAGGTGTGAAATGGATCAGAACAACTCTCGCCGAGGAAATCTATTGAAAAACACTACTCCAGGACACTATATTAGTTCATAACGGCCCAAAATGGAAAAAACTATAGAAAAGTGGGTCCAGAAAATTACAAATAGTAATAAAATTTAATAATTTTCAATTCATTTGCACTATTCACCATTTTGGAGTTGAGTGGTAAGTTTGCACATGAAACTTCAAGCGCCGATCGTGGGAGCTACGAGCAATCGTTCAGCGAACCGTCTGGAGCAGGTTAGTGGTCACTGCCATACCTATCATTTAAGTGCTTTTATTTCAATTTTGGTCGGTGGAATGTTTTGTTTGGCCAAGCCCTAAATGGCTTCAGTGCTACCCGCGGGATGTAAGTATGCGGGTCATGGGTAGGGCATCAAACGCGCAGTCAAAAAACTAACTGCCCGCATCTACCCGCACCTGTCTACAATATAGCCCGTGGGTATGGCCGTGAATAAGTTTTTAAGCATGAAACTAACTAAAAATCTCTTGCTTTGCACTCTAGGATGGTTCTAGAGTGGAGAGAACGCGAGCATGATGAGGTAGATGAGGCCGGTGCGCAATGATTTGCAAGCACAACAAGCATTGCAAGCATGTGGCTTATATAAATACTAGAGTCTCAGGGGCTTAAGGGCCCAAAACCTACTACTTCGTCATTTGAACAACTACTGGGATGTGGATGCTCAACACTTCATCCTCAATGGAAAAACACTGACACTGGAAGTAGAGTATATCTATTTCATTACCGGTTTGTCCCATAGAGGGGAAGTGGCTAGTCTTTGGTCACGAACTGTGGGTGGTGGGATCACTGTGCAAGACTACATAGTACGGTATTGTCCCGCCAACACACGACTAGTGGGAAGTCAAGTGCCGGTCAATCTCATAACGGACTTGAGCACAGAGATCATAGTGGCAACTCTGGTGCAAATCACGGGATCCAAAGCACTACATCAGGCATCCAGACCGATGATGTTCTATGCATCACAATGCTTGCAGCCTACTGTATTCGACTAGTGTACTACTCTGCTGGTATGTACGAAGACAGAACTAATGGAATTCAAAGAGGGGAAGGCCAAAAAATTTGGGTATGTTAGCATCCTCTGCAGTTTCTTCTTTGAGAGAGTTTTGGGACTTAGCCCGAGGGTGGATGTCTCTCCTCACAGTCTCCGAGATCCAGCCCTGACCCGGTGGGATGAGATACTGACACGACAGGGTGGTGGCTGTCTGGCATCACCATATACTAAGGAGTTCTTCCGCTGGTGGAACCGGTAGGTGATTTCTATCGAGGACTACCCCTATGTGGGGATAGACTTTAGACAGGACTGTGACATGCCGCTCCCACCAGGTGTAGCTTTCGGAGACATCGGTGAGTACTCTTTTTGGTTTTGTGTTTTTAAATTTTTATGGATTTTTTATTATAGTTAAAATGCAAAAAATATTTTTGGTGGTAATGTCATGTGCTAATGGGTGACTATTTTCTCGCAGACAAAGGCCCAGTGAGACCCGAGGGCTTCTCGAGACATGGTCGTCAAGGTAGAGATGAGGTGACAACAGATGCTGCAGCAGGGCACACACTGCAGACGTTGCGGCACAGCATATCACAGATGGTTGCCCGAGTACCATTGATAGAGGTAGCCCGACTACCTGAGGCTATGTCGCGCCAAGTAGTGGGTGTTCCTGGTGAGTGGGTGTGGCTACTACAGCGGATGGCCAACGTAGTACAGTACTACTATGAGACACATCCCATCGAGTTGGCAGCTAGACCTCCTTGGAGGGAGTAGATATCGCAGGGTCTCATCATTTTTTGTATCGATATGTATATTTTTGAGGGCTACGGGCTATAGTCTTGTATGACACTACCATTTTTGGACATATTTATATATATATACAACTTTGGTTCTCGGTTCTACTATATGTGTGTATGGTACAAATGTATGAATGTCTTTGTATTTATGTGCTTCATGATGAATGTGACAAATGCCAATCTAATGCATAGTTAGTGTATGCATCAGATATATAATTATGACTTCTCGGAATGTGAATATATGTAATGGAAACAAAATGTCTCTCCAAGAGTCGTACCTTAAGGAATATCCGTAGTAATGTAGGGTCTCATACATGGTACTGCCCATTCAACTGAGACACTAGTTGTGAATCCAAGCGTACTTCTAAAGACTGGATGTTACGTGAAATGGAATCCCAAAGTAGCTCAACAATGGCACTATACTCAGCCACATTGTTAGATGTAGGACCGAGACAAGCACCTCCTGAGGACACAACTAGATGGTTAGGTGAAAAGATAACACAGGCAGCAGAAGCAAGCTGCTGCGTATGTCGAATAGCACCATCCACGAAACCTAAGAATGTAGGACATCCCATTGACATCTGTCAATCAAACAGAGGCTAATCAATAGACCTGACAACCAAAAAAGGAAAACCTAGACTATGTACAGAAAAACTACACAATAGTGTACATAAGTATCAGCCCGAACCAAAGGTTCAAGCATAATACCGCTTGAGGTAGAGCCCATTTCTAGGCTCCTTCAAGACAACTCCCTCGTAATCTTCTAACTCATAAGCTCCCTTTTCAAGGACACGCCTCACAATGTAAGGACCATGCCACATGGGATTGAACTTGCCTGCCCCTAGGGGTTCTTTAGCTTGGTCATACAAGAGTACCAAGTCACCCTCATCATATTGCCGGGGACGGACAGACCTATCATATTGAACCTTGACACGACGTTTGTTAACATCAATGGCCACAGCGGCATCTCGATGGTGTTTGTCAAGTTGCTCGAGGTGTACTAAACATTGCTCAATCTCCGTCGTATCAGGGAGGAGTTCTATGGCTAGATTGAGCGAAGGGATCTCGCATTCAATCGGTAAAAGTGACTCCACACCATGAACTAACTGGAATGGTGAGAACCCGGTGGCAGTCTTAACTGTGGTTTGATATGCCCACAAAACAGGATATAACATGATATGCCAATTGGTCTTGCTTTGTTGGATGGTACGTTGGATAATGGTCTTCAAAGACTTATTTACTGCTTCAACCTTACCATTTGCTTGAAGATAGTAGGAAGACGAGTGTTCCTGATGAAACCTAAGCTTGAGAGACAAATCCTCCATCTTATTTCGAAAGTGACTGCCATGGTTAGTGACAATCTCTTTCGGGATACCGAATCGAGTGATAATCTGGTTGAACATGAAATGGGCTGCAGTAGCACCATCGGCTTTAACGGTAGGCATGGCATCATCCCACTTGGAAAAATAATCCACGGCCACAATAATATGATGATGCCCCCTAACCGAAGCTGGTTTGCAATCCATGAAATCTACCCCCCACTTAGTGAAGGGACTGACAGTGACGACCGGATGGAGGGGCGCTAGATGTGAGTGTATGTTCCAAGAAAACACTTGGCAAGGGTGACATCTCTTCACAACGTTAGTACAATCTTTAAAGATAGTAGGCCAAAAATAACCTACTCGCATAATACATTGGGTTGTAGCAAGCCCGGATAAGTGACCGCCACATGCCCCCACATGGCAATCATTAAGTACTTGTTCCGCTTCTTCGTGATTCAAACAACGACGGAGAATGGAATCCTTTCCTCGGCGATACAAAGTGTCACCGACGATAGTATAATCTTTAGCGTGATGTCTCACATGCCATCGCTTGTCTCGTGAATAATGCAGAGGAAACTTCAAAGTTTGGAGATATCTAATGACATCCCCATACCAAGGGTCCTCGGTCGAGATAAGAAATAAGTGTTCATCCACAAAGGAATATTCATGAATGACATCCTCATCAAGCTGTGGAAGGTCCGACATAAGCTCAGCGAACACCAATGATTTCACCGATTTTGTAGAAGCAAACTCGAGATCAAATTCCTGAAGGATCACAATCCATTTATTATACTTACCCCTGATAAGGCGTCATGAAAGCACGAACTGAAACGGATTGATATGAGCTACAACAGTGGTTGTTCGAAGCAAAATATAATGCCGTAACCATTGGAATGCGTGAACAGTCGCAAGTGCCAACTTTTCTACGTGGGTGTACCTTAGTTCAACGTCTACTAAATTTCGACTAAGATAATAGATAACATGCTCGACGAGCGCATCATCTACCTAAACCAAGACCATGCCAATAGTCTCTTGAGACGCAGCCACATAAAGAATGAAATCTTGTGTAAAGTCTGGCAGACTAAGCCTGGGGGCCGATACCAAAGCTTTCTTAAGGGTGTCGAAAGACTGTTGGGCTCGCTCATCCCAGATAAAAGGTGTGTCTTTCTTCAATAGGTGTGCAAAACCTTAGTAATACTGGCATAGTTAACTATGAACCGACGCAGAAAAGTAGCTCTCCCTTGAAGGCTCTGAAGTTGAAACAGATTATGCAGAGGAGGCAACTGAAGTATTGCCTCAACTTTGAGAGGATCGAATGTAATACCCTCCTTCAAAACTATGAATCCTAGAAGGCGACCAATCCTAACAGCGAAGATGCATTTGTTAGGATTCAATCAAATTTTGTAGTGGATACATCATTCGAGAATCATATGGAGGTGCTTCGGGTGGTCCACTCTCTTGCGAGAATGGCCAGCAAGATCATCCAAGAAAAATTCCATAATCTTCTTAACATCGTGAAAGGCATAGGTCATGGCTCACTAAAAAGTAGCTCAGGCGTTATTGAGGCCGAAGGGCATTTTTTGGTACGCAAAAGTTCCCCATGGACAAATAAATGCTTTTTTATGTTGGTCTGCGGGTTTGATTTGAATCTGATTATAACCCGAGAATCCTTCCATGAATGAAAAAATATCACTTCCCGCAAAAGCATCCAATATTTGATCAATGAATGGCATGGGGAAGTTGTCTTTCGGACATGCACGGTTCAAATATCTGAAATCAGTGCATACAAGGATCGTTTCCTGCTTCTTATCCACAGGAACGGGGTTTGACACCCATTCGGTAAGAGGAACGGGGTAGATGAAACCAGCTTTGAGCATTTTCTCCACCTCTGCCTTAATAGAAGCTGCCTTCCTAGGGTTCACAGCAAGTAAGCGTTGTCGAACCGGTTTAGCATCAGGATACATTTTAATCTCGTGTTCAACAATGTGGGGGTCTATTCCTGGAATATCCTTATATGACCAGGCGAAAGATTCCCAAATTTCAGTAAACAAATCAGTGTAAATAGCAATCTCCTCAGGAGTGCAATCGTCACCGACGTAAACATTCTCAATCTTTCTGGGAGTGCGGGAGATGTTGATCGAAGTGGTTGGGGAAATATTGGCCATATTCCCCTCTAAGAAAACATCATGCGACTGCAAAAGAGCCACAGGGTGACCAACCATCTCAGCTAGAGTCATCCAAAACTCCTCCTGCTCAATTAGCTCAAGGTTGGGAAGGAAATAAGATCGATGGTGCATATCTTCCCAAGGCCTCTCACTACCACACATGGCTTCGAGGATAGCTTCATCTGATGGCAAAGTATCATCAAGGCAATCATGAGAGCAAGATGAGTTGGCTGCCCAAACCGGCAGCATAACAGGATCTTCTTCAACTGTTTGGGAAGAAGAGAGATCCGGATCTGCAGTGGTTTGTTGGATGTGATCATAAGTGATCTCTGATACAGATAAAGGCATAGACATCCCGACGTGCGCAATGTCTCCAGACATAGAATCCACGGATGGAAAAATCCATGGATCACCACAATAGGAAGTCTGGAATGGCATACTATTCGAACGAGGAGGCGCACTGTCGGAAATGGTTCCAATAAAATTCACAGGTGCAAAATGGTTAAAAGTTCCCATCAATGAGGGGTACATTCCAACACCTATGTTCCCAGTTTCCAACTGAGAATCAGAAACTTGCGGGACTACTGATCTCGTAGATGCTGTGGAAGGAGTGCCAACATAATCCAGCTGATCGATTGTCACAATCTTTCCTTCATGGGGAAAGCAAATAACTCGAAATACAGTAGACGCGGCAGCCTTCATAGCATGCATCCAGTTCCAACCCAGTAAAAGGTTGTAGTCAATGGGCGCATCAACCACTTCGACTTCAATAGGCATGGACTTACCTCCCAAGGAGACAACAAGGGAAGGGATAATTCCATGCGGCGTAAAAGATCTACCGTCGAATGCAATGAGTGTATTTCTAGACACGAGTAGAGGAGGAGAGCCAAGAGCTTTCCAACAAGTTAACAACATTACCGACACGGAAGCACCTTCAGCAACCATAGTACGTTTGACGAATCTCTTAAGACAACACCTGGATTAGAAAAGCCACGTGGTAAGGCAAGCGAGGTTGGACATCAGTATTGTCGAACTTGATAACACTAGGACTTCCCCCATCCTAAACTCCTAATGCACTCAAAAGGGCATGCTTCTGAGAAGGACAGGCTTGCAAAACTTCAAGAGCTGACATGGCACATAGAGTTTGGCCCAAATATTCTACGATGGAGTAGTTATGGGAGGCTCGAACATTAGGATTATGCGTGGAGTGCTTGAGAACACCTTTCAGTATCCGAGGCATAATAGAAGTCTTCTCGATATGCAAGGAATTATCAGGAGGAGGGGGAGGCTCATTCCCCAAATTCAGTTGTGGTGCACCATAATCACATTGACGAGTAGCAACACAAACCTCTGACTGAACCATATTCACACATCCATAACCACTAGTATTGGAAGAAGACGTTGTCGTTTCATTAGTACCATAACCAGTGGTGGGAGCATGCGAAGCCATATTTTGATGATGAGGAAGGGGATCCTTCAACATAGCTGGGCTCTGAGCCAAATGCTTCAATGCTTCTTCAATATGAGGACATAAGTGAGTAAGATGATCCTCCCCACAAAGCTTGCAAGGGAATTTCACCTTACGCCTAGGTTTATGATCCTCACCAGCATTACCACCTTCCCAAGGAGGGTTGGCATTCTCTTTACGAGGAGTATTACGATTGCTATTGTTGTTACTTTCATTTTTTCCACCCCTACGATTATTTCTCCCCTTTTTCTTACCACCAGGTTGCTGGTTACCTGACGGTTTCGTTGATTGCACATTGTGTACATCAGACAATGGAGTGGAAGTGGACAAGGTGTGAACCTATCCAGGAGTAGACTGGTTTAGCAACAAGTTTTGCATTTTATTAGCCACCAAGTCTACAGGGTGAGTGCATGCGGACCCCACAATTCCATTGGCATGTGGTCCAGGAACTGACGTGGGCTCATGTCTTGTTCTCGGTGCATCAGGAATAATGTCATACAAAATGCCAGACTGAGAATAAAGTAAATCTATTGCTGGACCTTCAAGATAGCTTGTTCCTCAGTCATAATGCCAGACATCGAAACATCCTTAGCAATATATGGAAGTAAAGACTTGAGGAACCATTCCAACAGGAACTCTAGAGGAATGTTGGCTTTCACTAATCTCTTCCGCCGATGCCACTCTTGAACGTGGTCAGAAATATGTGTGGCCTTATTATGACGGAAGGTGGACAACAACTCAGTACCATTATCATAACGAACTGGCAACTGGAAATGGTCTAAGAAAACCAAAGCAATCTCGTTGAATCCCCTATAGGTGTTTCAAGGAAAATCCACATACCATTTCACGGCTGCCCCCTTGAGGGTGTGTTGAAATAGTTGTAATCGGATGGAATCATGATTCAAAGAGTTCGAGGAGCACCAAAAGTGAAATGTCATGACATGATCTCCCGGGTCCTCAACACCTTTCCCCTCAAACTTTGGAATGTTCGAAGGGAGCTTGGTAGGGACCGGAGGCCAAGTAGGGTCGTGACACACCGGATAATTTGTGAGCTTGGAAAGATCTGAGAGATTCAAGCATGCAAGGAACGGGAGCTGCGGCTGGAAAGCTTGATTATAAGCTCCCATAAAAGGTTTGTTGAATGGAACTGTATTATACAATGGAACAAAAGCTTGACCATGAGGATTAAACTGCTGATACTGAGGACCTAACAGCCCATAAGCTTTCCCATGGCCATAAGATGGATAACCTCCCCCTGCCTGACCCATTTGAGAGTAAGCAGGTATATGTGCATTTTGAGCACCATATTGGGGTGGTGGGTGATATTGGTGGCTAGCACCGACTGTGTCGTAGTAAGGGTTGCCACCATGGGTATGGGGCATGTATGCACTATTCATAGTGGGAACCGTGTTGTATTAACCGTAATGGTATGGTATGTTCCCACCCCCAATATTAGGATTAGCTTGAGCAGTCGTGTAATGACCATAAGAATGAGAAGTATTCCTAGGTCCAATATGGGTGTGACCAGTAGCAGGGTTGGTGGTGTGATGTCCATGTGGATAGGAAATATTCCCACCCCCTACATTAGCATTACTAGTGGCGGCGGTGGACGCAAAAGTATGCGTATGTGTCCACCAATGTGGTTGGGAGGAACGGTATCATGTGCAAAAGTAGTCTTGGGTTGATGAGTAGTGCCATGTGTATTAGGTGGTGGATGGCAAGTCGTGTTTCGGACAACATTCTGACTAGGTTGGGTATTCCTAGGAGGTGGTCGCGTTCCAACATTAGCATGGTTAGGAATATGACCAGCCCCCATACTATGTGAGTGGGTGGATAATGTAGTGCCCCCAGCTAGGGTAGTGCCCCCAGTGGGTATAGTATGGCTAACACTTTGACTAGTGCCAGCATGAGTACCAACCATAGTGGAAGGTTTGACAGTATTGTGACTAGGCATACCAAAAGCAAGTGCAGTGGGGTTGACCATAGGGCCGAAATCATCATGAGTCTCAAGCCTCCTATAGCTAGAATCACATGGAAATGAAGGAATGAAAGGCTCGTCTTGTTCTTCCTCCTCGGGTAAGTCGGGCATCCCGTAAAGATAATTATCCGGATTCGAAGGATCAAAGGGATCCCGGTCAAGTGGATTAGGCCAAATAGAACCAGGTTGAGTCGCAGGTGGATCACCTCCCCAATCCTCACGAGGAGTCTGGGGATCGGAAGTATGTTCAACTGTACCTGAAGGAGTAGAATGGTATTGCCTGATATCAGGATGTGCAGCCATGTAGTCCTCAACATAAGTCACGTATGAATCTGAAGACTCAGAGGGAGCCCTCCGGCATCCTCTAGTAATGCGTTGTGTAACCAAAGCTAGCTTTAAACCAGCCAAACGACGGGACCGGCGAAGAGTAGGGCTCTGCGCCACGTTCTCTCTGGAGAGAGACACAGCATCTCCTAAAGGCCAACTATCGATCAAAAAATAGTAAATCAAAAGCACACACCTAAAGAATCTACATCCAAGAGCAGACAGACAGAGTGGTTAAATGAGCTCCCGACACTAGAGCCAGTATGTCTCACCTAGGAGAGGCTTGAGACTCCCAAACTATATCCGGAGGTAACAGAATCAGTTATAGAGACACCCAGGCTTCACTGTGTCGACAGGGTCAAGTCCACTGCACGAACACAACTGTGCTATCCAATACCTATCTGACTTAGGACACAAACAGGATAACCACTGCAAGTACCCTGTGCGGTACCTAGGTAAGGAAACAATGTCTACCGCAATATAACCAATGCTCAGGGGGACAGTTGCAAGTGGGACCCATCATATGGGCAGGGTAGCTAAGCCCGAAGCATAAGAGGACGAACCTCCGGTACCCCCATATATGAACAAATCCTGGATATACCTCCCACATTCAGCCGGTATCAGAGGGATATATTCTCAACCAACCTCCCGTGACCTCGTGCTGAACTCTGGTTTGAGTAGGGATTTCCTGAGAACACCGATCTATACCATGGATTCCTCCACTCCCTGGTTAGACACCTAATGTTTCGTTCAGTAGTCTTGGATTGTTAACTCACAATGATCTATTCCAAGACTCTAAAGCTATGCTAGTTGGTGTACCCTATAAATAAAATAAGTCTAATAAAATTTATGATTAAGCGTTAATTTTAGTGGCTGTGATTACTCAAGGCATATGGTCATGAAACTAGTGATGTGTAGACTCAATAGTATGTGACATCATCCAATCCTAGACTCATCTATCCAATAAAACAATGTCACTAATATGCAAAATCAACCAACAATTCCGAAATAAATATGCAAACTTTTATCTTTTCAATGCACAAGCAGAACCTAAAATGAAGGCAACAAGCACTCAATGCAAAATGCAGTACATGGAAATAAAATATTTTTGTATTTTCTCTTATAAACAGAAAGGAAAATGCAAAAAACTAATGAATATTTTTGTATTTCTTCAATATATATAGAATGAAAAAATGCAAGCAAAATCCTACTATTCAGTCACTGAAGTGCCGAGAAGATCACTAAGACAACCCAGCAGATCCTAAATACCAAGACTCAGCCAAAGGAATGAGCTCAACAGGAAAAAACCAAGAGGTTAAAACCAAGGATTGGCAAAAAACTAAGAAGGCTCAACCAAGAGAAACGAAGAGATCTAGTCACAACCAAGGCATGAAACAGTCAAGAAAGAGGCCAACAAAGACTCAGGAATCAACCAAACTCACCCAGCAACAACCAATAGCCATAAACCAACAAAAGCCGGAGTTACACGCTACTGTCGAAGGAAATCCTGTGGGTACCCGCGAACAGTAGAGTAAACAGAGGCGGGTATACGCGGGCAGAACTAAGCCAGCCCGTGGGTGAGGAAAAGCAAATGGTCAAACAGAGAGTCTAGAGGCTCAGAAAAAGTAAGTTTTCTACAGTGTATCTTAACAGCCAATCAGTGACACAGAGTGTTAACACCCAAAAAGTGTTCACTACCTAATCTACCCCATTACATGGCTCATTTGTCCATTTCCCTACCATATTTCCCTTAAAAACCCAAAAAATCCCACTAAAAAAGCCTCCAAAAGTCCTAAAATGCCTCCAAAAGGCCACAAAACCATCAAAAAAGCCTCAAAAAGGCTAAAAAACCCCTTTTCCCTCCAAAAATATCCAAAATTCCTCTAAAATAGCAAAAACCCCCTAAAAAGGGAAGAAAAAATATAAAATAATGAGGAAAACGGAGGAAAAAACCCTATACAGCTGCCCTAAACCATATGGTTCCCAAAACCATGGGCCTTCACTCCACCACCAAAAAACTATAAATAGGTGATGGAGACCCCTTATTTCACATCCACAATCAAGTATACCCTTACTCTGCCAAAATCTCTCTTGAAACCCTAGCTCACCCTTGAGCTACTTTCACCTTGAGAGCCCCTTTTGGTCCATTCCCATCATTTGGAGAAAGAGAAGGAGCAAGTTGGAGCTTGGAGAAACCCTCTTGGACATTGCAAGAGCTTCACCAACCTTCACATTGGAGGTAAAATTAATACAAAAGCCATTCTTTACATCTTGTTTTTTATGTTTCATGCACATGTTTAGAGTAATTTACATTTCTGTTTTAGCATTTTAATTTACAATTTACTGAACTGCTACTAAGGAGTCCCTTCTCCTTAGTAGGTGCTCATTTGCACAAGCTAGGGGTAAAACCCTAGCTACATAGAGCTTCGATAAACAACAACTCTAATTATGGACTAATGCTCAAAAAATTTCCCAAACCTGGATGTTTTCCCCAGTGGAGTCGCCATTTCTGTATTGGAGAAAACTCACTATGGCTTGGGAATACCACAACGGACAGATGACTACCATAAATCTACTCAATTCTCAAAACAATGCTATTATAAATGACAATGTTAAAACAATGGAGAAATGTAACCAACCTCGATCCATTGTTTGATGTAGATCCCCGTTGGAGCTTTCAATCCGCACACATCCAAGCACTTGTAATTTGCAAATTAGTCTCGACAACCAATATCTAACAAGTACATGTGATATATAAATAACATTAACATTATCAATAACAATGGTCCATAATATCATAAGCAAATGTAACCCAATGTGTAATAAATGACATTCACACCATGAATGGACAAGAATATGAGTATTTCTATTAATGAACAAGAAGAAGTACAAAGTGATACGACCTCTTGTCGGAAACCAATCTGAACCAAGATCTAGATCAAGCCACTTGTGCCTCCACCACTTCAATCCTCCATGAAAGGAAAACTCAAACTAGCAAGGAGTTTGGAAGGTAAACATAACTGGTTCACAACTACAAGGATCAATGAGTGCAGACTCAAGATAGGGCAAAAATCCACTAGAGTGCCTTTACTATTCTCTTCTTCCTCCCATCCATAAGCCATATGTGCTCAATATATAGTCCTCTCAAAGGTAGGTGAAAGGACTCATCGAGCCGTTACTTGGGCAGATGGAGAGCCAAAGGTCACCCAATGACTGCTTTTTGGGAGTAAAAAGTAATAAAATAGTGGTTTTTACCATTTTACTTGATACCCATGGGCTATAGGGATGCAACTCGCGGGTACGCATGCTATAGTGATGCAATATGTGGGTAGGAACAAAAATAAGATAAACTAGTATCACTGAAGGATGAAAATGGATCTGAGTCACTGAAATGGATCCTACAGGCCAAAGAATGCTGATGCTCACAGGGTGGAAGATTTATGTGTAACACATTTGCTTCCATCATGCAAAGATGCCATACCAGATCCTACATCAGAAGGCACTTTGGAACAACTCTGCTTTGTTAATCAGAGAAGGAACAATTTTGCTAGGCCCTTCCAGCCCAACAACCAAACATATTTTAATTAGGGAATTAATCAACAAAATTTGGAACCCTTCAGCACCAACTACATGGCCACCTCAAGCAGCCCAAGCCAATGGCAGAAAAACCAAACACTGTATCAACAACCATATTACAAATAGCCTTATTCTTCATACCCCACCTTTTTCTCGGCCAAATATGAATTATGGAAATCCATATCCATATTTAGCAAATTGGAGGACCCCATTGCAACAACCACTCATCATGCCGCCCCCACAGAACAAACCACCCCCCAGACCACCCCCAATCCCTGCCCAATTGGTTCCAAACCCAAATAACAATAGAGTAGGGCAGCAACAACCCTATAATAATGAAGTGGTGCAATTTCCTACCTATGTCGTGGATGCACTTGAAATAAATGAAATCAATCTCAGATCTAGCAAAACGTTGCAGAGCACCCATCCACAGGATAATCAAGAACACATACATCAGGAACAAACCACATATCCCACACCACAACAACCAACTGTGACACACTATCAAGAAGAATAAAATCGACCTCAAATACCAAACAAAAAGCCTCCATTCCTTGAGAAACTGATACAAAACACCAAAGAGGAGGATGAGAATGCTATACTCAATGAAATAAAGCATTTAAGCATACAAATACCCATTTTGCAAGAAATAAGAGACGTGCCAATATGTAATAAATTTATAAAATAAAATTGCTTAAAGAAGCCTGGGCGAAGGAAACGAGATCCACCAACTATAAACGTGGTAGGCCAACTAGCAGACTTGATGTTGGGTATCATTGTTAACCCTAAATACCTTGACCCAGGCAGCCCGATTGTCAATGTGACCATAAATAACAAACCTATTTCAAGCAGTCTAATCGACCTAGGGGTTGCATTTAACATAATGATAAAGGATACAATGATAGCCCTAGGTCTTCAATCACTAATCAGACCAACCAGTACTATGTTACAGCTTGCTGACACCTTCACTTGCAAACCCAAAGGACTACTTGAGGATATCATCATCGATATTGAGTCCTAGGAATCTCTAGTTGAATTCATAGTTATAGAAGTCAAAAGTAAGCTCAGTGGGTACCCTATCATGCTAGGGAGGCCATGGATAGTAACATCAGATGCCTACATAGGCTGCCGATCAGGCAACATGACAATCACGAGTGGGTAGGCTAGAAAAAAGATCACAATTTATCCACCAGCAAGAAAATCCACAGACATGGAATATCCAAATTGGATAGATGAATATGACGTTTTAAATGATCAAAACATACGAACTGTTCTCACTATAGAAGTAGCCCTAACTTTAAAGGCTAACTATGAAGATGGTCATTTAGATAGATTTATTTAAAATGTATCTCCTAATCATTATATTCTTCCAGAAAGTTTTTAAATAGATCAACAACAAGGAATTTAGGATTCTCCCCACAACATTGACAGAATGTGGGTAGAAGTGCTCTCATTTGAGCAACAGTCACCACAAGTCAAAATAGTCGAGGTCCTGCCTGGAAAAAAAGTCAATATTAACTCAAATTTGGAGCTAGAACAGGAGCAGCAACTCATGAACGTACTCTCGAAAAATAACAATGTTTTCGCATGGACTTATACTGATATGAAGGGCATACACCTAGACATTTGCAAGCATTACATATATATCAAAGAAGGCAATGTACCCATCAGACCACCACAAAGAAGAATGAATCCAGCATTGAAAGATATAGTTAAAGTGGAACTATAAAATTTATTGGATGCAGGGTTCATCTACCCAATCTCAGATAGTGAGTGGGTCTCACCATTAGTAATAGTCACTAAGAAAGGAGGAAAGTGCAGGATCTGTGTAGATTACAGGGAACTAAATAAAGCAACTAAAAGAGACCATTTCCCTCTGTCATTCATTGACCAAGTGTTGGACACCCTGGCTGGAAACAAATTCTTCTCATTTTTGGATGGATTTAGCGGATACAACCAGATCCAAATCCACCATGTTGACAAGGATAAAACCACATTTACCTGCCCATGGGGAACATGTGCATACAGAGTACTACATTTTGGACTTTGTAATGCCCCAACAACATTTCAAAGGGCCATTTTGATTATATTTTCTGATTTTATTAATGACTAGATGGAAGTCTACATGGATGACTTCACACCGTATGGGAAATTTGTTTTACAAGCATTGCAGCACCTTGAATTGGTCCTGAAGAAATGCATCGAAATGAGCTTATGCCTCAGTAATGATAAATGCAGGATGCTGATACAAGAAGGCATAGTTCTGGGGCACCATATCCCCCAAAGGGGCATTGAAGTTGATCAAGCAAAAGTGACAGTTATTAAAACACTTCCCACACCTATCAAACAAAGGGATGTGCACAGTTTCCTTGGGAAAACGGGATACTACAGAAGATTTATAGAAATTTATAGCAAAATTTTTGCACCTATGTTAGCCCTTCTGACAAAAGATACAAAATTCATCTGGACCAACCATTTTATGGCAGCATTTGATCAACTCAAAGAAAGGACAATCATAGCCCCAGTTCACATCCATTCGGATGCTTCAGACAAATCCATCGGGTTAGTACTTGGGAAAGAAGAAGAAAAGAGACCTTATGCAATCTACTACATTAGCAAGAACTTAGTAGGAGTAGAACTCAATTATACAGTCACAGAAAAGGAATTTTTGGCTGTCATACATGCTATAAATAAATTCAGGCACTACATCTTTGGGTACCCATTCTTTGTCCATACTGACCATTCTGCAATTAGGTACCTCATGAATAAACCCAATACTAGTGCTAGAATTATTAGATGGTTACTCCTCTTGCAAGAATTTGATATAACAATCTTGGATAAGCCAAGAAAGCATAATGTGGTAGCCGATTTCTATCTAGACTGACCCATGGACGGGACAATGAGTCGGTCAATGATGATTTTCCCGATGAACACCTCTTTACAATCGCCACACAAATTCCATGGTTTGGCGATATAGCAAACTACTTAGTATCTGGAAAATTTCCACAAGATTATAGCTATCAAGAAAAGTGCAGAATCATAAGGCAAAATGCAACTTATACATGGATACAAGGAATGCTTTTCAAGAAAGGTCCTGACCAAATATTAAGGAGATGCATCAGAGAAGATGAAGTCCATGATATACTCCACCCTACTCACAATGAGCCTTGTGGAGGCCATTATGCTGCAAAAAGAACAACATATAAAGTACTGTAAACTGGATATTACTGGCCAACACTGCACAAGGACTCCTATGATTATGTATCACATTGTGATGATTGTCAATGCATGGGGAAGCCTACCCAAAGAGAGGAGATGCCTCTACATCCCCAAATATCTTTGGAATGATTTGAAAAGTAGGGATTTGGCTTTGTTGGTCCATTCAATCTGCCATCAAATCAGAAAAGCTACATTTTAGTATGCACTAACTACCTTACAAAATGGACAGAAGTGGCAGCACTTGTAGCAGCAAATGAAACAAATGTAGCAAAATTCTTTACAGAACAAATCTTCCACAGGTTTGGAGTTCCAAGAGAGTTAATCTCTAACCAAGGAAAGCAGTTTGCATCCAACCTCATCGAGGACCTACTTCAAAGAAACAATGTTAAACATCGAAGGTCCTCATCCTACCACCCATTAGCTAATGGTCAAGATGAGGTTACAAACAGAGAACTTGAAAGAATCCCAACAAAAATAGTGCAACTACATAAAATGGATTGGGCAGACAGATTAAGTGAAGCAGATTGGGCTTATAACACAACATGGAAAACAACAATAGGCTTTACCCCCTGAGTTGGTATATGGAAAGAAAATAATGCTCCCCATTGAATTTGAAATCAATACATTGAGAATTGCAGCCAACTTAAACATGCAACTTTCAGAAATACAAGAAGAACGTATGCTCCAACTAAACTAGCTGGATGAGTGTCGTCAACAAGCCCTCGCACACACTGAAATTATCCAGTAGCAGAGAAAAAATGGCATTACAAGAACATCAAACAGAAGAAATTCAAAGAAGGTGATTGGGCACTACTATACGATTCCAGGTTTCAAATTTTTCAAGGAAAACTCACCACCAGATGGCTCGGACCCTACATCATTGACACAATCTATGGAAATGGAGCAGTCAAAATAAAAACAATAGACAAAACATAATTCCCCATGTTGGTGAATGGACATAGAATAAAATTATATAAGAAATCACAGTCCAGGGAGGAGTTCACACAAACAAACTATCAGAAAACTCTAATGACGATAGAGGACATAGATAATCACTAATTATTGTTATATATATATATATAGAGAGAGAGAGAGAGAGAGAGAAGAAAAAAGAAAAAAAATGAAAAAAAAATGAAAAAAAAATGAGAAAAAATGAAAAAAAAAGAGGAAAACATAGTAAACCAAGCCAGCAACCACGCAATTGAAATGAAATAGAAGCAAATCAGGCTAAATCAAGAATCCAAAAAAGAACATCACACAAGGAAAGGCAAATCAAGCGAGCTAGCAAAGCAAATTCAGCCAAGAAAAATCAAGCATCAAGTCAGCCACTACAGAAAAAACACAACCAAGCAAAAGAAAGAAATCAAGCGAGCCAGAACCGAAAAAAATCATCCAAGAAAAAAGAAAATCAAGCGAGCCAGTGCAGCATCCAAAAGAAAATATTTAGCAAAAGAAAAGCTAATTCAAGCGAGCCGGAAAAAATTCAACCAAGCAATAGAAATATCAAACGAGCCAGATATAAAAGCATAACTACAGATATACCAAAAATAACTACAAACGAAGAGTTAACCTATTCCGGAACCCTGGGTCCGCACGAAGACATCCACATCATCAGCAAAGGTACGCAAGACATAAGAGGTATCACTAAATTCTTTTTTTGTATTTTCAATCAAATCATTCTCCCTGCACAAAAGATCATTTATCAGCTGAGGTCAACTTTCGAGTAAGTTCGGCAGCATGGTTTAAGAGTATCTCTACTAGATAATGATGATTGAATGGTTCAGAGTATCCCTATTGTATAATGATGACTGACCAACAAGTAGCCTTACTGGGTCATGATCACTTACCGCATCTAAGTCATGGAATTGATGACCTCCATATATTGCAGCCATATCCTTTGATAATAAAGCACCAACAAGAGTTTATGCAATGATGAGAGTGAATGCATAAGTTAAGAAAATAAGACAGAGAGGGATAAGTAAGAAGATCCAGCAAGTGACATGAGTTTTCTCAGAAATGAGGGATACAGGAGGAAGGACTCGACACTCAGCCAACAGACTATCAATAGATCCCAAGCAGGAAAGTAAGTCAATCGCCCCAAGCTTTGTGGTTTGATACTAATCGACAATTACAGAAAATGACAAAAGGGTTTAAGAAAAGTGAGCCAGAGGACCACACACCCATATATGAAAAACCTCAGGTAATGACCATCCTCCACAGAGCAGGATTGATGCCATTTATTACTAGCCTGAGAGGTTATGATATAGAAATAGCCTTAGAGTTCACCCAAAACCTGAAACATATAAAAGAGGAGCAATATGTTACTCGGGTAAGGGGGTTGCACATTAGATTAGATGAGGAGGAAATTGCAAAGCATGCAGGATTAGCAATGTCGCTGCACTGGGGAAGGGATGACAGAGAAGCCAACCTGAGGGAAAAAGCAACTTTCTTCGGACAGGGTGAGAGCTATGAAGAGGATAAAAACGGTGTTAAAAGATACACTATGCCTAGACCCTAGGATAAGGTGGCTGCCATCATCCTGAAATATATCAAATGCACGGGAAGGCTTATCTACATTCCAACTTTTCACTTCAGAATTTTGGACCTTCTAAGGAACAGGGGCCACATCAAGTCGAACAACAACATTATTATCCCCTTCTACCTTCTACATTCCCTCTTGGAGATGAGCAGGAAGGTAGTGAAAGGAAAGGAGGACGCGTTGGCTCATCACAGATTAATAAAATTGATCATTTGCGAAGAATTAAAGGTTCAAAAACCAGAACTCTCATGCGAAGAGTTCGTCCTGGTCTCAGCTGAAGATGTCCAAGGGATGAAAGGCATGCTGAATGCAGGCATAACCCTTTCCTAAGGATCAAACGAGGAAAAGTCCCCCACTGCATCAGAAGCCAAACGGAAAACCGACCTAGACCGTGACAGTGATAATGAGGTGATGGATGAAACTCTTATTAAGATAAAGCACTCCCAGGATACCTCCTGCCAGAAAACCTCAAGGACCCCTGTTGGCAAGAAAAGGTTGAAGCAGCAGATTGGGAACTTGGCACAGTAGGCCAGAGCCAAGCAGATGAAAAAGAAATAAAAAGAAACAAGACCCATAGTACAGGACCTTTCGGACTCTAAATATAACGGGGCAGAACAGGATGATCCTTCTACACCTATTGAGGAAGACACCTTCCTGTAGGACTTTGCAGATGAGAAGATGAACATTGAAAAAGATGATCAACTAACTGAAGCATTGGCTGAGTTGGAAAAGGTCAGAGAGGAGCTGGCCGCTTTAAAAATCAAAGCACAACTCCACAGAATCCAACCTGTTTCATCGGCTTCGCCACCATTCATGCACAAAAAAACCCAAATCCTAAAAATGCAGCACGCGGGTCAACTAAAGTAGATGGAGCAACAGAATTTGACACTGAAAGAAAAATTAGGCGAATCCCAAGAGGAATTGACCCAGAAAGACCAGCAAATCCTACAATTAGAAGACACCTTAGCCATCACTGCCAAGATTTATGAATAAATACTGGGGTATAGGCCACCGTCCCATGTCTACACAATCTATCTAAAGGAAAAATGGGGATGGTTCCAATTGCAGAGGCTGAAGCAGGGTTTACCCTTGGATTTAACCACTCCTAAGCAGTTTGTAGACACCTCCCTAGTTTGCATTAAGTTAGAAAAAGATCAATTGTGTGTATTCTTCCTGCATAATCTAGGGGTACCGAACTCACCCAATTAGTCACTGAACCCCTACATGGGTGACTTCCAACTAAGATCACTGTGCTCTTGGATGAATCATGAAATAGAAAGAGACCAGGATGTTCATCTCTACCATGCAGAAGAATGGTAGAACCCACGTTGGATCACAATTGAAGCTACACATCCCGAAAAGGTAATTTAGGACCACTTTGCTATAACCTCCGATGAGGATCTAATTCCCATACTTATCGAAAAGCAGCAAGAAGCAATATCACATTTTGACAACACCACCTAAAGCACCCACAATGAAGTTCAGGAAGGCATTGGTGAGAGGTGGACAAGAATCTCAAAGGACATGAAAAAGCGGGAGCCTCAATCTCCCCTTAGGCTGGAAGTCACACTCACCAGAGTAAGGTTGTACAAGGAGTCCTTGATAAATAACCAACTCAAATGGATAGGAATGAAATTAATCCACCTTTCTTTCTTCCTCTTGATATTAAGGAACAGATCGATGAAGAGGAGGAAAAGAGAACATGGGCCAAGGAGGAACAAAGCCATGGTTACTATATGTTAGGATATTTCTATACTCCATTCCTTTCCTACCTAGCATTATCATTGTTTTGCATTTAGTCATGCATGCATTTTTGCATGCAGGCATGCAATTGCATGCATCCCAGTCATCAGTAGTCCTATCTCCCAGCACCTTGTCCCTAGTCTGCTAGCCCCAAGAGATTCTTTCAGTTCAATTCCAGCGCTAGTAGTCAGTGATGCGCCCTCTTTTCACCTACCACATGTGAAGTGTGCCCTCTCTCATCTACCACCAGTGGCACACTCAGTTCGTTGCTTGTTGACTGACTGCACTCAGTTAATTGCTTGTTAACTGACTCAATACACTCTATTAGACATCCAGAGAGACTAGTTTATATGTTCTGACTACTGACAGCTTCAGTTACCTCCAGTTAATACTAGTTATATTCTGTTAGACTCAGTTTGACAGCTACCAGTGCATTGATCACACTCCACTACTGATCTGATGATGATTTCATGCAGGATAATTCGAATTGCCACCTTGGTATTCGAATCCTGTCTATTGTAGCATTATTGTTTGACATACATATTAATGAAACATGTGTATTATTCTGCTCCTATATGAGTTCTATTGCATCTATGTTCTATTGCTCCATTCTGCACTCTTCTTCTATTTTTCTGTAGTTCTTTCTTGTGAGGTATACATTAGCTCTTAGATATGATGTGAGGATTTTCACATGGTATCAAAGCATGTTGAGAGTATAGTCTATCTCCAGTCTTGAGAGTTTTTTGCAGGTCATTCGAAGTTCTTGAGTCAAGCAGCAATTCTCGCAGTTGCAGCAGCCTACTGCAGTAGCAACAGTTTCAGCTTGTATTCGCTCCAGCAGTTGAGATAAGCAATTTGAACACTCCCCTCACTCCTAGAATCCTGACACCTTCCAATTACTTTGATTGGAAGCTTGACATGGAAATGTCATTGAGAAGCAAATCTCCACATAGGATAACAATGGGAAGGGACACAAAACCAACTTCAGCTGTGGAGAAAAACAAGCATTTGAATCAATTAGATGAAGCATTTGTTTACATGTGCATTCATATTTCTAGAGATCTATTGTTTCATCTCGAAGGGTTGAAGACTCCAAGAGAGTTATGGTTGAAGTTAGAGTCCCTCTTCGGAAAAAAAGATGAGCTAAGAGGCCATGTTCTGGAGAATGAATTGGTTGCGCTACAACCAAGCAATTTTGAGACCATTCAAGAATTCTTCTCGAAATTCAAAAATTTGGTTATGAAATGCAAGCAATGTGGCATTGATAAGAAGGATGAGCAATTGGGGCTATCCATTATGAGTAAGCTAGGATCTGAATTTTCTATCTTTGTATCTACCTTCCACTCTGGGCGAATGTCAATCCCTGGTTGGAAGATGCCCTCCTTAGAAGTTTTTACTACAGCTCTCATCCAAGAAAAAGACAAATTGATCCAAATGGGTGCCTGTTGTGGGAAAAATGCACCTATAGTTCAGGGGAGAAACTCCCAACTTACGGTGATAAAGATAGACTGACAAGCATTATACAAGTACAACAAATAAATGAAGAGATTAGGGTTTAGATATGTAGGCACCTTATTCAGAAGGTTGATCCTAGCTTTGCCTCCCTCGCTCTTCAATGCTATTCAGTGTCGCAATGCCCAGACCTACAAAACAACTTGATACCTTTCTCAAACACATTTGACTACATATATAAGACTGATATCCATGACATAACAAGACATCAAACTATAATTAAACAGTAATCAAATCAGAGACATACGAGAATAGGTCATATTTGGAAAGGAAAGAACGTCTGATCTTTATTGATGAATGAAAGCAAGTACATAAAGTTATACCTTCCTTCAAGCTTGGCACTTCACGAAACCTAGATTCAAGGTCTCCTGCTTTTGTTCTCCAAGGATTCCAGCCTCTAATCAACTGTGCTAGGGTTTACCAAAAAATAAGCACAAAAGAGGGGGATGAAGGTCTCCATTCCTCTAGCATAACTTTGTAATTGGGCTTAGTCCCCTCACATGGCCCTTCTACCCTCCTTATATAGTCAGTGAAGGAGAGGAAAAGAAGTTATAACCGCTCAATAGGTTTCCCAACCAACTTAACTTACTCGAATTTCGAGATTTTGACCAAAACACGGGTGTACGCTACTCTACAGTAGACAAAGTAGCGAACATATGGAGTTGAGCACTACTATTTCAACAGTGGAGTCACGCTCAGTAGGGTATACACGCTACTATCATGCCTATGTACCAGCGCTCATGTTAAAAAATGGCCAAAAACAGGCTTTCCTACTCATTTTCAGGAGATGGTTTGGTCTGGAAAAATGTTCCTAAGGGTCATATACATCAAATGGGTCAAGAATGAGGTAATTTCAACCATTTTTAGTGTCCCAAATGACTCCTCCATCCACAAATGTCCTGTTGTGTGACTGAACTTGATCTCAAGAAATGTCGTCATGCGACCAAGGGAAGCAAGTGTCATCAAGGACGGAGAGGTGTCATTTCAAGCTATAACAGTGCCATCAAGGCCTCCAATGATCAAGCTCTTTTAGCTAGAGAAGAAAAGAGTGCGAATGTGAAAGGGAGGCACAAAGGCAAGGACAAGAAACCATCTAAACCCAGTCTGAATGCCAAGTCAAGTCCATCAAAAGGAGCCTCCAGCTCCAAGAAGGACAAACAAAAAATATCTAATAGATCTAAGTGTCCCTGCTGCAAGAAAGGAAACCACCCAGAGAGATCTTGCATGCATAAGAAAATAGATAAATTAACCAAGCTTCTTGAATAGAACAACATTGCCCTTCCAATTTCTGAAATTTCTGCTCAATTTTGACAGCATATCGATAGGCGGATCCGAGTGAAGAGATTTCCAGGAAATCCATCTCTGTTCGGATGTACCAGTGTAGGCCACTGCGATATTTCAGTACTAGGTGCCGCTCGGAGTCCTTGATACCTAGCTTGGTGTGCAAGGTATGAAATTTGTTGGTGTACTCCGACACCGTTTGGTCCCTCTCTTGATGCAGAATGGTCCATTTTGTGTACTGGTCATCATAGTTTCCAACAGGGTAATATTGTTCCTTGACGGCATCCATAAAAGAGGCCCAAGTGGGATTGGAATATTCAAACAATCCAGACTCGTCTGATGAGTTTTGCTCACAATAAGTTTCCCACCAATTTTTGACATGGGCGACGGCCTTAAGGAGCACAAAGATGATCTTTTCCCTGTCGAAAAATTGGTGGACAGAGAAATACCCTTCTAGTAGATTCAACCATTTATCTAGGGCATCGGCATCGATTTGGCCTTCAAATAAAGGGATATCAAAATTAACTTGTACCTTGAAGGGAGTCGTATCTCCGAAATGGCTGCTCGTTGAGGGTGCATTTGCCGCTGTTGGCATGCGTTGAAGGATCTGGGCAAAATTATCCATCATCTCGTTCCTCTGTCGCACGAGGGCTTCCTCGAGCAACAACCTGATAGGATCTACTACTCCGTCATCTCTCTTTTCTTCGGCCATAGGAGGCCGTTTGGGGCGGTGAGAGTGGTCTTCCCAAAGTGAAACTAGTTCGAGACCCAACTCTCTGTATCCTGACCTCGTCAGGGACATGCACCGAGAAACAATCAAAGAGCAAACCGCTCTGATACCACTGATCCGGATTTATGTGGGAACGAAACAAAAGATAGCATATACATAATCATATACAGAGATATATTGCAAGAACACAATGATACAGTAAACACATATTCTATTAAATAGCAGAAATAGAACAGACTGTAAAATACAATAGCTAGAATGGTGGTAGCTATCTCTGAGAAGAGATGTGGCCACTATGCTCATTCGTGCCAAGATGAATACAAAGAGAGGCCGAAAGGGCCTATTTATCATAAGCATGAGGGAAAGAATCCCAAACATCCAAAAACCTAACCCTAGAAGATGAACCGTCATAAAGTTTGCGGCCCCAAGGTGGTTAGTTGAATAGTCAACTTCCCGGGGTCATAACTTTGGCATATGATCTCCGTTTGGGGCACTCGGTAGCCCGTTAAAAAAGTCTATCCGAGATTTACAACTTCCGAGTTGGCCAAATGCATGCTATCGGTAACCATTTGGACCCCCAAATTGCCAAAAAATGTCATTTAGGGCCTCAAAATGGCTCCGGAAGTTCAGGAGTCGAAAAAATGCTAAAAATAGTAATTTACCAAAGTTGCCAGAAGACTGTTTTGAGCCAGTTGGAAGAGGTGGGCGGCCACCGATATCCACCTGGATCAATCCTCCCTCCTTAAGAAGCAATGGTCTCCATTGCGTTAATTCCCTTATCATATGTCGAGCTATGTGTCGAGTTGAGCTCTTGGTGGGACATTTACTGAAGTGGAAAGGTTGCCTTACTTTGACATCTTCAGAGGGTTGTAATTGTTGTTGATGGATGCGCTGGAGTTGTTCAACAGTTTTGGTTTTTGTGGTATCCTTGGTATGCACCAGTGTGGATGGTTTCTTTTTGGAGGAGCACCTTGAATGCGTGGCCTTGCACTGTAGAGGTACCCGAACAGGCGATGCGGCACTGAATTTGTGTTCTTGTTTCTGCTGAGTAGAAGGATAATCTGCAGAGGTTGTGGATGTCTCCGCGATTTGATGTTCACCTTTAGTGGCAATTGCGAATAGGGAAAATTTCCCAGTGTGGGAGATTATCTTCCTTCCCTGCTCGTTTGGGGTAGGTGCAACTATCTCTGGTATCCGATAGAGTTGTCCTCCCAAAGTGACAATGACATTGCGAGGTCGTGATTCATATACAGCATGACGCTTCCACATATATGGTTGTCCTAAAAGAACATCACATACTTCAAGTGGGGCCACATCACACAATACCTCATCTTTGAAGGGCTTGATGCCATATGATAGGCGACATTGGTGACTGACACGGATCCTTCGTCCTTGGCTTAGCCATCCAATGGTGTATGGTTGTGGGTGTGGCGTTATTCGTAGCTCCAATCTCTTGATGACTTCTTCTGAGATCAGGTTCTTCTGGCTGCCGCTGTCCTCAGCAAAGTGTAGGGGAATTCCCTTCACCCACATCTGTGAGTGGAAAAGGCGTTCCTCTGCCTCCGACTCTTCAGGCTCCTCTCGATGAATCTGTGTGGTGGAAACAACGGCACTGGGTTCTGCATCAATGATCTGCTTCCCTTTTCGCGCGGCTGTGAAATTAGGTTCCGAGTCAGAATCGGAACTGGGATCTGATTCTGAAGCTTTGATCTCAGCCACCAATGACTGTTTTGAGCGACAATCATCAGTGTTGTGCCAGGGGCTTTTGTGGAACTCGCACCACTTCCCGGTGTCCTCCTTTGTCTTTTCTTTACCCTTCTTTGCCTGTGGTTGGGATTGGTTGTCCTTTTCCTTCCCCATGCTCTGCGAGCCAGAGTTTCCCTTTCCCTGCTTCTGCGCAGGTCCAAAGTCACGCTTGTTCTTTTGCTGAAATTTCTGCTCAATTTTGACAGCATATCGATAGGCGGATCCGAGTGAAGAGATTTCCAGGAAATCCATCTCTGTTCGGATGTATCGGTGTAGGCCACTGGGAGACGGCCTTAAGGATCGCAAAGATGATCTTTTCCCTGTCGAAAAATTGGTGGACAGATAAATACCCTTCTAGTAGATTCAACCATTTATCTAGGGCATCGGTATCGATTTGGCCTTCAAATAAAGGGATATCAAAATTAACTTGTACCTTGAAGGGAGTCGTATCTCTGAAATGACTGCTCGTTGAGGGTGCATTTTCCACTGTTGGCATGCGTTGAAGGATCTGGGCGAAATTATCCATCATCTCGTTCCTCTGTCGCGCGAGGGCTTCCGCAAGCAACAACTTGATAGGATCTACTGCTCCGTCGTATCTCTTTTCTTCCGCCATGGGAGGCCGTTTGGGGCAGCGAGAGTGATCTTCCCCAAGTGAAACTTGTTTGAGACCCAACTCTCTATATCCTGACCTCGTCGGGGACATGCACCGAGAAACAATCAAAGAGCAGACCGCTCTGATACCACTGATCCGGATTTATGTGGGAACGAAACAAAAGATAGCATATACAGAATCATATACAGAGATATATTGCAAGAACACAATGATACAGTAAACACATATTCTTTTAAATAGCAGAAATAGAACAGACTGTAAAATACAATAGCTGGAATGGTGGTAGCTATCTCTGAGAAGAGATGTGGCCGCTATGCTCATTCATGCCAAGATGAATACAAAGGGAGGCCGAAAGGGCCTATTTATCATAAGCATGAGGGAAAGAATCCCAAACATCCAAAAACCTAACCCTAGAAGATGAACCGTCATAAAGTTTGCGGCCCCAAGGTGGTTAGTTGAACAGTCAACTTCCCGGGGTCATAACTTTTGCATACGATCTCCGTTTGGGGAGCTCGGTAGCTCGTTGGAAAGGTCTATTCGAGATTTAAAACTTTTGAATGGGATAAATGTATGTTGTTGGCAACCATTTGGCCCCCCAAATCGCCAAAAAATGTCATTTAGGGCCTCAAAATGGCTCCGGAAGTTCAGGACCCGAAAAACTGCTAAAAATAGTAAATTACCAAAGTTGCCAGAAGACTGTTTTGAGCCAGTTGGAAGAGGTGGGCCGCCACCGATGTCCACCTGGATCATATCCAGGCACAATGGAATTGCAAATTTCATGTAAATATGCATTTTAATCAAATACCCACAACTAGTTATGTAATGCAACAAGAGATGGGGGCATGATTTTACAAGGAATTGGGAGGGAAATATTCAAACCCTTGGAGCCAATCAAGTCAAGCCAAGTGTCAATAAGAGAACCCATAAAACCCTCAACTACCCATGTTGACTTTTGCACCCAATCATTCATTTCTCCCAAGAGTTGGGTGAAGTAGTTAATGCCTTGGGAAATGAAGAGGTATGGCTGTCCAAATTTGGGTACGGGAAAGCCACCCTTCATGGAAAATCGTGTTTGAATTATTGGGAAAGAAAGGAGCCACGAAATCGCTCCCCAAGCTATTACCCATCAACCATTTTTTCCTCTCTCACGTTTTTGGGAGATACCTCGGTGTTTTCCCTCCACGTTTTTATGGTTTTCCCTTGTTTTCTAGATGAGAAGGCGGCATTTTGGTTGTTGCAGAGCTATTGGGAGGAAGGGAGCTCGATTTGGGGTTTCACTGAGGCCGTTTTGGCCATTTGAAATGCTCATAACCTGTGGGAGAAATTAGGTTTACTCCCTGGGGACGAATTCCCCTTTCCACATTCTATTTTTGGGTGAGCCAATGGGAACCCTATTTTGGAAAATCCCCTTTGTAAAATTTTTTATCCATGCCCAATGATTGTGTTTGCTATGTGTATAAAGAGTATGTTGGGGTATGGGTTATGGGTATCCATTGCTTTGGCTTGAGCTAGAGTGCAAGTATCTAGAAATGAAGAGGGTTTGGATTTAGCCTGATAAACCCAGTTGTAGACTGGCTTGGCTTAGATGCGATGTTTGCTTGAGTTGTGTTGAGCTTGAGAGCCCCCTTTTCCTTGTAGAAATCATTCCCATACATTCTTTATCATTTTCTTCACTAGGGGTCTCTACACCCAACTTGACCACTTATGGACAAGTTCAAACCTCGTTCCTGACGAGTACACCTCAAAGTTAGGCGACCAGTTCAATACCTTATGTGACCCCAACAAGCTAAGAGCAACCTTCAACTTCTGTTAACTTCATAACACGAGCATCATTACCACCTCCACCTCAAAATTCAAGTGGAAGTTATCCTCCAATTAGCAGTCAACAATTAAGTATGAGTCAACCTATGACTAGTGGTCAACATACGTTTATTGGGAACATGCCTATAAGTGGACAATTTTCAACTGGGGGGAAACCTCTAGTCAATCAACCTAATCTAACTGGGGGACATAATCTAGTTAGGGGAGACAACATGAGTGGAGGAAATTCTTCACATATGAACTATAGTATGGTTGGTAGTTCTCTCCCAACAATAGGACAACCTACGTGGACACATCAAATGAGGGGACCATCTACTTGGACCCAACACCCATGGGGGCATATCTATGTGGGAAATCATAATGCCGCTATAGGAAAAATTTATCTAGTAAAACTTTTTCTCGGCTTACCCTATCCCAAAACACGAACACCCCATAAGGGCACCATAATGCTCCACCTCCTGGACCTCCAGCTGGTGGACCACCCCCACCACCTCCAATACCTATCCCACCTCCTCCCCCACCACCCGGCCCACCACCACCACCTCCACCTAGAGGAGGAACCCCATATTCTGGCGGAGGACCACCTTATTCCGGAGAAGGGCCCCCTTCGGGTCCACCTTCCAACCCAGGAGGCCCACCTCCATATGGCCAACCCCCTATGAGAACACCCTACGACCAATAAATCCATGGTCCTACTGGTACACATATGCCTTATCAGTATTACTAGTACCCACAGCCGAACTCGAATTTACCATTTCTGTCCACACTCGGTCTACCAAATCTGTTGCGTTTGACTAATGATCCCATTCAACATGGTATAAATTGGCCAATGATTCCTGTGAATTTACCATCAGACATTCTGAAGTTTGTTGACAAACCCGGTGAGGACCCTAAGAACCACATGATGAATTATCATTTGTGGTGTTCATTCAATTCCTTAATGGATGATTCCATCCATTTGAGGTTATTTCAATAAAACCTTATTTGTACTGCCGCAAAGTGGTAGATTGAGTTTCCATCACATTCCTTTGCTAATTTTCAATTTTTACCTATGTCCTTTTTTATTCACTTTCAGCTACCGGTCCACTACGAAACCGACATGGATCTTTTGACTTGTCTCTGTCAAAATACTTCCACTCAGATTTTTCGATCATATTCATGAGTGGAGGAGGAGAAGACATCTCATTGAAGATCCCTTGTGTACCAACTACTTGTCGATTGGTTCATTAAGTCACTACTACCCATCATAGCTAAAGACGCGGCTATGGGTAGGGTTGTTATGGAAGAACAAGCCATATATCATGCTCAGTATTTAGACCTTGTCTATGTCCAATCTGGCACATTATAGGATATCATTCCCAATTCCCCCTGCCCTACATGTGATCCGACAAAACCACCTACGGGACCTCATGTTGATGTCATTATTGGTTCCATTCATACCCAGTCGTCTATACAATCCGGTGGTTCCCAAAACCCTCATAGTTCAACTCCACCCTCGCCCCAGGATGTCAACAACACTAATCACTCACCCAACCCTGCTTCCAATGAAGAAGTTGATTCAATTCCATCTGCTTCACCTCAGAAATCCATTGGCAAAAAGAAGAACAAAGGCAAATCTAAAAATTCTTCTAACCAACATGAGATAAAAAATAATCCCAAAGAAAACAAACAAAAGAAGAAGGTTAAATATCCATGTTTACTATGTGGTGACGCTCACTTCACCAAAGAATGCCCACATCATGAGGAAGTGCGAAAGTTTCTCAAGGGAAACCCCACACCTGCAATTTTAACTAATCCCTCCCCCACAAAACAACAACAAATGGTTGCACACCAAACAAACCCTTCTCAAGGAGAACCGTCCACAACTGCTCATGTTCTCATAATTCAGAGCGAAACAGTCAACTTGTCCACTCGATCACGTACATATGACTCTACTTCTGACAAGGAATATAACGGAGGTAATACTGAAAAATCATCCGCATATACATCTAGCATTCCTTCACCTCAAGGTCCTCTTGTCATAGTCGGAAATATTTACCATATTCAGTATGCATCCACCCAAGAGCACGATTCGAAAAGCCATTTTCAATCCAAATGCTCAAGCTGCTAAAAACTACAATATCGTAGAAGATTTAGAGCAATCTCCTTGTGCTATGTCGAATCTAGAGGTCTTACAAAACTTTCCCAATCAGTGTAAGACCCTTTTATCTATGATAGGAGTTGTAGATCCAGATTCCTCCAACACCATCATGTTCAAGCTAGAGTATTTCAAGTCGAGGATTTCCCACCAACTTGCGTTTCAAATTGTTACTAACATTTCTGGGAAAAGAATCCATCATACTGTCTTAGACGAAGGAGCATGTACCTCAATTATGGCGTTATCCTGTTGGTGAGCCATTGGCTCTCCCGAGTTGAACCATTCACCCACCACATTGAAATCTTTTGATGGACATGGTTTTCAACCACATAAGATGTTACAATATTTGGCTGTCGAGCTGGTCATTAAGACCGTTTCCATTAACGCAGAATTTGTCATTTCCCCGTTGAATTATAACTTATTACTTGGTCGAAACTGGTTCTATGCCATGACCACGGTTTCATCATCTATCTTCCACATTGTGCAATTTTCCCACCAAGGGAATATTGTCACTATCGACCAGTTAGATATTTGTACACCTGACACCACTACTCATCCCGCGGACAATGTCCCTCTTTTAGGACACTCTACGTAGATATATGAGAGTGTGGGGGTGGGAACCTTAAATATTCATCCCTCATGGGATTCTTTCCAACACCAGATCCCCTTACCCATGTTGTTACGGTCAACATGATTCTGTCATCTCATTACTCAACTGACCAATGGGTTGTGCCTAATCCTGATCATTTGGATTCGATTGGAGATGTGATGACTCTCAGCCCTGCGGAAGCTTCTTATGAGGCCATCCAATCAACACCTGATCTACCAGATGCCCACTCTACAGTGGCATCTACCTCACCTTCTCTTCCATTCCAGAGGACTGCACCCCTACCTAATCCTTTACTCCAAACTTTTCATTCTGACGAGTCCATCATGGATATTATGAGTGTGGATGAATCCCCATGGGAATACCTTCATCATAGATCATCCTTCCTTCTGCCATTAGTTTCGGTAGAGAATGCCATTGAAACAATTGTTTCACAGGATGTTTTTCCTTACCCTCAATCTCCTATTCTAACTTACGATATAGTAACCGGGGGAAACCTAGAAAATATCACGCCTACCTTTCCGATCGACACCTCGGTAAAACTTGGAGTCATGGAACATATTCACCTAGGCCAAACTTTTTCTCTGGAAGAAGTCACCATTTTCACAGCCTTTTTTAAACAACTTCGCGACGTCTTTGCGTGGAGCTATGAGGAAATTCTTGGTATTGATCCTGCTATTGTCATGCACGAGATTCAGACATATCTCGATGCAAAAACTGTCTAGACAAAACTCTTCCCTATGCACCCTAGGAAAACTGTGGCTATTAAGGCAGAGATATAAAATTTGTTGAAGTTTGGGTTCATTTTTCTTGTTCCCTTAATAGATTGGGTCTCTAATGTCGTCCCCATTATGAAAAAATAGGGAACCATTAGGGTTTTTGTTGATTATAGGTATTTGAATAAGGTTTGTCCCAAGGACAATTACCCTACCAAATTTATTGACCAGATCATCGACAATTGTGACGGAAGTGTCATATTTTCATTCATGGATGGATTTTCTGGCTATAATTAGATTGAGATCCATCCTATCAACCAACATAATACTGCTTTCATCTTCCCATGGGGTACGTTCGCATATCTCAAACTCCCTTTTGGACTTAAAAATGTTGGTTCTACATTCCACCGGGCTATGTCATATGCTTTCCACGATTTGAAGGATTTTGTGAAACCTTACCTAGATGATCTCCCTGATCATTCAAATCATCGTGACTTCCACATCGATCATCTGATGGATGTATTCCTCAGGTGTCGACGGTATAATATCTGCTTAAATACTCGTAAGTGCATTTTTTGTGTCGATTATGGACGCCTTTTAGGATTCATCATTTCAAAGGACAGGATCCACATCGATCCCCTCAAGGTGGAAGCCATTATTTCTCTACCACCACCTACAGATATTACAGAACTTCAAAGTTTGTAGGGGAAGGAAAACTACCTACAATGTTTCATGTGTAATTTCGCAGAGAAAACCTAGGGATACATGCGGTTGTTAAAGAAGGACTTCCCATTCATTTGGGATGACTATGCTCAACAATCCTTCAACAACCTTAAACATGCCATCACTCATGCACCCATGTTACAACCACCGAATTACACCGAGGATTATATCCTTTATCTTGTTGCTTGCACTTCCACTATTGCTATGGTTTTGGTATAGGAATATAGTCATGCCCAGGAGAATGTGATATACTACCTTAGTAAGGGTCTCCTTCATGCCGAAATTGAGTATTCACATGTAGAGAAGTTGGCTCTTGTAGCAGTCATTGTTGTTCAGAAGTTTTTCCACTATATCCTCCTTCGCACTACCACCATCATCTCCGACTCTAATCCCATGAACCACATTCTCACGCTTCAGGTACTAGGGGAAATATTTGCATTGGATTGTGATTCTCTAGGAATTCGACCTCTAGTTTGAGAATGCCAAATAAAAAAAGTATTTGGTTTTTGCGGAAATTATTTTTGATCTTCCCCATACTAATTGAGAATTTGATCCCATGGAATCTCTCCCCGATGAGTCCTTGCTTCTAATCAATACTTCAGACCCATGGTATGGAGACATCACATTGTATCTCAAAACCCAACTCTTTGGTCCTCAATTATCTCGTGATGAACGTCGTCATGTCCATTACCACCCAAAATATTACCTCATCATCGGTGGTACATTATATAGTTGTGGTATCGATTACATTCTCTGACACTACTTAACTCATGAGAAGGCCAATCATGTTTTAAATGATTGTCACTCAGGGGCATGTGGTGGTCATCTTTCTGGGATGGCTATATCCCAAGAAATCTTACGCGCTAGATACTATTGGTCTTCCCTCTTTAAATATTGTATTGAAGTTGTCAATAAGTTTCCTCCTTGCCAGTTTTTTCATTGTAAAAAGCGCTCACAACTGTTAACATTCAAAAAGTGCTCACTAGCTCATTCCCTTATTCACATGACCCATTTGTCCACTTTTCCACCATTTGAGATAATACAAAAGATCAAATTTCTCAATTTCTTGCTTTTGTCTTAGATCTTATTGTTTATGTTTTGAAATCTAGTTTTTTATTTATTTTGCACATGCTTATGTTAGATTCGTACTTATTTTTGTTTTATATCGAAACTGTTATTACAAGTTAATAGGTGCATCTTTAGCACATGCTTGGTTGAAAAACCAAGCAGCAATTTTTGGCGACTCCGCTGGGTTTTGAACTTTATATTTTTGCTTTAGATCTTTGTTTTTTACTAGGTTTTACCATTCCAATTAGCAGATCTGCCGTACTAGACAACATATTCATTGCTACCCTAGCTTTTGGCCCTTTCTGTAGCCTTTAACAGCCCGAAATTTCACGTTTCAGTTTCGTTTCTGGTGACCATTTTTCCGTTTTCACATCGCGACTTTTCTCCCAACAGTCGCGCGGCTCATCGCGACCTCGTGGCATTTTTCCGCGCTGCACATCGCGGCTTCACGAAATTTTTCCGCACTGCACATCACGGCTTCACGGCATTTTTCTGCGCTACACATCGCGGCTTCGCAGCATTTTTTCTTGCTACACATCGCGGCTTCGCGGCATTTTTCCGCGCTGCACATCACGGCGTCGTGGCCTTTTTCTGTGCTGCACATCGCAACTATGCGCCTAAAACCCGCGATACACATCGGGGTTTTTTCCCAAAAAACCGTGACGCTGCTATTTTTCGCTCGGCCCAATTTTTAGAAAAAATTCTGCTGCGTTTTTGCCCATTTAGCCTCTTTCGTCCAGCAATATGTTTTAATCATTGCAGCAATAGTAAATCTTTTTTCTATTACATATGCTCAATTAAAATATTTTTAAAAAAAATTCAACAAATGAAAAGAAAGGTTTTTAGCACTTTGTTTAGATCATAGATTTCATTTCTTTGCAAATTTCGAACCATCTTTCTGATTTGCTCAATAGTTTTGCCCAAGCAAGCACTTAGAAATCCATTTATTTCTTGCAATTTTTGCAATATTTTCTTTCCTTTAAAAATTATTTCAAAAGTCCATAGTTTTTTATTTATTTTTGTTAAAGCATTTACATTTCAGAAAAAGCCTTTTATTTTTTGCAAATTGAAATCGTCTTGTTTTTAATTTGTAATCAATCGCCCAAGCGAGGCAAATTCTTTTTCAGTTAAATAATTACACTTGCACCCAATATGCCACATTTTTAATTAACTGAGCCTTAAAATCTACCTAACCTCAACAAACACTTTAACCCCACTTGGGGAACACTTAAAGAATCTTGTAGCTAGGTAGGATTGGGGGGATAGGTGTTCCAATAACACCCCTCAATTATTTACATCTGAGACATAGTGGTTGACTTTTAGGGTACCCAAAAATCCCTTATTATTTGTTGACACAGTTATACACCAATTTATCGGGAAGGCCTCTCCCTTAGGAGGGTTGAAGTAGCCAGACTGGTTCCGGAAGCCTGAGTGGAATACCGCTATCCATTCAGTAACCGAAGGATACCTTTCGCAGTTCTCGGTGTACCACCCATATGGGAGTACAGTGGCGATAGAACCAAACTACAGATTCACTCCACCGAACGTGTCATGAATGGGGTATCTTAGTGGCCAATTTTTAGGATTGTCTATCCGGTGTCCCTCCCGGTAGGGGGATATCTAGCCTTTGATTCCACTACTCATATTGTCTGACTTGGATTTCATCACCTTGTAGATGATATGTTTTGTTGAATCATAATACAACTTTTAGTTAGGTGTTTGCATGCTCTCCTACCCCCCTTGGTCTAGTAAGCACCACTTTTTTCTAGGAGTCATTTGATTTTTGGTATTCTGACCACTTTTCTTGATTACTCCACTTACTACAACACAACTATTATAGTAAGTGCTTTTGAGGTTGGTTGTTGGCCTGAGAGCCATTGTTTTTTTTCACATTCCCCTCCTGCACACATCATTGCACTAAGGTATTGAGTTTTTTATCTCACCACCATCCATTGGCATTTCTAGACATCTCTCAACATTGAGAACTTAAGATGATCCCGCCATTTTCAAGGTGAACCCCCTCAGTTCGGTACACTTGACTCTACACATCATAGACGTAGAGCGTCATCCCTTGACTCCACACATCATCGGCATAGAACCCAGTCATCCGATTCTAATGCGCCTCATTTTACATCTGATTCTGAGGCTGAATCCGAACACCCTACAGAGACATCACCAACCAACCCCATGGCTGGATCACAATATGACCCCTTTTCACCAGTGTTGTTGGAGCTACATCAACAAACCCCACTACTACCGTGACAACCACGATAGCCACAACCCTCTTAGGAATTCCTAATATGGGGGCCAACCCCCCTTTAGGCATGTCCAACATAGGACCAACACCTATTTTAGGTATGCCAAACATGGGCGTCACCCCCTCCCTCATCGCCACTACCTAGATCCCAAGGATTACTGGAAACATTCCTAACCCATGTTGCACTTGGGAGCGTAGGCCCCTCCCACACCACATCGGATGGAGGACACATCCCTTTCACACCTAGCATACCCTTAGGGGGCACTGGACCAATCCATACTGCTACCATTAGCAACTATACCCCAGTGACCATGCCACACCCATCTGCCAGTCTGCCATACATGGCTAGTCTCAACTTACCAGACCTATAAAGGTTAACCAACGACCCTATTAGACACAACCCTACGTGGCCCCCCATTCCCACAAAGCTTCCCTCAGATATCCCAAAATTTGAAGGAAAAGCTGGGGAAGATCCCCAAAACCATATCATGTCGTTTCACCTATGGTGTTCCACAAACTCCATAGTAGATGAATCTATTTGACTGAGACTTTTACAAAGAACTTTCACCGGCTCTATAGCCAAATGGTACATTGAGCAGCCACATGGGACCCACCCCACTTTTACATCCCTTGAATCAACGTTCCTTCAGTTCTTTCAATTACCTGTACGCTATGATGCAGGAGTGGAAATACTTTTGTCTTGTAGATAGAACACCGCTACACACATCACTGATCATATCCATGAGTGGTGTAAGCGCCATAGCCTCTGCAAGATAAAGTTGGACGACTGTATCTTTTTGGATTGGTTTCTCAAATTACTCCTCCCCCTCATAGCCAAAGATGTAGCTTCTGAATGACCCCAGTCAAAAGAAGAAGCCATCTTAAAAGCTCAGCAGTTCGACCTCATATATGCCCAGTCTGGATATCTATACACTATTTTACCTGATGCCCCGCGTGGAGATCCATCCCACCATGACGCGCCAGGGGCATCCCATGCCGCCAACGGTATTATCGGCCAGGTTATGGTGCAAAACAAACCTTTTACCATGATGAGTACAAACAATGCCCCAGACCTTTCTAGGGCTACATCTCATTCTGGAGCTACAACTTCGTATCTCCAGTAATACACACACACCACACTCATGGACCCTCATGTCCACCACAATGTTATGGGCAAGCACCATCAGCTTATGCACCAACTCCATATTATAACCAGCAGGCCCATCAGACTCTGTTTCAACCACAAGCCCAAGCGGCTTATTATCCTCAACAGGAAACACCTCTTGCTCCAACACTTCCAGTAGCTCAAGGTTACCCACAACCGCAAAAAACACCAGGGCCGCCTTACAACCCTCCTTCTTACTACCCACCGCAACCCGCTCTAGAGCCGGCACAACCTCAAAACCCACCTACTGCCCATGGGCATGTCTACGCACAGCAAAACCAACCTCCAAACCAGAACAACGAGCGTAACCAAGGAGGTCAACAAAGTCGCGGAAGAGGGCGTAACCGTGGAAACAACCAGCAACACAACCAAGGTGCACCACCACCTAATCCTCCAAATAATAATAACGCTGCTCCCCCCAACCAAAACCCTGACCATCGACCGAAACAGGCTAAAAATAATAACTTGAGAACAAACCATCCATGTTCCATATGTGGAGTCTACGGCCATTACACACATAATTGTCCCCATTTAAATCGAGCGCATCAACTCTGGACTGACGACGCCCAACGACAAGGACATGCTGCACATCCAGCACCCCCTCCCCAACCACAACCCATGATATTGCAAAATCCCTTACCAAACCAAGGCATAGTAAACACTCGTCCAAATGATCCCCCTCAAGGATCCGCTGCAACACAACAGCAAATTACTTACGCAACAGCCGACTACCAGCATACAGAGTCCAACACTCACCATTTGCCTATGATGTCATCAAATGATGTCAATCTTCAAACCCGCTGCAACCAATACGGCTCAACCCCCGAGGTCACACCTGCTGACCCATCTCCGAGTACCCTCCCAACCGACCAACCTCTCTGCACACCCAATGTGCCCATAGACGGAGGTCCCAAAGCACCTCGTTTCCCTTTGAGATGAATTAACAATAACCCCAACGCTTGTGCAGCTTCCAACTATAACATTGTAGAGGTTTAGCTCAATCCCCCACCGCTATGTTCGCTCTAGAAATCTTAAAAAATTGTCCCGCATAGAGAAAGTTGTTGTTATCTGCCATCGGTGCCATAGATCCTAATGACTCTAACATGATGGCTTTCGACTTAGAACAAGCTGAACCTCACCTGCCTTCATCTCTAGCTTTTCAAGTTTCTGTCTCCATTCGCAACCTCGTCGTTCATCGATGCATAATCGATGAAGGGGCCTCCACCTGCATTATGTCCACTTTTGTATGGTAGAAACTTGGATCCCCAATGCTACAACAGTCAACTACCGCATTACAAGCTTACGACAGCTGTGCAACTCAACCTCAAGGTTTGTTAGTGAACGTACCCATACAGCTTGGGGGCAAACTGGTTCTCATAGATATAGAGGTCATTAATGCCCAACTTGATTACAATCTCCTTCTGGGACACAGCTACATGTATAAAATGAAAGCTGTCGCTTCTTCATTGTTCTGCATCATGATGTTCCCCCATGAAGGATGCATAGTCAAAATTGACCAGATTACATACTATGATCCCAATGCCCCCGCTGCGCCAGAAAATGTTCTTCCCATGATCGAACAACCCATTCTTAATGCACCCACATCGTTCGTCTCCTCAGTCGATAGCCCCTTGACCACCACTTTCCCTTCTATCCCACCCCCTCTCCAGGTAACTGCAGTATCTGATTTATGCAACCTCTCACAAAACGAACAACAACATACTCAACCAATACCACTAGCACCCACCATGCCTACTCATATCGGAACAACACCGATTCATACTATCCCATTCTTATTTCCATTTTCAGGAGTTGTCAGCTCACTAGTAATGCATACACTCAACCTTCCCGGTTTAATGTTAGGATTACCTGTATGGTACTTGCCTACTCCGACCCCCCCACTGAATCCGACCGTTGTTTTACAACCAGTACAACCCACGAATATGTCGACCCATCCACCACCTGGCATACCCAACCCCCAAAATCGCCCACCACTAGGTGTTTTAAACCCCCAAACCCGACAACCTCCAACAGGGAGCACTACATCGACACCTAGTTATGTCCCCCCTCAATCCCGACACACTGGGGGCAGAGGTCCACAAACCTACAACACTGCACCCACAACTTGCACCCCCCCAGTGACTCCCAAGTTAGCTAAGAATCCCCCAACCCGTGTGCTCCCTAAGTGCTCCTTGTGCAACAATATTGGCCACGTTACCCATCTATGTCCACAACTACTAGCACTTCAAGAACATATGAATATGTTGGATGATGACACCAACGTTCCAGTCGTCAAATTAGAATTACCACCTCAACCTTGTGATAAATCATTGCGCACAAACAACCCTTGTGTAATATGCGGAATCTACAGCCATTATTCACATCACTGCCCCAATCTCCTAGATTACAGAGGAGCACTATACGAGATGAATAATTCCGACCGAGATATCCCCCCCACTTATTGAGGAAATATTCCCTCCAGAATCGTCCCAGTCAGAAGAAATCAATACCATTTACATGATTTCAACTACACATAAACCAGAGCCAGTTAATTTATGGTCCCACTACTTTCGTACTGATGAGGATATTCTAGAAACACTCACTGCACCAGACTACCCTTGGGATGATATGCACCATCGATCGTACTTCATCCCCGAGGCATCTACATCCACCATGGAAAACCAACTATTCATTGAATCCAAAGACTTCTTGCCAATCAAGGTCGATTGGTTCAAGGACCCAATCCCAGCTCCAGAATCCTTTGAAGAAGGTAACATGGCTAACATTTCGCCCATTATAAAAATCGACATCTCCACCACCCCCGAAAAAACCGAGCTTATCTCTTTAGGTGCATCTTGCACTGAAAAAGAAACCCAAGCTTATAAGAAACTCTTCCAAGAATTTCGAGATGTCTTCGCCTGGTCTTACACCGAGATGCCTGGTCTTGATCCTACCATCGTAGAACATCACATAGACACCTGGCCCAACATATCACCGGTCTGCCAGAAACAACGTCCCATTCACCCATCCAAGCTTCTAGCTGTCAAAGCAGAAATTAAGAAGCTTCGAGCAGCAGGTTTCATATACCCAATTGCGTATACCACCTGGGTTTCAAATCCAATACCAATTAATAAGAAAGTCGGCACCATCCATGTCTGTACTGACTTTCGAGACCTCAACCTTGCTTGTTCCAAAGACAACTTCCCCACACCATTTATTGACCAACTAATCAATGAGTGTGTGGGGCATGAGGTACTTTCTTTTATGGATGGTTTCTCCAGATACAACCAAATCAAAATCCGTAAAGAAGATCAATACAAGACCACTTTTACTACCCCATGGGGCACCTTCACCTATCGCATCATGCCTTTCGGTCTTAAGAATGCGGGAGCCACTTTCCAATGTGCCATGACTTATTGCTTTCACGATCTACATAAAATCATATTAGTTTATCTAGACGACCTCACCGCTCGATCCAAGAAACGATCTGACCATTTAGACAATCTTCGACAAGTTTTCTTGCGTTGTCGAAAATACAATATCCGTTTAAACCCACTCAATTGTGTCTTTTGCATTCCAGCAGGTCACCTACTAGGATTTGTCATTTCAGAAAAAGGGATCACCGTTGACCCTCTAAAAGTTCAAGCCATAGTGGACCTTCCATCACCACGTACATTAAGACAGCTTCAAAGCCTCCAGGGAAAGTACAACTTCCTTCGTCGTTTTGTCCCAGACTATGCCACCACTGTACATGGTTTCCTCCATTTGCTACGTCTTCATACCCACTTCATATGGGACAACCAAGCAGAAGGAGCTTTCACAGATCTGAAAAAATCACTGACCAACGCCACATTGATTCCTCCACCAGATTTCACAAGAGACTTTACCCTTTACATCTCGGCATCAGATTACGTCGTTTCTGGAGTACTCGTCCAAGAAGACTCCGCTCGTCAAGAACACGTCATTTACTATGTGAGCCAAACCTTGTCAGGCCCACCACTGCGCTACCCACATGAAGAGAAAATGGCCTTCGCCGTCGTCTTTTCAGTACAAAAGTTGCGACATTACATTCTCCTCAACCACACCATGGTTGTGGCCAATTCCAATCCAATGGTCTATCTCTTAAATCGTTTCTTTCTACAAGGCCGTGTTGCCAAATGGGTGATCATCTTACAAGAATATGACATAACTTTTAAAACCCTGAAGAGCACCAAAGCATTAGCACTCGCTCAACTCATTACGGACTTACCATCATCGTCGTCATCACCAACTATCCATATTGATATAATCGACGAACATTTGTTCATCATCTCGTCTGACGACCCTTGGTATGGCGACATTTTGGTATACCTCCGCACACAGAAATTTCGACCGAACATCGACCATGACGGACACTGTCGCATCCGTCACCATGCCCCCCGTTATCTCCTCTTGGGTGATGTCCTCTATCGACGTGGCATCGACACAATCTTACGACAATGCCTTTCCCAATATGAAGTAGAACAAGTGCTTAACAACTGTCATAGCGGTGCATGTGGTGGCCATTTCTCCGGAATGGCCACCGTCCAAAAGGTAATCCACGTAGGTTATTTTTGGCCATCATTATTCACTGATTGTATCACAGTAATCAAACACTACCAAAACTGCCAGCTCTTTGCCCCAAAGGCAAGAACCCCCCCCCCCCGCCCCCCTTCATCCAGTCATCACCGCTGGACCATTTTGCAAATGGGCCATCGACTTTATGGATTGCAATCCCACATCAGCAGGCGGCCACAAACACATTATTGTGGCTATTGATTACTTTACCAAATGGGCGGAAGCCATGCCTACTTACAATTGCAAAGCCGACACTAAAGCCCATTTTTTCCTCAACCATGTTATTGCTCGTTTTGGAGTACCAAAACAATTCATCTCAGACCACGGCTCTCACTTCGAAGACTCTGTTTGGAGAGAATTGTCCATACTCCTTAAATTTCAACATCATTTCTCCTCCGCCTACTACCCCCTAGGGAACGGCCAAGTCGAAGCTGTTAACAAAATTTTGAAGACCATCCTCCAACGCACTGTCGACAAACACAAATCCAATTGGCATCACATGTTTTATACCGCATTATGGGCTTACCGCACATCGACTAAAACCTCCACCGGCTTTACCCCATTCCATTTGGTTCATGGAGTGGAATCTGTTTTCCCCATTGAATGCTAGATACCAGCATTACAAATTTCCGTAGAACTTCTCCCCGATACATCACTGATTGAAGAACACTTACTTCTTTTAGAGCAGGCCGGCGAAGATCGCCATCATCCATTTTTGATGAGTTTTATATCACCGGATTCAATTTCCTGTGCTCATGACGATGCTTGAGATCATTTCTCGCTCTCACCACCAGATTTTTTGGACATTTTTCCCATGCCCCTCATCACCTCAGTTTGCGTGCCACATCAGCTACATTCCATTTTTGACAAGTCTTATGTCACCGGATTCAGTTTTTCGCACCAGTGATGATGCTTGAGATCATTTCTCGCTATCACCTCCAGATTGTTTGGGCATTTTTTCCCATGCCCCTCGTCACCTAGATTTGCGTGCCACTTCGATCGTCATTTGTTTTTGATGAGTTTTATATCACCGGATTTAGTTTTTCATGCTCATGACGATGCTTGAGATCATTTCTCGCTCTCACCACCAGATTTTTCGGGCATTTTTTCCATGCCCCTCGTTGCCTCGATTTGCGTGCCACTTTGACGTCGTCCATTTTTTACGAGTTTTATATCACCGGATTCAGTTTCCCATGCTCGTGATGATGCCTGAGATCATTTCTTGCTCTCACCAACATATTTTTGGGCATTTTTTCCATGCCCCTCGTCGCCTTCCTTTGTGTGCCACTTCGGTCGTCGTTCGTTTTTGATGAGTTTTATATCGCTGGATTCAGTTTTCTGTGCTCGTGACGATGCTCGAGATAATTCCTTGCTCTCACCAATACCTTTTTGTTTGGTATAATTTTATCCATTTTTCGGGCCGAGCAATTCTTTTACGAAAAAGGCACTTAGGGAGTTTCTGTTAAGCTCTTTTCTGACTCCTAAAACAATGAAAAGATTGTCGAGCAACCTTACTTCCTTTCATTCTCGCTAAAAGTATCTGAAAGGACGTCTACCTGGTATAAGTTTACCCCTTTTCCGAACCTTGTAGACTAATTACGAAAAAGGAATACTCTAGTCACATCGGCTAGAAGAGTTCTCCATTTGCATCATTTTATACTTTTTCCGGGCCTTGGAGACTAACATACGAAAAAGAACACCAATGGAGTCTACTTACCTCTTGCAAAATCTCTAAAAATGAAAGCAGCCATGAGAAATCACCATCTTGGACTCGTATAAATCCATAGGACGGTACTCCACCACCATTGCAGAGTCTTCTTATCGTTTTCAGACTCCTTGAAAATGAAAGCACTTACGAGCATGAACAGTCTTGGGCTCGCATAAATCCACAGGATAGTACCATTTCAGAGCACACTTTTATCCCTTCTTGGAGCTCATTAAAACTACGAAGAAGGACCTAATGGTGCTTCTCGGCGCCACAACAGATCATGTCTACCCATATGGCAGCTTCCCCATTTTGGTTGCCTTTGTTCAGAGTATTCTGCAGTGTGTCACCCCGACACTCCCCCTACAGCATCCATCCACTTGTCCCCCCCATATCACTCAAGTCTGCAATACATACCCCTAAGCCATGATTCCCACTCCTAGAAATCAGTTCCCTATGCTGCCAGGTCAACCATGTCATCATGCTCTGAACAAAGGAAGTTTGAGTCCACCCACTCTATGACCCCAGTTATTTCCCATCCCCACAGTATGAAAGTCCTACCATCAGTACTATCACACTTCAGTTGTACACCTCGCACTCTTATCAAGGAAACATCATTGCCTTGGTAATTGTCGGTCTCCCTCTGTCGACGCCAACCATATCTATTCCAGAGGATAGACCCAGAGGTCCTTGTGCCTTGTACTCATCACCATTAGTGGTAAGTGCCTACGGATCATTTCGAAAGGATTCCTCAGTGCCTCTCCAAATGATTGTTTCTCGCATGCTCGACTTCAACACCTTGATCGCATCGTTGAGACTCGTACAAGGTATCCGTCCTTTTAGTTATCTATTGAAGACCCTGGATATCACCTGACTCCACCACATTTGAGAGTCTCATTGAGGAAACAACCAGTTACATATTCCTATGGATATCTGGGTTGCGTTTGACGACAATTTTTTATGTACCCCAATTTTATACTCCCTTGAGTATACAGTTACATATACCCCTCAGAGTTGGTTCACAGTTATTGAGTCCCTACAGATGTTGGACACCTTCAGTTTCAGCAGTTCATCAACCCTCCTAATAACTTATTCAGAACAGTTGTTTCCCTTTTTTTTCAGTATATCAGTCATTGAGATCAGTCATGGTATGACCATGTGTACATCCCAGCATTGTGTCCCCTCTGGACCATTATGATGTACCAACATATTTTTTATTCAAGTCCTTCTTCTTGGGCCTAATTGTTATGTATATGTCTTGATTCGAGCATGGGTATGCCCACCTCGTCAATCATCAGAGATTATTCCTCATTCATTTTGAGGCCATGTAATATTTTTTGTTTTTGCATCTTCCAAGGGGCCTTTGTTCCAGTCTCCAATTGGTCTCTTCACTTCTCCAAACCCCAGGAAAAAGACAAAAGAACTATGATGTCTATCGGCCATACGATGAGCTCCTGCCCTCACACATCAAGGGGCAATCTGTTAACACCCAAAAAGTGCTCACTAGCTCATTCCCTTATTCACATGACCCATTTGTCCACTTTTCCACCATTTGAGCCTCTAAAGCCATCAAAAGGTCACCAGAAAGACCACAATACACCTTTTTTCCCCTCAAAATGTATATTTTTCCTCAAAATACACAAAAAACCCTCAAAAAGGAGCCAAAATTCCCAAAAATATTAAAAGGGAATAAAAATATTCAAAATATTCAAAAAAGGAAAAAGAGGGAAAAAGAGACCTAAACCATATTGGTTAATACCATTAGTTTCCTTAAAACCATAATGGTATTCCCCATCACCAAAAAAATGTAAAAAAGTGATAGGCGCTCCTCACTTTTCATCCACATTTCATCCTATCCTTACGCTGCCAAATTCCTTTTGAGAGCCATTGCCTCCCATTTCGAGTTTGAAGAATCCCATTGAAGAAGAAGGTACCATTGGACCTGGAGCTTCTCAACCTTGGAACTGCTCAACAACCACCATCCTCACCATTTGAGGTAATACAAAAGATCAAATTTCTCAATTTCTTACTTTTGTCTTAGATCTTATTGTTTATGTTTTGAAATCTAGTTTTTTATTTATTTTGCACATGCTTATGTTATATTCGTAGTTGTTTTTGTTTTATATCAAAACTGCTATTACAAGTTAATAGGTGCATCTTTAGCACATGCTTGGTTGAAAACCAAGCAACAGCAACCAGCCCCACTACATCCAGTTATCGTCGTCGGTCCCTTTTCTAAATGGAGCATCAAATTCATCCATTGTAAGCGTGCCTCGGCTGGGGGGATGGTTATGTTATTGTCGTATTTGACTACTTCACCAAGTGGGATGAGGCTATGCATACATACAAAGAAGACAATGAAATTGCTGCACTCTTTATGTTTAACATATCATTGCGAGATTCAGATTCCCTCAAGCCATCGTCACCAAACATGGATCACATTTTCAAAAAAATATGGTGGATGAACTAAGTGTTGGATTGGGTTTTCGACATGAGAACTCAACTCCCTAATACCCTCAATCAAATGGAAAATCAAAGGCCATTAACAAGGTCTTGAAAACCATGATTCATCATATGGTGGGAACACACAAGTCCAACTGGCATGCCATGCTTTTTTTCATCCCTATGGGAATATAGGACTTCCATCAAAAATGCCATTGGTTTCACACCCTTTCATTTGGTCTATGGACTAGAGTTAGTATTACCTATCGAGTGCAAGATTCAGTCGCTAAAACTCATTGTCAAACTTTTATTGAACACCACTATCGAGGAAGAACGATTTCTATATTTGGAAAAGCTCGATGAAATCCATCATGATGCAGCTCTATCCAATGAAGCACATCATAAATGCATCAAGGCCCACTACGATAAATCAGTAAAACCTCGTATCTTCAACGAGGGAGACTTGGTCCTTGCTTATGACCAAAAACACGATAAGCTAGGGGCAGGAAAACTTGAGTCCATGTGGCATGGTCCATATGTGGTAAATTATTTTTTAGAAAAGGGAGCCTATGACTTAGAGGATTATGACGGGATAGCTTTGGGGGAACCTTGCAATGGGCTCTACCTAAAGTGGTACTATGCCTAAATCATTATGCATTGGTACTTTGTGTATACTGTACATGACATGTGTTTTGTTTGGTGTGACACTTTACTTTTAGTGTGCTAGGATCTTGTCATTGCGCTTATACCATGTTCTTCCTCGATGTGCACATGGCAACTTGTTTTGGATTCACAGACGATGCTAGCTGGCACACCTGTAACCTCGCTTCGGTGGCATGGGTACTCTATTCCCATGCCAGGGAGCTGATTAGTTCAAGAGGAACTTTCCTAGGTTTCGCAACCAATAACACCGTCGAGTATCAAGTGGTAATTGGACTATTGACTGATGTTGTTTCCTTGAGTGTGGACCACCTTGTTATCTACCTCGATTCATAGTTAGTGGTCTCCCATCTCAACCATGTCTACGCTATCTGCGACCCCATATTACTCCGTCTATTCCGGCGAGTACGTCTCTTGGAGAGGTCCTTTGAGTGTTAAATTTTGAGAATTAACTCACAATACTCTTGGATCTTTACTGAGAGAATAACATATACAGTATATCAATGCATAACAATCACAATAAGCATCACAAGCATCACAAGAATCAAAAGCATGAGAGACAAGAGACACAGAGTTTCCGTGGGGAAAACCCTAAGGTGAAAAACCCCACAACTTCCTCAGAGATAGAGAGAGCAATGGCTCAACCAAAGTACAACCAAAATACTTTGAGATAGTCTCCTAGTAGCAGATGATCCTCCTCCTCACTAGTGCGCCACTTTCTGAGTGAGAGAAGTGTGAGTTTCCGAATGATCAAAATAGAGATCTCCCAATCTCTATTTATACTAACCTATTTTCCCAGTGACCTTATGGGGCCAACTTGTCTAACTAGGTACATCCACAATATAATATATATTTCAAGGCCAACCGCACACATGGTGGTCTAATAACCCGTCGCTAAGTACACACACTTGCGACACTTGTTAATACACATGACGACACTTCCTTATAGAGGAATAACACATCTCTTATAAGGGTACAATAAATATATATGAAATACATAGATGAAATACATTCCGAAGTTACATATACATCAACACTCCCTCTTAACTAGGAAGGTATTTCTCGACACAGATCTGCTAGACAAGTCTTCTTCTCGGGATCATCGTCATCGATGCATCATCATCATCATCGTCACTGTTGCTGCTATCTCAACCAATCTCTGACTCTACTCATCATAGGAAGTTCTACAAAGCCAGTCCTTTTTCATACTGGATGTAGGCCCACCACCTGCAGGTCTTCGTTATCACTGGCCATACTGTGGAAATCTCAAGACTTATTACGTGCGTCACAAAACCTTAAAAGAGTCTCTTGACTAGCAAGAACTCTAAAGAGCATCTGAGGCCTTTTTCATCCTGTCCAGATCTCCAGGACTTATTACATGTGACCCCACCACAAAACCTCGAAAGGGAATCCCAAGACTGATTACGAGCACAAGGCTCAACCTATCAGATCTCCTAGGGCACAAATTACATGTGGTCACCACAAAACCTCGAAAGAGCATCCCAGGACTGATTACGATCACAAGGCTCAACCTATCGGATCTCCCAGGGCACAAATTACATGTGGTCATGGAAAAACCTCGAAAGAGCATCCCAGGATTGATTACGAGCACACGACTCAACCTATCGGATCTCCCAGGGCACAAATTACATGCCATAGGACAAAACCTCGAAAGAGCATCTGCATGATATCCCAAGGAACAAATTACATGCCATAGGCAAATCCTCGAAAGACTATCTGCAAATCTCCTAGGGCACAAATTATATATCCTCCCAAGCAAAACCTCGAAAGAGCATTTGCCAAATATACCAGGGTACAAATTACATGCCATAGGAAAAACCTCAAAAGACTATCTGCAAATCTCCCAGGGCACAAATTACATGCTTATCTGCACAACCTGTTCCATGGCCACAGAGTATCAACCTAATACTCACCATACATCATCCTGATGTACACATGATCATCCTGATCATCATCACTGCAACATCCTGCTACATGTCATCTGGAGCAACATCCTGAAGCTCATCATCCATGATCATCCTGATCATACAATGCATCTACCTGATGCATACCAAGTATCTACCTGATACATATCATCATACATGATCCACCTGATCATACAATGCATCCACCTGATACAAATACAAATACATGATCCACCTGATCATACATGATACATATCAACATACATGATCTACCTGATCATACAATGTATCCACCTGATACATATACAGATACATGGTCCAAGCATCCAACATGATGCATACTCAAAATACATACAAATGATCCAACCGATCATATCCAACATCCAACATGATGCGTACATACATATAAATGATCCAACTAATCATATCCAGCATCCAACATGATGCGTACATACATATACATATAAATGATCCAACTGATCATATCCAACATCCAACATGATGTATATATAGAGCAGTAACTGGAGCATCGTCCTGATGCTCATCATCCAGCGCTTACATCCATAGCCATGTGAAGGATCCTCCTTCCAACATGCTTGGAATGGATTCTACAAATGTGTCCATCACTTCTTCCTTGAAGTGTCATCAATCTGAAGAACACCAAGCCTCTCCCTGAAGTACTTGAAATTCACCCTCGCTAGTGGCTTCGTCAGCACATCTGCAATCTGCTCGTCCATTGCAATATACAGGAGCTTCACAGCTCCTCTCTGCACCATATCCTTGATATAGTGATATTTGATCTCTATGTGTTTCGACCTGTCATGAAACACTGGGTTCTCGGATAGCTTCACACAACTCTGGTTATCATAGAAGATACCAGTAGCATCCAATGGGAGATCAAATAGCTCAGACAGTAGCTTCCGTAGCCATACTACCTCACAATTAGCTGAACAGGCTGCAACATACTCTGCCTCAGCTGTACTCAGTGCTACGCAGGACTGCTTCCTGCTAAACCAAGAGATCACACCTAATCCCATACTGAAGCAACACCCATATGTGCTCTTCCTATCTGCAGCACTGCCAGCCCAATCTGAATCAACATAACCCTGCAGGTTAAACTTTTGATTCGCTTCATACTTGAGCCCATAATCCACTGTACCCTTCAGGTACCTCAAAACATGCTTTACAGAAACCAGGTGAACACTCCTTGGATCTGTCAGGAACTGACTCAATGTGTTCACAGCAAAGCAAATATATGGTCTCGTGTTCATCAGGTACATCAAGGACCCAATCATCTGACGATACATAGAGACATCAACCGGCTCAGATGAAGCATTACATAGAAGCTTCAGATTCGATTACATAGGTGTGGCCATGGCCTTGCAATCCATCATTCCGAATCTCTTCAGGATATCTACTGTGTACTTCCCTTGACCAAGGAAGATCCCACCTGCATTCTGCCACACCTCCATAGCTAGGAAATAATGCATCATTCCCAAATCTTTCATATCGAACTCAACAGCAAGCTTCCTCTTAGTATCTGCAATTAATCTGTCATCTCCTGTTACAAATAAGTCATCCACGTACAAAAGTAGAATCACAGGATTCCCTTCCTCAACCTTGTAGTAAAGGTTGGAATCCGCTTTACTCTTGGTAAAGCCCAAGCTAGATAGAAAACCGTCCATCCTACCATACCAAGTTTTGGGAGCTTGCTTCAAGCCATACAAGGATTTCTTTAATCTGCACACATATGACTCCCTATCATGTATTTCAAAACCGAGTGGCTACTCCACATATACTTCCTCTTCAACTACACCATTCAAGAAAGCAGTCTTGACATCCATCTGGTGTATTTTCCATTTCATTGCTGCAGCTAGGGAAAGTACTGTTCTGATGGAAGTATACCTGGCTACAAGCGCAAAAGTTTCTTCATAATATGCTCCCTCTTTCTGAGAGAAGCCACGAGATACGAATCTTGCCTTGTATTTCTCTACACTGCCATCTGCAGCATGCTTGATTTTGTAGATCCATTTGGAAGTCACAACAGACTTCTCTTTAGGTCTTGGGACAACATCCCAAACATCATTCTTCATTATTGATTGGTATTCCTCAACCATGGCATCCTTCCATTCTTTCTTTTCCGCTGCTTCTTCATAACTGGAAGGCTCTTTGTTCATAATGTCATAGAGTAAAGCAACATAGCTGGTATGTGATCTGGTTCTCTTCTTTGCTCTGTGTTCTTCTTCTGGAATGCCAAATCTTTCTGCATCTTGAATGAGCTCTCTATCCCATGCAGGTTTCCTCTTGTGAGAGTTATCCTCACAGGGTGGATCTGCAGGTTCTTGCGGATCTTCAAACTCACGAACAACTTCTGGAATTGCTTCAGACATGGTAGTGTCTTGAAATCTAGTTTCCTTAGGTTCTTCATAAACTTCGATAGGTGCCTTCCTTGATTTGATGAATGCTGAGTTTTCATCAAATGTTACATTCCTGCTAACATCAATCTTCTTGAACCCTGGAAAGTATATTCTGTAAGCCTTCGAGCTTTCACTGTAACCCACAAAGATACCCTTCTTTCCTTAAGGATCTAATTTAGTCCTCTTTTCCTTTGGAACATGACTGTATACTGGACAACCAAATATTCTGAGATGGCTGACTTCAGGTTTCTTACCAGAAAATACCTCTTCTGGTGTCTTGTTGTCCAATATCTTGTGGGGTGTTCTGTTCTGCACATATACAGCTGTTCTAGCTGCTTTTGCTCATAGATGCATAGGTAGATCCTGGTCATGCAGCATTGCCCTTGTTGCTTCCATGATTGTTCTGTTCTTCCTTTCTGCAACTCCATTCTGTTGAGGATTATAAGGAGCAGTCAACTCCCTCTTAATCCCTGAATCATTGCAAAGCTTCTTGAAGTCACCTGAGGTGAATTCTCCACCATTGTTGGATCTGAATGTTTTGATCTTCTTGTCAGTTTGATTCTCCATCAAGGTTTTGAATTCCTTGAACTTATCAAACACCTCATCTTTGTTCTTCAAGAAGTATACCCAGGTCTTCCTGGAGAGGTCATCAATAAATGAGACATAGTAAACATACCCACTTAGAGAACTAGATGACATAGGACCACATACATCTGAGTGGATGATTTCCAGGATATCCTTTGCCTTGCTTTCACTGCTTGGGAAGCCTTCTTAATTTTCTTACCTTTTGCACATCCTTTGCAAACACCTTCATGTTTGGTCTTGATTTCAGGAAGACCCTCTATAGCCTTGCTTGCAATTGGAATTGCCCTATAGTGCATATGAGCAAGTCTTCTATGCCAAAATTCACTTGGCTCCATGGATTCATGTACCATGGCATGTTCAGGTTGTCCCTTCAATTTATACAAACCTCCCTCTTGCTCTCCAATCACTACTGCATCATCTATGGTCTTTCCCTTTGGCCACATTAGGACTTGGCCATCCACAAATGCATCCCTCATACCTTTTGCATCCAATGCAGAGATGGAGAGTAAGTTCTTCTTGAGCCAGGTACATAAAGGACTTCTTTCATCTTAAAATATTTTCCAGAATCTAGGTTTCAGGAGGCTTCACCACTTCCTTTGATTGGGTATTGATAATCATCCCCAAGTTTCACCTTATGGGGTGATTCATGTTCATATAGATTCACAAAAGATTCCTTAAACCCAGTCATGTGTTTGGAAGCCCCACTGTCAATTAACCAATCATTACAACCATGGGAGATAGTACCTGTGAGATGAGAGATTAGAACATATCCTTCTTCACTTGATGAGACATCATCGCTATCATCACTTTCTGCCCTGGCCTTTTTCTTGGGTGGTTCATCATCTTCAGCAGCATGAGCATGATATCTTCTTTTGTTATTCTTCTTCTTGTTGTTGAAGTTGTTTTTGTTGTCTTTCTTCTTCTTGGGACAATCTGAAGCAAAGTGTCCCTTCTCATTTCAATTGAAGCATCTAAGATCTTTCTTATCTTTATGATAATGGTGGTGTGAGAATTTCCTGTTATGAGATTATTCCTTCTTGGACTTGCCTTTCCTGGCATGTGTTGTGAGAGCTTGATCTTCATTTCCCATCTTTTCTTCTCGGGCCACAATCCTAGCTTCTTCTTGAGAGCATTCCTCCCACAGTCTACTGAAGGAGATCAACTTCTTTCTTGCACAAATTCCTTGAATAAAGGAGTCCCATGACCTAGGTAGGCCATTCAGAGTGGTCATAACAATTTCACCATTGTCCACTACTTCATCCACAGCTTCAAGTTGTTCCTTGATCTGAGATACCTTGGAGAAGTAATATTGAATGGTTTCTCCATTCGACATATTGAACCCTTTCAATTGATTCCGCAGAGTCATCTTCCGATTTATGTTCTTCCCTTCAAATAACTTGGTCAACGAGTCAAACATCTCTTCGGGTGTCTTTAGAGAAGACACATGGGGTATGAGATGGTTTTTGATAGAATCAGTAATGATTCTCTTTTCCTTGACCAAGTTCTTCTTATGCAATACCTTAGCCTCTTCATCCTCTGGGATAGGGATGTCTTCTTTTATATATGAGTCCAACTCATTCTCTTCCAGGATTAACCCAATCCTATACTTCCAAGCTCGGAAGTTATCAGCCCCTTCAAGCTTATCCTCAAGCTTGGTGTGGTGAGACATCTTAAAGAGTACTTCAAATGGAAATAGAAAAGATTTAGGTCTTACCACTTGAATTGTTGAAAACTGGATCTGGTCTCGAATTACGGTTTGTCGAAAAAATCCTAAAAATTCAAAATGTGAATTTCAACTTTCTGAAAGGATAGAAATATGCGCCTTGATGATCTGATTAGCCTGGTGTATTCAGAATTTGAGATCAGCAAAGCTTTACCCTTCAGATTTTCCTTTTTGTCCTCCTGGGTTCACTAGGGAGAGCCCTGAATTAGGGTTTGAGTTTCCCGGAGATCTACCCAGCCAAAAATCTCGATCCAAAGCTCTAAACTTCGATTTTTGCAAGAAGCTTCCAGCTATGTCTTCAGATGTCAGAAATTCCTATTTTTGTGGAAACCCTAATTTTTAGGGCCAAATCTGAAAATGCTCAGAACTTAATTCTGATTGGACAAATAGATTCTCCTTGATGATTAGAGTCAATCTACTATACTACATTTCCAAAATCTGTGGAGATAAACCCAATAAACAAGAAACTCAAGTTTCTGTCACTACAAAATGTCTTCTTCTCAGGTTAGCTCTGATACCATGATAAGTTTTGAGCATTCATTCACAATACTCTTGGATCTTTACTGAGAGAATAACATATACAGTATATCAATTCATAACAATCACAATAAGCATCACAAGCATCACAAGAATCAAAAGCATGAGAGACAAGAGACACAGAGTTTCCGTGGGGAAAACCCTAAGGTGAAAAACCCTACAACTTCCTCAGAGATAGGGAGAACAATGGCTCAACCAAATTACAACCAAAATACACTGAGATAGTCTCCTAATAGCAGATGATCCTCCTCCTCACTTGTGCACCACTTTCTGAGTGAGAGAAGCGTGAGTTTCCGAAGGATCAAAATAGAGATCTCTCGATCTCTATTTATACTAACTTGTTTGCCCAGTGACCTTATGGGGCCAACTTGTCTAGCTAGGTACATCCACAATATAATATATATTTCAAGGCCGACCCCACACATGGTGGTCTAATAACCCATCGCCAAGTACACACACTTGTGACACTTGTCAATACACTTGACGACACTTCCTTATAGAGGAATAACACATCTCTTATAAGGGTACAATAAATATATATGAAATACATTCCGAAGTTACATATACATCAACATTGAGTCCATTCAATACCTACTCATTCCAAGAAACATGTAATCTACACAACATGTAATCTACTCATAGTGTATAGGCCAACATCCATAAGATCCCAAATCATCATAGAACACACAGTATATAAAGTTGCGAAATAGTGTTTTGTATATATATGATCATGTCCGGTAAAATACAAAAACCTGGTACTGATACAAAATCTAAATCCCATAAGCTATTAGTAGGTCCTAGCTACAAAAATCTAAATCCTATGGCTTTCAATACATATATGATAGAAAGCACTATCCCTGGGGATGCTCGTGATAACAGATAATAACCCGAGCTACTTGACGAAGCAGCCGATCAAAATGCCTTGAAACTCTAGCTGTATAGAGTTGGTAATGGCGAGGCAATTCATCGATGGATATGTCAGGAATATCCAACATCAATCTCTGGAGGTTCTCCTCCTGCTCGTTCAGCTCCTCTGCTGCATCCTGCTGAGCAACTGCCATTTCTTGTACCACCCCTCTTATCTCAATTGGAGAAAAACCTACTAGTCGAGATGGGACAACATCTACATGAAACATGTGTGAACCATGAATACTACCCCAAAACATTAAAAAACTACAAAATGCATTAAAAAACAAGAGTTTCGTTCTTACCCATATCTCTCCATTGCTCCCCCTCTGGAAGAGCTAGATCTGGATCTCATGTGAAGTTGGTACCAGCATAGGCATAATCCTTAATCATGAGGAGTTTTCCACGGATCCACCTATATAAGGTTGGACCATAATTGATGATAGGTCCTCCAAATCAATGGTGTCCCATCACCTCCAACCATCGGACCATATGTGGACCTCGTGGATCGAGATCATCCAGCTCTACCTGAGTCCGTAGTAATGGAACTCTCTCAAAGAATAACGATACCACGATGGATCCATCGCCAAACTATTTCAACTCACCTCATCTACATTTGGTGAGCTAATCTTTCATATTCACGAGGATTCCCTTGCACCAGTTGAATATCGTCGATGCGATACACTCGATAGCATATAACATGTGGGATTTGGTGGCCTGCTAATCATCTCTGTTTCTCGCCACTGTCTCTATAGTAAAGAGTACAGTCCTCAGGGATCAATATCATATGTTTGATGGGAATATTCCCAGCAAGCATCTGTTTCCCTAGTGTACAGAACTGTGCCACCAGACTCTATGTTGAATGATCACTACCCCGTGGCCGGGATAGTGAAACTGGGGCACCCTGTATGGATAACCCCATCAGGAAGTAAATATCTTCCACATCCAAGGTAAGGATGTGGGAACCAACTCAAAAATGTTGTTGATCTGGGTCCCATAGCCTGATCAGGTAATCTAGCAATTGTACTTGGTCCCTCATGCCCTTTACATCTAAGAATTTCAGGAGTCCACACCCTTGTAGAGCATTCATTGAATGTGGATCATTCGCCACTTGGGAATATTTGATTTAATGCTCTCTTTCCTTCCACTGGCCCATTATATGGGTTGAAACCCATGTAAACATCAATTAAACATCCATTAGATTATTTTCATGGCTTTGGGTTAGGTCTTTTGGGCCCCGATTATTATTTTTTATTGTGTATCTGCACCGACGCATCGTTATTTTGTGGATAGTGCGTTGACGATGCACCTTCCCCATGGGTGAAGCACATCAGATCACCTTCAACATACTTCCCACAAGGGGAAAGCGCGTCTCCCATGGCACACACAATCCTCCCCAAAATGAGTCCAAAAACCCCCAAAAATGAGATTAAATCAAAAAATAATCAATTGAAAATATAGAGCATAAGGTTGAGGCCTACCTGTGACTGATGGGGCATGAAACAATTGCTCATAGCGTCTGCAATCAACATTGGAAAAATGAGCTCCAAATGAGTGTTTTCACTATTTCAACTTGGTAAAAAACAATTGGTAAATATTTCTATACTATTTGACTTTTTATATAAAAGAAATTGAATATTCTCTTTTTAATATTTCTTTTATAGTTTTTTTACTATAGTTGGTGATTGTTTTACGTTTTAACACCTTATTATCAATTCTAATTTGGTTTTTGGAGTTCGCAGATCAAGTAAAGGGGTGTTTGATCTAATTGGTGACCATCGTAGACATTTCATACTTTTATCAAGTGTGAATGAGTCTTTGAGCATTTTATATGTTATCATCACACTCGTTAAAACCAAATATCGATGACGTCGAGCTTACTTTTTGTTCTTTCTCGTGCTCGTGAAACTGTGAGAATAAGTCACTGAGTTACATTTTATCACTTTTTTGGGCTCATAAAACTCCTATGAAAAAATAACCCCTTGGATTTCCTCTTTAAGCTCTTTTTAGACTCCCTAAACATGAAAATATCACCAAGCGAACTTGGTTCTTTCACGCTTGTAAAAGTATTTGAAAGGTCATCTTTCTGGTGATAATTTACCCCTTTTTTGAACCAGGAGGACTATTTAAAAAAAAGGAGCACTCTGGTTAATCATGACTAGAAGAGTTCTCTCTCATGTTGTTTTATCCATTTTCATATGAGGAGACTTACTTTTATGAAAAAGAACCATTTGGAGTCTTCTTTAGTTCTTTTCAGACTCTCTAAATATGAAATGATGTCGAGTTTTCCTTCTTTGGACTTGTTAAAATATGACATTGAAGGGCCCTTTTCTGGGACGAACCCCTCCTATCTCAGGTTTGTAAAACATATGAGATCAGACTCATATGAAGGATGAGCTATACCAAAAATCTATTACCCTCCTCAAGCTCGTTAAAAAATAAAAGAGGTTCTCATCAATCATGATGGGGATAAGGAAAGAGTTTGTGTTTCATTGTAATGATGGCAGTACTTAGTCATTCTTGAACATGGTGCTCGTGTGCATATGCATTCAAACACTTGGATAATCTACTTGTCTTCAAGTCCCTCCCATTCAATGAGTCATTTTACTCCTTTGATTCATTCAAAGAATGCTTCCATCATCAATTGCATTAGGTATCGGTGTCATTCTCGTCATGTCAATGCTGCCAAGTCATGCCATTCCCCTGTTCAAGAGAGGTCTCTTCGTCGAGTCAATCTCTGCAGTCATTATACCTTCTGTAATGTTTGTCATTACTAATTCAGTCTTGAGTGTCTCTCTACAGTCTGATCTACTCCAAAAATATTTGAACTTGTTTTGTGTCGATGATGAGGTAAATATCATGGCCCTCCTTCGACTGGTTTATCTTTGTCAAATTCAACACATCATCCAAGGATTAAACCTAGAAACCAATCAAGTAGCTCAAGCCTGCATGCCTCAATGGAAGGTTACCTCACTTTCAACAGTAAGTTCACATCATTCACTTCTGATTGAAAGATTCCACTGAGTGTTCAACCTCAGATTGTTGATTCACATTCAGTAGTATGTACTATGATACCTTGGGGATCATTGACATCAATAATGATTTCCCTCACACTTGTTAATGATATACATCAATGACTGGAATCAAGTGGTTTCTATCGTGTTCGACTTCAAGACGTTGCAATCACATGGTTAGATTTGTATCATTGCAGGTTCGGTTTGAATACCCTAGGTTAAATCATGTATCTTACCCAGGTTGCGATGGAGAATTTTTTAGTCATATTACATGGATCCACTTTTGTATTGGTCGTGGGTGTGTTATCATCTCATCATGGATCTACGATTCTTTCTAGTAGCCATGATTGTGTTTAGTCAATCTTTACTATCATTGATCTGCAATGTATTAGTAGGAAGCCATGTTATGAGTCAGTTGAGACATATATCTCAGATTCAATTGTACTACAAGAAGTTCTTTGTTCGTCACTCCAACCGACAATTCTTACCTCGACTTTTTTCCTATTTACAAACGATTTCATCTACCTTATTTTTCCAGCTTCATGCTTTGGGGGGGATTCGGTTACACCAAAATGGCATCATCATGAGTTATGTGTCCTCCATATTTCACGATCCCTAAAGTTCATGGGCTAAAACATCAGAAGAGAATTTTTTGTTCATCCCTTTAACTTTATGTTGTCACCCTGACGCACCCTGATCTATGGAAAGGTGCATCAGTCTTAAGGTGACACACTTTGCACCTTAGTGGAGTGCGTATGTGGAGCATGGTGCTCTTGCACAAGGTGCATTGATCCCCCATTGGCATGAGTTTCTCTTCTGCAAGGTGCATCGTTGTTGGTTAATGTGGATAAATAAAAACTTTGAGTGACTTCTCGAAGCTTGGATGGCGTGGAGACTTATCCCTACATATCTGGGAAGGTGGCACTTGATCCCCTTACCTAGTGGGATGATCCCTTAAGACTCTCCCTTAAATGCTCAACCTATCCTATCCCTTTAGCCCTATATATATGAACCCCCTCTCCATTTTTAGGGGAGGAATGATAGAGTACCTATATACTGGTGGAATTTTTCTAGGATATCCTCTTCATCCATTAGAGGCTAAGCATTTGATCTTGAGGCTAGGATTGTTGGAAGGATTTTATGATGTCAAAGCATCGATTGTAACACCTCTCTCTTTGTACTTCTTATTATTAACATCTAATGCAAATTATTTCCATAAACTTTTTGTGTTAATAATGTTTAGGATTAACCTCTTTGATTGTTGATCTAGATTGATTCACAATCATGTGCTTTTATCACTTGCCTGTTTCCACATGTTATTGACTAGTTTTGTAGCTTGATATCTGAATATCAGGACTTGGATCAACAAGGATAAAAGATATGCATTTGTAAGTTAAGCTATCTCTTTCACTATCTTGCATTTCAATCAATCCAGGAAAGATGTTTCTATTATGTACTTGTTTTGTTCTATATATGAACCATTAAGACTAGGGAGATCCATTTGAGTTCACTCTTACTGATTGTTCGTAAAAATTGGGTAACTGCATTACAAGAATATGATCTAGAATTTAAACCTGTGAATATTGTCAAAGGTAAAGGACTATGCAAGCTACTTACTGAGAATCCAAATGAAGAGATGAAAGGATGGAACAATGAATCTGAAATGAACTTGTTAGAAGTATGTTCGATTCATACAACTCATGATTCATGGTATAGAGATCTACTGCATTATCTTCAGCATGGGTATACTCTAGAACATTGGAATTCCAAGGAAAGAAGAGATCTCCATTTGAAATAAGCTACATATCAAATAATCAATGGAATAATCTTCCAAAGAAACTATGATGGAGTATTTCTCAGATGCTTAGAGAATGATGATGCAGAGAAAGTGGTTAAAGAATTGCATGATGGACCTGCTGGAGGTCATTATTCTGGAGATACAACGACTCATAAAATATTAAAAGAAGGATATTACTGGCCTACTGTTTTCAAAGATGAACATGCATATGTCTAAAAATGTGAATTATGCCAAAAGAGTGCTGGTAGACTAGCCAATCCTGTAGCACCATTGCAACTGGTCGTTATTTCTGAAGCATTTGAACAATGGGGCTTAGACATTATCGAAGAAATAAAGCCCAATTCTTCTATGCAACATCTTTACATTCTTACTGCAACAGATTATTTTACTCAATGGATTGAAGTTGTCCCTTTACACAAAGTCAATGAAGATGTGGTAATCAAATTTCTGCAAGAGAACATCATAACCAAGTTTGGGGTTCCAATTTCTTTATTTTTTGACATTGCTTCCTATTTTTTTTCTTTAAAAATGAGTGAGTTTGTTGTGGAAAAGGGAATTAATTTTGATTACTCTTCGAATTATTATCCACGCGGAAATGGGCTAGCAAAGTCTACCAATAAAAATTTGATTAGGATATTGAAGAAAACAGTCATTGAAAACCAGAGAAATTGGCATCTAGATCTTCCTAATGCTTTATGGGATGATAGGGTCACTCTAAAGAATTCTCTAGGTGTTTCCCTTACACGTTAGTTTATTGGAAAGAATCTATACTTCCACCAAATGTCCTATTACCTTCCTTGCAGTTAGCACAAGCATCTCGGGGATCTAGTAGCAATATCATGCAATCACGGATTAATACTTTACTAAAACATGAAGAATAAATACAAAAGGCCAGAGATAAGTTTAACCTTCACCAATGTAAGATTAAGAGATGGTTTGATAGTCAGAGTGTGGGAAATAAATATTTTGAGATAGGAGACTTAATTATGAAATGGGATCATCCCCACAAAAGAGAAAGGAAAGCACATCAAGTTTCAACATTTATGGCTTGGCCCTTTTATCATTACTGAGAAGCTTGACCCATGAACATATAAAATACAAGAACTACAAGGGGAAGTGGAAACTCTCCCTATAAACAACCAAGCCCTCAAACAATATTTTTCTTAGATTTAGGGAAACTTTTGTACATAAATAAATTGATTTTCTATTGTTTTATTTATTTTCAAATGATTTTATCTTTACCTTTAGTTTTCATTTTGATTTTGAATAAAGTCATCTCAATAATTAGAGTCATGAATGGGAAGCTGAGATCTGATATCATTCATAGAATTAGTGTCTCTTACGGAAATATTATGAATTTAGAAGGTCTAAGAATTGCTTTGAAATCTAAAGGTGTCTTCTTTTTTTGAAGAGTCATTAATTTGAAAGATTGCAACCTATTTTCCTTATTTGTCATTATGTTTCATTGAAAAATTGTTACTTGGATCATTCTACATCAAAATGTAATAAAACCTGTGTGAATAGCTAGGATAAAGATTTCTAGACTACTATCTAGATTTCTAGATTTCTAGGATATAGTATACTATGGCTGACCCATGGAAAGGAAAAAAATATTGCAAATGTATAGCAATCAAAATCATCCTATACCACAATATTAAAGCCAAAAGGCACTAATAGAGTCAAAATTTCTTCAAAATATAAATATCCACTGAAGTCAAAATTGGATATTTGAAGAAGAATTTATGTACAAAGTAAATCAGGAGGATACTTCTTATGATACTCGAAGAAGGATCTTATTTGTCCATGGGTATGATAAGCCGAATAAAACATTCATTTCCCACACAAAAGGACATCATGGATGGAAGAGATTATGGTAGACCTCTGAAGACAAAGAGAATTGCATGTTAGAATGAATCAAGCATTAAAGAATACTAAAGCATCGAAGAAATGCACATGGTATAGGAATAAGGAACAAACGATTACATCTGCCTGATATTGTTACGGACCTATGGTGTCTTACCTAGTGGTTTCCAAGAGACAAGGTAGGTAAATGAACCTCATACCTTGGCCCCAAGAGAGTGGTTGTGAATCCTGAACCAAATTGTCTTATCCCTAATATTAACAATAATTTATGATCCATGTGACACTTATTCCAAACTGAAATAGAAATTTTTCAATCACATGGCAAATAAATGAAGCATGACTCTTACAATTAGAAGTCATTAATAAGTAAAAGTGATTCTTAGCCTAATTAAATGATTTGGCCCAAAAAGAGTATTATGTGCTCTTTTTTAGAGATCTAAGTTCTCCAGTTAGTCTCCATTTGTTGCTGCTGCAACCCCTTCCCCAAAATTTCTTACATTTTAGGGCCCCTCCTTAGATTTTATCTTTATTTTAGACCCTTTAGGTTTAAAAATTATTTTTAGAGTGTTTTCCCATAGAATTTATACACTTAGAATTTTTCTAGAGTTTCTCTATTCGGAACAAAATTTAAAACTTCACCGAAATAGTCGAGGAAAAAATTCATTTTCTTGCCAAAACAATCGGAATACAATTCAAAACTTCATCGAAATAGTTGAAGCAGAACTCATTTCTTCTCTGAATTAGTCGGGTTAGAATTTGATTTTGTGCCGAAATGATCGGAGGACATTTTAATTCTTCCCCGAAATAGTCGGATGTGAATTCCCTTTTGCTCCGATGTGGTCTCCAATTAACCAAGTTTTTATTTGTTTACTAAATGGTCGATCCCTTTTCGCAGCCAAGTTATGTTTCACCATGAAGCAATCGATGCCAGATCATGTTTTCCCCCGATACACATTGGATCTCATTACAATTGTGTGGCAATAGGGATGTGTTTTTGGATCATATATCGTTTGGATTGAAATAGTCTAGCGTAAAACAATATTTTAGACCGAAACAAACCGATGTAAAACCATTTTTTGCACCGAAACGCATTAGATCGATATTCGATCTGCCACCAATATAAAGTGAAACATAATGCAAGAACACCGTATGGTTTATACAAGGTCATGTGAAAATTTTTAATCCCGTCACTAAAATTTTAATGAGGATTAGGGTTGAAATTGCATTTAAAAGGGGGAAACAGTTTGTTCTGTTTCAAAGTTAGAATTTCTAAGACATGTTCAAGCCATGTGGTGCATGAATTCTTCCAGATCACATGCCATCTCAGGGACGTGCTTAGCCTTGCCACATAGGTACCATTTCCTAACTTGGTAAACTTGTTTGCTTTTAATTTGGGGATCAGGGATTAGGTTAGAACCGTTTTATTTATTTTCCATAGTTTTACAATTTAAGCCTATTGTTTTCATTTTGAAGGAAGGTGGTAGCCCCAAAAAAAATTTCTTTACTAGTTGAGTGATGGTGGATAAATCCTCGATTGAGCATAGTGTTGAACCCTTACTAATCAGAGTTCTTGTTAAAACTTCCTTGCACACTTCTTCTTCCTACGAATTTCCCTAATTGCATCCAAGCTAAGTTCTCATCTTCAATAAGTCTCGAGTTAGGGTGTTACCTACTAAAACCATAGACAACGCATCTTTCACGACCTAGTTCCAAAAAGAGAAGCAAAACCCTAGATTCTTGTAACTTTATTCGATCGAGGAAGTAGTCTGAAATTGACTTATAATACCAAGTTGATCAATTTTTGGATTCTAGTTGACATGGTTAATTAGTTGTTAGCATTGCTTATTCTGAGCATTTGTTTCTGCTGCACATCAAAATGTCTTCCAAACATGTTTCTGGCTTCAGAAGTAGGGTGCATTTAAGCCATTTTCATGTATAGTGGTGGTATGAACATTTGAACTTCGAGATTAAATCCAAGAAATCTGAAAAGAAACAAATGTTATGCCTAGTAATTGATTTGAAACTTTATCATTACTATTGTTATTCACTTTGTTGGAACCCTAAATATGATGAGCCATGCTTATAGAATTGTGGAAATGTAAGGCTAAAACCTTAATACCACCACTAGAGAAAATGGTTACTTCAATGATTTTACCCTTATTTCTCAAAATGGTTATTTTGTTTTGATAGGAAAAACATGATATATTATCTTCAAATTTTTCATAGAGGTTGTTTTAAATCCACACTCATTCCAAGAGTAACTTTCATTGAAAGTAAATCTGTAACTAGATTGACAGCTTGAATAAGTAGGAATGCATATAACCTTATTCAGTCATTTTGAGTAGAAATAAACTGGGCTATTCAATGTTTTATTAGAGACCTCATTGTTATTATTTTGATTATACTGCAAACATAAACAATGCCAAGTCTGGGTACTTCTTTGTGTTTCAGGATCCCGATAAGTATAGATGATCTCTAAGTGAAAAATAAAAGTGGTAGAATCTGATTCAGACATTGAGATAGTCCCGGAGTCCACTATGGAGATACAGTTCGAGGATATGAGAGTTGTCACTGGAATAGTCCCCGAATACAAGTGGGGAGAGATTTACCAGCTCATCATAGATCAAAACATGCCAGATGCCTTGATCGAGGAAATGGTTATATATCAAAATATAAAGAAATCTGGACTCCACAAGGAAGATTCTAGACAAGAAATTTTCCCGTGTTCTGAAGTAATAGGCTGGATATTGCCTCATGTAGATGCTAAATTCAGGATCATTGCGGGGGGCAATGGAAATGGGTTTTCCTCATTTCAACCTACTCACATAAGAAAGGCTTATAAATCGCCAGCTCTCAATGTCCTCCTAATAGATGATTGGATTAATAGTATAAATATAGACCACTCATAGTATTGAAAGAAAATGTTTCTCCCAGGTAAACAGTTGAGGCAAAGAGCTAGTGGGGAGCCTAATACATAGAATATGAAAAATCCATTCAGAATTTTTTCAATGCTTTTATGTAGAATCTATGGGAAGGAAACTTCAAATAATTATAAGCTCAACTGGGTTACGCTAATGTATCATGTCACCACATATGCTACTATATTCAATTGGGCAGACATCATTTCAGAGAACATGGTTAAGGCTATATTAGCAGCTTGGTAGGGGTTGAAGCAAAACAAAGGGGATTCTACATGTCCTCTTACTTGATTTATTGTATCCTTATCAGAAATCCATTCCATAAGTCAGGATGTTATTGGGTTCCAGACGAGACTCCCATCTATGTATCTTATCAAATCATGTGGGCACATAGACATGTAAGTTTCTACAAGACAATTTGTGAAGAGTTCATAATACATATGTATCGACTAATTTTCGATAAAGAGCCACATTGTATGTCATATGCGGCTTTGGAAGTAATCAGTGAATATGGAGACGACTAATTTACACCAAAAGGAAATTATATCTAAATGTATAGATGCACCAAAATCCCTTATTTGATGTCAAATTATGTTATAGACTATTTCGTTCTAAAGGAAGCAGTGAGGCAAGTTTTTGTAAATGGAATCGGAAATTTTTTAAATGACAATAAGAAGGCATCATTTCCTCCACTTCAATTCACTCTGGAGGCATATAAATTTCCCAAAGTCAAAGGGGATGAAATTTTTGTGAAGCAGTTAGAGGCTTACCACTTTGGGGAGAAAATATTAGTAAAAAATAATAGCCTAGAGAAGGTAGCCAAACATTGTGCAACATGCAGGATTAACTTTGAATATTCTGATCACTTTTTAAAAGATGAAGAAGTGTACAGGAAGGTGAAAAACATGGGTGACTTGAATAAAATATTTGGTATAAAACCAGAGGCAAGCTCAAGTCAAATAGAAGAAGTCTCAAAGGAAGCAGAACAAAAGCAAGCCAATGAAGGGGTGCTAGCAGCAAAAGAGGAAAATAACATTAAGGAGGAGACTCTAGAAAAAGAAAATGTGAAGAAATTGAAAGAAGAAGCATTAGAAAAGATGCTACAAGAAGAGCAACATGCTAAACAAGAGGAAGAAAGAAAACAAAGAGAGCAGGAAGTAGAGGAAGCAAAAAGAAAAGAAGAACAAGAAAAGGAAAGGAAAGAAGCAACGGAACCATAAAAGAAGAGATTACAAGATGAATCCAATAAAAAAGCGGAAGACAAGGAAAGGATCAAGAAAGTTGTGGAAGAACAAAAACACCAAGAAGAAACCCAGGATGGACAAGATATGGACGTGGATGATCCTACTGATTCCAATCCAAAAATACAATTCACTAGAGGTAACCTTCCATTGGCTGAGCTTGGACTCACGACATTCACGCCTTCCAAACAACACTTAGTAGCTAAACTTGAGACCATTGTCTTTGATCCAAAAAGGACAACTATTCTGAGAAGAACTGAGAAGAGATTGAATGTTGTTACTCAGTTGGATATTGTGACTATTCAAGAAAGTACTTTAGTAGAAGGTACTAACAAAGATCCAAAGTTCACAGATTTTGTAAATGTGGCTGTAGCACAAGCAAACACAGACAACATAGATAAATTAACTAAGGATTTGGAACGAAGAAAAGATAAGATGATCAAGTTGAAAGATAACTTGGTACAAGCCCGAAGTGAGGGAATCGAAATTAAAAGAAAGCGGGATGCTCTAGAAGCAGAGAAGGAAAATATTTTGCTAGAGTTTTAGAATCTTGAATATGAGAAAGACTCCTTAAATGTGCAACTAGTAATAATGGAAGGAGAAAAAGCAGATTTCCAAGATCGAATCAATGAGATAGAAGATACAGAAACTCAATTGGATCAACAAGTGGAATCTCTTACAATTGAAAATGGATCTTTTCAAGCCCAAATGGATGAATTGAATAAAGAAAAAGAGTCCTTGATGGAGCAAATCAAATTTGCTCAAGCACATAAACCAGACATGGCACCATTTTACGAGCAGTCTTGTGAATTGCAGAAGCAATTGTTTCACTCCAAAGACTTATTAACGGAGCAAATTTATGAGTTAAAAGAGGTGGTGAATAGATTGAAGCAGATGTCTACAGAAGCTTCAAATGCAAGACAGAAACTGGTGGAAACCTATAATAAAGTAAAGAAGATGATCGTATGGAAAGGAAAGATCAACGAAGCTTTTGCACACTTGCCCAAAATAATAGTTGCTGAATTAAAATTGGATATAGCTCTTCTAGATAGTTTTCGGAAATCATCCAAGAGGATACAAAATGAAGTGCAGAGATCAATCACGAAGTGTGAAGATAACTATCAGGCCATATACCAAGTTTTCCAGAAATGTCATCTTCCACCCCCTAAGGCCATTAATGAGTTGCCACCCAAAAAGCAACGTATTGCATAATTGAGGAATGGTCTAGATGAGGATATGAGCTATATTAAAATGTTGGGCATGATCACTGCAGAAGACCTCCAACAACATATTGGACAAGCAACTCTAAATTCCTACTTTTTGGGAGAAGGTCATAAGATTGTATTAAAGGGATTTATATCTACACTGAAAGAGCTATCCACACATTAAATAGCTTTAAAGTTATTAGAGCCCCAAACATTGAATGTAATATCTTATGAGAGTGATATATGGGATAATTACATTAAAATTCAAGAGAATATTCCATACAATTAATGTAATTTGTATTTTCTAATTTATTTTGGTTATTTTTGGGTGCAACCACAAACGACAAAAAACGTGGAAACAAATAGTTAAAATTGAATGTGAAGTGATCAGTCACATAAAGACAATTTTTTGTAAATATAAATAGGAGAAAATAGAATAGGAGAGCGATTTTTGCTAGTGCAATAGAAAACAAGCATCATTTTGTATGAGAACTACTTTTTTGCCAATGAGAAAGAACTATTTTGTTGGTGAAAGCTTACATGGAGTTTTGCCTAAAATGTTATGAATGAATGTGCATAATTATTTCTTCCTTTGTTCATCTATATACAATAAGATCTTTCCTGATTTATTAGATTAATCTAATGGTATGTGAATGATTTTACTAATGGTAATTATAAATGCAATGTTATGTGTAAAATGAGTAATGAAAGAAACAAATGTTGTACCAAAGTTATCTCTGTGTAATTATTTTACTATGATAGTGGATTATTTTCTTTCAATAATATAACTATTGAAGTTGTATAAGCAATCTCAGTCATTACAAATATTTTAAATTTTGCTCCTTGCAAGGATAGATTAGACTAGTTAGTTAAATATATGTGATTTTGTAGAATAGTTTTAGCTGATTGATAAGGTGGAAGTGGTAATACGAGAGGTAAGAAACTGTGCATCACGTGTGAGTCTTCTACCTATCATTCAAGTGTAGCCTAGTTAGAATTATGCATTGTTATAATTGTGAAATTCTAAATCACAGCGAATCATGGAGCTGAATATACCTCACAGAGAAAGAATGAGTAGAAAAGATAAATTACAGTGAAAATTGCAGTAAAGATGAGCAGAAAAATAATCATGCATGAGAACTCAGATAGGAACATAATAGTGTGTCATGATCCAATAATCAGTATAGTAAAAAATGATGTTACAATGGAGAGAATTCGAATCATCTAGGATAATTCGAGTCTCTGTCTGTCTAGCATAGGAATTGTCACCACTGGAGTGCTCCAAGAAGACCCAAACTCAACTCAATTGAACCAAAACTCAGTTAACTAGAGACAAAATTAGTTAACTAACCAAAAGGGGCGCATTAGTGATTTTTTCATGAAAATCACTTAGAAAAGGGCGCATGAGACCAAAAACAGTGGAAATCATAGCATAAACCCCCCATAAGAGTCAGCTAACTCAAGTGGATTGAACTAGAACACTTAGTTGGCTCCTAAAATGTAAGGAACTAACTCATGTGGTCCTTAAATGATGCATGCAGGGCGCTTTAGGTGGATAATGGGTCCTAGATGACATATGCACACCACTAGGGGGAAATGACATCATCAATTGCTAGGTAAATGAAAATAATGCTAAGTAGGACAAGGATGGAGTATTAATTATCCTAAAACCCCCCTTTTATGCAAACTTGGACATCCTGGGCCCTGTTTACTGAGACCAAAGGTCACCCATACAATCAAATAAATGATAAAAAGAAAAATAATTGTCCATGAAAAAAGGAAATAGGGAAAAACCTCATGGTAAAAATACCCCCCCCCCAAAAAAAATGAACAACAAGGAACTCAAGCATACTTCATACTAAGTAGAGAAGGAAAATTTTTCTTTAGTGAAAGTATTTGTAAAAATGTAGGAAATCTAGTCCTATGTAGGATAGTAATGCAAGTGTTGGATCTAGATCTGGATCTAGATTTGCTCCTTCGATGCACCTCCCACTGTGTCGAAGTTGTATTTTCCAAAACAAGTCTTTAAGGAACCCTTCTTGCTACAGGAGCGAATGAATCATTGTAGTCCAAAGCATGAACCTTTGAGTACCCTTTGTCAATCAACCGGTCTTTGTACTTAGTTATTGATCCATCATGGAAAGTCTCTTCAGACGATTGTAGATCAAACCCCACCATCACATAGCAACTCTCTGAGAGAAGTGGATCTGTATGACATAGTGCAAGGTTTGCATGATGTTAAGATTTGTTTGTTCTATATTCAGATGGATCCCTAGCTATGTTCCCATCTTCAAGGAATTTGTAAGCCTGTATTGGCCTTGGCCATGGATTGGGAGCAGGTACTGGATCTAGATTTGGATATGTTTGAACTTCATACTCAATATCAAGATCTTGGCCCTCATCTTCATTAGAAGATACATCACTCTGATCTTCATCAGATTCCAATGGAGTAGGTAGAGAATATGGAAAAAAGTGAAAGAATTCATTTACCTTTGAGTCATGGTTTGCAAACCCTTTCTCCATAATCTTCTTAGAAGAGATCTATGCAATCTCAAATGTGTCAAGATCAAAGACAACTTTATTTGGTGAACCTGTGTGATTCATATGATAAACATACAACAAATTTGCTGACAAAGAAGGTACAAATAGAACAATTTTGAACTTTCTATGCTCTAGTTGTATTGTGTGCTTCCCTTCAACAGAGATTTCAGAATCATCTCCCATGTGAATACTTGGACCATCATTAATATATAGAGAAGAAAATGATTCTTTGGAGGAAACCATGTGGTTGGAGGCTCCAGAATCTATGAGGAAGGATTGTGATTGTGAGAATCTAGCCTTCAGTGCATGGCATCTCTCATGATCATCTGTCTCACTTCTAGAATCAATATCCCTTGCACCTTCTGGGAGGGCAATGTTGTTCTATTCAAGAATTTTGGTCATTTGATTTATCTTCTTCTTCATACATGAACTCTCTGGATGGTTTACTTTCTTGCAATAAGAACACTTGGTCTTCTCAAACCTCTGTTTCTTATCCTTCTTGGAGTTGCAGACTCCTTCTGATGGATTAGACTTTGCATTCTTATTGGATTCAAATTGCTTCTTCTCTTTACCTTTGTTCTTCCCTTTTTCATTCACACTTTTTGACTCCCCAGCCATAAGAGCCTGATTTTTGGAGTCTTGCAAAGCACCTATATGAATCAGTTTGTCTTTTTCTTGGATGAATGATTCGATGAATGCATCTAAGGAGGGAATTTTCCAATTGGGGATTGACAATCTCCCTGAATGGAATGTAGAAAAAAAATGGAAAATTGTGGACAAAGCTTGCTTAGAATTGATAGCATCGTGTAGCTAGGGTTTTACCCCTAGCTTGTGCCAATGAGCACCTACTAAGGAGAATGGACTCCTTAGTAGCAGTTCAATAATGATTAAATGATTAAGCTAAAACAACAATTAATAAACTACTTTAAACATTGCATGAGACATAAATAAAAAATGTAAAAAATGGTTTTATATTAATGTTACCTTGAGTGTCAAGGTTGGTGAAGCCCTTTGCAGTGTCCAAGAGGATGCTCCAAGCTTCAGAATGCTCCTTTCTCCTTCTCCAATGTTGGGGATGGGCCAAAGGTGGCTCTCAAGGTGAAAATAGTCCAAAGGTGAACTAGGGTTTCGAGAGAGATTTTGGCAGAGTAAGGGTGCTTGTGATTGTGGATATGGAATAAGGGATCTCCATCACCTATTTATAGTTTTTTGGTGGTGGAGTGCTGACACATGGTTTTGGGAAACACATGGTTTTAGGCAGCTGTATAGGGTTTTTTTTCTCCTTTTCCTCATTATTTTATATTTTTTATTCCTTTTTAGGGGATTTTTGCTATTTTTGGAGGAAAAGGGGGTTTTTTAGCCTTTTTTAGGCTATTTTGATGGTTTTGTGGCCTTTTGGAGGCATTTTAGGCCTTTTGGAGGCTTTTTAATGGGATTTTTTGGGATTTTAAGGGAAAAATGGTAGGAAAATGGACAAATGAGCCATATAATGTGGTAATGAGGTAGTGAACACTTTTTGGGTGTTAATAGATTGCCCCCTGATGTGCGAGGTCAGGAGCTAATCGTATGGCCGATGGACATCATAAGTCATGAATGGTTTTCCTGGGATGTGGAGAGAAGAGAAGAAACAAACTGAAGCCCGGAACAACGATCCCGAACAACTGCAAGAACTAAAAGTACATAACCTCAATAAAGGATGAGGAATCATCTGATCATATGGACGAGGCGGGCATTCCCATGCTCGTATCAGGATATAATATAATAACAACAATGGGGTCCAAAAAATGGGGACCTGAAATATACATGACCTCAAAAACTGACTGAGGAATAATCTCAATATATGGACGAGGCGGGCATACCCATGCTCGTATCAAGATACATAAACAGAACTGTGAGGCCCGAAAATGGGGACCTGTAAGATACATAGCCATTGTGTACATCATAAGGGTCCATAGGGGACACAAATCTGGGACATACTGCTGAGCTGACCATGTCTGTGCTGAAGAGCTGATACACTGGAACAATCAACAGTGCTACTGAGTGTGGTACCAAAGGAATTGATGAGCTGCTGGATCATAGTGACTGGGGTCAAACTCTCCATGGTACACTGAACTGGAACTGAGACTGGGTACTCAAGGAAGCATATAGCTGGATGGCTTCCGAATACAATCGCCAACGCAGCCCGGACATCCACGGGAACATATAACTGGGTGTTCCGAAGTGACTCACCAATGTGCTAGAGTCGGGGGAAATCCGGGGTCTTCGACAAAAAACTGATGGAATATAATCCTACGCGATCCTCAACGATGCGATCAAGGTGCTGAAGTCGAGCATGTGAGGAACAACCACTCGGAGAGGCAATGATGATTCCTCTCGGAATGATCCGTAGGCACTTACCACAGATGGTGATAAGTCCAAGGCGTAGGGACCTCTGGGCCTATCCTCTGGAATAGAGGAGCTGTCGTCGACAGAGGGAGACCTGCAACTATCAAGGCAATGATATTTCCTTGACAGGAGCGCGAGGTACAAGACCGAAATGTGATAGTGCTGATGGCAGGACTGATAAACTGTGGGGGGAAAACTGGGCAAGTAGAGTGGAGGGACTCAAACTTCCTTTGTTCAGAGTATGATAAGTGAAATGATCTGGCAGCATATGAAACTGACTAAGGGGAAAGGGATCATAGCTGTAATGGATCTGGGGGGATACCTGGCTGAGGGAGACTCAAGCTGGGGTACAATGGCAGGAGACTGCAGAATACTCTGAACAAAGGCGACCTGTTTGGGGGTGCTGCCGAGATGATAGATCAAAGTGCCAGGAGGCACGGGAGGGTACTTCTTCATGGGTTAAGGAACTAGAAGAAGTGTGTGTAAAATGGTACTGTCGTGTGGATTTTACGAGCCCAAGACAGTTCATGCTCGTGGTTGCTTTCAATTTTAAGGAGTCTGAAAGCGATAAGAAGACTCTGAAGTAATGGAATGGTACTGTCGTGTGGATTTTACGAGCCCAGGACAGTGCATGCTCGTGGTTGCTTTCAATTTTAGAGAGTCTGAAAGCAAGTAAGAAGACTCCAGGGGGTTGCTTTTTCGTAGATTTAGTCTCCAAGGCCCAAAGAAGCATAAAAGGATGCAATGAAGAACTCTTCTAGCCGGTGTGACTAGAGTATTCCTTTTTCGTAATTAGTCTACCAGGTCCGGAAAAGGGTTAAACTTATACCAGATAGACGCCCTTTCAGGAACTTTAACGAGCATGAAAGGAAGCAAGATTGCTCGGCGATCTTTTCATTCTTTTAGGAGTCAGAAAAGAGCTTAACGGAAACTCCCTAAGTGCCTTTTTCGTAAAGGACTTGTCCGGCCCGAAAAAGGGATAAAATTATACCGAACAAAGGAAATGGCCAGGCAAGGAGGAAGTGTTCAATCAAGGATCAGTAATGATGACCAAGAACGAGGGTTGGGGGGAACACTGGTGGGCCTCCTTGCGGGGTAGATGAAATGGTGGCAAAATAACGAGACATTTGCAGTATGACAGGAGTGAATGGCTCATGTAAAAAATGTGGAACAATCCGATAGCGACCGATGTGGCACGCGAACCGAGGCAGCAAGGTGTTGGGACACAATGTTGAAATTGTACCAAGTGAGAGCGAGAAATGATCTCAAGCATCATCACGAGCTCGGAAAAATGAATCCGGCAATATAAAGGATGTCAAAAACGGGTAACGGTCGATGTGGCACGCAAACCGAGGTGACGGGGGCACTTTGAAAAATGCCCAGAAAAACTGAAGGTGAGAGCGAGAAATGATCTCAAGCATCATCACCAGCTCGGAAAAATGAATCCGATGATATAAAACAAGTGAAAAACGGAGAACGGCCGATGTGGCACGCAAACCGAGGCGACTAGTGGCATCTGAAAAATGGGTAAAAAATGACAGGGTAAAAATAATGCAACGAGGTGACCATCATGACGGTCGCGTCGTGCTGGTTCCAGCGGTGGAAACGGTTCGGAAAACGGACGCCGTATGGGGCCAGAATGACCAAAACAAGAAAAAGTCAACTGTCTATAAATAGTGGTGGGTCCAACATGACATGTGTCATTTGTACTTGTTGACTTTGACTTGTGAGTTGAGTGGACCAGAGCTTAGGTGGCATTTCTGGACGATCCGTCTGGCTGTTTGCTGATCCGCGAGATACAGGTATTTCATGAAACTCATACCTGCATATTTTTTCGGGTTGGGGGTTGGGTAGTGGGTCCCAGGGTTGATTTGTACGGTCCACGTGGGGTGGACCGCGGATGCCCCTATGGTTATGTATGTGGTTTATGTACATGGATGCAAATGTGGGTGTGATGCAATCTTTTTGGGTTTTTATATATATTTTTTATGAGATGTTATGGGATGATGATGCATGATGTTACATGGTGTGATTGATATGCCAGTCTAGGATGTTGTTGGCCATTTGGTCTGCGACACGATTTTGAGCTCTGGGGACATGTGTGAATGTGATGGATTCAAATTGTCGACTGAGTTGTTTTGTGCGCAGGAATTTTCTAAAAAGGCAGGGATCACGCACCTGGTAGCAGTTGTTGAGCTGGGAGACAAGTAGCTGGGAGTCAAGGAACACATGAAGGTGACTTATGCCCATTTGGAGGGCGACAGTCAGGAGACCGGTCACAGCATCATATTCCACCTGGTTATTGGTAGCAGCGCCTATACAGATCCCGTCAAGGTGAATCATCTCGTTGGAAGGGGAGTACAAAACCCATGCTGCAGAAGCCAGGTTGGGAGGCCAGCGGCTTGCGCCGTCAGCGAAGCCAGTGTAACGAGTTGGAAGATGGTCCATCTGTAATCATGCAGAAAGGATGGATGTAAGATGATGGTAAAAAAGTGAAAAACAAAAAGAGAGCAAACTGTACAATGCGGACCAAAATGGGGCCGCGAGTTATTCTATGGATAGAGATTCCGTAGGATGCAACCCGTCATGGGGGTTGCGTAAAGGGAGGCCTTCAGAGTTGGTTTCAGTAAGAACATGGAGTTTCTCTGGCCATGTGTCTATGTGATGTTCGAGAATGACGGGATTGAACCTAGGCATTCCGGGAGAGGGCCAAGCAAAGACATCACGGTACTCGTGGAAAAGTTGTGTATAATCCTCAATCTCCCGCGCGCTACAGGAGGCTCCTAAAGTGATGAGTTCAGGGGCATATCCTGGGAACTTTGAGGGGGGAAGAGGATGTTGTTTCTGACGAACGGGGGTTACATCAGGCCATGTGTCAATGGGGTGCTCTATAATGGCAGGGTCAAGACCAGGCATTTCGGTATAGGACCAGGCAAAGACATCACGGAATTCTTTGAAAAGGTTTATGTAGTCCTCAATCTCTTGTTTACTGCAAAATGCTCCTAAAGTAATGAGTTCAGGGGCACGACCTGGAGCAGCAATATCAACTTGGATGACAGGTGAGATGTTGGCTATGTTGCCCTCCTCGAAGGCATCAGGAGCAGGGATAGGATCCTTGAACCAGTCGACCTTGTTGGGGAGGAAGTCTTTGGATTCGACCGCGTATTGGGTAGCGGTGCTAGAGGAAGACGCTTCTGAGATGAAATAGGAACGGTGGTGCATATCATCCCAAGGATAATCCGGGGCAGTTAGGGCCTCAAGAATCTCCTCATCAGTACGGAAAGTCTGTGTCGTCAAATCGGTTGACGAGGGGGTAGTGGAAGTGTTGGTTGAAGAGATCATGTAGATGATATTAACCTCTTCAGAAGGGGGAGAGAGCGGGGGGTAGATCTCCTCAATGGTAGGTGGTGCCGTCTCAAGGTCCAGATTGTTCATCTCATAAAGAGCTGCTCTGTAATCCGGGAGATCAGGACAATGATGTGAATAATGCCCGTAAATACCGCATATGGCGCAGGAGTGGTTGGTACGTAGGGGCTTATCTTTAGGCTTAGGAGTGGGGTTTAGTTCGAAAGTTGGGATGTTGGGGTCATCATCGAGCATTTGCATGTGCTTCTGTAATGCGGGTAACTGTGGGCATTGGTGGGTCGCATGGCCCAACTCGTCACACAGCGAGCATTTGGGAGGAGCACGAAACACTGGAGGGTTCTTGACTGTCTTGGGAGGTGGCACAGCAGTGTAAGGTTTTGGACCTCTGCCCCCAGTGGGTTGAGGAGGAGGAGGAGGTGTCGTGGAGGACGAAGCGGTAGAGACACCGGGAGGTGGCTGAGTGGTAGTAGCCATGGGTTGCACCGGCTGGAGGACGACATCTGGTGTCGGCGGGCGAACGGGAGGCGAAAGATACCATACAGGTAATCCCAATGTTAACCCAGGAAGGCTAAGGGTAGCCATGACCGGGGCGCTTACTACTCCTGCTGGAGGAACTAGGAAGGGGATCGTATGGATCGGTGTAACACCAATGTGACTAGGTACCAATGGTGGTTTAGGCAACAAGGATGGTTGATTGTTAGGTGGTAGGATGTCGTGGGACAAAGTACATAAGTCAGACATTTCGGGCGTAGATGACGGCGGAGGAATGGATTGAAAGGTGGAGGTCATCGGCGCGTCGGAGTAGACTCCAGGCCCCGAAGAGGAAACAAACGAGGTGGTAGCACTAGAAACAGGTTGTTCAACCATGGGGAGAACGTTTTCCGGTGCCGCCGGAGCACTGGGATCATAGTAGGTGAGCTGGTCAATCTTAACCACGCGTCCTTCGTGGGGGAACATCATGGTGCGAAAGACAGAAGAGGCAACTGCCCGCATGGCATACATGTAGCTGCGGCCAAGTAGAAGGTTGTAATCCAATTGGGCATTGATTACCTCTATGTCAATAAGAACTGTTTTACCACCTAACTGGACTGGAACGTTGGGTAGAAGGCCTTGGGGCTGGGCCGAACGACCGTCGTAGGCACGTAACGCAGTGGTGGACTGCTGGAGAGGAGGGGATCCTAGATTCTGCCATACAAATGTAGACATAACGCATGTGGAAGCACCTTCATCGATGATGCACCGATGGATAACAAGATTCCTAACGGAGACTGTAACTTGGAAGGCTAAGCTGGAAGGTAGGCGTGGTTCAGACTGGTCTAAATCAAACGCCATCAAATGTGAATCAGTTGGGTCAATCCCCCCGATGGCGGAAAGTAAAGTCTTGCGCTGGGAAGGGCAGTTCTTCAAGACTTCCAACGCAGACATGGCTGCGGGAGATTGGGCTAGGTCGTCTACGATGTTGTAGTTTGACGCAGCACGCGCGTTAGGGTTATTGTTGATTCGGCGAAGTGGGAAACGAGGTGCTTTCGCAGCGCCGTCTATGGGAGGCGGAGGTATACGTAACGCCTGATCGGTGGGATGGGCGTTAGCAGGTTTATCCATGGGAGTGGCTTCAGAGGTGGAGCCATATTGGTTCCGACGGGTCTGGAGGTTGACGTCAGCGGATGACATCATCAGTAAGTGGTGGGTACCTGAGTCGAACATGGGTTGATCAGGAGCAGCATAGGTGATCTGTTGTTGTTGGGGTGCATTGGCTTGCTGGGGAGCCAACGGCTGAGTGTTCACTACGCCTTGGGTCGGTAATGGGTTTTGCAGCACCAAAGGGGGTTGTTGAGGTTGGGGGGGGTTGGGTGGCGCTTGGGGAGCCGCGTGCCCTTGGCGATGGGCCTCGTCAACCCAGAGCTGCCGAGCTCGCTCCAAGTGTGGGAAAGCATGGGTGTAGTGTCCATAGACCCCGCAAATAGAACAAGGGTGGTTCGTTCGCAAATTGGGGTTTTTAGCCTGCTTGGGCGGGCGATCAGGGTTTTGATTAGCGGGGGCCGCATTGTTGTTGTCAGGGGGATTAGCCGGTTGACCAGCTTGGTCTGCAGGTTGGTTGTTTCCCCGATTACGGCCCTTGCCGCGGTTCTGTTGGCCCTGGTTACGTTGGTTGTTCTGGTTTTGCTGCGGACTCTGTTGGGCGTAAACTTGCCCTTGGGCAGCAGGTGGATTCTGAGGTTGCGCAGGTGCAGGAGCAGGCTGCGGGGGATGATATGCAGGTTGAGGCTGAGCAGGTGCAGCAACTTGAGGGGGTTGCTGATAGCACTGCGGAGCAGGTTGTGGATGTGCCGCAGGGGCTGCCTGGGGCGGATAATAAGCTGGTGGGGCTTGTGAAGGCGCAGGGGCCGGGGCAGTCTGCTGATGGTAATAAGGCTGAGGGGCGACTGGAGGAGCATAAGCAGGAGTCGCATACCCAAAGCACTGAGGTGGACATGAGGGTCCATGGGAATGGTGATGTGTCATGGGAGCATATGAGTTGGTTGCTCCAGACTGGGAGGTAGCCCTCGACAGGTCGGGGCCAGGGGTAGGTCGTGCTATAGAAAATGGTTGGGGATGCGAAGAAACACGGCCAATGATACCATCTGCAGCGTGGGATGCCCCCGGCGCATCATGATGGGAGGACTCGCCGCGAGGGGCGTCAGGTATAATGGTATAAAGGTAACCCGACTGGGCGTAAATGAGGTCGAACTGCTGTGCCTTAAGGATGGCCTCTTCTTCAGACTGGGGTCTTTCTGAAGCTACATCCTTAGCAATAACAGGAAGCAGGGACTTGAGGAACCAATCGAGGAAGATACGGTCGTCTAGTTTGATCTTGCATAAGCTACGGCGTCTACGCCACTCATGGATGTGGTCCGTGATATGGGTAGCCGTGTTTTGTCTACAAGATAGAAGGATCTCAACGCCCGCGTCATAGCGGACTGGCAATTGGAAGAACTGCAGGAAGGTCGAGGCCAGGGAAGAAAAGGTGGCGTGGGTCCCATGAGGCTGCTCAATATACCACTTGGCTGCAGAGCCAGTGAAGGTGCGCTGTAAGAGACGGAGGCGAACAGAGTCATCCACGATGGAGTTAGAGGAACACCATAGGTGGAAAGACATGATATGGTTTTGTGGGTCCTCACCGGCCTTACCCTCGAACTTAGGGATGTCAGAGGGTAGTTTGGTAGGCATATGAGGCCACATAGGGTCGTGTCGAATAGGATCGTTGGTCAATCTGGCCAGGTCAGGTAGGTTGAGGCTAGCCATGAATGGCAAACTGGAAGAAGGCTGTGACACAGGAGTGCTGTGGACCAAGTTAGGGCCAGTGCCCCCAAGTGGAGGGACAAGATGTGAGGTGGTGCCCCCAAGTGGGGGAACTGAGGTAGTGAAGGATGGTCCAGCACCACCATTGGTAGTGTGAGCCACTGATGTAGTGGGGATAGGTATTCCCGCTGTGGGAATAGGTACCGTGAGGGGAACGGTAGATGGTTGCCCCATGGAGGGCATACCCAAAATAGGTGTAGTAACTGGTGTAGTGGTGGATGTGCCACCAATGGTCCCTATGACAAATGGAGTGGAAGTCGTGCCAGCCATGGGGCTAGTAGGGGCAGTATAAATAGGGTTCTCAGACTCTTCGTCAGAATCAGAGGTAAAGTAAGGTGCGTCACTATCTGGTGACGGAGACCTACGTCGCTGACGAGTGGAGTCAAGTGACAAGGCTCTAGATCTGTGATGAGTGGTATCAACGGACAATGATCGGAATCTATGACGAGTGGTGTCAAGAGAACCGTGTTGTGGGGGCTCGCCCCTGAGGCGCCGAGAATGTCTCGAGGACTCAATGGTGACAGATGGTGTCTAGTCTCTGTGGGTTGAGGTGAGTATAAAAACAGCTCAAAAATCCTAATGCAACCGAGTGTGCAGAAGGAGAGCTAAAAAGCAAGGCACTCAGGCCAACAACCAACTCAAAACACCCACTGCAGCAGCTGTGCTACAATAGGTGGAGTAACAACAAAGATGGTCAGAATACCAACAAGCAGTAGGTTTCCTAAAAAGAAAAAATGGTGGACTCACTAGACCCAAGGGAGGTAAAGGAGCATGCAAACACCTAGCTAAAAGTATTCTGACTCAACTAAACATATCCTCTGCAAGGTGATGAAATCCAAGTCAGACAATATGAGTAGGAAAGCCAAGTGGCTATGATATCCCCCTACCGGGAGGGACACCGGGTAGTCAATCCTAGAAGAATGGCAACTAAGATACCCCGTTCATGACACGTCCAGAAAGGTGAATCTGCCGTTTAGTTCGTTGACCGCAATACCCCTATACAGGGATATCCCGCGAACCGCGAAAGGTAGCCCTTCGGTTACTGAATGGAGTGCGGTATTCCACTCAGGCCTCTGGAACCAGTCTCCCGACTTCAACCCTCCTAAGGGAGAGGCCCTCTGATAAACTGGTCGTGACCGTGCCAAAAAGTACTAGGGGATTTTGGTTCCCTATTTGGACAACAACTATGTCTCAAGTGAAATAACCAAGGGGTGTTATTGGAAGCCTATCCCCCTGATCCTACCTAACTACAATGATTCTTTTGTGTTCCCCAAGTGGGGTTAGAATGTTGGTTTAGTTAGGTATTTTTTAAGGCTCACTTGATTTTATGTGACAGAGTGTGTGCTCGTGAGGTAATGATCCCAAAAATAGAAGTGCCACAAGGGAGGGCAACTTCCAATCTATCAATAATGCTGAAATTGATTCTTTTAACTTGCAAAATTTTCTGAAATAAAAATACTGAAATTTTTAAAAAGATTCTGTAAAAGGAACAGAAATTATGTTGCAGAAAGGCTGTAAGGTAGTGAACTGCAGGTAAGACAGGGGGCTGTTCAGATGCAGAAAATATTGCAGCAAGAGGGGCTGGGCTCAAAACAGGAAAAAAGCAGAAATCAGACCGCGGGTCTGTGGCGGATCAGAACAGGCCGACCGCGGGTTTGAGGGAAACAGCGGCGGTCAGGTCGCGGCTATCGGGCCAGCAAAGGCAGTCGGGACGCAGGAAATAGGGGAAAAGACACAGTCGGGTCGCGGCTATCGGGCCAACAGTGGCAGTCGGGACGCAGGAAAAATGGAAAAAGACACAGTCGGGTCGCGGCAAAAAGGCTAACAAGCGCAGTCGGGACGCCCGAAAGAGGCAGAAAGCCGCAGTCGGGACGCGTGAAAAAGGCCGACAGGCGCAGTCAGATCGCGGCAAACAGGCTGATTAGCCACGGTCGGATCGCAGGTAACAGACTTGAATCCGCCGGCAGAGCGTCGGAAGCAGTCTGAGAGCCACGGTCGGATCGCGGGTAAAGGCCTGAAAGGCGCGGTCGGGACGCGACTGTAGAGGGAAAAAGACGCGGTATGCGGCGGCCGAAAGGGACAGCCGAAAGGAAAAAAATTTAAAAACGGAAACCAGAAATTCGAAAACTAGGGGAGTCGCCAAAACTGTAGCTAGGGTTTTACCCCTAGCTTGTGCCAATGAGCACCTACTAAGGAGAATGGACTCCTTAGTAGCAGTTCAATAATGATTAAATGATTAAGCTAAAACAACAATTAATAAACTACTTTAAACATTGCATGAGACATAAATAAAAAATGTAAAAAATGGTTTTATATTAATGTTACCTTGAGTGTCAAGGTTGGTGAAGCCCTTTGCAGTGTCCAAGAGGATGCTCCAAGCTTCAGAATGCTCCTTTCTCCTTCTCCAATGTTGGGGATGGGCCAAAGGTGGCTCTCAAGGTGAAAATAGTCCAAAGGTGAACTAGGGTTTCGAGAGAGATTTTGGCAGAGTAAGGGTGCTTGTGATTGTGGATATGGAATAAGGGATCTCCATCACCTATTTATAGTTTTTTGGTGGTGGAGTGCTGACACATGGTTTTGGGAAACACATGGTTTTAGGCAGCTGTATAGGGTTTTTTTTCTCCTTTTCCTCATTATTTTATATTTTTTATTCCTTTTTAGGCGATTTTTGCTATTTTTGGAGGAAAAGGGGGTTTTTTAGCCTTTTTTAGGCTATTTTGATGGTTTTGTGGCCTTTTGGAGGCATTTTAGGCCTTTTGGAGGCTTTTTAATGGGATTTTTTGGGATTTTAAGGGAAAAATGGTAGGAAAATGGACAAATGAGCCATATAATGTGGTAATGAGGTAGTGAACACTTTTTGGGTGTTAACACATCGGCTGCTCATCCTTCTTCTCACTGCCACATTGTTTGCATTGCATGACCAAATATTTGAATTTAGAAAAGAATTGTTGTATAGTTTTGAAACTGCTGGGTTGAAGAGAAATTAACTCATTCTCCATAATATGGCCCCTCAGCTCATCTTGCTTGCCGAAGAGTGTCTCAAGCTTCAACCAAACCTCTCTTGAAGTCTTCAATCCATCAAGGTGGAAGAGTATATCTCTAGAAATATGAATACACATGAAACAAATGCTTCATCCAATCTATTTAGATACTTGGCCTTCTCAATAGCTACTTGAGGTTCAACCTCCTTGCCCATTGTGACCCTATATAGTGACTTGTTGCGCAATACCATCTGCATGTCATCCCTTCAATCAAGATACTTGAAGGGTGTCAATATCCTCAGAGACAGAGGGACATTCGAATTCTACATAGGAACTACTGGAGCGAATACAACTGCACTGCTGCTACCGCTGCATTGAAAAACCTTCAAAATCATGCAAAAACCTCTCAATTTTGCAGATAAAATTCTACTGAGCATTTCTTTAGGACAATAGGAAATTTTATATGGATCCTTCACACCTGGCTAGATCTCAAAGGATTTCTCCAATGAATTCAATGCAATGGCACCATGATTTGTTGTTGAAATACAAAGGCTTCTAGTGCACTACTGAAAGTAGCTTCTCAACCTACGCTCACTGAGCTTTGATACCATGTAAAATTCTAAATCACAATAGATCATGGAGTTGAGTATACCTCACATAGAAAGAATGAGCATAAAAAATGAATTAGAGTGAAAATTGCAATAAAAATGAGCACACAATTAATCATGCATGAGAAATCAAATAGGAACATAATAGTGTGTCATGATCCAATAATCAATATAGTAAAAAATGATGCTACAATTCAGAGAATTCAAATCACCTAGGAGAATTCGAGTCTCGGTTTGTCTAGCATAGGAATTGTCACCACTGGAGTGCTCTGGAAGACCCAAACTCAGCTCAACTGAACCAAAACTCAGTTAACTGAAGACAACCAATTAAATGACCAAAATGGGTGCATTAGTGATTTTTTCATGCAAATCACTTAGAAAATGGCACATAAGACCACAAACAGTGGAAATCATAGCATAAACCCCCCACAAGAGTCAGCTAACTCAGGTGGACTGAATTAGAACGTTGAGTTGGCTCCTAAAATGTAGGGAACTGACACATGTGGTCCTAAAATGATGCATGTAGGGCGCATTAGGTGGATAATGGGTCCTAAATGACATCTGCACACCACTAGGTAAATGAAAATAATGCTAAGTTGGACAAGGATGGAGTATTAATGATCCTAACAAGAATTAGGGCATTTTCATTTGCATCCTTAAATATAAAATTTTAAACGGTCGACCGGGTCGTAACCGGTAAACTAAACTCGAAATATATCCTATGGTAGCCGGACTGTTACCCGGATGGATTCTCCATTTCAAACAGTGAATAGTCTAGTTGGGTCTTTTCATTGGGGAGAATCCCTACTGTCGACGCAAGGATTTTTCCAAGCGTCAACACATTCATCTCCAAGTGGGATATGGGCACCATGACTAGTTCTTGTGAACCAAGAATGGTCTCAATGTCTAACCCAGGTTAGGGAGGAAAACAAGCTCCTTGTTCTCTAAATGAATTTTCTTCATCTCAATCATCATGAAAAACACCTGCAATCCACAAAACATTCCTCTCTTAATGATCTTTCAATTGTCAATAGTTTATAGAGGGACATTACAATCTTTTCAGTAGGATTGATGGATGTTTGAGTTGAGGTGATGGTCAAACAAAGATAAAGACAACCTAAGGAATTTAACAAAGCTTCTTGGGCTCAAGCATCATGAAAAATGAATTAAAACACCACATGGGACATTAAAGTGGGATATGGATGCTAATAATTGGTTTTGTGTAGATTTTTTAGGATTAGATGCCTTGAACGTGGTAAAAAAGGAAAACAAGGGCCTTACATGGGAGAATGAACCTATGTGACCCCAAGCGTTGTGAATAAGACCTCAAACTATGAAATTTAAGCTTATTGGGGTCTTTCACCTGTGAGTGGTATTTTGGGCACGATAAGACGATTTTTCACAAAGGGGGTGGATCAAGGACCATTCACAATTATGTTATTTAGGTGATAAACCATCTTAATGTAAATATATTAATTATATTTTCGTGGAAAAGTAACATACATTAAAGTTTCTTTTGAGCTATACAAATTTTTCATAGATAAAAGATACAACATATCCAACCGTGTCTTTATCTTAATCTGGATCCACAATCGGTAAGTAGAGCGTTAAATATGACAATGTTGGTGGTTCATATTTGCGTGTATTATGAAGGGCTCGCTCTGAATTGGTATCCACATCTTCACGAACCGAACGGAAGTATGCTAGGCAAAATAGCATAGAGAGCATTCTCACACAATCATTATACCTACATCATTTGATGCATTTAGAGCATTCTCAAAATCACTGCAAACATGACCAGATAATGCTTTCATTTTTGCAAATCTTTGAGCTATTTGCCAAATCGTTATTAAATTCTCCTTTAAATCATCTTAGTTTCATTAATGCGCTCTCAATTTCGTTAAATATCTTAAATTAATTAAATGAATGTTTTATTCAATTTTTCTTACTTTTAAGTTGATTTTTTTATACAAATTTTTAACGATGCCAAATGTTGTAAAGTGGTTGTTAGGTGATTAAAAGAATGTAAAACTTTAACATTTTAAAGTAATAAAGTAGAGTTGTGTATAGTATATCTCTTGAAATAATTTTGATAAAGCATTTGGATAGATGGTAAAATAATAACATTCAAGTGAAGTATTAAATGTATAAAAAATAATTGATATTTGAGACATTAAATATGTAATTTTTTTTTATAAAATTAATTAAATGTATGATCACAAACTATTAAGTTAATAGAACATGGAACATATATGTGTGTGAGATTTATTTAAAAATATATATATATTAGTGTGAAATATATAATTTTTATTGAATAATTTTGTATATATTGGTACTAATAATTTCATATAATCAAATTACAAAAAGGTATTTAAAAGTATTGAATCTATTTATATATTAGAAAACTATTTAAGTAAAAGAAAAAAATTCAATCATATGAATAATTAAATAAATCAAACTATTTATATATGTGAATATGATCAATGCAATCATTTTTAACTGTTCATTTTATTTATTTGTATTAGTAAACCTCCAATTTATAATTGCTTAAAACAAATGAAAATTAGTTTAAATATTCATTTTTTGATAGTATCATATTTTATTTAATATTGTGTATTTCAATATAACTTTATTGTGATATATGTAATTTTTAATATAATATAGTTAATTAAAATAAAATAAGTTCAACTAGCTCTAGGGGTGTAGCTCAATCAGCCATTCCCTTAATATGAAGGATGTGTTGTAAATCGAGGTCTCAAGATCAAATCACCTCGGCTTACCGGTGGCCCATGCTTGTGGTGTACAAAAAAATAAAATAATAAATTTAACTTAGATATTTGTTTTTAATAATTTTTAATGTTGTTTTTCATATCATATAAAATTATGGGAGGTGGTTTTTTTTGGCTCTTTCTTGGAAGTATTTATATTTCAAATTTCATTCTAGATTCAATTGAAATATTGCATGGAGAAAAAAGTAACACAAACCATATCAAATTTTGGGTTAAATTTCAATGTTGATTGAACATTATAAACAAGAGATAAACTCATTTTCTAACATCTAGATTAACATATATTCTAAAATCGCTTGTATTTAATGTCAGATTATTGTAAATAATTTACTTTACTAACACTTTTTTCAAAACAAACTCTTTCATCCCATAATTGTAAAAACACTTCAAACTACCAATGCCTTGAAAATTAAATTAATGTAGTGTTCATCTTTATTGTAGAGAAATACATTATCAAAATAAGCAATATATTATTTTTTAAAATTATTAAATCTTGTCAACATTTTTTTATTTTTTATTCAAACCCTTGGAACTTTTTTTGGAACTAGAGTATCTATTGCTTTGTCTATTTTCTATGTCATAAAGTCTCCATATAAAGAATATGAGCTAGAGTATCTATTTTTTAACTTGCTTTAATATATTTTATATGGAATTGTAATTTTAGTAAGATAATGAGTTACAGAGATATTGATTTTCAATCAAGAAGTGTTTTCCTTAAGTTGGTTTGTTAGTTGTACATCTATTCTAAGACGAGATATTTCTCTTCAACTCAATTTATGTATTTGCTCAATTTCTCTTTTCAGCGTTCTATTGCACCTTTTGGGACAATTGCTAGTATTACTAACAACAATGTTGACTCTATATTAACTCTATAAAAAGGATATGATGCGAACGGTCAATGCTGACTACAATGCAATCTATTGTCACTTAAAACTTGGGACATAATTTGGACATATATTTGTGCACTCTTTAAAACAAAGATTTTGTCCATGAAATAGAGTTTGTAATTATAAAATAATAATGTTCCTACTTGTCATACACATTGTATTCAAAGTATCAAAACAAATATAAGAAATAAGAAATTTGTTTTTTTATGTAACACTTAATTATTTTTTTTTCAGGGAAAAAAAAACTGTACTTTTGTTATTTCGATGAAATCAAAAAGTACATTCACACACTAAGGCTTTGAAACCTGGACTCTTCATGTAGCATTGATACAAAATGCAATACTGTTCAGGACAAAATAATGTTCAATACATAAACACAGTATCCAAAACATAAACTAGCAAAGCTAAACATCCCACATTCTTACCAAAAGAAACCTTTCAAGCAGGAGGCAAAATGCACATACTATTGAGTATCATCAAGAAAGGAGTCTAATGAACCAATAAGGGTACGATTATCATCAATCCATTCTTCCCAAAAAAGAACCCCTGGCATACCATCAAGTGTTTCTTTTGACAACGAATCCACAACATCATTGTTTACTCTGTAGGTATGTTCAATGGTGAGGTCAAGAAACCTACCCAGCAGCAAAGAGGTTCTTTGACACCAATTGAAGATTTGTGAATTTTCCAAATTGGCCTTCTTGTTTTCCCAGTTTATAATTACCAATGAGTCTCCATATAACTTAAAAGTATCAATGCCACATATAGATTCCACAGTTAAAGCACCCCGCAAGCCTAGAAGCTCGGCTTTCGTATTTGTACCCATACCACCAACAAGACGGAATTTGAGTAAACAATCATTCCCAACACTGATAGTGAACCCTGCATCACACTTATGATCTTTACATGCACCATCAAAGAACCCCACTGCTTTACCAGAAGTATCAGGAATGACAGTTCTAAATTTGTGAACCTTCTATTTGATATCTACCTCTTTTGAGAAAAGGTGAAATAGGTTCCAAAACATAATCAAAGTATGTTACACAGAAGGTTTTACATCCTGAAAAATGGCCATGTTTCTAATTTTCCAGATAGACCAAGTGAGAAATCCAGGCACAGCATTTTGTTTTATGTTATTACACAACCACTTTTGGTAAGCATTTGCATAATCCAAATCGGACCATTCATCATCAATCCCAAGGGTATTTCAGATACTCTTACAAATAAACAAAGTGAACTTGCACTGTAAAAACAAATGTGATGTTGACTCCTCCTCCTTCCTGCACAAATAACATATACCAGGACCTAGTTTTCCTTTGCGTTCCAGATTCTCCCACGTGAGAAATTTATTATTGAATAGAAGCCATAGAAAACACTTTAACTTCATAGGAATTTTCCATTTCCATAACATTTGATACCACCAGTTCTTTTGTAAAACCGCATGTTAGTCAACTAGGACCTGATACGCCAATCTTGTCGTGACTTGTCCATTTACTAGATTCTTTTCCCACATTAAAAGGTCGTGCTGACCATTTAATCATATACCTGCCAAATTAAGGTTCAAAACATATTGTTCCCATTCTTCCTGCCACATTCCAGCTAGACCAAGATAAGAAGCAGTAGACCAATAAGAACGATCCAGAACCTGGAACCGTGTTCTCTTGAATTGGTTAAGTGTGTAGGGGTCGAAGCTGGAGAAATGATTACGAAGGTCCTGAGATAAACCGAAGTCTCCAGTGAAACCTGAAATGGGATCCACACCCACATATACCATCGATCCGCTTCCCACCCTCCAGGAAAAATGAGAACTAATCCAAGGGAATATTTTCATAAAACCCTTCCACATATAAGAAGCATTGCAAGTCACCAATATTGGCATCCTAATCTAGTTTTGTATGTCTTCTTTAATGTATTTAGCATGTAAAAATTTTGATGAGAGATTGTCCCCAAAGAGACCATGCCAGAGGATTTTTAACGAGAGGGTCATGTGGAACCAGTAAATGTTTTTTATATTCCAACTGCCAAACTTGAAAGGCAAAGCTAATGCATTCCAATTTGCTAAGTGAAATTTTCCTCCATTCTTATAACTGGACCATAGGAAAGAAAACATGAGACTGTTTAAAGTTTTCAAAATTGAGTGTGGAAGTAATGCTAAGAGTTCCCAATACATTGGAAGGCTGCTCATAACAGTTTTGAGCAAGATGAGACGACCACCCAATGAAAGGTGCTTTAACACCCACAAATTAATCCTTTTCTTGAACCGACCAATTAACCAGTTCCAATCCTGCTTACCATAACAATTTGGTTTGATATAATAGCCCAGGTATTTAACTCCATCATTCAAATCAAATGTAGTATAGGGAAAAAAGTGCAAGACCTCATTTAAAACAGAATTTGAAACTGAGTTACATATAAAAACAGATTTATTCTTGTTGATTTGCATCCCTGTAGCTGAGCAAAATAGGGATAGTATATCCGATATAGATTTCCATTCTTCCACCACATCCGATCCAAATAAAATGACATCATCAACAAACAGAGTGTGAGTGATGGATAACTTTTTAGCAACCATAATACCTTTGACAACATTTTTATTTTTTGCATCCCCAATCAGAAGGCTGAGACCTTCTATCACCGGGAGCAATAAAAGAGGGGAGAGAGGACAACCTTGGTGCAGTCCTCTACAACTGTTGAAAAAAGGAGTCAGATTACCGTTAACAAGTACTGAGTAGTTTTTTGACTTCACACAAGCCATAATCTAGTTTGTAGGCAAAATTGGAATCCCAATCTGCAAGAGAACCAGCTTTAAAAAATACCAGTTAACCTGATCATAAGATTTCACCAGGTCAATTTTCAGGATTAAAGACTTCATATTTTTTATTTAATAGAATGGAAAACTTCTTGGGTGATGCCCACTGCATCCCAGATCTGTCTATCATTTAGAAATCCAAACTAATCTTTTGGCATCCATCTTGAGAGTTGAGGTTTTAACCTATTAGCAATCATTTTAGAAATCAGTTTGTAAACTAAGTTGCATAGGGCTATAGGTCTGAAATCGTCAAAAGAACTTGGCTTATTTGTTGGGGGGATTAGTGTCAAAAAGGTTGAGTTCAAGCCACCAAGAACCCAACCTACAACTCTGGAAAACTCTACCATCTTCAAAAGATCAGGTCCCATGAGATCAAAGAACATAAGGAAAAGGTCAACTAACCACCCATCAGGGCCTGGGCTCTTCTCCTTCTTAAAATATTTTAAAACATTTTCAAGTTCCTCTAGGGTAACCGGTCTGTCAATCTAAGCTCCTTACTCCGGAGTGAAGAAAGAAGGGTAGAGTTTTATAACCCTCAGTTGTTCCCCAATGTTATGGGAATTTGGATCATCAAAATGAAGTTTAAAGTGTTGAAGGGACGCTACCTCCATCATCTTTTGAATAGTGATCTCATTACCTGCATTATCCTTAATAGACCAAATTGAGTTCACACTCCTTCTGTGCGAGGCAAAATTATGGAAGAAACGAGTGTTGTAGTCTCCCAACTTTACCCATATGGCACGACTTTTCATCCGCCATGTGCTTTCCTGAACCTTCAGGATATCATCAAGTCTGTTATGTAAGGACTGAAGTTCCACTCTGTCTTCATCAGAAAATATACCATTCAGATTAAGCGAATGTAGCAGCTTAATTTGTTCTTTAATCGAAAAAAGATCTTCATTATCCTTTGATTTTAAAATTTTTTCCCATTCCTTTGTCTTCTTCTTCAAACCTTTGAGCTTGTAGATTAGCATATCAACTGGATTATAAATTGGAGGAGGAACATCCATAATCCAAAAATTCCTAACCATGTCACAAAAATCATTATTACTTAACCATGTACTATTAAACCGAAACAGTTTATTCACTTTGCAGTAGAAATATTCTATCTGGAGAATAATAGCTTGATGGTCAGAGATAGTAGAGTGTTCAATCCAGGTCCTGTACCTGGATAATTTTGTAACTAAGGACTCAGCAAGAAGAAAATGGTCAAGTCTCTTGCTAATACACCCGCCACCCTGTCTTTTATTGCTGCATGTCGCACCAAGCTTCCTAGGAATCACATCAACAAGTTGAACTCTTTGGAAAAGGTCATTAAAGAAAACAACCAAATCATCCAGCTTCGCACGGGGACCCCAGACTTCAGCTGTAGATAAATTCAAGTTGAGGTCACCTGCTACAATCAAATTCAGAATATTTAGAACTCTCCAATTGTTGATGTATATGTAACTTCGGAATGTATTTCATATATGTACATTGTACTCCTATAGAGATGGTATTATTCCTCTATACGGAAGTGTTTGTATTCCTATAGAGATGTTATTATTCCTCTATGCGAAAGTGTCATCATTTATATTGTAAGTGTCGTAACTTATACTTGATGGGTTATTAGACCACCTTGTTGGGGTCGGCCCTGTATAATTCATGTGGGTCGAAGGGTTATTAAACCACCCTATTGGGGGTCGGCCATGTGGGTCAAAGGGTTATTAGACCACCCTATTGGGGGTCGGCCATGTGGGTCAAAGGGTTATTAGACCACACTATTGGGTGTCGGCCCAGTCAGCATTATGTTATGTGGTTAAGTTAAGGCCGACCTACTGAAGGTTATTAGGCAAGTCAAGTCAAGTATAAATAGAGTGCAGGAGGCACTATATTTCATCATTCTATTCTCTCTCACACTCTTGGGAGAGTGGTGCACTTGTGGAGGAGGAGAAGTTGTTGCTAGGAGATGTCTGTCTCTTATGATTGGGTTGTATCATTGCTCTATCTATCTTTGAGGAATTTATTGGGGTTTTTCACCTTTATGGTTTTCCCCAAGTAAACTTTGTGTCTCTTGTGTGCTTGCATTATTGTGTCCATGATTGATATGGTGTAGATATGCTATACATGTTGTTCTCTCAGTTAAGATCCTAGATCATATTGAAGTAAATTCTGAAAAAACTAACATGGTATCAGAGCTAGCCTGAAAGAAGGCATGGTATGGCATGTATGACACTTGTTGCACTTACGAAGCTAGGGCTTGATATAGTAAAAACCAGTCATCGTAGAACTTTCTCTATAAATAAATTTTGGCAAGGTTTCAAGGTCTGAAAATCGTATTGGGAAAATCTAATATCCTCATGTACCTTATTTCCAAAGGAAAACTTCTAATTCGTTTTAATTTGTGTTTTATGATCTGTACAATCTAGGGTTTCTGCCTCTTCCATATCTGAGTCATAAACAGGTGACCTAGGAAAAAATGTCATAACTTGGGCTAGGAAGCTCCAAATGAAATTTCGTAAATAGTGATAGGTAGTGCACGGAATGTACTTTCTCAGGTAACGTTTTCAGAGGCCAAAACTGAACCAGTGACACGTGGCACTCCATACAAGTTCGATCTCCTGTTTTATCCCATAAACAGGTCATGTTGCGACACTTGGCATAACTCTCTCTCAGAGAATCCATTTGAGGTCAGACCTATGGGGTTGGAAAGATGACAAGTCAGGCTATGACAAGAAAATGTTTCAAACCCTGTGGATCAAAAATTTAGAAGTTACATCAGAAAAAATAAGGTACATAGTTCTGTCAAAACAGAATTACTTTTTAGCACCTTCATTCATGGCTTCCGGAATTTAGGGTTTCAGAGAAAGTTGGAATTTTTGTAATCGGAGACTATGGCTGAATGCTACTCATCAAAATAAAAATTTATATACCAAGATCAGAATTTTTGGTTGGGCAGAAGGTCGGGCTTGATCAGACCCTAGTTCGGGACTTTGATCGGAAAAGTGGAAAATTAGGGCTTCTGCAAAAATGGGAATTTTTTAAATCTGTGACCACGACTGGAAGCTCCTCAAAAAAATAGAAGCTTAGAGATTTGGATCGAACCTTTTGATTGGGCAGAAGGGTGGGCTTTATCAAACCCTAGTTCGAGGTCATGTCTAGTGAATTTGGAAGTTTCAAAGGCAAATTTGAGGGGTGAAACTTTGCAGTTTTCAAATTCTGAGTATACCAGCTTGATCAGCTCATCAAGACGCATATTTCTATCCTTTCGGAAGTTTGAAATTCAAAGTTTGAATTTTTAGGGTTTCTCTGACAAACCCTAATCCAGCTCTAGATCCAGTTCTTGCAAATCAATTGGATTGGGTTAATCGTGGAAGAGAATGGATTGGTCACCTGCATAAGTGAAGAAGTTCCTGTTTCAGAGGGAGGTGAGGCTAAGGCCTTACATAAGAAGATTACAAGCAATCTCGACAGGTATGACTTATCCAGGTATGTTTCGAGATTTGTTCATGATTAAGTTTATGGTATGTTTGTCTTCATGTTATTACGATTAGTACAATCTTGATTAAATTTAGACTTGTCGTATCATCTTAATAAAATTATGAATGCATGATAGAAGATATTCATTGATTAGGGTGTTGACACTTACAATTGTACTAATGCATTATGGTGTTGTATGAGGTTTATGTTGTCCGCTAACATGAAAGGTACACCAAGAAAGACAAATCATGTTCTAGTTCAAGAACATATGATCGTGATAGCATGAAGACAAAGATTCATCCATTGTCATGGATCACTTAGAAGATCTATTTACGAGGTATGTATAACTTGGTTCTATAATGGTTAACCTATGAGATATGCAGGTTACTAGCACAAGTCATTGAAGAGAACAAGAAGACATCATGTGGGTATGTTAGACATAACTAGCTAACATACCAATCCAAGTATGTTTTTCCTATATCAAGTTAGAATCCTACCTTGTGTTAGGATCCCTTATATAAGTATACTTGGTATGATTGGTTATGTTTATTCATAAAGTTAGAAATGTAAGTAATCAAGGGTTTATGCATATTATGTCTCTTATATTGATTGATGATTTAACTAACCAGAAGATTCCTATGATCAAATCAGAATATGCATGAGTAAAAGAAGACTTCCCTGAAACCTTGAATACTAATGTTTATTATTTGTGTTTGAAATGATCATGACTATACATGTTTAATATTATTGTGTTTTGATAGTATTAAGATTATACTAATAAATGTGTGATTATGTATGATACCTCGAGGATAACACAATGATGATACTAATAAGCATGCATAGTGATTAAGGATGGATATAAGTTCAAGGACAGGTAATCAAGGAAGCAAAGATCAAGAGGGAGCACACTCCAGTTGTTCCTGCAAGGAAGCAAAGATCAAGAGGGAGCACACTCCAGTTGTTCCTGCAAGGAAGCAAAGATCAAGAAGGAGCACACTTCAGTAGTTTCTGCAAGGATGTAGATATTCAGAGGGAGTTGACCACCTCTCACAATCCACATTAGAATGGAGTTGCAGAAAAGAAGCAATGACTCAGAGGGAGTCAACCCAACAAATAAACAAAGATAAGTATTTGAATTATCATTCCTTGCATAGTTTATTGTTTAAATAATACTGTTCAATAATGTATATATTGATGTTCCTAGAATTAGGTTGTGTATTATGCATATTAGAATAGTTGCATTGATGAACAGTATACTACTAATATACATGGGTAAGTGGCATGTGGCACTGTACAACATTCCATTGCTACTTATCTAGAATGAAACCTCTTTGCTGACATGTTGGGAGTTGTGCACACTCTTAACAATGTTCTGGTAGAGATTGGAAGGCATCTAGAAAGTTACGAGATATGGATAAATGTTGTATTGAAGCATTGGCTAAGATAATTGCATGACTGTATGACATATTTCTTTATGTGTAAGAATTTGTTCTGGAAACTATGAGATGTTTTTTAATCATGCAATTTAACTTGTTGTGTAGGAAAGATCGTATACCATCACCTACAAAAGAAGGAATACAACATTTGTTCAGCAACAAAGTTATCTATTGAAAATATTGAAGATATTGAAGTTCCCAGGATCTGGGAAGAATGCCATGATCGAGGAGTACCATTAGATCATGAAGATGTTTGGGATGCTGTCCCAAGACCTGAAGGGGAGTCTATAGTGACTTCCAAGAGAATCTACAAGATCAAGCATGTTGCAGGTGGTAGCATAGAGACTTTTTCTCATGTAGCCAAATACACTTCCATTAGATCAGTACTTGCTCTGGCTGCAGTGATGAAGTGGAAGATACACCAGATGCATTTCAAGACAGCTCTCTTGAATGGTGTAGTTGAAGAAGAAGTGTATGCAGAGCATCCACTTGGTTCTGAGACACATGACAGGGAGTCATATATCTACAAAACTTGGTATGGTAGGATAGACAGCTTTCTATCCAGTTTGGGCTTTACCAAGAGTAAAGCGGATTCCAACCTTTACCACAAGGTTGAGGAAGGAAATCTAGTGACACTACTTTTGTATGTGGATGACCTGTTTATCACATGTAAAGATAGATTGATTTCCGACACACAGCGGAAGCTTGCTACCAAGTTTGAGATGAAGGACTTGGAGATGATGCACTATTTTCTAGGTATGGAGGTGTGGCAGAGTGCAGATGGAATCTTCCTTGGACAAGGGAAGTATGTAGTAGAGATCCTGAAGAGGTTTGGGATGATGGACTGCAAGGACATGGCCACACCTATGGCATCAAACCTGAAGCTTCTTTGTGATGATTCATCTGAGCCGGTTGATGTCACTATGTATCGTCTGATGATTGGGTCCTTGATGTACCTAACGAACACGAGACCATATATTTGCTTTGCGGTGAGCACATTGAGCCAGTTCCTAACGGATCCAAGAGGTGTTCACTTGGTTGTTGTAAAGCATATTTTGAGGTACCTGAAGGGTATAGTTGATTATGGGCTCAAGTATGATGAGAATCAAAAGTTTAACCTACAAGGTTATGTTGATTTAGATTGGGCAAGCAGTGTTGCAGATAGGAAGAGCACATCTGGATGCTGCTTCAGTATGGGATCAAGTGTGATCTCTTGGTTTAGCAAGAAGCAGCCCTGCGTAGCACTAAGTACAACTGAAGCAGAGTATGTTGCAGCTTGTTCGGCTAGTTGTGAGGTAGTATGGCTTCAAAAGCTATTGTATGAGTTATTTGATCTACCGCTGGAGGCTACTGGTATCTTTTGTGACAACCAGAGTTGCGTGAAGCTGTCTGAGAACCTAGTGTTTCATGACAGGTCGAAACACATAGAGATCAAATATCACTATATCAGGGATATGGTGCAAAGAGGAGCAGTGAAGCTCCTATATGTTGCGACGAATGAGTAGATTGCAGATGTGTTGATGAAGCCACTAGCCAGAGTGAAGTTCAAGTACTTAAGAGAGAGGCTTGGTGTCCTTCAGATCGATGAAACTTTAAGGAAGAAGTGATGGAGACATTTGCTGAAGCCACTCCAAGCATGTTGGAAGGAGGATCCTTCACATGGCTGTGGATGTAAGCATTGGATGATGAGCATCAGGATGATGTTCTAGTTTCTGCTCTGTATGATCAGTTGGATCATTTACATTTTATATGTATGCATCATGTTGATGCTGGATCGGTTGGATCATTTGTGTATGTATGCATCATGTTGGATGTTGGATATGATCAGTTGGATCATTTATATGTATTTGTATATGCATCATGTTGGATGCTTGGACCATGTATCTGTATATGTATCAGGTGGATACTGTGTATGTGCTATGAATATTAAATATTGTATCAAATTATTAATTAGTTTAATTGAAGGGATGTAACCCTTCTTAAGAAATGCTCAAACCTTATAAAAGCCGAGCTCTTGTAAAGCGTTAAGCATCTTATCAATTCAATAATATATATCTTATTCAATATGGATCTCGCGTCCTAGTTTTTTCTGCCGCATTTGGTATCAGAGCTCGGCGATCTTCTCGGTGTTCTTCATTGAGCAGCTCCATCCACGTCCTTCCCGTTGCGTTCCTATCCCACCTCTCCTCTCACACTCACACCTCCCTTCTGCCATCTCACGCGGCTCCACGCTGATCGCTCCAGCACGCCACCCTCCATCCCCCAGCCTCCTTCAACTTCCCTTCCAGCTACACCGTCACTCCAGCCACCCAACGCTGCTCCACCCCGCGCAACCCATCCAACACTCCTTGTCCACGCCGCGCCTCCCCTTCCACACCGCTCTCCATTGCGCCTGCTCCACCTCCCTTCACCGCCCCCTCCACGTCCTTCCGCATCCACCCATCTCCACGCCATCACAACCTCCTTCCCTTCCTCCTCCACAGCCGCGACTCCCGCAGCCCCACTTCCCTTCGCTCACCATCTCCCTCCCCTGCGCATTCTTCCCTGCGCATTCTCCACCATTCCTCGCAACCTGCAAAAAAAAACAAACCCAAATTAATAAAATAAATATTATTATAATAATATAATATTATTAAATAATATTTTTATTTTATTAAAATTTTCCACTTTATAATAAATATTTAAATATAATATTTATTATTTTTATTATTTTTATTATAGTAATTATTATTGCTATAATAATTATTATTGATCACCATTTTTCCGAAGACCTTTTAAATTGTTCTCAATATCCCATAAGCCAAAATTGCATCCAATTATTCACCACCACACCTAAGAAGCATGACGACAAAGTTAAAAGCCCAAATGGATAAAATAGAGAAGGATTTCCGAACCTTCAAGGAAATGATCACCAAGAGCCAGGAAGCACTTAAGAAAGAAATTAAGGATGAAGTCATTCAGGTAATGGAGCAGAAAATAGATGACAAGTTCGACATTATAAGCAAGGAACAAAAAATGTTAGATCAAAAAGTGACTGAGAGCCAGAAAGGTATCGAGGAGATATTACAAAAAATGAATGATGAGGAAAAAAATCATAAACAACATGGCTCGGATATGTCGGTTACCCCATCTTCCAATTCTGAGTCACCAGAACACAACAGGATGAAAGGTACTCAATACCAACCATTCGTAATGTACCCGCCGAGAGAAAAAATAGAGATGACGAAATATAATGGAGGAGAAGACCAATGCGTCGCTTGGTTGAATAAAGCAGAAGAGTATTTCGACATATATAACATTACAATGGACGAAGAAAAGGTCAAGTATGCTTCAATGCACCTTGAAGGATATGCCTACAACTGGTATATGTGGTGGAAGGGAGACAACTTTGCATACACTTGGAACTTATTCAAGAATGATTTCTTAGAAAGGTTTCAAGGAATCACAGAAGATGAATTCTTCTCAAAACTTACCAAATTACAACAAAAGGGAAGCGTCGAAGAATTCACGCATCAATGGGAATCCCTCGCTACCAAAGTATTTGGGATATCTGACAAACAACGGTTGGAAACCTACTTAGGAGGACTAAAACCATACATACAAAAAGAGTTAAAAATGCATGACATAACAAATGTCGAGGCAGCAAGACGAAAAGCAAAAGCAGCCGAGGCCAAATTTGATAGTTTTCAATCAAATAAAGGGAAGTCATACTCACAAAGAAACATCCAGTCGACTCCAAAGGATGATACAAACAAATACATCCCTCCGCCTAGAAGGGACGATAGGAAGAGCCTCGGGAATCAACGTATGAGGGAAGGAAAATGTTGACGATGTGGAGACAAATGGAACCCTAAACATAGGTGTCGCCCCGAGGACAACTCAAAGAAATTATATACTTGTGAAGCAGAGGAGAATAGTGAATCAGAAGAAGAAGAAGAAGAAGAAGAAGAAGAAGAAGAGCCAGAAGATGAAGAGGAGGAAACCGCAAATATGGTAGCCAGGAACGACGAGAACCCCAAAATCTCCCTAGAAGCCATGACAGGCATTAGTCAACCACAGACTCTCAAGTTAAAAGGGCATATAAAAAATGAGAATGTTACAGTGCTAGTAGACACTGGAAGCACTCACAACTTTCTTGATATAAGAGTGGCACGAAAACTCAAGTTGTTCGTACATCCAGTTCCAGACATGAAGGTGATGGTTGCAGATGGCAAAAAGATCGAAAAAGTTGGAAAGTGCCACAAGGTGAGACTTCAAATACAAGACTTCGAACTGGAATCAGAACTCTACACCTTACCATTGGGAGGAGTAGACATCGTTTTGGGAGTCCAATGGTTACAAACATTGGGAACATATTCTGCCAATCATCAAAAGCATTTCATCAAGTTTAAGTGGCAAGGGCAAAATTTTAAGCTATATGGTTTTCATCCACCAAACACACAAGTAGTTTCATCTCAGCAAATGAAAAAACTCATTCGAAAAGGGGCATCTGCATACGTAATACAATGTCATCAACTGGAAGGAAAAGAGGAGGAACCAAATGAGTTCAAAAAGGAAATCCAAAAATTACTCCAGAAACATGAACACATATTTCAAGACTTACCCATGCAGCTACCACCAGAAAGGAGTATAGAACACATAATCGAGATTAAACCAAGGTCAAATCCTGTCAAGGTTAAACCATATAGGTATCCCCACCACCACAAAATAGAAATAGAAAGGTTGGTTCGAGATCTATTGAATTGTGGTGTCATCACCAAGAGTAGAATCCCTTATGCAGCTCCAGTCGTACTAGTACGGAAGAAGGATGGATCGTTTAGATTATGTATAGATTATAGAGGATTAAACAAAATAACAATTAAGAACAAGTTTCCAATCCCCTTCATCGATGACATGCTGGATGAACTTCATGATGCAAAATATTTTTCGAAACTCGATTTAAGGTTAGGGTACTATCAAATCAGGGTCAGATTAGAGGATATCGCAAAGACTGCTTTCCAAACTCATGAAGGACATTATGAATTCAAAGTAATGCCTTTTGGGTTAACTAATGCCCCTGCCACATTCCAGGCAACTATGAATGAACTATTTCAGCCATACCTAAGGAAATTTGTGTTAGTATTCTTCGATGACATCCTTATATATAGCAAGACATGGAAAGAACATTTGACGCATCTAGAAGAGGTTCTATCTCTTCTGAAGGAAAACCAGTTCTATGCAAAAAAGTCAAAATGCACCTTTGGGAAGCAAGAAGTGGAGTATCTCGGTCATATAATCTCAAAGGAAGGAGTTAAGGTGGACCCAAAGAAGATCCAGGCAATGAAGGAGTGTCCCGAACCAAAGAATGTTTCAAAATTGCGAAGATTTTTGGGATTAACAGGTTACTATCGAAGGTTCATCGGGAACTATGCACATGTCACTGCCCCACTAACAAATCTCCTAAAAAGAAATTCTTTTCAATGGGATGATGAAGTAAGAAGATGCTTTGAAACATTGAAACAAATTATGTCTTCAACTCCCGTTTTGGCAACACCTGATTTTGCAAAACCATTCGTAATCGAATGTGATGCTTCAGGGTTTGGGATAGGAGTTGTGCTAATGCAAGAAGGTCATCCAATCGCTTTTGAAAGTAGGAAGTTGAACAAAAGAGAATACCTACAGTCTACATACAACAAGGAAATGCTTGCCATCATGCATGCATTAACTAAATGGCGACAATACCTTTTGGGAAGTAAATTCCTAATCCGAATAGATCATAATAGTCTACCCATATCAGATGGAAAAGACAAAATACTAGTTGTGGTAGACAGGCTAACCAAATATGCACATTTTGTTGGAGTGAAGAAAACTGATTCGGCAAAAGAAACAGCCAAAGTTTTTTGTAAAAATGTCTACAAATTACATGGTTTTCCGAAGATTATAGTAAGTGATAGGGATGCCAAGTTTAAAGGGAACTTTTGGAGAGAGTTTTGCAAGCAAATTGGAATGTCTCTTAACATGAGCTCAGCTTATCATCCCCAAACAGATGGATAGACAGAAGTTGTCAATAAATGCCTAGAAACCTACCTTCGTTGTTTTGTAACTGATAAGCAAAATAAATGGTTCCAATGGATACATCTTGTGGAATGGTGGTATAATTCTACTTATCATACATCTGCAAGAATGACACCATTTCAAGCCCTATATGGATATGAACCCCCAAAATGGAAGGATTTCATCACCAACCAAGCAAGGGTCGCATCAGTAAATGACCATTTAGAAGAAAACCAAAAGGTTGTCCAAGTACTTAAAGAGAAGTTGAATACTGCCAGGAATAGAATGAGACAACAAGAAGATCGACATCGAACAGAACGAGAATTTGAAATTGGAGATTGGGTATATGTAAGACTACAACCCTATAAACAATTATCACTTAAACAAGGTGGAAAAAATAAGTTGGCTCCACGTTTTTATGGCCCATATCAAATCAATAAGAAGATTAGTCAGATGGCATATGCATTGGAATTGCCAACTACAAGTCGCATCCACAATGTCTTTCATGTTTCATGTTTGAAAAAGATGATAGGTCAACACCAGAAGGCACAAACAATACTTCCCTTGTTAGATGAAGAAGGAAGAATCATATTCGAGCCAGAATCTATCATTGCTACTAGAGAGAAGAGATTAAGAACGCGAGTCATTAAAGAATACCTCATAAAATGGAAAAATCTTCCCGAAGAAGATGCAACATGGGAATCAGAACAATTTCGACAGTTACATCCCTCATTACCATTGCTTTGAGGACAAAGCTCTTTAAAAGGGAGTGGCAATGCTATGAATATTAAATATTGTATCAAATTAATCATTAAATTATTAATTAGTTTAATTGAAGGGACGTAACCCTTCTTAAGAAATGCTCCAACCTTATAAAAGGCGAGCTCTTGTAAAGTGTTAAGCATCTTATCAATTCAATAATATATATCTTATTCAATATGGATCTCGCGTCCTAGTTTTTTCTATTGCAGTATGATCAGGTAGATCATGTATGTTGATATATATATCAGGTGGATACATTGTGTGGATCATGTATCTATGTATGTATCAGGGGGATACATTGTATGATCAGGTGGATCATGTATGGTGATATGTATCAAGTAGATACTTGGTATGCATCAGGTAGATGCATTGTATGATCAGGATGATCATGGATGACAAGCTTCAGGATGTTGCTCCAGATGACTTGCACCAAGACGATGCAGTGATGATGATCAGGATGATCATGTGTACATCAGGATGATGTATGTAGTATCATGTTGATACTCTGTGGTCGTGGACAGGTTGTGCAAAGGAAATCCTAGATTTGTTCTAGGTCACATCCAGTATGAAAAAGGACTAGCACTGTGTATCACATGTAAGACCTGGGAGATCCGATAGGTTGGGCTATGTGCCCGTAATAAGTCCTGGGATGCTCTTTCGAGGGTTTGTGATAGTGGGCCACATGTAAGACCTGGGAGATCTGATAGGTTGGGCTGTGTGCCCGTAATAAGTCCTAGGATGCTCTTTCGAAGGTTTGTGGTGGGATACTACATGTAAGACCTAGGAGATCTGATAGGTTGGGATGTGTGCCCGTAATAAGTCCTTGGATGCTCTTTCGAGGGTTTGTAGCAGAGGTCACATCTAATCAGTCCTGGAGATCTTGCCAGTTGTGCTTAGGCACATAAATGTTCTTGGGATGCTCTTTAGAGTTCTTGTCGGTTGTACTATGCACATAAACATTCTTGGGACACTCTTTTAAGGTTTTGTGACAGTCACATGTAATAAGTCTTGGAGATCTGGATAGGATGAAAAAGGCCTCAGATTCTCTTTAGGGTTCTTGCTAGTTAAGAGACTCTTTTAAGTTTTTGTGACGCACGTAATAAGTCCTGAGGATTCCACAGTATGGCCAATGATGATGAAGACCTGCAGGTGGTGGGCCTACATCCAGTATGAAAAAGGACTGGCTATGTAGAACTTCCTATGACGAGTAGATTTAGAGATTGATTGAGATAGCAGCAGCAGTGACGATGACGATTATCCAGTGACGATGATCCAGAGAAGAAGACTTGTGCTAGAAGACCTGTGTCGAGAAATACCTTCCTAGTTAAGAGGGAGTGTTGATGTATATGTAACTTCGGAATGTATTTCATATATGTACATTGTACTCCTATAGATATGGTATTATTCCTCTATACTGAAGTGTTTGTATTCCTATAGAGATGTTATTATTCCTCTATACGGAAGTGTCGTCATTTATATTGTAAGTGTCGTAACTTATACTTGATGGGTTATTAGACCACCTTGTTGGGGTCGGCCCTGTATAAGTCATGTGGGTCGAAAGGTTATTAGACCACCCTATTGGGGGTCAGCCATTTCGGTCAAAGGGTTATTAGACCACCCTATTGGGTGTCGGCCTAGTCAGCATTATGTTATGTGGTTAAGTTAAGGCTGACCTAGTAAAGGTTATTAGGCAAGTCAAGTCAAGTATAAATAGAGTGCAGGAGGCACTCTATTTCATCATTCTATTCTCTCTCACACTCTTGGGAGAGTGGCGCACTTGTGGAGGAGGAGAAGCTGTTGCTATGAGATGTCTATCTCTTATGCTTGGGTTGTATCATTGCTCTATCTATCTATGAGGAAGTTATTAGGGTTTTTCACCTTTAAGGTTTTCCCCAAGTAAACTCTGTGTATCCTGTGTGCTTGCATTATTGTGTCCATGATTGATATGCTGTAGATATGTTGTACATGTTGTTCTCTCAGTTAAGATCCTAGATCATATTGAAGTAAATTTTGAAAAACTAACACCAATAAGACTCCCTATCCTTGTAAGAAGCATAAATGTTCAAAATAGATATATCAAGATCACTAGAAAGAAACCTTCCTTTCATCAAGATCCCACCCATGGTTTTGAAGGTTTTGAAACAACAACTAGTTGGATTCCATCCAGTAAATAAACCACCTAAGTGACCACACGAATCCATTGCACTAAAATACCACCCCGACCAATGCTTTGAAAAAACTCAATAGCCTGGGTCGCAGGAACACAAGTCTCATGAATTAAAAAATAGTCAGGGCTAGTAGATTTAAGAAAATTGGTAAGGGCCCTAAACTTAGAAACCCCACCAATACCACGCACGTTGAAAGATAATATGGACATTAAATCAGTGAAGGGTCGGACACAACTGATCTAAGAGTCCCAGGTGAGGAAGAGGTTGAAGCTACAGAATCTAATCGGGTAGACAAAGGGATGAAAGTGTCACCCACATCCTTTTCTTTCACTTTCTATTTCCTTCGAATTGTAACATTCAAACATCTAATTGCCGGTATCACCACATCATCAGTAGGGATAGGGTTTATAACAAAAATTTCTAAAGGGGATCCATGGGTACCTTTCAAAGACAAAGGGGAATTTGTGAAAGAGTTTAAATCAGGTTTTTGCGGAGGAGGAATATCACCGGAGCGAGTACATGATGAAACCCTAGGAGCATTTAAAGATGTGCCTGCATCGACCAAAGGGGCATCAAAATCAGGGACATCATATGAGGATAAAACCCTGGAATTAAAAGCAATCATGCCCAATTCATCCACAGGGGAAACATGAAAGGGGATATCCGACGAGGATAAAACCGTGGAATCAATAGCTTTCAAAATTGATTCATCCACAGGGGGATCATGACAAGGGCCAATCAACGGAGCTAGGGAGGTGGGTGCAGAGGTCATAGGAGAAGGGAAAACAACAGGAAATGAGTCCAGTGGCTTATCCATCAAATTCAGGTCATCCAAAAGATTCTTAGCCGATGGTTTTGTGGTTGAAAGACGAAGATTCACCTTCCTCTCCATACTTAAATAGAAATCTAACTTAGCTTTAGTAACCCCTTCATAAATGACAGAAGGTGCATCCGGAGACATACCTAGAAGAGAGTTGCCTTCTTCAACCGGTAACATAGGGCTTTCTGAAGTTTCCATCAATGTTGCGGTCTTCTTTCTAATTGTGGACAATTTGCTCGAACATGTCCCGTACATCGAAAATAAAAGCAACGGAAAAGAATATTTTTATAGTCCAGTTTCTATTTATAAACCTTGTCTCTCCACCGAATATCCACATTTACAGGCAACCCCTTTGAAACATTGAACTCCACCAACATAGAAGCAATCCGCTTGTTAATCCCAAAGATGAGATTTTTCTCCAACCTAATAAAGCGTCCCAACACATTCCCCGGTCCTTCAAACACATTCGACGTCCAAATCTCAAAAGGGAAGCCGCGGAGTAAGACCCATAAGTGTCTCACCTACATGCGTTCAGTTTTAGGTTGAAATTGACATGCCACCTTTTGATAAGCAAAGAGCCCTCCTTAATCAACCGAGTTTGAGAAAGAACCGAATTAATGAGATCTTAGTTAGGGAAAATGAAGGCAACCCAACCATTTGAAAGGAAGCTGGTTGTAGGAGGCAAGTCAAAAATAGGGGTCTAGTTTACATTAACCCACTCTACTAGTTCAATTTGAAAAACCCTGGTCCCTTCAATGCGACCAACCACTCGTCTTCGGGCCAAGAGTTCAACCCTATCCATGTTAGCTCTGTCACCCAAGGTGTAAACTGTAGCTTCGAATAGAGCCTTGTATGATTTTAATTTGTGTTTGTACCAAGTAGCAGTTCCAGTGAGGCGGTGAGGAGCCCTGGAAGGAAAGTCGAGTTTCGGAGCAGAACTCGAAGCAAAAGACTCCACACCCTTGTCATCTAAAGAAAAAGAGACATCGGTCCCCATCATAACCGGTAGAAGGAAGTCACAAGTGAAAGTAGGCAGCCAGTTGCCAGTTCCGATGGGATAGACCAAAATGCCTACAAAGGCCAAAACAAGACCAATAATAAAGGGGAAGCCAACTTCTAGTTCAAATAGAACAAACAAAAACGCCAAAAAAGGGATCAAATAAAAACTAACCGCCAAAAGTCGGGTAAGGGACAAATACCTAAACAACACCTGATAAAACTGCCAACAAAAGCAAAGAGAGAGCCTTTTGTCAAAAAAGTAGACCACACCAAAAAAAAGAAATACTACCAAAAGGAGAGGAGCTAGGAAAACCCGACAAAGAGGAAAAACCAAAAACGTTTGCAGGGATAGAAAACTGCCAAGTTACGGATAAACAAAGAATTGAAGCAAAAATATTTTTGTTCCCACTTTTTGGTAACCTTGGTTGGTATTAGAGCTTGCCAAAAATGGCAAGTTGGACTCCAAGGGGCTTCATATTGTTGCCCTCATTCTGCAGAAATCCACCCCATACTATGAAACTTGTTAACTAGAAACCCTAGTACCACCCAATAACCCTTCTTCTCCATCGAATCCCCAAAAACCTAATCCTTTCAATAGTTCATGGTTCTATAACTTAAATTATGTAAAATAATAATAAATTTAAAAAACTTTAACTATATAAAAAAGTATGAATATTTAATGAGATGTGAGAATTGTCAATTTTCGCTAGCTCATTTAAGGTGTGGGTCTAATTAGCTAGTTCAATTCCTCTTAGAGTGAGCTAGTTGGGAGGAGACACCCAAAAATCCAGCCATTGTAAGGGTTGGTGTAGCCCATCACAGACCACAAGTTAGAGTTAAGTAGTTATACTAGTTAATAAGATGTGAGATGTTCAATCTAAAAGAGGAGAAACATTTTTGAACTAATTGCCAATATTTAAACTTAAACTAATAATAATGATAGCTTTAAATTTAAAACACTTTAATTGTATAAACAAGAATTGCAAGCAGCAATGTCGATGATAATAGCAAGAAATAAATGTGAAAAAAAACATGGAAAATTTTGGATGTGCGTTAGCTATTTTGTCTAAACTTGGTAAAACCATGTCACGGGCTCAGTTTGTTTTAAAACTCGTTGGTAAAACCCAGGTTTGTTTGCCAATAATTTTCTTATACAATCTAAGTAGCCACACTTGGCTTAGCGAGGCCAGAGCGTAAGAGTACAACTTGGACTGCGGAAAACAAATAAAAAAATACACAAAACTTAACTCTTTTTTGTTTTTTGCTCAGTTGCCGGGATTTTGGCTTGGTTTTGACACCGATCAGATACAACTTGCAAGTCCAAGCCATCCCTGTCCTGCTTAAACATTTATAGTATCTGATTGCGGGTGGCATTATTATTTTCTAGCGGGATATTGAACCTTTTCATTTGCGATTGCATGAGGTGGGGCTGAGTTGTCCATCAAAGACTGGAAATTGAACCTTTTCATTTGCGATTGCATGAGGTGTGGCTGAGTTGTCCATCAAAGACTGGAAATTGAATCTTTTCATTTGCGATTGCATGAGGTGTGGCTGAGTTGTCCATCAAAGACTGGAAGGTGATATTTTGAGGTTGGATTTTAAGTTTCATATTTTATTATTGGATTTTAAGTTTCATATTTTATTATTGTTAGGTATAGTACCAGTCAAATGATTACTGAACAGCGACAACGCTTCAAGCTTTTTCAAATTCCCAATTCCCCGCGGGATGTGTCCTTGCAATCCGGACTTTTGGAAGATCAAATTCACCAGCTGACTGCAATTGCTGATTTCGGGCGGTGAAGAGCCACTGAAAGAGTTGGAATTTGCCGTGATTGTTTCAACACTGCCAAGCTTCCCGATGGACGAAGGAATGATGCCAGTGAGATTATTTGTATCTAAATAGAGAGCAGTCAGGCTTACCAGATTACCCACTTCAGGTGGAATAAATCCAGAAAAATGGTTGGTACTGATATTCAGAACGGTAAGAAGGCTATAGTTCCCGATATCCGGAGGAATGAAGCCCGTGAAGAAATTGTTGGCGAGATTGAGTTGACGAAGCTCAGGGCAGTTGGCTATTGGTCGAGGAATAGCGCCCGATAAGCTATTGCCCGAAAGATCGAGCTTCTCCAGGGCAGCCATGTTGCCTATTGCACTGGAAAGACGGCCGGACAGACCCCTATATGGCAGGGAAATTGAAATGACCGGCCTTCCATACGTGCTGCAGTGCACACCTTCCCAGCTACAGGGATCCACATCAGAAGAGCTGGCGTTTGTCCAGCTTGAAAGAACATTTGGAGGAACCGCAAAAGATGACTTTATTTCTAAAAGGGCGACTCCATCTGCCGACAGAGCGTTAACACCGCAAATCAGTGCAGGTGATCCGCCAAAATAGTGGACAGTATTGAAAACAAGTAACATTGTTGGACACATAAAACTATATCCTTCCATTCTCATTTTCATGCTCTACTGCATGTATCTTGAAATTTGAAGAAGTTGTCCAGTTGGGTAAGTGGATGTGGGTAATATTGTGTCCTTAACCTGCCGTCTTTGACAAGGTAATAGTAATCAGGGCGAGCCTATGAACCAGACAGATAGGGTTTGCAGATAGAAGGTCTCCGCACATGATGTTAAAAAGCTAGCTCCGAGTTCGCTTCAAGCGGGTTTTCTTGTAATCATGACAGCGCATCGCTTCAAAATTGACTATCCAATGAAATCATTCCACATAACTCATATGGGTTGAAAGGCAACCACGACCCAGGTTACATCATCAAACTTGGGCTCGAAACGCGCTCAGCTAATCAACATGTCCGCAGCTTAAGAGACTTGGATGCAAAAAGCGAGTTTGAAACTCGCTTTTAGCCTGCTTCCCTTCAATGGCGGCTTCCCGACTTGGATCAGGATGCAGATATAGTCCAAGCTTGGTCGTTGACGGTTTGATTGTTACAGAGTACTGTGATTTGATCGCCGTTCAGCAACCCTAATTTCATGGATCGCGGTTAAAATTTAAATCTTTTTGATCAATCCATATTAATACATAAGGTTGTGTTGTACACAGAGAGTTGGGCTCCGCCTCCACCGTATGTGCGCAAACCGGGGGCTACGAGCTATATTACGTCAGCTGAATTTTGAGGGCACAGGGAACTTGGAAGCCCTTCTTGGCTCCATGGCGAACCCTAAGACACGCACGGCTCCACCATCCATCCTTGACCTTATGGCTATCCTGCCATACCATAAACAATTCGAAATGGGAATGAATAGTTGTTGATGGTGTAACATACCCATGGACATGCATACATCATACCTACCTTGATAAAGAAATTCGAAGACTTGGTACCATTTTCAAACCATTTGGTTCGCCTAACTTCGTTGATGAAGAATTTTCGTTGGAGTCCAGGTAGTTTCCGCATACATCATACCTACCTTGATAAAGAAATTCGAAGACTTAGTACCATTTGGTTTCGACCTACCTTCGTTGATAAATAATTTTCTTTGGAGTTTAATTAGTTTCCACATACATTCCTTCAATTCGAGACTTTAATACTGACCCGTTTGCAATCTGCATCTGTCTCCATTTTTAATTGGTTCCGTTCTTCAACCTATTATTTTCCACATGTATTCCTCGATAAAGAAATCCATCGGATGTTGACCCGCAGAATTCGTGGAACCTCCATTTGTTTCCAGTGTTAAATCAATTAGTTCTACAGGTAGGAATTTGACGGGCAAAATGTCCGTTAGGGGTCATTTTGTCCGTCGGGTTTAAATTTTAAACTAACCCTCCAATAAAACAAAGAAACGGTGAAAAAGTTTATCTATACTGTCAAAAACCAGCAAAACTGATGAATAAATTGTTTTCCAAATTACTACCCTGAAACTTCCCCATTCTTTCCTTGATAAAGAAATTCGGAAACTCATGTTGACCCGAAAACATAGTGAAATTTACGTAGACAGTAGTTTTGACAATCATTTCTTGATAAAGACATTCAAACACTAACATTCACCCGAAAAGTGAGGTTTGGGTTTCGAGGGATTGTGAAAGAAATAAAAAATTCACCCGCTTGACATGTTTAAAAAGTCACTACAATAGACTTATGCTTCCCCACTTTCACATTACATAAAAATAATGTCATCCACTAGCAAATCGTCCTTTAGCATTGAAAAAGGATCTTGTCTTGGCTAGAAATATTGTAGTGCAACATTCGCTAATTTCTTTTCTTAATATGCATTCACTAACCTTCTTTTACATATACTTTCACATAACTAGTTAAAAGAGGTTAATTTTTGCAAGTTAGGATTCTAAATTCTATTAATAAGAAATAACTCATGAAAATATAAAAATATAAGCCATCAAATATATGAAATAGTGTTATAAAAAATACAAAATGTAGCATTTTTATCAAACCTATTAATAATATAGGGTAATAAAATAAGATAATTAAAAAAAGAAGGTAACATCATTTCTTTTAGCCCTCATAGATGAAGCTCTTAAGTTAAGTGCTTTAAAGAAGTCAATGTAACCAACAAACTAGAAAATAAAAGACAAATAGAACGTGCATAAACTCAAAATTATGTTGATTGTCCTCATTCGGTTTCTCAGTGGACTCCTTACCTTTAAGCTCCTTCTCATCCTCTACAAACATTGCTTTTAGGCCTCAATGGACCTATATGCGAGTGTCATACTTGGTCTCCATGAAGTCTAGTTTTTGTATGATTTCAAAATCCATATAGGTATCTCTTTCTTCCATTTCTTGTGTAATTAAAAGCTTGACTAACCAATAAATTTCAATCATTTTTGGGACCTTGGTCTCCCCACTTCTTGAGAAATCACTATCAAAGATCCATTGGGGGGATTCCAATTCCACCTTCTCAATGGGATTTTTTTCCCCTTTTGGATGAATCCTTCTTTTCTAGATTACTAATCTCAATTTAACAACTTCTAAGTGTTTGAACAAATACCTATTTGGTGTTTCCATTGCTTCATATTGAGCTCTAGTTTTCTTTTCAACTCATGCTTGATTGGAATGGTATTGGACATTCTAGATTTTTGCCACCGAGTAGTCATTTAGCTTCCTTCTACTACTACTACCTATAATGGGGGTTTACCTTTTTGTTGGGTGCAACTGAAGTGGAGGAAGTTTTGATGGCGAAAGTACAAGTTAGGCGAGGCCTAAAATCGATCAGTTTTGGGAGAAGCAACTCCGCAATTCCTGGGAGCAAGGTATGGAGCAAAGTGAAGTGGCAGAAAAGGACCTGTCCCCTTAGTAAAGGCGAAGTACTAAGGACGATCAAGGTAGTTGAAGAAGTTATGAATGAAGCGGCGGACTGTCAGGTACAGAAGCAAAGAGTAAAGAAGCAGAATGGTGCAAAGGACGCGCCACTATAGTGTTAGAGTCGCGCGGTTAGAACTACGACTGACAGAGAAGCGTCAGAGCCAGAGAAGCGGTGCAAAAGGACAACAGAGCTCAAACGAAGTTAAGGCAAAGCGTGGTCAACAGGAGAACCATGCCATTTTGGGTTTAAGGGTACTATTGGGGTTGGCCCATAGTTATTGTAAATATGTGACCTTCGGGCACAATCTATATAAAGGGAAATTTTGTATAAGGAAGGGTTAGATCTTATCAGATTTATGTTAGATTTTGAGGGAGCTAGATCTAGACTAAGACAGATCTAAGAGAGGAAAATACTGTGCAACTATGTGCACAGAGATCTATTCTAGAGAAGACTCTGCAACTGAGTACGTAGACTGGAACTGTTACCCCTTCCAAGAAATATAAGAACAATTCCCATGGATGTAGCTCCCATCTAGGGGGTGAACCACGTAAATAGTTGTTTGTGTGTATGAATCTATGTTATATTTTGTGTTCATGTATATTTATGCTTAAATATGTGTTTTCATATGTATGTGAATGATAATGATATGTTAAGTAAGCGGAACACACATGCATGAACATTGCAAAGTTACGTTAAGTATGGAAAATGCGTAGTTAGAAGAGTAAGGTAGCAACGATTCAGTGAAGTTTGTAGGTTGTTGAGAACTGGGAAGTGCGCAGTCACATATTGGTAATGATCTTTTAAGTAGATGTTAAGTAAGCTCGCATAACATAACTGCGCGTCACCAAGTTGCAGAAACCTGATTCTGTAACCACCCATTTTTGCTTAGGGTGAGACTTCATCCTGCTCGCAGGTTGATGCCGAAAGGGCCAGTAAAGGGGATTTTGTTGGATCTACAATAAGGAACTATGCAGAACCCAGGTCAACCCCATAGAGAGTGAAAATAAGTAACCAAACAAATGGTTATGTTTCCGCGCTAGAACTAGCAATATGCAATGTTGGTATGCTATGTGAATGTGAAGAAGGAAGTGCAACAAATGGTTTTGCTGCCTTTAGAATTTTTATGCTAATAAAGTGTGAGATTGCAGATTGATGTGGAATCCAGAGACGAAAGAAATACAGAATTGGGTAAGCCAGACAGAACTTCAATTTGCGAAGAAAGAGAACATACATGATCCCCATCTTACCACATAACAATGGTTGCAAAGGTACATATTCACTAACATGCATCAAATTTTATTCGCATGTTTTGCTACTGAGTTGCATGAGTGAATATCAAGGATAAAAGAATGGAAAAATTGCTTTAAGGGTGGAGAACCTACAATTTGGGTTCTAGAGTTGATTCAGAGACTTAAAGGGATTGACAACCACATTTCAAGAGCAATAGAATTTTGGTTGCATAGCTTACTGGAAGGCTGTGTTACAGAGTTCGTTGTGGACACATTGAAGTCTTACAGAGCAATAGAAGGACATTTCTTCCAAGTACTTAGAGGTAAGTACCTGAAAAACTTGAGTTTATACATTAAAATGCTACTAGCTGAAATGAAAAACGATCCTTAAGAATGCAATCAAATTCCTAGGGTTTGAGCTTGTAATGTTCAGTAACAAAGATAGTGACACAAACGAAGATATTGGTATTTGCAAAGTGGAAAAAGATATAAAGTTAGCACTAGAAAGAGGTCACGTGAATCCAAACCTCACACATTCCTAGAAAATGAGTTAGGAAGTTATAGAAAATCATATTAGGTTGAGTCTGATAGTGAAACAAAACCTTGACACATTAGTTATCATCCTATTACTTCGCAGAAACGTATAGTTGACGAAATAAATATTACTAGTTCGCAGAACACTAGTAGTAACACTACGAGAGAAAGTACTTAGAATCAGTCAAGTAGTGGTATACCTTGCGCATTTCAGAATGCTACACCTCTGAGAAGAAGAATGGAAAACGACATTAAGCTACATATTTTTAAAGGAACCGGTCTAGAAGACCGAGAGAAATATTGGTTTCTCTGTGAAGCTGTATGGAATGTTAAGCAAGTGTAGGATGATGCTATAAAATAAGCTCAGCTAGTTACCACATTAAGAGACAGAGCCTTAACATGGTTCATGAAGTATTCTATTGGATAGAACATAACACTATTGAATATCAAAACTGTGCTTATTAGAGAGTTCAAAAAACCTAAGTCAGAATCTCAGTGCATCACAGAGCTAAAATAAATAAAACAAAAACCTAATGAGACTATGTGGGAGTTTGATCAGAAGTTCAAAGCATTGTTAGATCAAGTTACCTTTCAAATAGCACCTCAACAGCATCAAGAATGGTTCATAGCTTCGTTGTTTCCCCACATTAGATTACCACTGATACAACAGAAGGTAACATCGCAAACATAAGCATTAAAATTTGAGATGAAGCTAGAAGCTTCGCCCATAGGATAAACTAGCACAGGTATGGTATAGTTACAGAAACAGTTAGCAAATTTAACATTACAGCTACAAGATATGAAGAAAGGAAAAGAGATAAGAGGAGAGGTTTGGTGTACAAAATGTAAAGCCAAAGGACATTCCAAGGAACACGACCTTGTATTCAGATATTACATTGCTAGTGGAGCACCGAACCCATTGAATAAACAACAAGGACCATGGTGTGAGATTTTTCGATGTAGAGGACATCACCCAGAAGACTGTTACCTACTTCAGAAGTATGTAAAGACACCAAAGAATCTGCACTGCACATTTTGTAAATCAGTTGGCCACTATGATACCAACTGCAGAGCATATGACGTCATGATAGAAAGAGAGCATGACGTCTACAGAGTCCAAGGAGAAACACCGCATAATAATTAAAATGTGCAGTATGATCAAGGCGCATATAGAGGACATGGTGGATACAGAGGAAGAGGACGTAACACTGGCCAAGGAAGAGGAAGAGGTCAGATTGTCTATTATAACAGTGCTCAGCCAGGACATTTAGAAAGAGACTATCACAACCCTTGCACTACGTGTAAGTACTGTAATTCATTTGACCATGTCATTGAAGCATGTTCCATTTTGCAAGGAAAAATGCAAGAGAGAAGACCAGAAGGATTGAACCAGAATATACAGATGATCGCAATTGGGAAAAGAAACAAAGATTGCAACATTCATGTTATGATACGAAGTGGAGCCGTGACAGGAAATGATAGGAAAAATGAAGCTTCGACTTCTGAGGATCATATAAATAGACTAAAGCCTATTGATGGCCCTTGGGTAAAAGAAGAAACTGGAAAAATGCCTTCATTTAACCCTGACCAGGAGAAAAAGGTATTCGTGGAAGTAAGAAAAGGTTTTCAGGACTTAGAACCTTCGACCACAAGGACCCAATTGCGAAGTAATTAGACACTGGTACTAGACATGACGACCTCATATGATGGATTGCGAACTTCGAGGGGCAGAACAAATAAGTCCTATAACGCAGTTTCTACAGAGCTGCATAAAGATGCTAAGGTATGGAAACACCTTAGGAGAATTACAGAACCTATTGGGACATTATGAACAATATAATACAATAAATGATGCACACAGAGCAGTTCATCATATCAAGAATCATAAAAGGACAAGAAGATAAATGAGGCTAAATGCGCAGATCAGAGATTATGAAATGAACCAGGTCATTCTCTACCTAGGCTCAGAGGTGAATTTCGTAACAAAACAAACATGGGAATAAATGGGAAATCCAAAGTTATCTTGGTCGCCTATACCGATGAAATTATCCAATTAACAAAAGGTTATACCTTTTGGGAGATTATCCAATGTTCTTGTAGACATTAATGGAGTGCAAAGTAAAGAATATTTCGAGGTTATTGAGATTATAAATGACAACGATTCTTATCCTGCATTATTGGGGATTGACTGGGAAATTGATAACCTTGTAATCATCAATCTGAAGAAAAAACAAATGATATTTGAAGGACCAAACATCAGGGTCATCGCACCCTTGGATCCTTCACAAGGACTTAGATATGTTAAACCAGTCTGAGAAGAATGCACAGCTCAAGAACTTGATCATATCTACAAAATGAAAGTGAATCAAGCAAATTACATTAATCTTACAAATGATGGAACATTGAGTTGGAGATGTGACAGTTCTTGCGTATCAGAATCAGACGCAGGAATGGAGAACTGGAAAAGCCGAATGCATGAAGTATCAGCAAGGCAGTGTACGAATATAACAAAGTCACTACGCTGGATTGGAATAGAGGTAAGTCCAACTCCTACTTATGATGGTTTAGGAAATATCCACGCATTTCTTCATGAATATCTAGTGTCAGTTTCAGGAGAACATAAGTTAGCAGCTCTGGATATAGCATTGCGAGCTACACCTGCTAGATGGTGGGATCCGCATAAAGACAACCTAATTACATGGGAATAATGTAAGCACATGATGTGAATTGGATTTGCATAGAAAACTGAGATAGTACAAGAAAAATACAATGGACAGACTGATCCTAGAGATCACATAGAGTTTTTCTTGAAAGCTTGGATACATACACCAAAGACAAAATGGGTTCATATGTTTGTGCAGACATTGGATCAAATACCAAAGAACTGGTATACAGAAGAAGAACTTCGCAAAGGTACAACATATTGGCACATAATGATAAACGAATTTCAATCCACTTTTATCTTTGAGGATGATTGTCCGGGTGTCAATGAGGCTTTACAGATCATTAAAAAGAATATATTTAATGATGTCTCGTTTCCTGTATGAAAACAACCAGATTGGGAAATACAATTGGAACATGTCCTTGAGTGTTACAAATTCGCGCTAGACAAAGATGAAGATGATGCAATACACTGGGATTTAATAAATTTATTATTAAATACATTTCTGAATATTTTTTAATTATTTTATTTTTGACAAGAAGTCAAAAATAAAAACAATGTAATGGATTCTTATTTTTATAAAAAAATACTAAAAAGGGGGAGATAGGAATGAAATAGTTGTTGCATGAGTGATTGTTGAACCACAAGAGGAAAAGCCAAGTGGTTGAAGCTACTGAGTGAGAACTCGAGATGCAGGAGGCAACTTCTCCAAAATCAGGTCACAACTCTTAGTTGAGTGCTAAAGAGAATGAGGCTCATAAATGACCAAGTCCTAGGAAAAATACTATATAACAGTATGTCCATAAGCAACATGAGGCTAGTATTGGATGGGGATTGAATATGATAATGCAAGAGATGGCACATTAAGTGGAATTTTATCTTCTGGTTCAGTGATCAGGATCGAGGGTTATGGAGCAAGTAATACTTGGCTGCTCTAGGATTTGGTTGGGAGAAACCACTGTTTCATTCCTGTTTTCCCCCACAGTAGTACAAAGTTTCTTGTTCCTAGCTATGGTATACGCCCTTCAGAAGTTTCGCCACTATCTCTTTGGGGATATTTAAAGTTCTTAACTGATAATTCAGCTTAAAATCTTAGTATGCTGAACCAAGTCAATCAATAACCAAGTCCTCTGTTAGGGGTGGAATAGGGAGCTCATGGGCTTCTTCCATCACCAATTTTTGTAAATTACCATTCTCTGGGGAGGATATAGATAGGATAGGACCAATTTCGGGATCAGAGCATAACGCCACAACAAAGGAGACCAAAGGGATTAGTTACGCCTTATTACCTTATTATTAGTTACTTCCCCAGCTCGTTTCCAATGAGCCTACACTGACTCACTGCTCTTTCTTTCCCTTACTATTTAATGCTACTTTATTCCTCTATATAAATAAAGAGTATATATAATAGTATATAAATATATAGATAATTATATTTCCTCTTTATTTATATAATGTAATTACGCTTCTTCTTTCCACCAGCTGCACACGAAGTTTTTAACATCAAGTAAAACAATAAATTTCATGCCACTGTTATCATTGAATAATTATACACTGAAAATTTCAACTTTAAATGCAACGTAAATAGAGAATCATAGAAATATAGCCATGCATGGTAGACACATTCTGTTCCCTACCTGTTTTAAGTTAATTACAATAGAAATTCCGATTATGTGTCGCATCTAACCCCTGGCAGCAACTTTTAATATGTAGTTAGATAGACTTTAAATTTGTTATTATTCAGTACCAATATATCACTCAAGATAACCAGATATAAAATAAATTATTGATAACATTTAGACTGTTTCTGAAACAAGCTCGATTTTCCAAAACAATACAGTTTATTTAGAATACGACAATTTAAACTAGGTAAGGTATTTCAAGTCAATACCCTTTCTTGTTTTATTCAAAATAAGAATCTCTATTGAATTGAGATTTATATCATATAGCTTGTCTCAAATTTAATAAACCGTGGTATTTCCTTTTGTCGTTTTATTTAATTGTTTATAAATTATTTTGTTTTAAAAACTTTGTTTCGACTCAAAATTTCCTTTCCATCGCAAGGATTCAATTACATGAAACACTATCAACTAGATCAAATCTTACTAATTCCAAGGCAAGAAATTTTACTGTCAAAACTATAACAACAATCCTAGGATAGCTAGTAAACTCTTCCTAATCAAGCTCTAAACTAAGTTAAAGTCAATTAAAAGGCAGTTTTGAGTTATCTCTTTCCTTCTCCCTATAATCTGTTTAAATCACAGTATGACCGTAATAACATAAGTTAGGGTTTAGAACCATCAAAAAACTCTCACACCCTTTTAATAATACTAAACGGCGATTGGTAAATCAGAGAGATGGAAAGCCTCTGCTAATAAACCTGAGACAGATCAACGCTACAGTCGGACGAACCTTAACTTAATAAAAACTTATAAATGCTATTAATTGTGCAAAATGTATTACCTCTAACGGAAAACCCAAAAGAGAACAATTACCATCTTTCCCCATAAAATAGCAGTGGATCAAGAGTCTAACTAGCATTTTGGATTGCAGTGTTAATCCTTTAACAAGAAAAATATTTATAAAAAGATAATTGTATGAGAAGGAGATCCTACAGATTTAAAAATGGTAAAGTCCCTTTAAACATGACCAACAAAGTCTTTTCTCATTTGTTTCTTTTATGAGTATCTGAAATCATAGATCACTTTTGATAGAGCTAAAACTTTTACAAAACATTTAGAAAGAAGATTCAAGCTACATCATAACCACGCATTAAATACAAAATAACTTTCAAAACTACACTTTCAAAGTAACGACGCTTTAATTACACAGTGAATAGAAAACACATTCTCGGCATATTGACGACCGAAAAACCTGTTAAATTATCATATTACATTATAAATTAAATCTCAGAGTAAGCCCTCCCAAATGGTATCCTCACTCTGTCGAGCTTTGTTAAAAAACTTTCAACTCTTTCCTTTAAAAATCATTTGGAATTTGCTGTTAAGTTTAAACCAAATAGACTAGCAAGATCACTGAAAGAAACATAATCACAAGATAGACACAGAATTTACCCTGGGAAACCCTCATGGGGTAGAAAACCCAGCAAAGCTTTCCTCAATAAGATGATCAACCAAAATACAAGATGTGCTCCCTCCTTCTCTACCTCCTGAGCAGACCTCCCAGACAAGTGCGCTACTTTTCTGAGTTGTACAAGTGTGTCTAATGAGGAGCTCACCTCCTCTATTTATATTAGTTCCCGACTGACTAAAAACCCTAACGGGGTCGACCTCTCTTGGAGAAGTCTAATAACCCCTAAATTATAAGATCAGGGCCAACCCCCACATGGTGGTTCTAATAACCCTAGTTACCACAACCCATCGGAAGAATAATCATCACCGGATACATAATAGGGTTACCTCGGAGGGATGAAACATATCCGGAATAATAATGTACAAATATAATCTTCTTAGAAGTTACAATATTCAACACTCCCCCTTAACGAGAAGGATATTATAATAATGTCTGCAGGAGCAAGGAGTCATCAACTACATCATACATGATACATCTATAAATCATCGGAAGCTTTCTTCAATTCATCATCATCAGTAACTTAACCAGTTACTAGAGCATCAATGTCATCAACATCGTCATCACATGATCATCAGTATCGTCATCACACGATCATCAACATCATCATCACACGATCATCAGCATCATCATCATCACACGATCATCAGCATCGTCATCACACGATCATCAACATCGTCATCACACGATCATCAGCATCGTCATCACACGATCATCAGCATCGTCATCACAGGATCATCAGCATCGTCATCACACGATCATCAGCATCGTCATCACACGATCATCAGCATCGTCATCACATGATCATTTTATAGGGTGATCAATCCTGCTCTCTTTAAGACATAGGTCCATGGATGATACAATCCAGATCAAGTTCCAGGATGATCAGTCCTTATCACTTTAAGACAAGTCTCATGTCTAGGGATGATGCAATCCCATAATGTACATTTTGAACCCAGTTCATGGACGATGCAGTCCTCACACGTACCTTTAAGACAAGTCTCATGTCTAGGGATGATGCAATCCTGATCAAGTTCCAGGATGATCAGTCCTTATCACTTTAAGACAACTCTCATGTCTAGGGACGATGCAATCCCGATCAAGTTCCAAGATGATCATTCCTTATCACTTTAATACAAGTCTCATGTCTAGGGATGATGCAATCCCGATCAAGTTCCAAGATGACCAATCCTTATCACGTTAAGACAAGTCTCATGTCTAGGGATGATGCAATCCCGATCAAGTTCCAGGATGCTCAATCCTTATCACTTTAAGACAAGTCTCATGTCTAGGGACGATGCAATCCCGATCAAGTTCCAGGATGATCAGTCCTTATCACTTTAAGACAAGTCTCATGTCTAGGGATGATGCAATCCCATCATGTACATTTTGAACCTAGTTCATGGACGATGCATTCCTCACACGTACCTTTAAGACAAGTCTCATATCTAGGGATGATGCAATCCCGATCAAGTTCCAGGATGATCAGTCCTTATCACTTTAAGACAAGTCTCATGTCTAGGGACGATGCAATCCCTATCAAGTTCCAGGATGATCAGTCCTTATCACTTTAAGACAAGTCTCATGTCTAGGGACAATGCAATCCCGATCAAGTTCCAGGATGATCAGTCCTTATCACTTTAAGAAAAGTCTCATGTCTAGGGACGATGCAATCCCATCACGTACATTTTGAACCTAGTTCAGGGACGATGCAGTCCTATCTTCAATTCTCGGAGACATCATGTCTACGGATCTCTTTAGGACTGAAGTCCAGGGATGATCCAATCCTCTTTCTTTCTCGAAGACACCTGTCTACGGCTCACTTTAGAACTTGAGTTCAAGGATGATGCAATCCTCACATGTATTCTCATCAATACATCTATCATCAAAAGCATGTATTCTCACCAATACATTTATCATCAAAAGCATGTATTCTCACCAATACATCTATCATCAAAAGCATGTATTCTCACCAATACATTTATCATCAAAAGCATGTATTCTTACTAATACATCATTAAAAGCATGTATTCTCACTAATACATCTATCATCAAAAGCATGTACATCATTAAAAGCATGTATTCTCACTAATACATCTATCATCAAAAGAATGTATTCTCACCAATACATCTATCATCAAAAGCATGTATTCTCACCAATACATCTAACATCAAAAGCATGTATTCTCACCAATACATCTAACATCAAAAGCATGTATTCTCACCAATACATCTAACATCAAAAGCATGTATTCTCACTAATACATCTAATATAAAAAGCATGTATTCTCACTAATACATCTAATATCAAAAGCATGTATTCTCACTAATACATCTAACATCAAAAGCATGTATTCTTACTAATACATCTAATATCAAAAGCATGTATCTATCACCAAAAGCATGTATAAATAAAAACTAAGTATTCTAAGCATAAGAGTCCTAAATCTAAATATCTCTAAGTATCTAGGTGTAGTGAACAGGTAACCTTATCATCGACCTTGTTGTTCGATGAGACAATCTCATCATCAGTGACTATACTACTCCCCCTTCCGAGGAGGGTCCTTTTGAACTACACCAAGCTTGTCTCGGAAGTATTCAAATTTCACTCGAGACAGAGGTTTGGTCAAGATATCAGCAATTTGATCCTCAGTGTTCACATACTCGAGCTTGATAGCTCCTCTCTGCACCATATCTCGTATATAAAAGTATCGGATCTCTATGTGTTTTGACTTATCATGGAATACAAGATTTTCTGTCATCTTAATGCAGCTTTGATTATCACACATAATCACAGTGGGATCCATTTCTAAGCCAAACACTCCAGATAATAACTTCTGAAGCCACACTGCTTCACAGCTGGCAGAGCAGGCAGCTATATATTCTGCTTCAGCAATACTGAGGGCCACACTAGATTGTTTCTTGCTGAACCATGAGATCATGGCAGATCCGAGACCATAACATCCACCTGAAGTACTCTTTCTGTCTGAGACACTACCTGCCCAATCAGAATCTGAGTAACCATGTAATCAGAGTTCATGACCTCCAAGATAATATAGACCAAAATCTAATGTACCTTTTAGGTACCTCATCACATGCTTTGCAGATATTAAGTGAACCTTTCTAGGCTCTACTAAATACTGACTCAGGGTATTTACAGCAAAGCATATATATGGCCTAGTATTGTTAAATACATCAATGACCCAATGATTTGTCTATATAGAGTTAGGTCTACTAATTCCGATGAGTCATTAACTAATAACTTCAAGTTGGAGTCCATGGGAGTGGCCATGGCTTTACACTCCAACATATCAAATCTTTTTAGAATCTCCACAGCATACTTACCTTGATTTAGAAAGATTCCTTTTGGTTCTTGCCATACTTCTAGACCCAAGAAGTAGTGCATTAATCTGAGATCTTTCATCTCGAATTCTGAAGAAAGATTCTTCTTGCTTTCAATAATCAGTTTCTCATTTCCGGTTAGAAATAGATCATCTACATATAACAACAGTATAACTGGTTCATCATCCATCACTTTAAGATAAAGATTGGGATCAGCTTTACTCTTGGTAAAGCCCATGTTTGTTAAGAAATTGTCAATCCTTCCCTACCAAGCCCTGGGAGCTTGCTTCAAACCATATAATGCCTTTTTCAGTTTGCATACATGAGTCCTCCCGTCTTTAACCTCAAACCCTTGTGGTTTCTCTATGTGTACTTCTTCTTCAATTACACCATTTAGAAAAGCTGTCTTAACATCCATTTGGTGTAATTTTCACTTCATCATAGATGCAAGTGCCATGATAGTTCTAATTGAAGTATACCTAGCAATTGGTGCAAATGTTTCTTCATAGTCAATTCCCTCCTTCTGAGAGAATCCTCTAGCTAGAAATCTTGCCTTGTATTTTTCAATGCTACCATCTGCAGCATGTTTTATCTTGAAAATCCATTTGGAAGAAACCACACTTTTATCTTTTGGTTTGGGAACTACATCCCAAACATCATTTTTCATTATTGACTAATATTCTTATGTCATTGCTTCTACCCATTCTTTCTTCTGGGCTGCTTCTTCATAGCTAGTAGGTTGTTGATTTACAAGATCACACATCAAGGCCATATAGTTGGACACTATCTTAGGTTTCTTTCTTTCTCTAGTGGAGCCTTCAGGAGCTCCATATCTTTCAGCTCCTTGAATAATATCTCTAGCCCATGTTGGCCTTCTTTTCTGAGATGAATCTGTGATAGAAGGTTCTTGTGGTTCCAACATGTCATGATCTTCTGGTGAATCATCTTCAGGGATGTGCACAGCCTCTGTGATTCTAGGAGGTGTATCTTCTTCATAGATTTCTTCAAGTTGACACTTCCTGGATTTCTTGAGAGCTGCTTCTTCATCAAATGTTACATCTCTACTTATTTCTATATGATGAAAACCTGGAAGTAGATTCTGAAGGCTTTGGATGATTCACAATATCCGAAAAATATTCCCTTCTTACCAGAAGGATCCAACTTGGTTCTCTTTTCTTTTGGAATGTGGATGTACACAGGACACCCAAATATTTTGAGATGACTTACTTCAGGCTTCTTTCCTGTAAACACTTCTTCTGGAGTTTTGAATTCAAGAGCACTATGGGATAGTCTATTTTTCACATAGACTACTGTCCTAGCTGCTTCAACCCATAGATACATGGGTAGATCTTGATCATGTATCATAGTCTTTACAGCTTCCATGATGGTTCTATTTTTCCTCTCAACAACCCCATTTTGTTGGGGATTGTAGGGAGTGGTTAGTTCCCTTTTAATTCCAGCTTCTTTACAAAAGTCTTCAAAGTCCTTTGAAGTATATTCTCCACCATTATCTGTTCTGAGAATCTTGATTTTCTTTTCTGAGAGATTTTCTGTTAGGGCCTTGAATTCTTTGAATTTTCCAAAGACTTCATTCTTACCTTTTAGAAAGTATATCCAATTCTTCCTTGAATAGTCATCAATGAATGAGAGATAATACTCAAATCCACTTAGGGAATTAGTGGGCATTGGTCCACATACATCTGAGTGTATTAGCTCCAGAATGTTCTTAGTCTTTGTTTCACTCTTTGGAAAAGGGTTCTTGACATTCTTCCCTTTCTTACAACCTTTACATAAGCCATTATGATCACCCTTCAGATCTGGTAATCCTATGACCACCTTGCTTACATAGGGTAAGGATTTGTAGTTAATGTGAGCTAGTCTTCTATGCCATAGCTCACTAGAGCTAGAGGTTTCATGAGCAAGGGAAACTTCTGGATGACCCTTGAGCTTATAGAGACCTCCTTCTTCTTCACCAATGATAACTGCATCTTTAATTGATTTTCCTTTGGACCACATGAGTACTTGTCCATCTATGAAAGCCACTCTAAAACCTTTCTTATCTAGTGATGAGATAGAGAGTAGGTTCTTCTTTAAACCTGGAACATATAAAACTTCTTTCATTTTCAAGGGTGTTCCAGAATTAAGCTTGTAGCTTGCTTCACCAATTCCCTTGATGGGATATTGATAATCATCTCCTAGAGATACCTTTTGAGGTGAAGAATTTTCTTCAAGTCTTGAGAGAGATTTCTTTTGACTTGTCATGTGCTTTGAAGCACCACTATCAATGAGCCATATATCTTCTCCAGGAGACACAGATCCAGAGAGTGGAGAAAATAGGACATATTCTTCTGGATCTTCTCTCTTTACTTTAGATCTTTTCCTTTGAGGCCTTTCCTCTTCTTCTTCTTCTTCTTCTTCTTCTTCTTCCCCTACTTCTTCTTCACTATCATATTCTTCCATATGTGCATGATGTCTTTTGTGAACAAACTTCTTCTTATTCTTTGGAGAAGAACAGTCTTTAGTATAGTGTCCTAGTTTAAGACAATTATAACATTGGATTGTGGAGAGGTCTCTTTCTGAGTTTGAACCTCCTTTCCTTTTGAATTTATGAGAGGGTTGAGACCTTTTGTAGTTCACTTTCTTGAAGTGGCCTCTCTTTCCTCTTTTAGTGTGGGTGGCCAAATATTGGTCATCCTCTTTGAGAAGAGCTTCTCTATTGGCTACCCTAGCCTCTTCTTGAACACAATCCTCCCATACTACATCAAACTTCTTGCTTTCTTTTCTGGCACACATAGTTTGTATGAATGATTCCCAAGGTCTAGTGAGACCATTTAGGGTAGTCATCACAAGTTCATCTTCATCAAGAGTATCACCAATGGCATCTAGTTGCTCCTTGATTTGGGAGACCCTTGAGAAGTAGTCTTGAATGGATTCTCCTTTGTGCATCTTGGTATTTTCAACTGAGTCCTTAGGTTCATCTTCCTATTGATGGTCTTTCCTTCATACATTCTTCCTAGGGCATCATACATTTCCTTTGGAGTCTTCTTGGAGGCCACTTGGGGAATCAAGTGGTCTTTAATAGAATCAGCTATGATTCTCTTTTCCCTAATCAAATCCTTCCTATGCTTCTCTTTGGCTTCATCTCCTTCCGGTTATGCAACTTCATCCTTGAGATAATGAGCAAGATCATTCTCTTCAAGAATGAGACCAATTCTGTATTTCCATGCTCGGAAATTCTCTATACCTTCTAGCTTGTCTTCAAGCTTAGTTTTTGGAGCCATCTTCTCTTGGGGGAGTCCAAGAGATAAGAGACAGAGTAGTGCTTACCCAGAAATATTACCCTTTTACTTTTCTGGATCCTGGGACAGAATTTCTGGTTTATCGCACTTTTGGTAAAACTAGGGTTTGACTTTCCCGGAGTTCTACCCAACCAAAAAGTTCGATCTAGGGCTCAAAAGATTGGTTGTGAGAAGGGCTATCCAGCCATGTAATCATAATTTAACAATACCAACTTTTTGCTAAAACCAATTTCTGGTTTATCGCACTTTTGGTAAAACTAGGGTTTGACTTTCTCGAAGTTCTACCCAACCAAAAAGTTTGATGTAGGGCTCAAAAGATTGGTTTTGAGAAGGGCTATCCAGCCATGTAATCAAAATTTAACAATACCAACGTTTTGCTGAAACCCTAATTTTCACCGGAGAGAGAGAGAGATATTCTTACCTTGTGAAAGATGTCCTATTCAGGCTAGCTCTGATACCATGTTAAGTTTAAACCAAATAGACTAGCAAGATCACTAAAAGAAACATAATCACAAGATAGACACAGAATTTACCCTGGGAAACCCTCATGGGGTAGAAAACCCAGCAAAGCTTTCCTCAATAAGATGATCAACCAAAATACAAGATGTGCTCCCTCCTTCTCTACCTCCTTAGCAGACCTCCCAGACAAGTGCGCTACTTTTTTGAGTTGTACAAGTGTGTCTAATGAGGAGCTCACCTCCTCTATTTATATTAGTTCCCGACTGACTAAAAACCCTAATGGGGCCGACCTCTCCTGGAGAAGTCTAATAACCCCTAAAATATAAGATTAGGGTTGACCCCCACATGGTGGGTCTAATAACCCTAGTTACCACAACCCATCGGAAGAATAATCATCTCCAGATACATAATAGGGTTACCTCGGAGGGATGAAACATCTCTGGAATAATAATGTACAAATATAATAATCTTAGAAGTTACAATATTCAACATTTGTCCTCTAACCCGTAGGTCACAAACCCTAAAGGGAGACTAGAATAAGGTCAAACTTATTTGATGGTTGCGAAGGTTGAACCCCTTCCCACCTCTTTGATGCCATAGGATCACCTATCACAAGCAAGAAACTGTTTAAGTAGTTGGTTTACCTTTTGTAAATGAAAGTGTAGTGAGCATAGCTTGTTCCATCTTCGCTTACCTTGGCGTCTAAAGACACAGGCTCAGGAGGAGGTGACCCCGTCACCACCCTCGTCGATGCCCTCCTAAATGCAACCTGTAAACCTGGGTTAGTTTAAAAACCATTGTTTTGCAAGCTTGAAGTTGAATTTTAATGGCATTATAATTCTCACCTGAAGATTTTTACAGTAAATCCAGGGGTCGTCTCCTCCTGGCACCCTTGTCACTCCAACCACCTGCACGTTAGATCCAAAGGTTAAACCCTGCTCTTAATTAATGTACATTACAATAATACTGATAACCAAACTAAGTTAAGAATGGTCCTTACCATTTTAATGGCGGCTCGAGACCTTCATATTATTTTTATGCTTCGGCTTACTGCAACGAGCAACTCCCGAGTTATGGAAGCCGTAGGTTGGTAGAGACCTCACCAAACAAGCACACAAGAAGTTCCATTAACCACAATTTATTTTCTTATGCCTTCAACCTAAAACCAAAGATGCCATGATTTGTTTTTACAGATCTTCTACGTCTCAGAGCCCGTAGACATCTAGTTATGCATTAATGAAGTTTTCAAACCAACTTTCGATGTATTAAACCCTTATTGAATCCCTAGGTATTTGTCGGTCTGAATGGATGGTTGTGATAGCATCACAATGCAGCCATCAAATCCTGGCTGCTATGTCAACCCGCAGCTAGGTTGGCTCATTAAAAACTCCAAGATATCAACAATACAACTTTTAAGCATTGCGACCAACCAGTCCTTTCAAAATAAATGTGAAACCATAAACCTTGCTTATAACCTTGTAAAGGCCTTGGTACCTTTATACATCAACTAGCATTTAACAAATGAGGTGCATAGAACATTATGATATTAATATACCTTGTAACATTTTACTATCACGAGTCCTTACATAGTCCCACTCCACATCAAAGGTGAAGACAAGACCATGGTTATAGTCTCCATACTAATACAACATGCGGCTAAGAGTAAACATTAAATTAAAACAAGGACCAAGATCAAGACCAAACTATAGGATGAGTAAATGATTTTTTTTATAGGTGGTAAAACATCACCTTGGTTAAGACGTTAGCACGCCGCTTGTAGTATAGCTTTCCTACCAAAAGTATTTATAGAATTAATATGAGAAAAACCCTACATTGCTGTAATAACTCTTTATTTTTGTACCGTAACTTATGTTTCCCAGTAAGACAGTAATGTTAACATATTTACGATGCATAATTTATGTAAATGCAACAACGATAAAAGTTTAATATGATGTTATTTATATATATCACAAATGGAAAAAAAAAATGTTATGAATTTTTAGGTACATGACAGATGATGATCCTCGTGATGTGAATATACCTGAGTCTGAAGGAAAACAGGATGTAGAATGACCAGATTTAGAAATTCTAGACCTAAGTAATCCTGTGAAGACTAGAAAGATCAATATTCGTACCAGTGATGAACCAAATTTTGCTTCTATTAGGGATTATTGGGATGAAGAAACAGTAGGACAAATTGCAGACCTAATGCATGAATATCAAGATTTATTTCCTATCAAGTTTTATGAAATGAAAGACATTTTAGGTGACTTGGGAGTTATGAAAATACCTCTCAAGCCTGATGCAAATCCTATTAAGTAAATACCTTACAGATTGAATCCAAGATATAAAGAAAGAGTGAAAGAAGAAATTGATAAAATGCTCGATGCAGGAATCATTGAACCAGTCGAAGAATCAGAATGGATAAGTCCCATGGTCATTCAAGACAAGGAAGCTAAAGGTGAAATCAGGATTTGTGTGGACCTCAGGAAATTGAATGATGCATATCTACATGACCCATTTCTGACTCCATTCACAGACGACATGATAGATAATGTAGGTGGATAAGAGGCATACTCTTTCGCTAATGGATTTTATGGATAACATCAAATCATAATTGCTACAAAGGACAGACATAAGAATACATTTGCTATTGAATGGGGATCATATCAATACACTGTTATGCCTCTTGGGTTGAAGAACACACGTACTATCTTTTCAAGAGTCGTTGTAGCTACATTTAAGGATTACATTCATAAATTCTTAGAAGTTTACTTTGATGACTGGACAATATTCATCATTTTCAAGAATCACCATGCAAACTTAAGAATGATGTTAGTGAAGTGTAGACAATATCCTATTTCTTTGAATATGAAGAAGTGCGTCTTCTGTGTGCCTTATGGTATTTTATTGGGACACATAGTATGTAAGAAAGGATTGATGGTTGATTCAACAAAGATCGCAATCATCGTATATCTCCCAGCACCTAACTCAGTGAAACATCTACGCACTACATTGGGGCACACAGGATACTACAAAAAATTCATTAAAGGATATGCACAGATCACTGCGCCTATGGAGAAATTGTTGAAGAAAGAAGCGAAGTACAACTGGACTGAAGATTGTAAAAAAGGATTGGACACATTGAAAGAGAAAATGGTTGCAATGCCTATTTTAATCTTTCCTAATTGGAATAAACCATTTCATTTACATGTAGATGCTTCATCTAAAGCACTTGGCATTGTATTATCTCAACCAGGTGAGGGAGGCATCGATCATCCCATCGCATTTTCAAGTAGAAATCTCTCTTCAACAAAAAATAATTATACCACGACAGAAAGGGAAGGCTTGGCTATGGTATACACATTGCAGAAGTTTAGACACTATCTGCTAGGTTCACATTTCTGTATGTTTACTGACCATTGAAATTTGAAGTACTTGGTCATTAAACCAGTGTTAGGGGGAAGAATATGTCGATGGTTATTACTATTTCAGGAATATGATTTTGAAATAATTGTAAAACTAGGAAGATTGAACACAGGACCTGACCATCTTTCGAGAATAGAGTCAAGAGAAGAACCTAGTAATTTGGAGGATAATATACAATATGCGTAGTTGTTTTCTATCCATAAAGAAGATGACCATTTCAAATATATTGTAGAATTTCTGACTAAAGGACTAGCACCTACATAATTTACTACGCGGCAGAAGAAACAATTAGTGGTAAGAGCAACTAACTTTACTCTAATTGTTGGACAATTGTACAAATTGGGACAAGATAAAGTATTATTAAGATGCGTACTAGAACACAAAATACCTATTATACTAGCCGAAGCACATTCATGTGTATCTGGAGGACACTACGTGTGAAGAGCTATTGTGTAGAAAAATTTGAGATAAGGACTATGGTGGCCTACGATACACAAAGACTCAAAAGAAAATTGTAGGAAGTGCGATGTATGCCAAAGATTAGGGAAGCCATCTCGTCGAGATGAGATGTCATTGATGCCACAATTGACATTGCAAGCCTTCGATAAATGGGCTATTGACTTCGTGGGACCTATTAACCCACCAGGAAAGTGAATTGGCTCAAGATATATCATCACAGCTCCATATTATTTAACGAGATGGGAAGAAGCAAAACCAGTGAAGGACTGTAGCGCAGTTACTGCCACGCAGTTCATTTTTGAGAATATTTTGACAACGTTTAGATGTATGAATTTTCTAATGAGTGATCAAGGAACCCATTTCCTGAATCAAAATATTGCATCCTTGACAGAAGAATTTTAGATCTACCATCAGAAGAGCACACCATATCATCCACAAGCTAATGGAAATGTAGAAGCCTTTAAAAAAGTATTGGAGAATGCATTGACCAAGGTATGCAACACAAACATGGATGATTGGGATCTTAGAGTATGAGCAACATTATGGGCATATAGAACAACTTGTAAGAATTTGACAGGTCATACACCTTTGATATTAGAATATGGACAGGAAGCTATCATGCCCATGTTATACATAGTACCAAGCTTGAGAATTGCAACATTCACAGATATGGTGGATGAACAGACAATGTATGAAATATTACTACACTTGGTTGGATTGGAGGAAGATCGCTTCATTGCAGGTTTTCACCAAAAAGTGCAGAAAGACAAAGAAAAGGTATGGCATGATAGACACATCAAGAATAAATTCTTCCAGGTAGGAGACCTTGTAATCCTCTATGATAGAAAATTTATGAAATTTCCTGGAAAATTCAAAATGCATTGGTTAGGACCATATATTGTTAAGCATGTCACTAATGGTGGCATAGTTCTGTTAGCCACATTACTTGGAGAAAATTTGAAAGGACTTGTTAATGGAAGTAGACTAAAGCCTTACAGGGATGACCCTACTCTCCTAGGTATCAGTTAAGAAATGCAAGAAGATTTTAAGTGTCAAGTGCAGTTGAAATTGGACACTAAAAATGAAAGACAAAGTATACACATAGTTTTATTAAAATGCGAAGTTTTCACAAGATGGAAAGATGTGCTGTGAATCACACAACGCAAGCTAAGTTGCAAAGTAAAAGAAGGAGGTCACGCTGTGAAATTAAATTTAAGCAAATGGAAATGCACAGTGAACCTCGCAATTCGCTTAACCGCTAGCAAAGTAAAAGAAAACTAGCCGTTAAAGTTTTTGGTCAAAAAGTAGTCGTTATATAGTACTTTTGGGAACCGAATGTTTCCACATTTAAGGCATATTCGTTCATTGAAGACACATTCAATGAAGGGAAAGGACCAAGATCTAAGCAATATTTTTCCAACGGACATGGAATTTAATGCTAATTTATCCGTTTTTGGGCGCACCTTAGTGCTGCTGCGCCTATAAATAGTAAAGTACGCATACTTACCGGTTTTACCTCGAATTTTATTTTTTACTACCTATAATTTCCAATTTTTTACCAATTCATGAGACATAGTAAGCCGATAGTGTATGTATGAGTAGTCGACCTTCGATGAAATCTTAAAAGACTTCTGACATTCTGGTTTGGAAGGATTCATGAAGACGCCCGTGAAGAAAGCTGTCCCAGAGAGAGGTGGATCATCTAGAGTTTCACCATGAATGTAATGTCCCCATTTTGACCCTATGGCATTAAAATCGTAAATGATGTAAATATCGTTATTAAATCATGGTGAGGAGCTCAAGGCCAAGGCCCCGCCATCGATTTATCATTTTATGTATCGACAATTAAAAATCGATGCATATGGTTCTTGTGCTAGCCACGCATAATAGAAATTGAGCCATCATGTAAATATGCATTTTAATGAAATACCCACAACTAGCTATGCAATGCAACAAGAGATGGGGGCATGATTTTACAAGGAATTGGGAGGGAAAATATTCAAACCCTTGATCCAATCAAGTCAAGCCAAGTGTCAATAAGGGAACCCATAAAACACATCATTGTTTGTTCTTTTATGCACTTTTTAACATACTTGGTTTTCTCTACTCTTTTATGGTGATTAGTGTATTTATAAGCCTCATTTTATGAGTGGCATTTTCTAGCATATTGTATTCATCTTCTAACCATCTTGGGCTCATGCTATATCTCTTTCCTTGGTCCATTAATAATCCATTGTCAAACCTTTTAACTTCAATTTAGAATCATGCTACCCAACATCTAACTTTTGTTTGTTTTGTACATATAATAATTTATTATCTCATTTTTTTATTATGATTTTTCTCTTTATTTTCTTCTCCTCATTTTAATTTTTCTCTTAAGAGATGTTTTTATAAAATAAATCTCATTTATCATTTTGATTTCATCTTCTTTTCCTCAATTATATTACTTTTGTCATTTTTATTTGAGATCATATTTCCTATATTTTGTGATATCTCATATTTTTATTCCATTCTTAATTTGGATACTTTTAATTATTTTATATTTATTTGTTTAATCATGTTATTATCTATATATTTTTACTGAAAAGTCAATTTTGGTTGATTTGCATTAGTTTGTTTTTAATCTATAAAATTTCACAAAGTTCTCTAAATGTTTGCTTAATTTTCATATTAAATTTAATTTTCTAAAAATTTAAAATAATTTAAACAATTTTGAAAATATAATATTTCAAATTTTGTATTGGTTTATTCTCTTTTTAATTTAGATGCTTTTAATTATTTTATATCTATTTGTTCAATCATGTTATTATCCCTGTCTAGGCAGGGATATATATATTTTTCTTGAGAAGTCAATTTTAATTGACTTACATTAGTTTATTTTTAATCTATAAAATTTCACAAAATTCTCTAAATGTTTACTTAATTTTTATATTAAATTTAATTTTCTAAAAATTTAAAATAATTTAAACAATTTTGAAATACAATATTGCAAATTTTTTATTGGTTTATATCTTCAATGAGATATAAATCCTTGTAAGAGCAATTTTAATTATTAAAATTTAAATTTAAATAATAAAATTTCTACAATTACCATATGTCCAAGCCTGGTATAGTTCCCACACCCAATCGAATAAATATGGCATGACTGTCAGTCTACCGGAGAGTTTTAGCTTGTGCCAACTATCTTTCTTTTGTATCTTTCTAGAACACATTAACTCAGCTTGACACAAACTTTTATTATGACAAGTCCCCAACTATAGAAAGTTAGAAAGGAGTTTAAGAATTCTTCACCATTTTTAGAATGGGTGAAGTCATCCCAAGGATTTTTGTTTATTGTTTAGCAAAGTAAGAAGTTGCCAACTCTTTAAAATAAATTTACCATTGTATCCATAATTTTCTAAAATTAATTTACTATTGTATTCATTATATTATTTTATTTGATTTATTTATTGGGTTTTAGTTTTTGGCTAAGTTCTTTAAAGGTAAATTTTTGGACAATATGGAAATCAAAGTAAATCTTAAATGGATGAGGGTATAACATTATTACATCAATATATTCTTATGTGTTTAGCATATCACTTACAATAATAATAATAATAAATAGATTAATAAAATTACTGTTTGGTACTCTAAAATTACTGTGCTGCAAATTGAAGTGCAAATTGAAGTTTAAGGAGACAACAACGTTAATTCCGATTTCATTATGAGCTATCACCAAATATCCGGTCAAACTAAACCATGAAATCCAGTCCCACAATCAACCAGCTAAGAGTTCATCTACGTTGTTGCAATATTGAGAACGACCGACATTGTCTCGTGATCATATTCATTGATTCTCACACGATGTACGTTCTCTCCCACCCAACGATCATCTAATTCACATATAGCAACATTTTCTGATACAACTTGTAATTCAGTAATATTATACGTCATGTTGGATACCGATTGCTCATCATCTTCATCTTCGATTTGTGGCGTTTGTAGTGAAGGAGGATTAGGAATTCCACCTTCGCCTAGTCTGGCTTCCACATCTCTCATAAGATTGAGAACCCGTTTTCTATCAAATTCATACTTCTGGGCATTAGTATTAGTATCAGCCCTCTGCTCCTCATTATTATTGCTATTGTTGTTGTTTTGATTTCCTCCCATTCTTTCCAAATGACTGATCTCAAATGATATAGAACTCAACAATCATTATTTTACTGCGTTCAGGAATTAAAAAATACTCATACAACCAATATCTATTTAAAAAAAATTACAAAATCAAATTCTAAATGTTGTCACCTTCCACTTTGGTCGACCCGATATAAACATGATTTTGCAGGCTTCGACGGTATTGGGAATCAATGCAACTGTCATCGACGGTAGACTACTGGAAGGGGATGAATGCGGGGGTCGGCGGTCGGCGGTCGACGGTCGGAGCTCAGAGAGGAGTGAACGTGGGGGTCCGCGGTCGACGGTCGAAACTCGGGGGAGAGGAGTGAACGCAAAGATCGGCGAGGGAAAAGTTGTGGACTGCTGGAAGAGAGATGAAAAGCTCATCATTTAAAATTCCATTTTCATTAAACATCAATTAAAATATTGCTTTAATAACTATCAATCAATTTTTTAAAATATGATATTAATTTTTATATAAATAAATTAAAAACATAAAATATACAACAAAACATTCTATTTTAAAACTTCAAATATTAAATACAAACAATGACAAATAAATAAAATCAATACAATTAATTTTTAAATTACCATTTTTATTACATTATAGTTTTTAAAGTTTTAATATTTTTAAAATATACAGAATTCATTACACAACCATTATAACTAATTAAAAATTTTCATAAAACAAATATATTTAATTTTTAAAAATAATTTTGAAATTACCATTTTTATTATATTATATATTTTTCAAGTTTTGATATTTTTAAAATATACAAACTTTATTAAACAATCATTACATCCAATTAAAAATTTTCAAAGAAAAACATGGTTAAAAGAAAACGCTTCATTACAGTACAAAAGATATCTAGATTTGGAACAGAAAATAATTTTCAATAATATATATATATATTAGCGCACTTCAAAAATAGATAATACAGTTTTAAAAGGATTACTCATAAAAATGTGTTAAATTTAAGTTATCAATTTAAATCATAAAAATGTGTTAAATTTAAGTTATCAATTTAAATTTGAACTGTAATAAAGATTTATAAAATTACACTATATTTTCGAGTAGAATCCAAATTAACATTTCACTTTCTTTAATTTATTATTAAAATCAAACATCCCACAATGATTACAATTACATGGTGACCGCAGTTGGCAATCCCAATAGGTATGGAGTTTATGAACTTTGATCTCAACATTGGTTGCTCAAAGTTGGTTAAAATATAACACCTTGGAGTATCCTCTCATAGACAATTCCCACAACTTTATTGGCACAACGATGTAAAAAGCATACACGGAATCGTATTTTTTGTTTGAGCAAGTTATGGAAGGAGATGATGTTCAGTAGTGGAGCGTGTTAGAATATTATACCTAGGATTTTTTGTTTGACCAAACTCGGGGAAGAGATCAAGAACTCTCTTCACACAAAATTTTGTATTTGAGCTATCTCTGGGAGTAGAAAAGAAAAACAATTGGTTGTGTACAGAAAATCACATTATTTTGAAAATAGTATAGTCATTTAACTTTTGGTATGTGATATGGATAAGTCACAAGTTAATTGTTATGAAGAAGTTGTTTTTGTGTGTTCTATGTTTAGTTATAATCATCTATTCTTCTCAATGGGTAAGCTACCTGCTTCTTTAGTTAAATGGATTGTCTATCTGTTATCCATGCATGAGCTACAACTTATCTATGCATAGTTAATTTTTATATTTTTTTTATAATTGTTTATTTGAAATTTCTAATTACAACCATAAAATCAATCTGGACAGTATACTTGTGGCATTCTTCTGCACTTGTCTCATCTTCCAATTTAAGAAAAACACACCCCAAATTCTAATATATAAACATCTATAATGATAAAAATATATCAAAACATAATTGTTTATATTCAAAAACCTAATTAATCTAGACCTTTTAACACTTTTACTAACCCTGATGCAGTCCTACTATCTTAGGCATTGTTATCTTGGACGATAAGAATTATTCAGTGACAAATTCCCATGCCCTGTATTAAGAATAAAATAAAATTAAGGAAATAGGAAAAAATCTAATACATATTTTATCTCTCATCGTTATTAAAGACACTCACCAGAATCAGAGATTTGGGCTTGATGTGAATTTATAATAGCAACTACTTTAGCACTATTAAAAACACTAAAAAAGTTAAGAAATATCGAAATCTCACGTTGAGAGGTGGATTCACAGTAACGACTACTTCTTAACTCTAACATTATTAAAAACATTCATAAGATTAAGAGATCTAGGATTAAGGTAGATCTGAGAACCGAAACAATGCCTAAACTATGATTTCCATAACATATATAAAACATAAAAAATGACTTCCATAAAACAATGACTTAAACAACTTATAATAAAAACATATCACAAAAGCCAATCACTCTGAAGATTTGAAAATAAATATATATAAAATATAATAAAATCCAGTGTCGTTGAAGAAAATAAAAACCCTAAGATGAAATTGGATTTTGAAGAGGGTAATAAAAACTGTAAAAACTAACCTGCAATCCCGAAATTTGGCAGCATCTATGATTTTTGCACCTCATTGCTCCACTCGGGGACAATGCAAATGTGATGTAATGGATTATAGTCTCATTCGGAAATTTAAATATTAATTAAAATGGGGACCTTCTTCAACTATCTACTCCCAAAATTACAGACATTAAAATTTCTTCAACATAGGTGCTTGTAACAAGGTTTTTCCCGAGACAGCTCAGGTTTTGTAATCTCCCTCATAAACAATCAAAATATTTGTCTACAAACTTTGAAAATGTAACATTGTTTCTGCATAACATCTATGTAGATGTCAAACTGGAAAAACGTATCACTACAACCACAAAGGTCTGCGACATTTCTCACTCTAAACCATTCATCTCTGAGTTGGCTGAGTTTCTTTTTCATTGTTGCACACAGCACGAACCAATCAGCTCCTTAATTTGCTTGTCATTTCATTGTACACAGTCTTCAGCGTTCTCTCAATTTGGATCGGGTCGTACTTCATGGATATGGATGACAGGTTCTGGATCAAATACTATGCCAGAAATTAGACACATATGAATTAATTCATGACGAAAACTACGAGCAACGTTGTCCTGAAACATTTCGAGAAAAAGTCACACAGGCTTAGGAATTTATTGTTCCTCCATTCACCAGTTTCTTTTCATCATATTCTATTGGCAAGCAATTCTTTCTCTATTGCTCAACGATGAAATAATCTAAATGGGCATATGATCTATCATAAACATATAATATGGCAAACAAAAACCACTATTCGTGAAGTTGAACTTCACAAACGTGTTGTTGGCATTTGAAAAATACCCATGTAAAGTAGTTCCGCGTTGCCTATGAGTAGTTTGCAATACCACTTTTCCATATGCGGATGCATTAAAAGTGGACACGCGTAATGGTGGTTTGTATACCGCACCGGCCTTTTTCTTTATCTCTCGAGCACTTTCGCAATGCAGTGTCAATGTGGACCGTTCCAAGCCAAGGCAGTGATGGAATCAAGTTTTGGGCGACTTTTGATGGCCCAAATGAACGGTTGGTCGCTGCCTTCCAAACCCTTGGACAACGCAACGGTTTGTCATTCGGATTAGAAGGTCTTCCTTCTGAATGATTACACCACTGAACGCGGTCTCTAAACCAACTCATCCTCGATTTTGTCTTCCAATTTCTTCTGGACGTGGTTTAAAATATAAACCACAGCTTGTCCTGGCTGATGAAATAGCTCGGCGGAAGCGTTGAACCTATAACCCAGATGGGCTTCTGTGTAAGGCTTCTCAAGTGCCTTATGTGCGCATGCTACTATTTACTTCCTCTTCTTCAGTAGGGTTGCTATTTACTAATTCCCATGAGAAGTTATTCGTGCCAATATGGATAACTTCATATTTGAAAATAAAGTTACAAGTACATCATTCTCTAAATGTTGTGTGATCTGACACCAAGAGAATTTGGAGTTCCATATAATTTGAGTTGCAGTGGAATAATGGAGTCCCTCGTTTCGTTAGCCAAAATCTTGCAGCAATCGGATGACAATAAATTGTTGGGCAATGTAAATGTTGTGAAATAGTCAACGCACCTATCATCGACGGTGGACTGTTGGAAGGGGATGAACGCGGGGGTCGGCGGTCGACGGTCAGATCTCGGAGAGGAGTGAACGCGGGGGTCGGCGGTTGGCGGTTGGAGCTCTGAGAGGAGTGAAAGAATGGTCGGTGGGGGAAAAGCTGCGAACAACTGGAAGGGAGATGAACGCGGGGTCGGTGGTCGGAGCTCAGGGGAGAGGAGTGAACGCGGGGGTCGACGGTCAAACGTCGAGCAGCTGAAAGAGTGTTAAACTGCGATCAGCGACCAGCGAAGCGACCATAGACGAAAGTGTATACCGATGGGCGGTCGCTGGACGCAGCATCAGGATGCGGTCATACAATAATATATATTGTGCGACCAATGACTTTTGATCAACCAAGTCGATGTAAACAAGCCGTGCCTGCTCAACCTTGCCCTGTAAGTCCCCTATAATGTTGACTCAAGGATCGTGAATGTCCATCGGAGCAAGCTTTGAACTCACACCACGACTAATTTATTTTCATAATTTTGAATAGGAGGATTGAATCAGGGGACCCTCGATCTTCGACAAAGGAGATCAAGTCGAGGTCGCCCAGCCAAGGAGAGTAAAGCTTGGGAGGCCTAATTTATCATCAAATCTCTGAAATGGATTTTCTATTTATTGCACTATACCCTTTCAGAATGCTTCCCTATGATTGCTAGGTGTTCATTCACTCAATGTAGTCTATCCAGTCGAACATTCCCAGGGGTACGTACCAATTACCAGTATATTGTGCGACCAGCGACTTTTGATCATAGTTACCACATTCGACCAAATCGGTCAGAAAAATTGAAAATTTGGCGATTTGTTTAATTTAGTTGAATTGTTCATTCAATTTCAATTTGATTTCTGTGTGGGAGTAAATAATTTAAACCTTCAAGGTTCATGTTCCTGCGGACACCGATTTGGAGGGAAACAGTGACACGAGGTTTTGTGGACGTTGGGACGGTTGCACTCCTCCTCCGTTAGATTCGCGCAAAGAGGAAGCGGTCGCGAAGAAGCAGAACCGTCCACGTGGCAAGATTTCATTCGCTCTATGAGCGAGGAATCTTGCTGATGTGGAGGTAATGCTTCTCCATGGTGAACGCCTACGACATAATTATATTTTATATTTTATTAATATGTATGTCGTTCAAACAAGGTTGCAATGGGGGCAGAGACTGAGCCAAAAAAGTTGCACATCGTTGACACTCTCGACTTCATCATTATTATATTATCTTTTATACATAATTTAAATCCAAATTCTATGTTATTCAATATATCATTCAAATCCATCTGTGAGATGTAGAACAATTGGTGGTGGGGTTTGGTTAAGACACCCCCTAAGCAGAAAGGTCGTCGGTTCTAATCCCGCGGATACCAAAAAATCCAACCATGTTAAGGGTTGGTGCGGTCCAGGTCGGGTACGATCCCCGAGTGATTTTGACGGCTTAAATGCCATTTAAATGTATAATTATGGTTGTCAAATTAATAAAAAAAGGTTGAATAAGCTTTAAAAATTATGTAAACAACTTTTAAGGGTTTGACAGCACTTCAAACAAAATATGAAATGTCAACTCCCTTCTATATGTTAATATAGAAGAAGTTTTTACATAAATCTCGAACAATACCATTCTCCTATGATTTAGAAGTATCACCAAACAATAAACAAATGGATAATGGTGGAACTCTGACCATGACTAAAAATTGACTTGAAAAAATTGCCTGAAAGTGGGTCTATTTTCCATCAACTTAACTCACTCCCTTTAAATAAAGCATCTTAGAAGAATCTACCAATGGAAAAGGACTATGCATCCTTGACTTTGAAAGAGATTTGCTATTGGAAATGTTTCTTCGAGTTAAAATTGATATGAATGTGTTTTGAAAAAGGTTTATGTGCTTAAAATATGTGAGATCTGATGTGAGCTAACAAAATGCATTTAATTGAAGTTACAAATTTATATGTAAAATAAAAAAAATAAAAAATAGTCTCAAGATAATGAAAACAATGGAAGCCACATTAAACTAAGATTACAAATTCATGATATCATGGATTATCTAATGAAAAAAAAAGTAAAAATCATGATCGGTAAATCAAAATTCATTACTTGAGCACTAATTTGCAATGAACAATAATGGTTATTATTGGAGGCAAGATCCACCTTTCCATGAAACTACAATGAATGACATTTATCTGAATACAAAATAACAAAATGTAAGAAAATTACATTTTGTAGATGGCTTTCAACATTTAGAAAAGTTTAACATTGATAAAAAAGAGTCTCATATAGAGTCTTCCATATACAATCTCATATATAGTATTCCATTAAATACCAAGCATGAGAGCCTTAAAATTCACATAGATGGCCTAAAAGAACACATGATTAAGAAAGTTAAGAACCATATTAGAAACACCATCTTCACAATATAATTCCACATTGTGGGTAAATTTAATTGCTTAAATTGGTAACATAAAGTATCAATCTAGGGTGTTCATAAACTTATGAGATGTTGGCAAAATATGTGCAGGACCGGGCAGGATCTAAGCTAAAAGTACAAGGTTTACCAAAGCACTTCTACGAGTTATACTTAAGTCCTTAAGTCCCATAACCTGCTGCATTAATAGTTAGCTCTTAAACTTATTCATTTCATGTATCTTAGTCAATTGGTAAAACCATGATGTATAAATATAAAACAGAGCATCGTGTTGTTGTAGGTTTGAGTCCTATGGTCTTTAAACTATTATAGGATCTCTGGGTTAAATTCCTCAAAAGATCTCTATTACACCCCACACACATTCAAGAATAAATTAAAGTAAAGGCATAAGAAAGCAAATGAAATCATCACACCATGCTCCTAAGTTGTATCGTAATTATCCAATGTAGAGATCCACCACTCAAACTCATTGTTACTTGAATTGCAATTGTAAACCTTAAGTTACAATATTTCACTATGTGGGTGATGGAATTGTTCTTGTAAATGTTTTATCTATTCAATTCATTCATCAATAAGAAAAGTGACGATTCTTGTAATTGTTATGGCATACACCAAAACAAAGAAAACTCAATAATCAAAGATATGAATTAGAAATGCAATTAAATTTAGAATATACAAGAATGAATACATCTAAATAAATAAAATAACTGGGCAGTGTATACCAGAGAGAGGGGTCCCTTCCTCCTCTGGCATAACCTACCCAGAAACTACGGTAAGTAGAAAAGGAAGTTACAACAAAGGAATCCTTTATTCCATCATCAAACTTAGAGAAGTTGCAAGAATAATTACAGTCTTGCACAACTAAGATATGCTCATGGCTGATTACATAAATGATAACTCAGTCCCTCTAGATAAGCTTCATTATCACCTTCTGTTATGCTCTATGCTCTCATATTTATAAATATAGCTTATCCTTCACAAAAGGGAAGGAGTTACAGAAAGAGAAGACTAATCCTAGATATGTGGATCTACAACCAACCAATATTGGATTTAGTTTAATTGAGGAAAAAGAGATTTATGTGAGTTGTATGAAGATAATGAGAGCATAACAACTCATGACTAACAATATCCATGTACTCAAATTCATTCATAGAAGCCACAACTTGGTCAAAGCATGTGATTATTGAAACTCTATTATTGTCGAAATTGGAGGAAATGCCATAAAAAAAACTAGTTTTGAAGATCATCCCCAAACACCCCTTTCTTTTGCATTTTTTGAACATATTCCTACACAAAATACTAAATGACCATGTTCAACACACAACTCATGTTCGTGATTTTCATGATGTAGGTATTTGTGTGTACTTGTGCGGGTTCTTTTCCATTTTCAAAATAGGTGAGCCAATCAAAAGTTATAGCCGGAAGAAATAACCTACTTTTTGTGTAAGATTGACGTTAGTCCAATTAAAATTAAATAAAAAATAGAAAAAAAATGATAGATTTAATAAAAAATTACATATTTGGAATCTGCACACATAGTTCTACAAGTGTGTGCAATTTCATTAGCAGTGGACAAGTGTAGCATACGCAGAATCATGCTCGAAATAGAAGATGTTACAGAATAAGATTTATTTTGTTATAACACAGTTCAAGCCACCTTCTTTGGCAACCCAAACCTAAAACCAAAGCGGCCAAGTCATCCACCACGTTGGTGGGAAAGGAATTGCCCGCCAAAATTTAGAAATTTAAATGGCGCGTACATGTTGTTTAAATACACGCGCAAGCACTAAAAGCGTGCACACGCTAAAAGCACGCACGCGTTAATAACGTGTGCGCGAATTTGTTTACTAATCCGAAATGTAGTTTTGATGTCTTCTTCATCTATCTCAACCCCCCCTACCACTCCTCTCCCTAACTTTAATCCACCTCCTCTCCTTTGTATGTTCGTGTCCCTCCCTAACCCTCATCCCCTATGTCCCTCTCCCTCCATAACCCTCCTCCCCTCCACCCCATTTAAACCCCTCTCTCTCTCTCTTTCTCTCGCTCTCACTCTCTCCCTCGTTAATCCTCCTCTATCTCCCTCTCTTCCTAAAATTCCTCTTCTTCTCCCTCTCCCTACTCTTTACCTAAACTTCCTCTCCTTCTCGCTCTCCCTCCTATCTCCATATCCCTAACCATAACCATCATCCTCTCCCTCTCACTCCTCCCATCTATTCCTAATCCCCCTCTTGCCCCTCCCCCCTCTCTCACTATCTCCTTAACCATTCTCCCCTCTCCCCCTAACCCACACCCTCTCACTCATTCTCTATAATCGCTATCTCTCTCTCTGTCTACGTAACCCCCATCCGCTCTTCTCCCCCCTATGTCCCTCTCACTCTCTCATTAATATTTCTCTCTCTCTCTCTCACTATAAAGGAAAGACCTTGTAGTGGAGGTTGCCCGCAAGTTGGCCTTTTATACTGCGCCCAAACCAATGCTCAAGGATTTACTAAGAAGCGTAGGGAGGTGGAGGTGTAGGGAAGAGAGAGAGACTGAGAGAGCCCAGGTTAGTAAGGGCTAAGGAGAGGAGGGGAGAGAGATAGAGAGGAGGGGGTTTAGGGTTAGGGGGAGTATGAGAGAGATAGAAAGATTAGGATGGTTAGGGATGGGGGAGAAGTTAGGGAGAGGGAGAGGGGGATTAGAGAGAGAGAGGTGTAGAAGTAGGGAATAAAGAGTGAGAGAGGGGGGGTTAGTTAGGGGTAAGGGGATAGGAGGGGGTTTAGTGAGGGGGAGAGAGAGAGAGAGATTGAGAGAGGGGGTTAGTAATGGTTAGGGGGAGGAGAGTAGGGAGAGAGAGAGAGAGATGGAGGAGAGGGTGTTAGTTGTAGGTAGTGAGAAAGAGAGATGGGAGGTGTGGCTAAAGTTAGGGTGATGACGATGACGATGATGCTGATGCTGGTGAAGATGAAGACGATGATGATGACGATGATGATGATATTGATGATGATGATTACTGGGCGTGGCCCAAGTGGGCACAATTTTGATGAAGTACAATTTTTGGGAACTACGCAGTTTGGAATGCGACGTCAGTTGGCATAGTTTTGCGGGTTGCACAATTCGGATTGCGTAGTAAAAAAT